>JARQOC010000002.1:269420454-270620454 GCA_033576535.1 Allobates femoralis | reverse complement strand
TTGAGAGTCTCTGACAATGGGTGTGTGAACCCTGGCTTCAGGAAAGCTTACTGCATATTTTTTTTTAAAGTCGTCTGCACTTCTGGTCATACACACTACTCTGAAGTTGGGTCTACGCGTCCCAGCTTCAGAGAGGCGTAGTGTGTATGACCAGAAATGCAGCAACTTCTGATCATGCACAGTTAGCTGCTCTGATGCCAGAGTGTATACCCCGAGAAGCTCAATGCTAAGAGGTAAAAAGCTTTGTATATAGATGCAGGTTACTCTGGGCATTGAAAAACATGATATCACGCCAACAGAGGCGGGATGACAAGCTAAGTGGGCTGACTAGTTGGGGAACAAACGCCCCCATGACTAGTCACAGCCCTAATTAGCATCTCATAAACAGTCTTTAGAAATAAGCTTTTTAAAGCTTTATGTATGCAAATTAATGAAGGGACTGTTAGGTAGGGATTATAGATATATACCCAGAACTACTCGTGGTTCTGGGTGCACAGGGGATCTGACAGGTTCCCTTTGGCAAATACCTCCAATTAGAAATGGATTATAGTTCTCAGGATTCCTCATGGGAGGGCATTGCAATAGCTTAGGTATGCATAGTTACAACCACAAACAATAAATTAGCTGTCTCTATATGAGTGGTCTTAACTTTAGATACCTAACTGCAATGTCCTGCACATAAGGTAAAAGACATAATTGGGAAACATTATGTTCATTGAAAAACTAGGGAAAGATTGAACCCAAAGTATGTTATAAAAGTCAGTGAAAGGTAGAGCACTAAGAGTCATGGTTTGGTTAATGTTTTCTGCTGCAGGGGTTGGACCTCTCATACCGCTACATGGCAAAGTAAATGAAAGTGTGTATCAGAACCTTCTTCAACAACATATGGTTCCTTACTTGAATTCAGTACTCAATCAGCCAGTAATTTTCATGCAGCATAATGTGCTGTCACACATCAAAATAGGTAAAACAGTTCCTTGAAACAGAAAACATTGAAACAGAGTAATGGCTGCCCAGAGTCCTGATCTAAACCCATTAGAAAACCTCTGGAAAATCCCTGGTGACAAAGTCATGGCCAAGTCCCAGAACTGGATGAGACTGGAAGAAGAGTTGTCACACCAGAGCAGTGTGGGAAACTAGTGATGTCCTGTGGCCGCAGATGTGCTGAAGTCATTCAAAGCAAAGGCCTGTTCAAAGCAAAGGCCTGTACACTTGCTACTGAACTTGCTGTTCTCTAATTATAATCATCAGATTCTGTGTAAAATAAATGTTTTAATTTGATATAATTTGGTTATTTTGGAAAACACTGTTCTACTTGCATGGTGTACCCCTTACACAAAAACCTTCAAATCTTGATCAATGTAGATTATATCTGTCTGAAAGAAGCAAGTGATCATACATTGTAAATTTTGATCACCAGTGTATATCACTATAGGCATCTCACCTTAGTATAGGATGTAGAGAGAAGTTAAGACTTGTCTGCATAGTCAGGTTGTACACGCAGGAAAAGTTGAAGACAATTGGATTTTTGGTAATAATATCACCATGATGAAATGGATCGATGTGGAGAGTGTTGGTAAAATAGATCTTTGATGAATCATTCTGGATAAGAAAATAAAATGAAATATTTACACATGAACGAATATTTATTGGTTATTAGCTTGCTTTCACATTTGCTTTTATTAAACTTTACAAGTGAATGTACCCAAGATCATTTAGTTCTGAAGAAAAAAAATATTGACCCCCTTTAGTTGTGCTCTAATATTGTGTAATTATCACAATGATGGTTTTATGTCTGCAATGGCTTTTCTGATAGGTGTAAGGTTTCCAGGTTCTTCATAGAATTTCTGTATCTTCTGCCCTCGTCCAAGATGGAGTTTGTGCCTCTCCTTGCCTTGAACTTCCTGTCTATCCTGTTATAAGTCCAGTGACGGGCTTTGATCACTGCCTGAGTATTTTGCGCTAGTTAGTGTCTAAGTCTGAGTCTGAGTCTGGTTGCTGTTGGACTTGCTGCTCTGTGCTCTCTTCTCTGGCCTCATTACTGTCAGCTGCCTGCAGTCTAAGGTGCTCTATCATGATCCTGCTGTTGGTTTTCTCCCTTCAATGCCTCTTGGATAAACATGTTATACTTCTGGATTTCCTGGGTCTGTAAGAACTTCATTCTATTTTTAATTATTAGTGTATTTTATCCGGGACTAAATCAGTTGTGGACTGTTGATGCAGGGACTTGAGCGGGACTTTTCAACCCTAAGACGTAAACTGCTAACCATTTGTTTTAACCTATGGGCCATATGTTAAACTATTTGGGCAATGGATTCATGGGACAAGTAGAGTATGGAGGCCTCAAAAACATTTCTCCCTATTCACATCTACACCTTACACTTGATGAATAAAATTATGCAGAAAGATTTCACAAAGTAATTTACTTTTATCTTTAATGTTTGTTTGGTTTTACTCTGCCTTTCCTCTATTGGTACTGGTGAGTTTTACCCATCTGTGGCCGGCCAGTGTGCCCAGCTACCAGCCATCCCACTTCTTGGCATCTGTGAAGGGCTCTGCAAAAGTCCACCTCTCCTCATTGGGAGTATGTGAAGACTATACCCGGCCTTAAGGGTGTACTACTGATGGGTGGCCTGAAATGTTCATCCAGACAATGGGAAAGCAAAAAATAAATAAATAAAATAAGATATAATAAATAAATAAATAAATAAATGAATAAATAAATATTGGGAGCTGAGTTGTCCAAATAGTTTAAAATATCAGTCCTTTCTTGATTACTGTAAATTTAGTTTGATATATTTCATCAATCATCAACATTTGATTTGGTTTTAAAGCAGTTTCCAAAATAGTCTGGTTCACAAATGTTTTCCCCATCTCTCCCATAGTTTTATAGATGATGACATATTATACTTAATTCTGTGATTTTAGAATCAATAATCTATGAGACCCTGACTAATAGCTATAAAGAAGACAATGATTTTCAACTTCTGGTAGATTACAGGAACTTTTATGAGTTAAGAGAGCAGGTATGTACTTTAAGTTTGTTCTTCAAAAAACATAAAATATGTTAAATGTACTCAAAAAAAGAAACAAAATATATTTTTCAATCACATATGTATTGTGTTTATTGCTTTCCAAATGTTGTCAGTGTTATGTTTGCTAGTAATACAGTCTGTAATTAAGAATACGGCTGAGATTAAACACATAGAGTACATGAAAAAGTGGCGCCTGCGTAATCACTGTCAGTATTTACCTGCCGTGTGTCATCAGTGCTTTTTACTGTTTGATAAAGAAATAAATACTATCCTATACTTTGTCATGTTAAATACATATTGCATTTGGATAGGTCATGGATGCCATTCATGTACTGTATATGTAATTCACAGACCAATAGACTTGTATTGACCTGTGTCATCCTTGCTGCTGGTAAAAAAATGAAAATGTTTCTATGTGTTTTGCACGGATATATGTTAATAGCACCATAGATTATATCAATGAAAATAGAGCGTTGCTGGGCACCTAAACAATGCACCACTTTTTCAGCCCGTGCAGCCAATTTTTAGGTTCAGCCCAGTAATCACTTGTACAGCTCCTGGAGACCGGTGATGCACGCTAAGGTGAGCCGTAAATGCATTACTTATTAATGATGAAATGAGAAGCGGCACTCACCGGTGGTGGCTTTCAGCTCTGATTATTTATTCATCCTCAAGGAATGACATGTGCATGGGGAGAGAGAGTAGGAGGCAGCGGACAACGATACGCTGTTTCGCAGTCTTACCACTTCCAGGAGTCCTGTGCATCAGGTAATACCGCGAAACGGCGTGCATTCATCTGCAGTAACCTACTCCCTCTTCCCACGCACATGTCATTCCTTGAGGATGAATAAATAATCGGAGCTGAAAACCACCACTGGTGAGTGCCGCTTTTAATTACTTAATTAATAAGCACCATAGATTATAGTGGGTACGTGTTTTATACATGAAAAGAATGGATGCAACACGTACATGCAACACCGACATGTCAATGAGGCCTTCTGATTTTTATGTACAGTGCTATGTGTGGTTTTCATGTACAGCACTCATACCTGTGAATGTATATGAGGCCATTCTCAGTTTTGTGATTTTTTTCGCAGACCGAGCGGTCTGTGGAAAATAGCAGTGACATGTTCGAACGTTGGGTAAAAATCAGCAATGCAAATCTATGGGTCTGTGCAAAAGTCTGACTCAAGCTTTGATCATAGTCTGATCTGAAAAATCAGTCTGTTTTTTGTACTTGGAAAAATCGAGTTTCTGAATATGGCCTTAGTCTTTCATACTTTTTTCACCTAGTAATGCTTATACAAAACTTATGTATAATATTTAGAGCCGAAACAATTGTCTTCAAAACCCGATTCTTTGTCGTACTTTCCATCCCTTATGCAAAATAAAAAAAAAAATATTCAGATACATTTTAGTGTTGTTATAAGTTGGCGTCGTCTTTATTGTAACAATTGTGTTATGAACATGACTTTATGGCATTTACTCATATTTTGTGTAGCACATACTAATATATTTAGTGACTTTTACTAATAGTATTACAGGTCCTCCAGTACTTCTTACTCCAGCATTGATCACAGGATGAAGCTGTGCTTTCCATACAATGTCTGCCACTAGAGGAGGAAGTGACCAGATCAGTAATCAGCGTCTCCAATTCTAAGACATTATACATGGCAAAGCTGTATATTAATTGGAAGAGGCTGATCTAGGTCACAAGATAAGTCTCCATTTCCATGTAGATCATCAGGTACCGTATCTTAGTGGCGGTGTAGTTGTCATTGCAATGGGGTACTTTAGTTACTGATGTATAAAAATGAAGTGCTATCAGTACACATACATTACATTTCTCATGGGAATACACAAAAAAGTGTTATTTACTAAAATAGTAATGAAGCTAAACTGTAAAAAGAAAAATAACTTACCCAGGCAATGTTCCCACACCATCCTATGGCTGCTTTTACTTGAATACTTCGTTCGCGCACACTATTAATAGTTTCATTATAAGTATAAGTACAATCGGTAGAGTTGTCAATTAGATGAAAACTATTGTAGTCATAGCCGATTTGTTTGAGCTTGCAGTGGCTGACAGATGCTATCATTGTGCCACCACCACAGGAAACCGTAGGCGCCAAGTCTTGTGGAGCTGTAGAGCAATACAACATTCAGCTTTAGTTGTAAAATTAATTTATCATACATGGAGATGGTATGTGAATACAGTAATAAAAAGTGATGGAATGGCTGGAAAATGAGGACTCACAGAGAACGCATTGCATGGCCTAGCAAAGTAATGAGGGCATAGAAGACATTGTATTGTCTAGCAGTGTCATGAGAAAAAAACAAGGTGCACCACTATAGATGAATAATCCCAATATGGGCTGGGGGTGCTGCTTTGCCAACAGAGAAACAATATCACATTAGAGAAGGAATTGACAAACCAAATAGCAGCACACCACCTTTTATGGTATATCAAAATAGTACAAAGTTTATTTAAGGACCAAACATGATACAGCTAAAAACAATTAAAAACATCAAAAACCGCATTCCATAACAAGAAAGGAACCCCTGTTCAATTGTATACAGTGAAATTACATGTCATGTGATCCCCAACAGCAAAATCAACTGCAAAGTATCAATGACACAACACCCAGAATCTAAGTCACAGATCATGGAAATGGAAATGTAAACTGTGATCCAATGTAGAAAAGAAGCATGTGTCACCCAGAGATACAAGTGGGGAACTTGCATGAACTCTCCCCAGCTGAGAGGCAGCCCAATAAGCACAAAGCCTAAGTAAATGATAAGCTCCCTAATGAGGGGAAGGTTTCCCAAGGAAGGGAAGGATTTCTCACTCAGACCCTTATGACGTTGTTATGCATCCGTTGTAGAAGGATGTGTCCTGGGTATGAAAGGCAAAAATAAGTGCAGACTTGCCAAGGTGCAGGGGGCAGAGTGTAGATCAGGGGACCTGTGTCCCACGCGTATCGCCGGTGTATATCGGATTCGTCAGGGAGACGTGTCATTGATACTTTGCAATTGAGTTTGCTATTGGGGATCACATGACATGTAATTTCACTGTATACAATTGAACAGGGGTTCCTTTCTTGTTATGGAATGCGGTTTTTGATGTTTTTAATTTCTTTTAGATGTATCATGTTTGGTCCTTAAATAAACTTTGTAATATTCTGATATACCGTCAAAAGTGATGTGCTGCTATTTGGTTTGTCAATTCCTTCTCTAATGTGATATAGCAGTGTAATGAGGACATAGAAGACATTGTATGGCTTAGCAGTGTAATGAGGATATAGAAGGCATTGCAAAGCCTAGTAGTGTAAAAAGGATATAGAAGACATTATATGGTCTAGCAGTGTAATGACGACATAGAATATATTGCATGGTCTACCAGTGTACTGAGGGCATAGAAGATATTGCATGGTCTACCAGTGTACTGAGGGCATAGAAGATATTGCATGGCCTAGCAGTGTAATGAGGACATAGAATATATTGCATGGTCTACCAGTGTACTGAGGGCATAGAAGATATTGCATGGTCTACCAGTGTACTGAGGGCATAGAAGATATTGCATGGTCTAGCAGTGTACTGAGGGCATAGAAGATATTGCATGGTCTAGCAGTGTAATGAGGGCATAGAAGATATTGCATGGGCTAGCAGTGTAATGAGGGCATTAAAGATATTGCATGGCGTAGCAGTGTAATGAAGCCATAGAATTCATAGAAGACATTGCATGGCGTAGCAATGTAATTAAGACATAGACGATATTGCATGGCCTAGCAGTGTAATGAGGACATAGAAGATATTGCATGGTCTAGCAGTGTAATGAAGATATAGAAGACATTGCATAGCCTAGCAATGTAATGAGGACATAGAAAACATTGCATGGCCTAAAAAGGTAATGAGGACATAGAAGACATTGCATGGCCTAGCAGGGTAATGAGGACATGGAAGACATTGCATGGTCTAGTAGTTTTATGAGGATACAGAAGACATTTCATGACCTAGAAATGTAATGAGGACATAGAAGACATTGCATGGCTTAGCAGGGTAATGAGGGCAGAGAAGATATTGCATGGTCTAGCAGTGTAATAAGGACATAGAAGACATTGTATGGTCTAGCAAAGTAATGAGGGCATAGAAGACATTGCATGGTCTAGCAGTGTATTGTGGGGGCATAGAGGAGACTGTATGGTCTAGCAGTGTAATGAAGCCATAGAATTCATAGAAGACATTGCAATGTAATGAAGACATAGACGATATTGCATGGCCTAGCAGTGTAATGAAGATATAGAAGACATTGCATGGTCTAGCAGTGTATTGTGGGGGCATAGAGGAGACTGTATGGTCTAGCAGTGTAATGAAGCCATAGAATTCATAGAAGACATTGCAATGTAATGAAGACATAGACGATATTGCATGGCCTAGCAGTGTAATGAAGATATAGAAGACATTGCATAGCCTAGCAATGTAATGAGGACATGGAAAACATTGCATGGCCTAGCAGTGTTATAAGGAGATAGAAGACATTGCATGGCCTAGCAGTATAATGAGGACATACAAGACATTGCACGGTCTAGCAGGGTAATGAGGACATAGAAGACATTGCATGGTCTAGCAGGGTAATGAGGACATAGAAGACATTGCACGGTCTAGCAGGGTAATGAGGACATACAAGACATTGCATGGTCTAGCAGGGTAATGAGGACATAGAAGATATTGCATAGTCTAGCAGGGTAATGAGGACATAGAAGACATTGTATGGTCTAGCAGGGTAATGAGGACATAGAAGACATTGCATGGTCTAGCAGGGTAATGAGGACATAGAAGATATTGCATAGTCTAGCAGGGTAATGAGGACATAGAAGACATTGCATGGTCTAGCAGGGTAATGAGGGCAGAGAAGATATTGCATGGTCTAGCAGTGTAATAAGGACATAGAAGACATTGTATGGTCTAGCAAAGTAATGAGGGCATAGAAGACATTGCATGGTCTAGCAGTGTATTGTGGGGGCATAGAGGAGACTGTATGGTCTAGCAGTGTAATGAAGCCATAGAATTCATAGAAGACATTGCAATGTAATGAAGACATAGACGATATTGCATGGCCTAGCAGTGTAATGAAGATATAGAAGACATTGCATAGCCTAGCAATGTAATGAGGACATGGAAAACATTGCATGGCCTAGCAGTGTTATAAGGAGATAGAAGACATTGCATGGCCTAGCAGTATAATGAGGACATACAAGACATTGCACGGTCTAGCAGGGTAATGAGGACATAGAAGACATTGCATGGTCTAGCAGGGTAATGAGGACATAGAAGACATTGCACGGTCTAGCAGGGTAATGAGGACATACAAGACATTGCATGGTCTAGCAGGGTAATGAGGACATAGAAGATATTGCATAGTCTAGCAGTGTAATAAGGACATAGAAGACATTGCATGGTCTAGCAGGGTAATGAGGACATAGAAGATATTGCATAGTCTAGCAGGGTAATGAGGACATAGAAGACATTGTATGGTCTAGCAGGGTAATGAGGACATAGAAGACATTGCATGGTCTAGCAGGGTAATGAGGACATAGAAGATATTGCATAGTCTAGCAGGGTAATGAGGACATAGAAGACATTGCATGGTCTAGCAGGGTAATGAGGACATAGAAGATATTGCATGGTCTAGCAGTGTAATAAGGACATAGAAGACATTGTATGGTCTAGTAGTGTTATGAGGATATAGAAGACATTTCATGACCTAGAAATGTAATGAGGGCAGAGAAGATATTGCATGGCCTAGGAGTGTAATGAGGACATAGAAGACACTGTATGGTCTAGCAAAGTAATGAGGGCATAGAGGACATTGCATGGTCTAGCAGTGTATTGTGGGGGCATAGAGGAGACTGTATGGTCTAGCAGTGTAATGAAGCCATAGAATTCATAGAAGACATTGCAATGTAATGAAGACATAGACGATATTGCATGGCCTAGCAGTGTAATGAAGATATAGAAGACATTGCATGGTCTAGCAGTGTAATAAGGACATAGAAGATATTGCATGGTCTAGCAGTGTAATAAGCACATAGAAGATATTGCATGGTCTAGCAGTGTAATGAGGACATAGAAGACATTGCATGGCCTAGCAATGTAATGAGGACATAGAAGACATTGCCCGGTCTAGCAGGGTAATGAGGACATAGAATACATTGCATGGTCTAGCAGGGAAATGAGGACATAGAAGACATTGCATGGTCTAGCAGTGTAATAAGGACATAGAAGACATTGCATGATCTAGCAGTGCAATAAGGACATAGAAGACATTGCATGGGCTGGCAGGGTAATGAGGACATAGAATACATTGCATGGCCTAGCAGGGTAATAAGGACATAGAAGACATTGTATGGTCTAGCAGTGTAATAAGGACATAGAAGATATTGCATGGTCTAGCAGTGTAATGAGGACATAGAAGACATTGCATGGCCTAGCAGTGTAATGAGGACATAGAAGACATTGCATGGCCTAGCAGTGTAATGAGGACATAGAAGACATTGCATGGCCTAGCAGTGTTATAAGGATATAGAAGAAATTGCATGGCCTAGCAGTGTAATGAGGACATAGAAGATATTGCATGGCCTAGCAGTGTAATGAGGACATAGAAGACATTGCATGGTCTAGCAGGGTAATGAGGACATAGAAAATATTGCATGGTCTAGCAGTGTAATAAGGACATAGAAGACATTGCATGATCTAGCAGTGCAATAAGGACATAGAAGACATTGCATGGGCTGGCAGGGTAATGAGGACATAGAAGATATTGCATGGTCTAGCAGGGTAATAAGGACATAGAAGACATTGTATGGTCTAGCAGTGTAATAAGGACATAGAAGATATTGCATGGTCTAGCAGTGTAATGAGGACATAGAAGACATTGCATGATCTAGCAGTGCAATAAGGACATAGAAGACATTGCATGGCCTAGCAGGGTAATGAGGACATAGAAGATATTGCATGGTCTAGTAGTGTAATGAGGACATAGAAGACGTTGTATGGTCTAGCAGGGTAATAAGGACATAGAAGACATTGCATGGTCTAGCAGTGTAATAAGGACATAGAAGACATTGCATGGCCTAGCAGTGTTATAAGGATATAGAAGAAATTGCATGGCCTAGCAGTGTAATGAGGACATAGAAAATATTGCATGGTCTACCAGTGTAATGAGGATATGGAAGACATTGCATGGCCTAGCAATGTAATGAGGACATAGAAGACATTGCCCGGTCTAGCAGGGTAATGAAGGCATAGAAAACATTGCATGGCTTAGCAGGGTAATGAGAACATTGAAGATATTGTATGATCTAGCAGTGTAATGAGGACATAGAAGACATTGCATGGCCTAGCAGAGTAATGAGGGCATAGAAGGCATTGCATGGCCTAGCAGTGTAACGAGAACATAGAAGATATTGCATGGCCTAGCAGTGTAATGAGGACATAGAAGATATTGCATGGTCTAGCAGTGTAATGAAGGCATAGAAAACATTGCATGGCCTAGCAGGGTAATGAGAACATTGAAGACATTGCATGGCCCAGCAGTGTAATGAGGACATGGAAGACATTGCATGGGCTGGCAGTGTAATGAGGACATGGAAGACATTGCATGGCCTAGCAGTGTAATGAGGACATAGAAGACATTGCATGGCCTAGCAGTGTAATGAAGGCATAGAAAACATTGCATGGCCTAGCAGGGTAATGAGGACATGGAAGACATTGCATGGTCTAGAAATGAAATGAAGACATAGAAGAAATTGCATGGCCTAGCAGTGTAATGAAGGCATAGAAGATATGGTATGATCCAGCAGTGTACTGAGGACATAGGGTAGGGTCGCACATGGCAGTCTGTTTTTCTGCCTTTTCCAAAAACTGATTTTGTTTTTGGAAAATGTCAATTTGCATTTAAAAAACGCTATGCGCTAATGCATGTGATAGCACATGTTACCTATATGTACCATGCGTTAACGAATGCGTTTCCCATAGGGCCCCATGTTACAAAAAGCTATGCGTTTTTTTTACTGCACCCAAAAACGCTGATAGCAGGGTTTCTGGTGTCCATTTCAAAAACGCATAGCGTATTTTTAGTGCTCTTTAGACAATGCGTTTTTTGCATTGCAGCCTGTGGATCCGTTAACGCATGCGTTTTTCAACAAATTCTAAGTTGAAAAACTGATGCTTTTAGCGGATCCAGGGCTCAAGTGTGACCGTGGCCTTAGACATATCTTTTACTATAGTAAAAATGATTATATAAAATCCAAATCACGTTTTCTTGTTGTTGAGTCCAGTAAATACAGTGGTAAAGCCATGAAAGTAATGAATAAATGTGCGATTACCATGCAGGTTAAGGCATTTCTTGTGAAATATATTTCTTCTTACAAGTACTGTGCAATGGTCAGTGTGTGATCTCAGTATTAGCAATATCCAAATCCATCTATTGCTGTTCTTTATGTAAAATGTGATGACTTCACACCATATTATATCACAAGGAGAACACAAATATGTTCCTCAATGAACTGATGACTTATTCACTGTAAATTATAATATGGAAACATTGCAAACACTCACTTAATCCTGCGTATGTAGTATCATTACAAACACACTTTGGGATGGTCAAGTCACAATATTCATCACTGTCACAGGCTGGATTGCACACTGGTGTTTCTGTAACACAATGAAATAACCATTAATAAGAAGATTAATAAACATTCTACAGACAAAAATGATATTGCTGTTCTTATATGAAATGCTCAACAACTGTGAAGGGCCTGAACATTATTTGCAAATATTCCTACTTACGTGTGCAGCAATGGCTAGTACTATCCCAGTACCAGTCGGTGAGCATACTACAACAGGTGTTGTCTTCCATTGGGCACAAACTTGAATCAGGAACACAAACAGTAAAACCATCACTGCAGAAGCATCCATTATCAGATGTGCAGGACCCAGCACAGTTAGCAGTATCACTGCACAGAATGACTGCAGTATCAGCTGGGGAAAAGAATATTGTCATGGTAAATCAAATGGTAATATACATATAAAGGAATGGGAGTTCTTAAATCAACTCTATTTACTCTATTAATACAAAAAATGTATAAACTAGGTATATTTCTTCCCTTAATTGCAAAAATAAATAAATCTTGTATTATGTATTTGTCAAAGGGCTCAGTCAGACATCAGTGATTTTTCTCATATGCAATAAAGGTTTTGTTTTACCAGTGTTTTTATTTGGACAATTTTCATCATAATTTATTCAGTCTGTCTTTTTTTGCCATCAGACTTTCATTTGCTTTTCTCAAATGATTAAAGGAAAAATCTGACAGAGGTTTCTCAAGTTTCTCCTATTAAACAGTCTATGAAAAACAGACAACACACAGATGGCTTCCGAATGTTTGTTGACAGAGTTGCATTGACTAATATTGATCTGACATTTGGATCAATATTGGACATGTGTCTGATTTTGTGCCGACCACACAGTCTGTAAAAATACACACACTCGTGACCAGCCCACAGACTATAATAGGTATGGTTGAAAAGCACCGATACAACCCATGCGAGAAAAAACAAACATCTTAATAAGCGGTAAGTAATACTTTTAGAACAGGGGTCCCCAACCTATGGCTTGGGAGCCCCACATGTGGCTGGTGGGCCCAGCTTCATGTATAAGCACCAGGGCTGGCAAGCAGCTATGAAGAGCAGGTCTCCAGATGGTGACTTCTGTGAGTAACCCCACACAGAAGAGCAGATATGAATGGTGCTAAGAAAGGAACCCCTGGATCTTGGTATACTGCCTCAGTATTATTACTGTGGAAAAAACATTTGCTGTAAATATACCGGTAATAGGGGCTCTGGGTTGTCACTACTGTGAGGAGAGAAGGAGATGGATGTGGCTCGCAACCCTCTATTGTTGCTGGATGTGGTTCGCGACCATCTCCCTGAGCTGAATATGACTCTCAAGGTCAGAAAGGCTGGTGACCTCTGCTTTAGAATATTCCACCAACACTGTATGGTAAAATATCGTATACAAGAAACGGTTGAGAAATAGGGTCAAGGTTGATTCTGTCATACACCTAAGAGGACACCTTCAAATTTTGCAATTTTTTCATGGTTGTTCACCTTTGAATAGCATTTATTTCAATTCTGTGAGTATTACTTAGGCTGAACCTTTTTTGTAAAATGCAATGTAGAAATACACTCTGGGCATACTCAGTGAAGACAAGCAAATCAAGATGGACGGATTTGTATATGGACGCATCCATCCGCCATTGGGACCCATTATAATTCTGAATGCACCCGTCTGGGTCCACATGCATCAGAATTTATTTCACGCCGCAAATACGTAACATTGTGCATTCGGAGAGGAGGTGAAAATGACGCAGTGGTGCAGATCCACTGAAATACGATACCAATGCATGTTCCTGCGGTCCCATTTTAAGTATAGGGACACAGGCCTGATCAGGATGCATGAGGATTTGTATGGATATTGACGCAAGACAAAAAAATGAAAGTCTGAAGCAACCGTTATCTCTGCCTCTATGTCTAATTGTCACTTTTCTGAATTCAACTCCAGAGTGGAGAGACTGGCTGCTATGATGTCTAGAATGCAGAACACACATAGGAAAGAGGGAATCTTGCTCCTTTAGTTCTGTTACAATCAATCAGGACTAAATAAATAGGGGACATTATACAATATTAATGAGCAGAGTTACTTTAAATCCAGTGATAATTGAGAACAATCATTCCTAGGAATGCTCATTTGCAATAATTGTGCAGTCTAAACAGGCCACCATTCACCTGACAATGAGCAAAACGGTAACATGATGTTTTGTGCTGCACAAAACATCATCGCTCTCATCAGGGAATCATCCTGAGTGAATAGGGCTTGTGCTGCCCAGAGCAATGAACACTAAATAATCTATTACAGAAAGTTTCATGTGCATCTGAGGCTATTTAACTCATTGTAAACAGGCTCTTAAAGACTGTCCAGTCAGTAGTCATTTAACACTATGCATTGTGCATGTGAACAGACTCTTATTATAAGAAAAAGCAATGCTGTGTGTGTGTGTGTGTCCCTTGCTTTCTCCTTAGCAGCCTTCTCTTTATCCTCTAATTTTCTTCACAGAAGTGGGCATCAACTGTAACCTGATCTCTCAGTGAGCTGATAACCTGTTTTACCACTGCCTCACATTCTTTAGCAGTTAGGGTGACTGGTCAGTACATGAGACATCTGTTAGGTAAAGATCGTTCTTTTTTTGTAGTAAAATGTATTGTGAAGTTTCTCATCAACACTTTTACAATTGATATATGAAAAAAAGTGGAAATGACAGTAACTGTTTAAAAGGAGCTTACGGTACTTACTGTACATGTAGAACTAGATTGTCTATTAACATCATGCAGGAGAATAAATGGGAAGAAACAGAATGTGAAGTACAGACATGTTTTCAAAGCTGGATGTTTAATATAAGTCTAGGACATCTGTAAAACTGCTTTTAATTGTGTTACTAAAACTTTACTACAAACACAAAAAATAATTAAGCAACAAACATTACATAAAGCACTTACCATAGCATTGTGCATCTGCAAAAGAGAGTAAAAGAGAAGATATTTTAATTATAATAGACGGAGGACATTGGTTCATATAAAATAATTATTCTCATTTTGACACCTTTATTAAATTCAAACCATCATTTAAAGTGATAATCTGGCCTAAATGGCCTATTACATTATTATATTATGTGTACTGGACACAGCATGTTTTCTCTTGTGGAGACTCTGGTGTTCTGTGCAGGAGAATGTGCTGTCAGTGCCCACATTCAGGATTATTAGAACAGTGTATTTTTGCTGTGTTCTCCCGCTGAGAACATTAGCGTCTCCACAAATATAAATTGACATGCTGCAGATTGAAAAGCCATGTTGCGCGTCAGTTTGCAATAAATTAAAAAGAAGCTCAGTAGGCATTGGATTTCCATAAATCCCAACCACTAGGCTTGTACTGTACACTGCCTCCAACACACTGATAGCACTGATCATGGGCACAGGTCCTTAGAGGTTACTGGTTGTCAGGGAAGAGCAATGAGCCACTTCATCCAGCACCATGTCCACGTGCCTTCTAAGAGCTTGAACTGCTCTGATGGACTTGAACTTTTTACTGTACGTATTACAGGAATAGCCATTTATTAGGTTGTCTGGCCCATAATACTACATGTCCCCTGCAGCGAACACTTGAGTCTCTTTATGGTCTTTTATTTTGCTTTCAGAATATTAGGATTGTCTGTGATGCAATTATGTTTTTATTTTAGGATTGTCAGCATTCATTGATATCAGATAACGCCTATTGATTTCAATGAATGCCATGTACTCTAGTATTTGTAAGGCCTCTAAAACCACAGTTGTTATAAACAGTGGCAATCTAATATATGATCCCAAGAGCTCCAATTAGACTAGCGGAGCAATAACGAACAGACCCTATGGATAGCATTTGTAAAGGTACTGGAAACCAGCAGTAGTGACAAATGGATCCAATACCGTTCTTCCCCAAATTGCATTACATTCCAATCTGATTTGCAAACCAAGTGTAATGTGAACATTTCTTTAAAAAGTTTGGATATCGTCTTATCAATGTTGGAACGCTCACTTGATATTTTGTTATGAAAACAAAACATTAAAGGAAATTTGTATATGTAGTCCGATCTGTGGGTAACATGATATGGAGCAGGAGGAGCTGAGCAGTTTGAGATATTGGTTGGTGGAAATATATTGTATTTTTTTATTCAAATCCCTGCTCTTAATAAGCTTGGAAATTAGTAGACAGATCCGTTAAGTGTATGACAACTTTCTCAATATGATTGTGCAACGAGACATAGTTGTCACTCACTAAATTGGTCCACCCACTGGACTCCTAATTATAGAAATAGTAAAGATTTATAGGAAATAATACCGGTTATATTAATCTTTTCCCACAATGTCTATATTAACATACTCAGTTTCTCCTGTTTTGTACCATAAAATATTATTTAAAGAGCTATTGGTTATCATGCAAGAATCTTAAAGGGGTATTCTGAATTGATTAAATAGTCTTAGTCATTTTAAACTTTTCAAGTTTTTCATGACCACTGATTGCTGTCATTCAACTAAAGCCTTCATTGATGATTTCCATTGGATATATCTGCACATGTCCTGTGATGGACACACAGGTGAATGACTGGGTATAGTGGGTACAGTAGGTCCCCAGAGCTAAGTCTTGTAACAAGTGTACCCAGCACATATGGCCACAAGAGATTGGTAGATTTGTGGACATCATTATCGATGGTTTTGTTGAGTGATAGTAGAGATCTTAAAAACAGATTAAGAAAGTATAGTGGAAAATTGTTAGCTATTCTTTATGTTATGATTAGCAAATCTTTGCTTACGGTACTCTAAAATACTTCTTTAACTATGAAAAATATAATTGAATATATTAAAGGCATCAGAATAATTTTTTGACACCAAATCTTAAAAATGTGAAATTGAAAAAAAGATTACTAAAAATATAAAACCAGTAATAAATAGAAATATATCCTGTTAAAAATTGAGTAATCTTCAGTAAACAGATGTTACCTGCATATTTCAGCAGAGAGCACAAGGCAACGAAAAGAAGAAACTTCATTCTTTAGTGTTTTGTCTCTTCTTCAGGACAGGATGCAGATGTTCTTACAACCAATATGCACACTGTGACTATTGCTTTTATAGGGTAATATCTACTAAGGGGGCAGAAACATTCTAAATTTGTAGGGGATGTAATAGGACAATGACGTAGAGACTGAAGGGGTTTAGATCATACCTGAAAGGGAGGTACTAGCTTGGGGTGTAAATGGCTAATTGCATTCCCCCTTTTACAATCTTGGTGTTGGCCTTTAATGTTTTACAGACATAGTTCAGGAATGTAACTGTACAGATGCAGTGGATACTACCTTTGAAGATGAGCTGTTGCCCTACCTTACCCCCAAGGTTACATGTCATGAGCTATTCTTGACACTGTGGGTGAAGCTTCATTTTTTTCTATGCATAGACATTTGTAACTGATATAAAAGAATTGTTGAGAAGAAATGAGATACTTCCTTTAAGATGGGGATAATTTGAGCATTTTTGACTGTGCAAGTATTTAGAAATCTTAAAGTGAATCCCTCAGTAGAACCAATCTTTCTAGGCCATCTATATGGGCATGTAGATCATAGAAAGTTAAATAAACCGATACCTTGGTATCTGTGATCTGTTCTCTTATTCCAGAGAAAGCCATATTTTTCTTAATATGTAAATGATCTGTTAAGATCTATGTGCTGGACACCAATCTCCAAGAGAATCTGACTCCTAAGTAGGGATGGGCGAGTCTACTCGCTAGGACTCGGGACTCGGCGATTCTGAAGGTACTTGCAGGACTCGTTACTCGGCGAATCTCCCAGCTTGTGACGAGTCCAATGGAATTCAATGTCAATAAGCTTGACTCTTCACAGATACCCGCTGTCAGCAGCGAGTCTGAGCGAGTCTACGATTCCGAGTCCTACGAGTCTACGATTCCGAGTCCTGTATACTGTATTCGGGAGTCGGACTCTCGAATACAGAATCTGTTATGTTCCGAGTCAGCACAGCGTGCGTGTTAGGTCAGAAAACTTGTGAAGATAGCCAATCATAGTCAGTAATGGCATAGCAAAGTTGGTTGTGTCAGGACTATGATTGGCTGCTGTCCATCGTGATGCCTATGTCATCTATGACAGGCAAGGCAGTATATAAGGCTTGTCCCCGCCATTTTGGCCACATTCCTGAGACGATCTGACCTAGTATAGGGAGAGAGAGATATATGCTGGAGCAGATCAGGGATTGTCAGTGTAGGGAAGATTCCTTATATTAACCCAAAAAGCTCTTCTGAGAGCTAGGAGGAGGACGGAGTAGTGCTGTGTAGGCAGGCAGGCAGGGAGGGAAGGAAGGAGAAGCCTTAGAGTGCACACAGGACGGACCTCATAGCTTAGCTTACTCACTCAGCTTTGCTAACAGCTGCAGTCAGAGGCTTAGCTGAGGTGCTGTTTCCTTTTTGTTTTTGCACCAGATCGATTTTTGTTCCTAATAAGCCATAGAGCGTTATTTTTTCTGTGGCAGACCAGTGCATTGCTGCTAGCACGTACACCACCTTAGGGAGTGTAGTGTGCGGCTTCACTGCCAAGTGTGAGCGCACACACTTACCCCGCCAGCAAGTGACGCATTCAGCAACACCTAACCACATCTCGGTGGCTGTGCGCACTTCAAACTAATTTTTTTAGGGAGTGTAGTGTGCGGCTTCACTGCCAAGTGTGAGCGCGCACACTTACCCCGCCAGCAAGTGACGCATTCAGCAACACCTAACCACATCTCGGTGGCTGTGCGCACTTCAAACTAATTTTTTTAGGGAGTGTAGTGTGCGGCTTCACTGCCAAGTGTGAGCGCGCACACTTACCCCGCCAGCAAGTGACGCATTCAGCAACACCTAAACACATCTCGGGGGCTGTGCGCACTTCAAACTAATTTTTTTAGGGAGTGTAGTGTGCGGCTTCACTGCCAAGTGTGAGCGCGCACACTTACCCCGCCAGCAAGTGACGCATTCAGCAACACCTAACCACATCTCGGTGGCTGTGCGCACTTCAAACTAATTTTTTTAGGGAGTGTAGTGTGCGGCTTCACTGCCAAGTGTGAGCGTGCACACTTACCCCGCCAGCAAGTGACGCATTCAGCAACACCTAACCACATCTCGGTGGCTGTGCGCACTTCAAACTAATTTTTTTAGGGAGTGTAGTGTGCGGCTTCACTGCCAAGTGTAAGCGCGCACACTTACCCCGCCAGCAAGTGACGCATTCAGCAACACCTAACCACATCTCGGTGGCTGTGCGCACTTGAAACTAATTTTTTTAGGGAGTGTAGTGTGCGGCTTCACTGCCAAGTGTGAGCGCGCACACTTACCCCGCCAGCAAGTGACGCATTCAGCAACACCTAACCACATCTCGGTGGCTGTGCGCACTTCAAACCAATTTTTTTAGGGAGTGTAGTGTGCGGCTTCACTGCCAAGTGTGAGTGCGCACACTTACCCCGCCAGCAAGTGACGCATTCAGCAACACCTAACCACATCTCGGTGGCTGTGCGCACTTCAAACTAATTTTTTTAGGGAGTGTAGTGTGCGGCTTCACTGCCAAGTGTGAGCGCGCACACTTACCCCGCCAGCAAGTGACGCATTCAGCAACACCTAACCACATCTCGGTGGCTGTGCGCACTTCAAACTAATTTTTTTAGGGAGTGTAGTGTGCGGCTTCACTGCCAAGTGTGAGCGCGCACACTTACCCCGCCAGCAAGTGACGCATTCAGCAACACCTAACCACATCTCGGTGGCTGTGCGCACTTGAAACTAATTTTTTTAGGGAGTGTAGTGTGCG
The DNA here is from genome assembly GCA_033576535.1 of Allobates femoralis. Classification (NCBI taxonomy): domain Eukaryota; kingdom Metazoa; phylum Chordata; class Amphibia; order Anura; family Aromobatidae; genus Allobates; species Allobates femoralis. The sequence continues at coordinate 270,600,938 of JARQOC010000002.1, read as the reverse complement.
GCTTCACTGCCAAGTGTGAGCGCGCACACTTACCCCGCCAGCAAGTGACGCATTCAGCAACACCTAACCACATCTCGGTGGCTGTGCGCACTTCAAACCAATTTTTTTAGGGAGTGTAGTGTGCGGCTTCACTGCCAAGTGTGATTGCGCACACTTACCCGCCAGCAAGTGACGCATTCAGCAACACCTAACCACATCTCGGTGGCTGTGCGCACTTCAAACTAATTTTTTTAGGGAGTGTAGTGTGCGGCTTCACTGCCAAGTGTGAGCGCGCACACTTACCCCGCCAGCAAGTGACGCATTCAGCAACACCTAACCACATCTCGGTGGCTGTGCGCACTTCAAACTAATTTTTTTAGGGAGTGTAGTGTGCGGCTTCACTGCCAAGTGTGAGCGCACACACTTACCCCGCCAGCAAGTGACGCATTCAGCAACACCTAACCACATCTCGGTGGCTGTGCGCACTTGAAACTAATTTTTTTAGGGAGTGTAGTGTGCGGCTTCACTGCCAAGTGTGAGCGCGCACACTTACCCCGCCAGCAAGTGACGCATTGAGCAACACCTAACCACATCTCGGTGGCTGTGCGCACTTCAAACCAATTTTTTTAGGGAGTGTAGTGTGCGGCTTCACTGCCAACTGTGAGTGCGCACACTTACCCCGCCAGCAAGTGAAGCATTCAGCAACACCTAACCACATCTCGGTGGCTGTGCGCACTTCAAACTAATTTTTTTAGGGAGTGTAGTGTGCGGCTTCACTGCCAAGTGTGAGCGTGCACACTTACCCCGCCAGCAAGTGACGCATTCAGCAACACCTAACCACATCTCGGTGGCTGTGCGCACTTCAAACCAATTTTTTTAGGGAGTGTAGTGTGCGGCTTCACTGCCAAGTGTGAGCGCACACACTTACCCCGCCAGCAAGTGACGCATTCAGCAACACCTAACCACATCTCGGTGGCTGTGCGCACTTCAAACTAATTTTTTTAGGGAGTGTAGTGTGCGGCTTCACTGCCAAGTGTGAGTGCGCACACTTACCCCGCCAGCAAGTGACGCATTCAGCAACACCTAACCACATCTCGGTGGCTGTGCGCACTTCAAACTAATTTTTTTAGGGAGTGTAGTGTGCGGCTTCACTGCCAAGTGTGAGCGCGCACACTTACCCCGCCAGCAAGTGACGCATTCAGCAACACCTAACCACATCTCGGTGGCTGTGCGCACTTCAAACTAATTTTTTTAGGGAGTGTAGTGTGCGGCTTCACTGCCAAGTGTGAGCGCGCACACTTACCCCGCCAGCAAGTGACGCATTCAGCAACACCTAACCACATCTCGGTGGCTGTGCGCACTTCAAACTAATTTTTTTAGGGAGTGTAGTGTGCGGCTTCACTGCCAAGTGTGAGCGCGCACACTTACCCCGCCAGCAAGTGACGCATTGAGCAACACCTAACCACATCTCGGTGGCTGTGCGCACTTCAAACCAATTTTTTTAGGGAGTGTAGTGTGCGGCTTCACTGCCAAGTGTGAGTGCGCACACTTACCCCGCCAGCAAGTGACGCATTCAGCAACACCTAACCACATCTCGGTGGCTGTGCGCACTTCAAACTAATTTTTTTAGGGAGTGTAGTGTGCGGCTTCACTGCCAAGTGTGAGCGCGCACACTTACCCCACCAGCAAGTGACGCATTCAGCAACACCTAACCACATCTCGGTGGCTGTGCGCACTTCAAACCAATTTTTTTAGGGAGTGTAGTGTGCGGCTTCACTGCCAAGTGTGAGTGCGCACACTTACCCCGCCAGCAAGTGACGCATTCAGCAACACCTAACCACATCTCGGTGGCTGTGCGCACTTCAAACTAATTTTTTTAGGGAGTGTAGTGTGAGGCTTCACTGCCAAGTGTGAGCGCGCACACTTACCCCACCAGCAAGTGACGCATTCAGCAACACCTAACCACATCTCGGTGGCTGTGCGCACTTCAAACTAATTTTTTTAGGGAGTGTAGTGTGCGGCTTCACTGCCAAGTGTGAGCGCGCACACTTACCCCGCCAGCAAGTGACGCATTCAGCAACACCTAACCACATCTCGGTGGCTGTGCGCACTTCAAACTAATTTTTTTAGGGAGTGTAGTGTGCGGCTTCACTGCCAAGTGTGAGCGCGCACACTTACCCCGCCAGCAAGTGACGCATTCAGCAACACCTAACCACATCTCGGTGGCTGTGCGCACTTGAAACTAATTTTTTTAGGGAGTGTAGTGTGCGGCTTCACTGCCAAGTGTGAGCGCGCACACTTACCCCGCCAGCAAGTGACGCATTCAGCAACACCTAACCACATCTCGGTGGCTGTGCGCACTTCAAACCAATTCTTTTAGGGAGTGTAGTGTGCGGCTTCACTGTCAAGTGTGAGTGCGCACACTTACCCCGCCAGCAAGTGACGCATTCAGCAACACCTAACCACATCTCGGTGGCTGTGCGCACTTCAAACTAATTTTTTTAGGGAGTGTAGTGTGCGGCTTCACTGCCAAGTGTGAGCGCGCACACTTACCCCGCCAGCAAGTGACGCATTCAGCAACACCTAACCACATCTCGGTGGCTGTGCGCACTTCAAACTAAATTTTTTAGGGAGTGTACTGTGCGGCTTCACTGCCAAGTGTGAGCGCGCACACTTACCCCGCCAGCAAGTGACGCATACAGCAACACCTAACTCCAACTCGGTGACTGTGCATTCGTCAACAATGTCTCAAAAAAAAACAATTAACAAAAAGGATGTTGCAAAGGGACAGGGACGAGGTCGTGGCCGCAGCAGTCTTGCCCAAGAAGGCACTGGTACAAGTACACAGCCTAGGATTGATAGAACGTCCTTTTTTCTACCTAGAAATCCCAGTACTCAAAGAAAACGTGTGTTGAGGCCGGATGAGCATGACAAGATAACATCTTGGATGGCTCAGACGCCCTTGACCACTGGTTCTTGCAGTACGCAATCATCCGTGGCAAGACATTCTAGTGTCGCTACAGACAATGCAGCGCCATCCAATCCTCAAAGTCTTCATATTGCCTCAACCCATCGGCAGCCAGAGGAAAATTTGGATATGGACCTTGGTCACTCGGATGACTTATTCGGTTCTTATCAAGGGGTTTCTTTGTCACTGCCTGACGAGATACTTGAAGTAGACGAAATGTCTACTCATGGCCAAAGTTTGGAAGTACCGCGTCCTGAAGAAAGACACTTTCACGAAATGCAAACAGTATCTCAGGAGGTGGATGATGATGAGGATGATGAGACACACATCTCATCTGGCCAGCCTGCTCAGTCAGTTTATCCAGAATCCTTTGAACTGGAAGGGGTGGATGATGACACCACAGATCCTACCTGGATTGCTGAATTGCATAGCCAAGAGAGCAGCCAGGAGGACGAAAGTGGCTATGTACCACTGGCAAAATCACAAAGGCGTACTGTCTCCAGAACACAAACTGTGAGAACAGTTGCCCAAATAGCGTCAACTGTGGCACAAACTGTGCCAACTGTTGCACAAACTGCAAACACAGTTGCCCAAAATGTGTCCACAGTTGGTGTTGAACAGAGTCATCCTCCTCTTCCTCCAATTAAAAATAAAGGACGAACAGCCAGTGTGTGGCAATTTTTTAAGGATAGCCCAACAGTACCAAATATGGTTATCTGTAAGATGTGCCAGGCAAGGCTTAGCAGAGGCACGGTAAAAGGAAACCAGAGCACCAGCAGTATGCGCAAGCATATGTCTCTTAAGCACCCAATTCAGTGGGCACCCTATCAGGGTTCAAAATCAGTGCCTTCTGATCCAAACACTTCCAGGCCACCTCAGATCCATCCTTCACCAGCAAGTGTTCAGGCTTCAGCTCCTGCTCAAGCGTACTCCTCCCAAGGTGCTTTACAAGACAGACATGACAGTAGTCAATCCTCTTGTCAGTCTGGTCCAAACGTGCAGTTGTCTGTGCCACAGCTGTATGAAAGACAGCGGAAGTTCCAACCGACACACCCATATTCCCAAAAAGTGACTGCGAAAATAGCCAAGTTGTTAGCTGTGGAAATGCTGCCGTTTAGGCTTGTGGGTACAGAGTCTTTTCGGGAGTTGATGGCTGAGGCAGCACCACGATACTCTGTACCCAGCCGCTACTTTTTCTCACGTAGTGCCGTTCCCGCCTTACACCAGCACGTGGTTAACAACTTAAAACGTGCTTTAACAAATGCTGTCACCGCAAAAGTCCACCTAACAACGGACACGTGGACAAGTAGTTGTGGACAGGGCAGATACATTTCACTAACGGCTCACTGGATCAACCTGGTGGAGAGTGTCCCAACTTCTAAAACTGTACCATCTGACATACTTCCAACTCCACGAATAGCGGGCCCAACATTATTCCGGGTGTCTGCCTCCTCATATATGTCCAGTGCCCAATCTGCTTCTGCCACTTCCTTGTCCACTGCTGAGCCTCACGCACCATCACGTCCGAGTTGGGAGCTTTGCAGTACTGCTTCTGCAAGGCGACAACAGGCTCTTCTGAAGCTTATCTGCCTAGGTGACACACGTCACACTGCAACAGAGTTGTGGAAAGGTCTCAAGCAACAGACCGATGAGTGGCTGGCCCCACTGGAACTACAACCAGGTCTAGTTGTGAGCGATAATGGTGCAAACCTTGTGGCGGCAATAAAGCACGGTAAACTTGTACATGTGCCTTGCATGGCTCACGTCCTGAACCTGGTAGTTCAGAAATTCCTCAAAATATACCCAGAGTTATCTGAGCTACTGGATAAGGTGAGGCGAATTTGCGCCCACTTTAGACATTCGTCCACAGCAGCTGCAAGTCTTTCAGCCCTTCAAATCCAATTTAACTTGCCGAAACACAGGCTAATTTGCGACATGCCTACGCGATGGAACTCCACCTTCCATATGCTGTCAAGGTTTAATGAGCAGCAGAAGGCAATAGCGGAATTTCAGCTGCAACATGCCCGTCAACCTGGAAGTCATACCACACACATCAGTACTTTCGAGTGGGTCTGGATCGCTGACCTTTGCGAGTTGCTGGATAACTTCGAATACTGTACCAAACTTGTCAGTGGGGATCAGTCGATTATAAGTCTCACCATCCCCATGCTCTGCCTGCTCCAAGAATCCCTATTGAATCTCAAAACAGATGCTTTGAGAGCACAGCGGATGGCTATGGAGCCAGAATTGAACATCGCTGATCCTAGCCACCCAAGCCAATATCAGCAGGCTACATTGGTTCAGGAAGATGGTGATGAGGGTGATGATGAAGAAGATTTATTTTTCTCTGGTACTGATGTGAACCCTGATGGGACTCCCAACCCTACGTTTATGTCGGTACAGCATGGGTGGGCTGAAGAGGAGGAGGCGGACACCGATTTAGAGGCCACGACGCGTAGTGATCTTCATTCTGTTGTAACCGAGGAGATGAGTCTTTGCAGCTTAGCACACATGGCTGAAGTAATGTGTCAATGTGTCTCCAAAGATCCACGCGTCATACACATCTATGACAGCGACCTCTACTGGTTGTCAACGTTTTTGGACCCACGGTACAAAGACAAATTTCAGTCGCTGCTGTCGCACTCATCCAGGGGCTTAACGATGGATCATGTAAAGAGGGTTCTTCTTGATATTTTGCTGGCAATATCACCGTCTGAATCCGCTATACATCGAAGAACCAGCTCTTTCCAACAGCAGCCTTTGGTTGGGACACAAACGCCATCAATGACAAGAAGAGGTGGGGGTAAGATGTCCGCCAACTGGGCGATGTTCAACAGACCTTCCAATCAAGAACGGAATTTGCCTACGGTGACCTTGAGTAGGAGACAACAATTGTCCAACATGGTGCAGCAGTATCTCAGTGACAGTACCAGCTTCCTAACCGACCCTTCTGTACCCTTTAATTACTGGGTTTCCAAGCTGCACACTTGGACTGAGCTGTCATTGTATGCCTTGGAGGTGCTGGCATGCCCAGCTGCTAGTGTGACATCAGAGCGTGTTTTCAGTGCCGCTGGGGGTATAGTCACTGATAGAAGGTCCCGCCTCACCACAGAAAATGCCGACAGGCTCACTCTAATTAAATTCAACAAGGATTGGATATCATCACAGTTCCTAAGCCCTCCTGACGACAGTACACAATCCTAGATTAACCTAATCATAATTTATATGATTGGGATATTGCGCTGTTAACAATATGCCCATTTTGGACAGGAATTAATGACATGTCCCTTAGCTCTGTTGATTTCATTCGGCACCCAGTCCAAGCAATAATATGCTATGGGCCAAGCGCCCTGCTTTATGTAAAAAAATACTTTATTAAGCCCTTTGGGCTAATTTTTTGAGGCACCAAGCCTAGGCCTGCATAGTTGGCCTTGCTTGTTCTATGCTCCTAGTCCAAGCAATAATATGCTATGGGCCAAGCGCCCTGCTTTATTTAAAAATAGACTTTATTAAGCCCTTTGGGCTAATTTTTTGAGCCACCCAGGCTAACAAGCTTATCATGGTTTGGGAGACACCCTGGCTAACAAGCTTTTATGGCCCTTAGGCTACATGATACAAAAAATGGCAAACCCCTTGGGCTATTTTTTGAGCACCAGGCTAACAAGCTATCTGGTTTGGAGACACCCTGTAACAAGCTTTTTATGGCCCTTAGCCTACATTGATACAAAAAAAAAACTTGGGCTAATTAACCCCAGCGCACAGCCTTGGCTAATTTTTTGGACGCACCGCAAGAGCAGCTAACAAGCTTATCATGGTTTGGGAGACACCCTGGCTAACAAGCTTTTTATGGCCCTTAGGCCTACATTTATACAAAAAATGGAAACAGCCCCTTGGGCTAATTTTTTGAGCCACCCAGCTAACAAGCTTATCATGGTTTGGGAGACACCATGGCTAACAAGCTTTTTATGGCCCTTAGGCCTACATTTATACAAAAAATGGCAAACAGCCCTTGGGCTAATTTTTTGAGCCACCAGGCTAACAAGCTTATCATGGTTTGGGAGACACCCTGGCTAACAAGCTTTTTATGGCCCTTAGGCCTACATTGATACAAAAAAAATGGCAAACAGCCCCTTGGGCTAATTTTTTGAGCCACCCAGGCTAACAAGCTTATCATGGTTTGGGAGACACCCTGGCTAACAAGCTTTTTATGGCCCTTAGGCCTACATTTATACAAAAAATGGAAACAGCCCCTTGGGCTAATTTTTTGAGCCACCAGGCTAACAAGCTTATCATGGTTTGGGAGACACCATGGCTAACAAGCTTTTTATGGCCCTTAGGCCTACATTTATACAAAAATGGCAAACAGCCCCTTGGGCTAATTTTTTGAGCCACCCAGGCTAACAAGCTTATCATGGTTTGGGAGACACCCTGGCTAACAAGCTTTTTATGGCCCTTAGGCCTACATTGATACAAAAAAATGGCAAACAGCCCCTTGGGCTAATTTTTGAGCACCAGGCTAACAAGCTTATCATGGTTTGGGGAACCCTGGCTACAAGCTTTTATGGCCCTTGGCCTAATTTATACAAAAATGGGAACAGCCTGGGCTAATTTTTGAGCCACCCAGGCTAACAAGCTTATCATGGTTTGGGAGACACCATGGCTAACAAGCTTTTTATGGCCCTTAGGCCTACATTTATACCAAAAATGGCAAACAGCCCCTTGGGCTAATTTTTTGAGCCACCCAGGCTAACAAGCTTATCATGGTTTGGGAGACACCCTGGCTAACAAGCTTTTTATGGCCCTTAGGCCTACATTGATACAAAAAAAATGGCAAACAGCCCCTTGGGCTAATTTTTTGAGGCACCCAGGCTAACAAGCTTATCATGGTTTGGGAGACACCCTGGCTAACAAGCTTTTTATGGCCCTTAGGCCTACATTTATACAAAAATGGGAAACAGCCCTTGGGCTAATTTTTGAGCCACCCAGGCTAACAAGCTTATCATGGTTTGGGAGACACCATGGCTAACAAGCTTTTTATGGCCCTTAGGCCTACATTTATACAAAAAATGGCAAACAGCCCCTTGGCTAATTTTTTGAGCACCAGGCTAACAAGCTTATCATGGTTTGGGAGACACCCTGGCTAACAAGCTTTTTATGGCCCTTAGGCCTACATTGATACAAAAAAATGGCAAACAGCCCTTGGGCTAATTTTTTGAGCCCCAGGCTAACAAGCTTATCATGGTTTGGGAGACACCCTGGCTAACAAGCTTTTTATGGCCTTAGGCCTACATTTATACAAAAATGGAAACAGCCCTTGGCTAATTTTTTGAGCCACAAGGCTAACAAGCTTATCATGGTTTGGGAGACACCTGGCTAACAAGCTTTTTATGGCCCTTAGGCCTACATTTATACAAAAAATGGCAAACAGCCCCTTGGGCTAATTTTTGAGCCACCAGGCTAACAAGCTTATCATGGTTTTGGGAGACACCTGGCTAACAAGCTTTTTATGGCCCTTAGGCCTACATTTATACAAAAAATGGAAACAGCCCTTGGGCTAATTTTTGAGCCACCCAGGCTAACAAGCTTATCATGGTTTGGGAGACACCTGGCTAACAAGCTTTTTATGGCCCTTAGGCCTACATTATACAAAAAATGGCAAACAGCCCCTTGGGCTAATTTTTTGAGCCACCAGGCTAACAAGCTTATCATGGTTTGGGAACACCCTGGCTAACAAGCTTTTTATGGCCCTTAGGCCTACATTATACAAAAAATGGAAACAGCCCCTTGGGTAATTTTTTGAGCCACCAGGCTAACAAGCTTATCATGGTTTGGGAGACACCTGGCTAACAAGCTTTTTATGGCCCTTAGGCCTCATTTATACAAAAATGGGAAACAGCCCCTTGGGCTAATTTTTGAGCCACCAGGCTAACAAGCTTATCATGGTTTGGGAGACACCTGGCTAACAAGCTTTTTATGGCCCTTAGGCCTACATTATACAAAAAATGGCAAACAGCCCTTGGCTAATTTTTTGAGCCACCAGGCTAACAAGCTTATCATGGTTTGGGAGACACCCTGGCTAACAAGCTTTTTATGGCCCTTAGGCCTACATTATACAAAAAAATGGAAACAGCCCCTTGGGCTAATTTTTGAGCCACCCAGCTAACAAGCTTATCATGGTTTGGGAGACACCTGGCTAACAAGCTTTTTATGGCCCTTAGGCCTACATTTATACAAAAAATGGAAACAGCCCCTTGGGGGTAATTTTTTGAGCCACCAGGCTAACAAGCTTATCATGGTTTGGGAGACACCATGGCTAACAAGCTTTTTATGGCCCTTAGGCCTACATTTATACCAAAAATGGCAAACAGCCCCTTGGGCTAATTTTTTGAGCCACCCAGGCTAACAAGCTTATCATGGTTTGGGAGACACCCTGGCTAACAAGCTTTTTATGGCCCTTAGGCCTACATTGATACAAAAAAATGGAAACAGCCCCTTGGGCTAATTTTTTGACCACCCAGGCTAACAAGCTTATCATGGTTTGGGAGACACCCTGGCTAACAAGCTTTTTATGGCCCTTAGGCCTACATTTATACCAAAAATGGAAACAGCCCCTTGGGCTAATTTTTTGAGCACCAGGTAACATGCTTCATCATGGTTTGTGGAGATCACCATGGCTAGAAGCTTTTAATGGCCCTTAGGCTACCATAAAAACAAAAAATGTGCATAACAGTCCACCTCTCCTGGGCTTATTATTCTTGAGCCATCACGAGGCATAAATTGGGAGACACCCTGGCTAACAAGCTTTTTATGGCCCTTAGGCCTACATTTATACAAAAAATGGGAAACAGCCCCTTGGGGTAATTTTTTTTTATCATGGTTTGGGAGACACCATGGCTAACAAGCTTTTTATGGCCCTTAGGCCTACATTTATACCAAAAAATGGCAAACAGCCCCTTGGGCTAATTTTTCCAGGCACCAATCCTATGCCTGCATCGTGGGCGTTGCTTGGACTATCATCCTGCTGGAGCCTGTTGAAGGGTCCCACTGTACGCTCCATACAAAACGCGTAGACGCGATGTGTAGCATGTAGACGTCCCAGCCTCTCACATGTGTGTTCATAGTCTTGTTGCCATAGCGAGGCATAAAGTAACCCCCCAAACACAGGCACTGTTTGTCAGCAACAGTTGTATGTGGAGTCATGATTTGACACTTAGTAACCAAGGTGACTTCATGCGCCATGCGGGCCGTAAAGTACTTGCTAATGATGCTCTCTCCCCTGTCCCCCACGCCAAATGTCTCGGGGTAATCCTTGACTCCTCCCTCTCCTTCAAGCCCCACCTGTAGTCCCTAACCAAGTCCCTGTGACTCCAACTCGGTCGTTCCTCAATCCTGACACTGCTGAAACACTCATAAATGCCCTCATCATCTCCCGCCTTGACTACTGCAACCTCCTTCGCATAGGTCTCCCTGCCAACTCTCTTGCACCTCTCCAATCTATACTAAACTCTGCTGCCCGACTAATCCATCTGTCCTCACGCTACTCCCCTGCCTACCCCCTCTGCCAAGCCGTTCACTGGCCCCTCCGGCCCACAGAGAGCTCACTTTAAAACACTGACCATGACATTCAAAGCCTTACACAACCTATCCCCACCATACATCTCCGACATGATCTCCCGATACCATCCCTCACGCAACCTGCGTTCATCCCAAGAACTTGTCCTACAGTCCACCCTCATCTCCTCTTCCCACAACCGCATACAGGATTTCTCCCGGTCATCCGCCATGCTATGGAACTCCCTGCCCCACCTCATCAGTCAGTCGCCTACCCTCTGAACCTTAAAGATACTTCTAAAGACTCACCTCTTCCGACAGGCCTACAACCTGCCATGAGACCCCGCTACACGCCCCAGGACCGACACCTTCCCCACCCTATTGTATCCCCACCCACCCCTCGTAGAATGTGAGCCCACGCGTACAGGGTCCTCTACTATTGTACCTGTATTACCTTATTGTCTATGTTTATTGTACTTGTCCTTGTCTACCTTTTCCTCATGTAAAGCGCCATGGAACCTATGGGCGCTATATAAATAAATAATTATAATAATTATGATGACTTGAAGCCCAACCACAAAAAAAACTACACATTCATTCCTTGAAAATAGACAGACACAAAGCTGGTTTTTAAAACTGTGTTTCAAAAACAAAATGGCAGCACTGTTTGGACATTCCCAAAAATACTACCTTTTACAATTAAGGTATTATCCAACAAATGGAGCCCTACAGGTCCTGGTAGGTGGGCTGTCCGTCTTGCAAAAGGTCAAGGGCCCCACGTATGGCCTGGCCGAACCCTTCAGGGTGGATCCTCTGAACAGGTGTAGGGAACGGTGGTAGGTCCCTGTTAGCTGGCCACTGGCAGTGAGGCAAAGCCCTGTGGGGTGGCACCTGGCTGTCCCGTGTTGTGGGCCTGCCTAGCCTGTTAGAGGCCGATATTTTCCACCCATCCAAATATTGGAACACATCACCTGGGTCGTTATTTGGCTGACAGGCTTCCAGCACTATCTGTAATGCTGACCTTGCCCGCAGTAGCCTGTCAAATGGAATATTATCCATGAATGGTATAATACTGCGGGCAAAGTCAGCATTACTCTGTTGAACACTTAAATGTGCTGACCCCGGGATCGGACCATAAGCTGGGCCTGCCGCTGGTGGCGGCGGTGGTGGTGCTGGCCCTGCCGCTGGTGGTGGCGGTGGTGGTGCTGGCCCTGCCGCTGGTGGTGGCGGTGGTGGTGCTGGCCCTGCCGCTGGTGGGGGCGGTGGTGGTGCTGACCCTGCCGCTGGTGGCGGTGGTGGTGGTGGTGGCGGCGACGGCGGTGGTGGTGTTGATGGCCCTGCCTCTGGTGGTGGCGGTGGTGGTGCTGGCCCGGCCGCTGGTGGCGGCGGTGGTGGTGCTGGCCCTGGCGCTGCTGGCGGCGATGCTGGTGGTGGTGGTGGCGGCGGCGACGGCGGTGGTGGTGGTGGCGCCGGCCGTGGTGGTGGTGGTCGGTTTTCTCCACGCCGCCTTCTGTTTGGCGGTGGAGGGTTAACAGCACGCCGCCCTCTGTAGTAAGCTTCTCTGTGGGTAAAGTAAAAAAAAATTTGGTGAATGCATTGCATTTGGAAACAAAAACATAGGTCAAACATTAAGTTGCACGCTTTTTAGACTCTGTGTATCTGTGTATTCTTAATCAGATATTTGTTATTATTATGAAAGAATAACCAACTGTACATAACATAAAGGAATACGTGACTTTCTTTGCTAATTCCATACTAATACATAATTTTTCACCCCCTGATTACCACCCACCCCCCCCCCATCCCATCTAATCTAGACGATCAATAACACCAATGGTTCACATGAAAAAAAAAAGTCCCCCTGACTTCACTTTTAACTTGACATACTTAATTCACAAAACTTTTAGCTTATATCATCTATATAAAGCAGGGAAGGGGTTGAAAGGTATACAATATATATATATATATAATCTATTTATATAATCGGGAGTTTGAAATTCCGGCACTGTAGCCGAATCCCAAACTCCTTAGCGTCACTGCGAGTGGAGACGCGTATGCGCCTTCGCGAGCCGCAGACGCTTAACTCACACAGCCGCTATAGCGTTTTCTCAAGCGGCCTCGCGCCCTCCGCTCACAGCAAGACCTGCGCCCCTCACAGCGCCCCATCCGCCCCGGCATGCTGGCATTTGTACTTCCCCCGTCTGTGCACCCACAGGTCTTAGCAGATCACTGATGCTGACAGCGGGGGGGGACAACACAGACAATCAAATCAGGAGGAGGTCAGTGTCAGGAGGAGATGACAGCCGCCCGCCGGGGCCTGTGACACTGCAGAGGTCACAGCGGGGCTGTGTGTGCGGACAACGGGGAGGCCGGGGGCTACGGACGTACCGGACACGTCCTCTGCTCCTGGAGATGTGCCGCGGGTCCGCGCTCGCAGCGTATCTGACGCAGGAGCCGCGCTCACCACGCCCACACCACGCCCTCTGCCAAACAACCCACACCTCTCACTAACCTCCTGCAGCTAACCACACCCCATGTTTACCTTTGCCATGATGTCATTTAGCTGCGGCCGCTATCTTTAATAAGGTCAGTAATGATGGCAGTAATCGGATCTCTGCTCCCTCTAGCACGCCCCAACACTGTAGCACCATCTATTAACCCTATTCTCATCACCTATATACTCTGCTACCCACTGAGCCGCCTGTATACTCTGCTACCCACAGACCCGCCTGTATACTCTGCTACCCACAGAGCCGTCTTTATACTCTGCTACCTCAGACCCGCCTGTATACTCTGCTACCCACAGACCCGCCTGTATACTCTGCTACCCACAGACCCGCCTGTATACTCTGCTACCCACAGACCCGCCTGTATACTCTGCTACCCACAGAGCCGCCTGTATACTCTGCTACCCACAGACCCGCCTGTATACTCTGCTACCCACAGAGCCGTCTGTATACTCTGCTACCCACAGACCCGCCTGTATACTCTGCTACCCACAGAGCCGTCTTTATACTCTGCTACCTCAGACCCGCCTGTATACTCTGCTACCCACAGACCCGCCTGTATACTCTGCTACCCACAGAGACGCTTGTATACTCTGCTACCCACAGACCCGCCTGTATACTCTGCTACCCACAGAGACGCCTGTATACTCTGCTACCTCAGACCCGCCTGTATACTCTGCTACCCACAGAGCCGTCTTTATACTCTGCTAGCTCAGACCCGCCTGTATACTCTGCTACCCACAGACCCGCCTGTATACTCTGCTACCCACAGAGCCGCCTGTATACTCTGCTACCCACAGAGCCGCCTGTATACTCTGCTACCTACAGAGCCACGTGTATACTCTGCTACCCACAGAGCCGAATTGGAACCTAATGTATATATTAATAAATAATACTAAATGTACACAACAGTGCTGCAGACACATACCTTGGCATACGGGCCATCGGGTGAAGGAAGGACAGCCGGTCGTAAAAGTGGTAGTGGTTCAGCAATGGAGCGGCTCCCGGTTCTCTCTCTGAGTACTGCCGGTACTGCTTCTTATGCTGGTCCCGGCAGCTCCTCCACCGTTTTTTAAGATGGTCAACTGTGAAATGATTTCAAACCGGGTTTAGAGATGTGTAATATTTGAAACAACAAAAGTATGTGTACAAATCAACAATAACATTTTATTCATTTTGTGTGTGTAATGTGTATACAAGGCACAGTGACACGACAGTGTGGAACATCATCAACAGCATTACGGACATTGAGCTCACGTGGCCACAATCACAAATGAAGCAGGACACATGTCAACGCATAGAGAATGTAATAGTGCGGGCACCAGACTCTGGTCATTAGTGGTATTTATATACACCCAACCCCTTGGCCGAAAGAGCCAGGAGGATCAGACCTTAAACTAAGTGTACTGTTGTGACCCCATCCAAATATAGGCAACTATGCGGTGGAGCATGATAACACATTCAGGGTCCTGTATACCCTGCTATGGGGGCCCTGTATTCCCACTGCTGGGGGCCCTGTAAACCCACTGGGCCACTATCTACCCACTGCTGGGGGTCCTGTATACCCACTGCTGGGGGGGCCTGTACACACACTGAGGGCCCTGTATACAGGGACTGACTGGCACCCTACAGTTTGGGTCGCAACCCTCCCTCACCGGCCCGACACAGGTGAGGACGGGGGGTGGGGGGGGTGATGACTGGCGGCCGCCTCACAGTCACCGCAGCTCCCGCCTTCTCCTATGGCTCGCTCCCAGCCGCAGCCTCGCGCTCCTCACAGCCGCTCGCTAACAGTCGCAGCCGCACGCCACTCACAGACGCTCACTCCCGGACGCAGCCGCGCGCTGATGACGTCATCGCGCGGCCAGGAGCTTCCGTTTCCGCCTGCTGCTTCAGGGACATGCGGATTATTCATGCTCCTGCAGCCGCATGACCCGTGGCACCTGGGACAGTCCGCCCCTGCCTGTATACCACAATATGGGGGCATGTATACCCATCTGGGGGCCTGTATACTCTGCAGGGGGAGGTGTATACTCTGCTGGGGGGCTGTCTACCAGTGATAGCCGCTGTATACCAGGATGGCGGTCAATATGTTTTCACAGTTTTTGGGGGCAAAAATAGGGGGGTCGGCTTATACACGGGTCGGCTTATACACGAGTATATATACAGTAAATGCAATATATAACGTGTGAACTCATTTAACTTACTTAGATTGCTCTGTTCCTCATGGTCACTCCGATGGAACGCAGGGAACATCTCTTGGGCGATCTCTCTCCAGGCTGTATTAATTTGGGTCGTATCCCCATAGTCAGGATCTGTAGGGAGCCATAGAAATGGACGAGCCTCCACAAGTGCAATAAGACGCAGTGTGTTCACCGTGCCACGGCCTGCTGCCATGATTGCAATGATGAATGGATTGCTCTGTGTGTGCGCCTGTCAGCGCGACTCGTTTCCTGTTTCCTTAAAGCATGGTGTGTGCTGGAGAATCGCTTCCCTCGCATCATTGGCTCCAAGCCTCAAAATAAGAGAAAAACCAGCGAGTTTGGACTCGCACACTTTCAGAGACACATCAGCGAGTTGTAAATGTCATTATTCGCTATTACTCGGTTCCCTATTCATTAACATTGGACTCGCTGGACTCGCAACGAGTCCCGAGTCCTTGACTCGGACTCGTTGGGGTCTTGCGATTCCGAGTCTTTTAGGACTCGCCCATCTCTACTCCTAAGCTTATTTTAAATGAAAAGAGTAAAACATGTCATAACTGACAGTATATGCTCTATATCAACATGTTTCACACTGGTAACACCCCAATTCATTTAAAATAAGCTCTGGAGGCCGATTCTCATGGAGATCTCAGTCCGACCCACAGATTCTATGTGAATGCTTTGTGATGTTGGTCTACTAGGCCTTGCTTCCACCTAGCCAGAATCCTACTCCACACTGATGAGGGGCAACACCCCGAAACAGCTGTCTGTGGATGGATACTTGGCCTTGGTATTCCCTTGTCATGTCTCTAAGCTTGTAAAAGAGCTGGATATTGACTAAAAGGGCCACTTAACATGATGGTTATTGTGTTCTCCGCAAGGAGCCACCCCTTGGCTGGGTCCTTCCCTGGAGGGATATCTGGCTAGTCCTGTGCTTGAGACTCCTAACCCAGGCTCCACAGACTCTATTTGCATATTCATAATTCCCAGGGGGCAATGTGCCTAGGAATTCACTGTGTTGAGTGCTTTAGCCAGCTGCCCGCAGTGTTTTCTTGGACTGGTTTCCCTGAGATCAGTGAATGCTTTGTGATGTAGGCCATCTATATGGGCATGTAGATCATAGAAAGTTAAATAAACTGATACCTTGGTATCTGTGATCTGTTCTCTTATTCCAGAGAAATCCATATTTTTCTTAATATGTAAATGATCTGTTAAGATCTATGTGCTGGAAACTAATCTCCAAGGGAATTTGACTCCTAAGTTTATTTTAAATGAAAAGAGTAAGACATGTCACAACTGACAGTATATGCTCTATATCAACATGTTTCACACTGGTAACATCCCCATTCATTTAAAATAAGCTCTGGAGGCCGATTTTCATGGAGATCTCTGTCCGACCCACAGATTCTATCAGTTTATTTACATTATATTAAGAATGCAGAGTTCTATGGAATACGACATTGAATCGCAGATTTTGAGGTATAATTTTATATTTATGCCCATATAGACACTTTAGAGTCTTTAATCCTACTGATAGATTAAGAGAGGAGAATAAGTATTCCATGCAATAATTTATCATATATTTTATAGCTTAATGACAGAGATACAAACATATTGTAGTCTTATCTTTGCTCAACACTGGTTTTTAGGTGTACATTATTTGTCCTACATTGTACTTCACTTTGTCTTTCTGAAAAACATCAACTCTGACCCAGTGTAAGGCTAGGGCCACACTTAGCAGGTGCCCCACGTTAACCGGATCAGGTTATTGCAGAGTCCAGCCTGCAGTAACGCACACCGGTAACATCGGAGGCTGCCTGCAAACTCTGCTCCATGGTAACCTGATGTTTACTATGGATGCAGCCACACAAGAAGCCCCAGGAACTGCGCTTTTGTGGGGAGCACATGAAAATGTTGCTGACAACATTTTCCTGTGAGTCTGGCAAAAGCGCAGTTCCCGGGGTTTCCTGTGTGACTGCATCCATGGTAAACATCGGGTTACCATGGAGCGGAGTTCGCAGGCAGTCCCTGACGTTACCGGTGTGCATTACTGCAGGCTAGTCTCTGCAGTAACTGGATCCGGTTAACGTGGTGCACCTGCTAAGTGTGGCCCTAGCCTAACTTAATCTCTTTCCTCAAACTACTTGAAAGAACAGAAATAATAAATGCATGAAAACAACTCTCCATTTCTTAACACAATTCAAAGGCTACATCGCAGAACTAAAAGAACACTAACCTTCCTTTCTACCCAGGTCTTTGAAAGAAAATATTTTAGAAATAACTATTAGAAATTAACCAGTATACTTCAAGAATAAGGTATTATTGTAGACAACCAACCTTAGGGGCCTTTCACACTTGCGTTTTTTCCCTGATCTGGAAGATCATTAAAAAACCTAATTCTTACAGGATTCATTTTTTTGCCCATTCACTTTAATGATTTCAGGTAGAATCTTGTTGCTTTAGGTTATTTCCTGAAATCATTAAAGTGAATGGGAAAAAAAATGAATCCTGTAAGAATCAGGTTTTTTCCTGATCTTCCAGATCAAGTAAAAAACGCAAGTGTGAAAGGCCCCTAAGAGTTTTGTCCAGTTTGGAAAACCCATTACTGTATGCTTTCTTAAGGAAATCAAAGATTAGCGGGAAACTGAATAGTGGTCATAAGTAGAGATGAGTGAACCTTTTGACGTTCGGGTTCA
Source organism: Allobates femoralis (assembly GCA_033576535.1). Taxonomy (NCBI): domain Eukaryota; kingdom Metazoa; phylum Chordata; class Amphibia; order Anura; family Aromobatidae; genus Allobates; species Allobates femoralis. The sequence continues at coordinate 270,583,036 of JARQOC010000002.1, read as the reverse complement.
GTTCGCCGAATTGGCATTTGTTCGCAGAACTGTTCAACAAATTGTTTGTCGAACTTCCAAACCCCATTGAAATCAATTACAGGCAAAATTAAGGGCATAGAAAATATTTTAAAATGGGCCCAAAAGCTTCCAAAACAACTCAAGTTAGGGTCAGACACCAGGAAATTACCATCTATACCCCAGAGTTAACATTTTTATAATTGTGCATTATGGATGCATGGGACAAGGCCTGGCCCATTATTTCAATCTTAAATACTGATCAGGAACAAGGAGATGAGTGACAGGTGTAGGCATGGTGTTCAAACAACCCTGCTAAATTCACAAAAGACACAACAAAGACACCCCAAGGCAAGAATAATTTCCACATTTCAAAACATTAGGGCCAGACACCATAAAAGTGTCATCAATTGTCCAAGACTAAAAATTGTGTAATGTAATGCATGCTTGGCACAGGGTCTGGAATAGGGCCTAGCCTAGCAATTCAAGGTTAAACATTCATTAGTAACAGGGGGATGAGTGACACATGTAAGCATTATGCTCAAATAGCCCTGCTAAATTCAGGAAACAAAGAGGCCCCAAAAAGAGTCTCAACATTTCAAAAAATTAGACCCAGAATAAAAATTGTATAATGGCAAGATCAATGAAGAACCTTCTACCTTTTCAAGTTTCTTTAGTGTCACTAGCTCATCCTGTCCCATATTCGAGCACAGTTCTTTATTAGTACACAGGATCTTCTTCAGATCTCTTTCAATAAGACTTAAGTCTAGTCAAAAGAGATCTGAAGAAGATCCCATGTACTAATAAAGATCTGTGCTCGAATATAGGACAGGATGACAAACTTGATAAAGAAGAAGCTCTTATTATCAAAACATCTGATAAAGGTGGAAATCTAGTCCTGATGGACCACCAGATATATCGAGAGACGTGCTATATCATTCTAGAAGATAGTGAAACCTATGAAATAGTAAAAGAGAACCCCACACAGAGATACATTGAAATCTTGTGTGAGATTTTTGATTATGCGATGGGAAGTGGCCTGATATCAAAGAACGAGTACCAGTTTATAAAACTGATCCACCCTACTGTACTGACCTTCTATGCACTCCTGAAAGTGCACAAAGGGCTAGAACCACTTAAAGGTAGACAGATTGTCTCGGGTGTGGATTCCTGCACTGAGAATTGCGGAATCTACATCGATACAATGTTGCGCCCCTTTGTACTAGGCCTTCTGTCATATACGCAAGACACTACTGACTGGCTGGGCAAACTGGATGCGGTGACTGACAAAGAGATCATCTTGGTGTCCATTGATGTGGACTGGTTGTATGGCAGCATTCCCCATGATTTGGGATTGCAGGAGGTTGAGTATTACTTGATTACCAGAGCAAACGTCTGCAGGAGTCACAACATCTTTGTTATAGACTTACTCAAGTTTGTCCTATACGATAATACCTTTATTTTTGAGAGAAACTATTTACACCAGCTCAGGGGGACGACGATGGGCAGTTCTTGCGCCCCATCATACACCAACCTCTTCCTGGGCTGGTGGGAGGAAACCATTGTCTTTCGTGAAAGTAACAACTGTTGGGAGCCCCATATTTTGCTTTGGTGCAAATACATATATGACGTATTTTAGGATTGGGTTATGTTTTAACCCAGAAAATAGCTCAAGGCAGCTGGCCTTTTTGGATGTCCTTGTGAGGAAGGAGGCAGATGGTACTTTGTCAACACAAATATATACTGGAAACCATCATCAACAAATAGATTGTTGAGGTGGGAGAATTTCCACTGGACCTCCCTCAGGAGTGGAATACTGTAGGGCCAATTCCTACGTTCAGACAGAATTGTTCAGCCTATTCCAAATTTGAGAAGCAGCCAAACGACCTCACCAAACGTTTTTTGGAAAGGGGCTACCCATATGAGGTCCTGCAGACTGAACGCAAGCATGCTAGAAGTCAAACCAGGAGTGAATTACTCCATAGACACGGGCAAGGTCACAGAGTTGTAGATGAGAAGATTTGACTTATCAGTAGGGATGAGCAATGTTCGTTTCAAATTGTTTGCCAATCTCAAATTCAAACTGTTTTGGGCGGTGTTCGAGTCATTCGCCGAATTCGAACAATTTGCTTCAAATTCGGCAGTTCAAGGTTATGTTCGATAACGCTTCAATCACCAAAAGCTTAACCCTAATTCTAACCCTAACCCTAATACTGTTAATGAATGTTAATATCCAGTTTCTGTGTATAGTGTGTGTGTGGGGGAAAACGTTAGATCAGTGCTGCAGAAATAATGGCGATCTCCATTTTTTTTTCTCCTAACTGCATATACAGTGGGGTGGTGCAGGCTGTAAGCCAGTCACACACACACACACAATCTGAAGTAAAATCTGTGAACGAAAAGAATGCGCAATAGGTCTTATCTCAATGATACACTGTCGCTTATCGATGTGGAATTGCTCACCTTGTGCAGTTGTGAAACCCACAACTGGTAGAATAGCGTACAAGCAGCTGCTGCAGGGACGCACTCCCAACGTGACCGTGGTTGTATACAGAATCCTGGACAAAGTGCCTCAGTGTCCGCGCTGCTGCTTCCGAGACCAAAGACACACAGACACGGAATGTCTGGGTCAGCAATAGCCTTATTTTCCGACGCGTTTCGGAGCCTCCTCCCGAGCTCCTTCCTGAGGAAGGAGCTCGGGAGGAGGCTCCGAAACGCGTCGGAAAATAAAGGCTATTGCTGATCCAGACATTCCCGTGTCTGTGTGTCTTTGGTCTCGGAGCAGCAGCGCGGACACTGAGGCACTTTGTCCAGGATTCTGTACACACACACACACACACACACAGCAAAGTGCATTTTTTGCACACAAGCAAGGCATGCATCATTGGCTGTGTAAGTCACATGTCCTTGCCATATAAGACCCGGCCATTTTCCCCATCGCCACCATTTTCTCATTGCTGCAGCTCTGTGTCAGACAGCACTGCTGCTGCTGTGGGTGTGGCGCCCCACCAAGTAGGTGTCACAGAGGGGTACTGCACCCGTAAATGAGATGCAGATACTCCAGCTGCAAGTGGATTTTAGGATGATGGGTGGAACCCACACACAAGCACCCCCACACTAGGTCACACAGTGGGAGGTATCCGGGAGCGACAAAACCACTTCCAGGGGGAGAAAGGAGGTCCTTTGTGCAGAATGGAAAGTTAGGAACACAAGGAGGGTTCCTCGGCTGAGGAACCAGGAAGAAGAATAGATCCCAGGTGCAGACAGCGAGTTGGGAAGGAAAGGACTAGAGAAGGTCTAACCCCAGTAGCCCACTTCTGATACAACAAACTACACCGCCTGTGTGGTTCCTAGTAATTTTTAACTGCACCTAGCCCAAGTCTCACTTCTGGCCTAGTAGCAGTGTCACAAAAACCAGTGGTGTAGGCCACTTCTGATAACACAAACTACACTGCCTGTGTAGTTCCGAGTAATTTTTAACTGCATCTAGCCCAGGTATCACTTTGGGTCTTAGTAGCAGTGTCACAAAAACCAGTGGTGTAGGCCACTTCTGATACAACAAACTACACCGCCTGTGTAGTTCCTAGTAATTTTTAACTGCACCTAGCCCAGGTGTCACTGCGGGTCTAGTAGCAGTGTCACAAAAAACAGTGGTGTAGCCCACATCTGATACAACAAACTACAACACCTGTGTAGTTCCTAGTCATTTTTAACTGCACCTAGCCCAAGTCTCACTTCTGGCCTAGTAGCAGTGTCACAAAAACCAGTGGTGTAGCCCACATCTGATAACACAAACTACACTGTCTGTGTAGTTCCTAGTAATTTTTAACTGCATCTAGCCCAGGTATCACTTCGGGTCTAGTAGCAGTGTCACAAAAAACAGTGATGTAGCCCACTTCTGAAAACACAAACTACACCACCTGTGTAGTTCTTAGTAATTTTTAACTGCTACTAGCCCAGGTATCCCTTCGGGTGTAGTAGCAGTGTCACAAAAACCAGTGGTGTATCCCACTTCTGATAACACAAACTACACCGCCTGTGTAGTTCCTAGTAATTTTTAACTGCACCTAGGCCAGGTATCACTTCGGGTCTAGTGGCAGTGTTACAAAAACCAGTGGTGTAGACCACTTCTAATAACACAAACTACATTGTCTGTGTAGTTCCTAGTAATTTTTAACTGCATCTAGCCCAGGTATCACTTCGGGTCTAGTAGCAGTGTCACAAAAACCAGTGGTGTAGCCCACTTCTGAAAACACAAACTACACAGCCTGTGTAGTTCCTAGTAATTTTTAACTGCACCTAGCCCAGGTCTCACTTCGGGTCTAGTAGCAGTGTTTGTTCATACCATCAATGCCAAAAACAAAAAACCAACACAGCACTTTGCAGGATGCAGTCAGACCCCATTATGTAGAGCAAGCCCAGGTGCAAGCAGATAAATCACCTCAACCTACAAAAAGATGTGGGAAGCGACTTGCCATGCACATAATGGGCTTGCATAGGACACCATTCACATTGATACATATGATGCAGAGTGTCTGACAGCTACCCACTGGTCCTGCCACCCAACCAAGTGGGCCGCACAGTACAATGTCTCTGCACCACTAGATGAATGGCGCCCCATAGGGCCCAGCTGCACCCCAAAAGTGATAAATAAGTGCAAAAAAAGTTTTTCATAATGAACAAAAAACTCTTTATATGGGGTATTGGTTCATGTATTGGCCAAGACACTTAAGCTCATGATCCACGTCACGGATCCCCATGCTCATGAGTCCTTACAAAATGTGTACCATAACTACTCAGAAAAGGGCAGCAGTATTTGTTCAGTTACCTCTGCTCGATTTACATCCTACTTTTTCTTGTCCAACAAATGCACAGTTGCCAGTTTGGTCACATACAAAATGAGTGGCAGAAGGCCTGCTGCTGGTGGAAAGGGGAATAGGCGTGGTGGAAAGGGAAAAAAAGTTTGTGTCCATGGGGTAGATGCTAAAGCTACATTAACATCTGCTGAAAAAAGACAATCTTCCAGCCAATGTAAGATGTCCACTTCTTTACGTGGCCAATCGGATATGATCCCTTTCTTACAATCATGACCATTGATACCACTTGTAAATGAGGCACAAAAACAGCATGTGCTTGAATGGATCACAAGTGCTCCATCAAGTGGCCTCTCCTCCACCTCAAATTCTACATCACAAACCCTCCAGTCACCTGAGGTTTCAGCCCAATCACGCTCACTGCCTCTCAGCTCCCAAGTCTCCAGCCGCCCTACTGAGTCTAGGCTAACAGACATGGTTGAGTCAGCAGAACTGTTCAGTCACACAATAGCCTGTGAATCAGAGGTCTGCTCCAAAGCTGCAGTGAGTCCAGACGAGTTCATGATCTGCCCTGATGCCCAGAAGCTTTGTGAGTCACATCCAGGCCCAGATGAAGAAGGTTCTGAGTTTCATGTAGACCCTCATTCCCAAACTGTAACTCCTCTTGGTGGAGACAATGAGGATGATGCTGTTGAGACTCCGATACCGGATTGGATAGACAATTAACTTTTCGGTCAAGGCAGGAAGAGGTTGTCTCTGAGGAAGAGGGGTGTGAGAACACAGAGGGTGATGATGAGGTTGGAGATCCCACTTACTGTCAACCCACAGTCAGTCAGTCGATGAGGTCAGCAGAGGAGGTGGAGGAGGATGATACTGATGACGAGGTTAGGTTGTGCCTTCCTGGACATAGACAGAGTACTGGAAGCACGTCAACAACTGCATCCGCAGCCACAACTCCACCTCTGTGCATAATTCGTGGTGGATCTGCAGCTCACATGGGTTCTAAGCCTTGCCTAGCCTGGGCCTTTTTTGACATCACCAAGATCTCCCAACTCATGTCATCTGTAAGATTTGTCACCAATCTCAGTGTAGAGGCCAAAAACTCACTAGCTTGAGTACTTAATGCATGAACAGCCACATGGACATGAAGCACAAGTTGCAGTGGGAAGCTCACTGTGCTAGAATGCGGGCTAGCGGCGCGGGCCTACCACCGTCTGCCCAATCAAGTGCATCCATGTGCTCTGTGACTGTGGGGACAGCTGTCACACATGCTTTTGAACACAGACCTTCCACCTCTTTACCCGCAACAGGCAGTGTGATTGGCAGGTTATCACTTGGTTTTCAAGTGGAAAATGTTGCTGGTGTTGAGCTCTGGCCTTGTTCACTCATACCAGCTCTTTTGGCATTCTCTGTGTTTTTTAGCTGTTTATAAAAAACGCACATGCGTTAACGCATGGTGCACTTAAGTGTAGCTGCGTTTTTTAACAACGTGTTTTTTTTCACCATTCCAAAAAACACTGCATGCAGCATTTTTTGGATGCTGTAAAAAAATGCATGGGTTGTTTAAAAAACGCATGCATTTTTTTAACATGGGGCCCTATGGGAAACGCATGCGTTAATGCATGGCACATATAGGCACCTGCGTTAATGCATGCATTAACGCATATGCGTTTTTAATGAAAAAATAAATGAGTCCAAAAACTTCTCAAAAACGTTCAGAACCACAGGGGACATTATTTGGCACCCTTAGAAAAACTGATCAGTTTTTCTAAGGGCTAAAAAAATGCATTGGTATGTGTTAACAAGGCCTCTCTCAGACATCGAGAGCACCAAGTTTGGATGAAGGCAACATTACATCTTCGCCTGTACCTCCCTCACAGACAGTTTGCCGGGGACACCCTACTCAACCCCGTTTCAGTACAGCAGCCAGCCCTCCGTCCCTCAGATGTGGACAAGTAAAAGAACATTTCCTCCTAGCCATGAGAAAGCTAAGCGTTTGAATTTCACCATCTGCAAGCTTTTGGCTACAGAAATGCTGCCTTTCCACCTGGTGGACACAGAGGATTCTCGAGAACCTATGTCCGTCGCAGTGCCCCAGCAACAGATGCCCTGTCACCACTATTTCTCCAAGAAAGGTCTGCCTGCGCTACACCAGCATGTCGCAGACAACATCACCGCTTCCTTGAGAAACTCTGTGTGTTACAGGGTGCATTTCACCACAGACACTTGGACCAGTAAGCATGGACAGGGACGTTACATGTCGCTGACTGGGCACTGGTTAACTATGGTGAGAGCTGGAGAAGGGTCAACTGTCCAAGTCTTGCCGTCCCCACGAGTTGTGCGTCAATCCTCTGTAGGTAGAAGTTCCTCCACTGCTTCTGCCTCCTCAACCTCGTCTCGGTCCTCCATCTCCGCCCAAAGCCTGTCTGGTAATGCCACCCACATTGTAACTGCACAGAAGGAATCCTGCACACCTCCTTACTATGCTGGCAGCAGGGCTCAACGCCATCTTTTGGTGTTTACCTTGAAATGCCTGGGAAATGTGAGTCACACAGCTGAGGAGTTGTGGTCAGCTCTGGAGACCGAGTTTCAGCAATTGTGTTCCCCACTTAACCTGCAGTCATGGAAGGCCATGTGCGACAATACTGCAAACCTGGGTGTGGCCATTCGCCTGGGGATTGTCACACACATGCCTTGTATGGCTCATGTATTGAGCCTGGTTGTCCAGCAATTTTTGACACACTATCCCGGCCTAGATGGGCTTCTGCAGAGGGCATGGTCGCTGTGTGCTCACTTCCGGTGTTTGCATCCCGCAGCTCAACGACTTGATTCACTCCAGAAGTCTTTCGGCTTGCCCGTTCACCGGCTGAAATGCAATGTGCCGACGCGCTGGAATTCTACTCTGCACATGCTGCAGCGACTGTGGCAGCACCGCTGAGCCCTGGTGCAATGAGTTATGACGTATAGCCTGGGCCAACGAGATCCAGCGGTGGGGTAGATCACGCTGCAGGAGTGGTCTCAGATCAAGGACCTATGCACCCTTCTGAACAGTTTTGAGATGCCGACGAAGATGTTTAGTGCTGACGATGCCATTATCAGCATGACTATTCTGGTCATCTACATGCTGGAGCACACTCTAAACAATATCTGAAGTTTGGTGGTGGGACAAGAGGAGGTGGAGGAAGTACTGGAGGAGTCCTATGCAGAAGGGATAACAAGATATCCAAGGTCCAAACGGTCGGCAGCACCAAAGCGACAGGCATGGGAGGGTGGCTGAGAGGGATTAACGAAGGCGCATGGTAGCAACCAAACTGTTGAGGAAGGTGCAGGAGCCCAGGAAGAAATGGAGGACGAACTGGCGATGGGCATGGAAGAGTCATCAGATGAGGGAGACCTTGATGACATTTCTGTTGTGCGAGGTTGGGGGGAGAGGGCAGAGGAAGGAAGCATGATTCTCACCTCCCCGCCACCAACACAACAGAGACTTGGTCCTCCTGGATGCGCAAGACACATGAGCGCCTTCTTGCTGCACTACCTGCAACAGGACCTTCGGATTGTCCGAATTAGAAGTAATGCTGACTACTGGGTTGCCACACTCTTAGATCCCGGTACAAGGCCAAATTTGCCAAAATAATTTCTGCCATACAAAGGGACGCACTCATGCAGGAGTATCAGCAGAAGCTGATACATAATCTCAGATCAACTTTTCCACAAAACACCAGTGGTACATAGAGTGAATCTCAAAGTTTTAACTTGTTAACCGTGGGACTGTCGAGTCATCATCACTCACATTGTACCAGTAACACCGTATCTGGTGGTGGTAACAGCAATTTTGTATCCTTGTTTCATGTTTTTTTAGACCATCATTTATTTGCAAGGCCTGAAGATACAAGAAGTCTGACACATAGTCAACGCCGGAGCGGATGGTACACGAGTATCTCCAAGTTAACATCGATGCCATGACTTTGGAACTGGAGCCTTGCTCATTTTGGGCTTCCAATCTGGAAAAATAGCCTAAGCTCGCCACTCACGGCTTGGAGATCTTGTCGTGACCCACAGGCAGGGTTCTCTCGGATCATGTCTTCAGCGCTGCTGGTGGTGTGCTGACAGAAAAGCGCACGCATCTGTCCACCCAGAATGTGGACAGACTAACGTTCATCAAGATGAACAAGGCATGCATCCACAAGGACTTTTCTACCCCGTGTCATCCTGGGGAGACTAAAGGCTTGTGGATTTTTGCATTCAAGTCACCATTTTAAGTTTGCAACTGTGGGGCAATTGATGCCACTTAAGTGGTGTCTGTGCCCAAATTTTTGGAAAAAATGGAGACTCTTGTTGTAGTCCCCTAAATGTGACACAATGATCAGTGTGTGCACGTGGCCTTAGACATACTGAGGTATAAACCTCACCAAATACTCATCATGTGCATGAGGCCTTACAAATACTGAGGAAAACTCTCACAAAATGCTCAGGTGTGCATAAGGCCTTACAGATACTGAGGTAAAAACCTCACCAAATACTCAGCGTGTGCACGAGGCCTTACAGATACTGAAGTAAAAACCTCACCAAATATCCATTGTGTGTACGAGGCCTTACAATTATTGAGGAAAACCTTCACCAAATAATCATCGTATGCTAGAGGCCTTACAAATAGAGAGGAAAAACATCACCAAATACTAATCATATGCATGAGGCCTTACAAATACTGAGGATAAAACTCACAAAATACTCATCGTGTGCATGAGGCCTTACAGATACTAAGGTAAAAACCTCACCAAATACTCATCAGTTGCATGAGGCCTTACAAATACTGACGTAAAACTCACCAAGTACTCATCGTGTGCATGAGGCCTTGCAAATATTGGAGTAAAACTGGATTTTAGAAGGGCATGACATGCCTATATTTGTGTCTCCTCCTCCTTTTACTCGTCCATCTCTTTTCTTTTCGCATTTTTATATGTACTTGTCACTTTTCCATGTGTTTGTTGTGTGTTTTGAGTAGTTTGTCACCTTTTGGACACCTTAGAAGGTGTTTTCTATTTGTTTTCTATGTATTTATATGTATTTGTTTGCCTGCCATTGTTTTCATTGATGTTCGACGGTGTTCGGCGAACATTCGACAAACATTTTATGAACACATCCCCAATTCGACGAATCCAATCAAATTCGAACACTAGGGTGGTGGCTCATCTCTGCTTATCAGCACTTATGATTGCCAAAATGAAAGGGTGTTCAATGTGCTGCAGAAGCATTGGGATATCTTACTTGCAGATCTGGATCTTAGGGATAACATCACCCCAAAATCCAGTGTCACTTATAGGAGGAGCCAGTTGCTGAAAGCCCTTCTCATAGATAGCCACTATAAGACACCAGAAGAGTGTACCACATGGTTGACAAGGAGACCAATGGGCTTTTTCAAGTATGGGGAGTGCCACTTCTGTGGCAATATGGGACTGTGTAAATCCATTGTGAGCACGGCCATTAAGAAAGAATTCTTTTTCTGTGACTTCTCCAACTGTAAGTCTGCGGGGGTAGTGTATGTGGCATCATGGCTATCCCCGCTGAACTACGTTGGGAAAACTTGGAGGGAATTCAGATGCAGGGTAAGGGAATATCTGGGAGACATCTGGTATCGGTGGGATACCCGATAGCTAGACAGCTAGACATCTAGACATACTGTATGAACCTGGTACATGGAAGCAATACAAGAAAGCTGGTTTTCGGGTGATCGAGGTGGTACAAAAGGGTCCTGGGGGGTTTTCTCCTGTGTCCTCTCCTTCTCTATACCTCCATTACAATACCTCTTATACCTCTTTTCTCTATTGTGAGTGCACAAAGGTGTATGGTATGCAGATGCTATTTTACTGTGATGTATGCATAGATGAAACACAGACTTGAAATTCATAGCCAAGACTTTAGCGACTCATCTGCAAAAAGTGACCCCAAAGCTCTTGCGCATAGACCAGGTGTGGTTTGGGCCCAGCAGAGGGCCGTGAATGCAACTAGACAGGCAATTATATTATTTCCCATATTGAAAATTCAAAGACGTCAGCCATAATGATCTTTCTTGAAGCCAAAAAGGCGTTCGATAGGGTTCATTGGGGGTTTATGTTTGAAGCACTGGGTAAATTTGGGTTTAAAGGACAGATTTTAAACTCTATAAAATCTTTGTTTACTACCCCATCAGCGAGAGTATTAACTAATAACTTCCTTTCAGATAAGTTTCCTTTAACAAATGGTACCCGACAAGGGTGTCCACTTTCCCCTACACTTTTTGATTTTTTTCTTGGAGCCACTAGCCGATAAGATAAGGACGAATTCCTTGATCCATGGTGCAACATAGCGTGCGCAGCAGTTTAAAATCTCACTGTTTGCGGACAATGTGTTGTCTACCCTGACTGATCCTCTATTGTCTTTTCGACATTTACTCCAGACCTTAGATGACTATTCACACATCTCACATTACAAGATAAATCTGTCAAAAACCCAAATTAGTATTTTCATTTGGATTCGGAGTTACTCAGTACCCTACAGGCGGAAACTGACCATTCATGAGGTGAGAAAGATCTGAAATACCTGGGAATCAAACTTACTAAACCCCTATCTTCCATAATAGATATCAACTTGGAAGATATATTTAAGACAGTTTAATCGGACATATTACACTTTGCCAGACTAGACATCTCATGTTTCGGAAGAATATGTTCCTACAAGATTTGTGTACTACCAAAAATCCAGTATGTTTTCAGATCAATACCACTATCAGTACCTAAAAAATGGCTTCAGAAATTACAGAGTCATCTAATAACGTATACATGGAAGAAAAGCAAGCCTAGAGTTGCGAGGTCTACTCTGGAGAAAGACAATGTGGATTTGGTCTTCCTGATCTACCAGCTAACCCCAATTCTACCATTATTAGACTTAGTCAAAGTTGGTGGAAGGCTGGAGAAATGCCAACTTGGGTATCTTTGGAGGAGGCCTCGGGCGGGGATGGCTTACTTAACATGGCAATAGTCTCTTATCTCTGCGACTAGTAGAAACGACTCCCGAGAGCTGTTGTTGTGAGGGCAGCCATCCACTCATGGAAGGCACTTTTTGAGAACTCGCGTAGGAGTCATCCAACCGCACCTCCGTCCGGATGTCTATAGACATCTTGAGACTTTTTTCCGCTTGAATAAAGATTGATACTTGGAAGGTGGCTGCAGCTCGGAATGTCTCAGACATTATTAGCACTAAGGAATATGATCCCTGGCTATGCGTCTCATACAGCAGGCAAGCAGGCGAAGGAGAACATGACTGGCAGGAGGAGGCGGTCGGAGGGAGAATATTCTATCCAGGGGGCATGAAATTGCCCTCTGAAGATTGTTGGCTCCAGCCACTAAGCCACACCTATTTGGCTCCACATTGTAAGGTTTTACATTCAATTATCTCGGGGTACAGGGGGGCTTAAGGGATGGGGAACCCTTGCCTGAATGCAGCAGACATGCTGCATTCAGTGCTGATATTAAATCATCATGCATGGGGGGGGTGACAGGTCCTCTTTAACATTACGGGAGGGACAATTCATCTTAATCCACAACTGGTACTCCTTCTAGTGGGTATAGATGCCTTCCTCAAACAACATAGATATATCATTATTCATATACTGCTAGCTGCAAATACCACTATTGCTTCTCATTAGAGGGACGCCTATCCCCATTGACTCAGGAAACCATACTTAAACTCACAGGTCACAAAGCTTATGAGCACTTCTTCTCCCTTAGAAACATTCTTTTACACAAATATCTAGCTAAATGGGAGCACTGGGATTCCTACTGGGCATCATTTCACTAGACTCAGACTGTTATTTAATAACACCCTGTCATCTATTTACCATTTAATGTTAATTTAGACAATACTGATGGGACATTACGATTAACCAACCAACATTATATGTTGTCATATATCATTTATTGACTTCCAGAAGATTTGTACATAGTTTGCTCTGTTCTATTTTATTTATGTTTCTTTTTTTTCCTTTATGTAACAATGCATCTGAGTTCTGCCATTATGCATGTATACTTATATACTTGTTTGTATCTCATATGTTTTCTATAATTTTATGTAGCATATTTGTAATCACATTGTGATCAAATAATACCTTATAATGATAAAATGATAATAAAAACCACTTGAACTGGTGGGTGAAATTAGCTGATATGTCACTGTGATTGACCCACCAGGATCATCTGATCATCTATGCATCATGTATGTCCTCTTCGTGTCTTTTTCCTTTATCTCTCCCCTCTCAATCTCAATCTTAACCTAAATTTATATGTATTGCTCCCCTTATTCTTACATGGAGATGGGTTTGGGAGGCGGAGTAATAAGTGAATGTGGGCCTGGCCTGAAACCACCCAGGGAGAAGCAAGGATCTGCATTTAGAGATAGAAGACGGCGGAACGATTCACACTTCAGCCTTGATGTCATTTCCGGCGCGTCAGAGCCACACACACATGCGCAGTGGCGTCCCTTCTGGCTTACCCAATGATGCAGCTTCCGATTTGTGTTCCAGGGAGGTGTGGGCAGAGTCAGCATGCGGTCCAGGACTGTGGCCAGAATGGTAAGTCTCAATATTCCATGGCGATGCTGCATAGTTCCTGTATATATGATGCATGGTGTCTGACTGGGAATGGGAACGCTTTTGGGGCATTGGTGAGAAAAAGTAATGAGTCTATTGGGAGGTTATGTCATGCAGGGGGCGGGACTAGGTCACCCATAGGTGGTAAAAGGCAACCTTGAGACAGTAGCAAGTTCCCTGCCACATCATCTGCATCAGCAAGCACACCAGATGGATTGCAGGACATTAGCCTCCTGATGATCTCAAAAGTGAATGGTGTCGAGGCGTAGCTGAGAGACTGGACAACTCTGCTTACAGCCATAACATAAATGTCATACTGTCCTTTTGTGGTAGTGTATTGTCAACCTGTGTACCCCTAAGTATCAAATGTGTGAGGGTTGCAGGATATAGGGACAAACCTAGGCACGAGCCGTCAGGAGTGGGCTCCATGTTAAGGTGCCGACCCCGCCGACAGGCAGGGTGAAGAAACCAGGGGCAGTTAGTTCATTTTTTACCACTGTGTGCAAATTTTATATTTCTAGTGGTCCCTTTATATGGTAATATAACAATCCCCTAAGGCACGATACATCTAGTGTGCACTGTTTCTGACTTTCAGGGACAGTTAAGGGTGTATTTAAGGGCAGCCACCAAGGAGTGGGGGCGCCATATTGCTCATCAGGGTGCCGACCCAGCTGTAAAGTAGAGATGAGGCTCAAGAATAGTTGACAGGGCCTGTTTCTTTCTTCCTCCCTTTCTGACTGTGCACGACAGTTTTTAAACTTTTCTTGTGAGTTTGCAGTTTAAAAATAAAGATTTAGAAAGGGTTTTTGGTTAAATGCAATTTCATTCAGTTAAAACCCCTATTAGTATAATAAAATGGTAAAACAAATTATGCCTATATTGTTAGGATTTAAATTAGAGATGACTACTTTATTGCCACACTGTTGGATCCGTGGTACAAGACTAAGTATAGCCAGATGCTTCCTGTCCTGGACAGGGACATGCATATGCTGGAATATCAAAAAAGCTTGTAAACAATCTTAGGACCGATTTTCCCCAAGAAAGCAGTGAGGGACACAGCATGCATCGAAGATCTACACTTTGTTTCAATATAGGCAACATGTTGCAGATAGCACAGAAAGATGGTGATCATGTGTCTGACAAATCCTTGAGGCCCAAGTCCTTGTATTGGTGACGGGGAAAAATCAAACTTCCTTCTTCCATACTTTCCTGCCAGCCCCGGTCGACAAATAGGGGAATAATTTATTCCTCAACTACTGAAAGTTCTGTGCCCATCACCTCTTTATCCTCAACCTCCTCCATTTGTTCCTCGGCTCCGGCAACCTCACTAACAGTGTGTTTGGTACCATGAGCCCCCCTCTGTCGCTATACTCCACGCTCCCATGGCACCTATCACATATTGGTATTCTTTCCGCGTCCTCCTCTCTTTCCTCCCCCTATCTTCTGGGACCACCACCTCATATCGCAGACTTTTCGAAATTAGCTCCAGCACATATATGACCGGAATACTGATGCAAATAATGGCATCATTACCGCTAACCATCTTAGTGGCCGTTTCAAAACTGTGCAGAATGGTGCAGAGGTCCTTTTTCTCTGCCAACTCTGCAAGCATCATTTGCACCACTTTCGTCTCACTTTGACTCCTCTGTGTGTGATGACATACTGTGCAAGGGTTCATGGCTGTTGGCATAGTTACTGCCATATGTGCAGAGTGGAATTCCACTGAGATGTGTAGGAGGAAATTATTTTTCCGTGACCACAACTGCAGGATCGAGGGCTGCTTCTGTTCTGAGAGCAGGTGTAGTAGGGTGTATCTGAAAAACTGCTGAACTGTGAGGGACGTGAAGACATAGATGTTATGGTGGGTTAACAAACAAGTGGTGTGAACGGTATCTGATGTTGGTCAAAAACAGCAGATGTGTCCACCTCTATAACAGCTGATGGGCTCTCACTCGCCCCAACTGTAGCGACTAAACAAGTGGAAGTTCTGTTCGGACAACACTTCATACGGTGATGGAAGTGGAAAAAGCAGCAGATGTGGTTGATGTCAGGATGGTGTTCGCTGAGGCCCACTAGGCACAGTTTTTGCACAGTAACGTTGTCAGAAAGAGATGTTGCTTGGCCATGTGACAATACTGAAGTTTTTCTTACAAACTTTGCAAATAACGTAAGTTGTATAATCCTTTGCAGTGACAAAAAAGCCCAGGCTGGGCAACCCTTTCTTCCCCTGACAACTGCAGACAATAGACTTTCAGAGGTGGATGAAACTCAGTTAGAATTGACTGATGGATGAGTCACAGGGGAAAAGTGGCAGTAATTTTCTACATTTTGGAAATGCCTACAATGGGTGAAATACAAAAAAGGTGGGGGAACAAGAGGCGCAATAGTGCCCTATCACTAGTGACACTCAGATGTGAGTGGTGTAATGCAGTTACACTCACCTATTCCAGTTGTGAGACCCTCAACTGGTTTAACATCATATCACAGTATCAGCTGCTGCAGGACCTCCACCGACCACTCCAACGTGAAAAAACAGCCAGAAAATATGGGAAGCAAGGTGTACCACGGTCCACGCTGCTGAGTCCACAAAATCACCTGGGATGCAAGATGTTGTAGCAGTATACTTTTGATCCCTGAGGAAGGTGCCAGGAAGGGCGCCGAAACGCGTAGGAAGGAATAAAGAAGTATACTGCTACAACATCTTGCATCCCAGGTGATTTTGTGGACTCAGCAGCGCGGACCGTGGTACACCTTGCTTCCCATATTTTCTGGCTACAATGGGTGCAAGATACAAGGCATTGCCTCTTGATTTCAAGGTTCAACATGGAGTAAAATGAGGATGAGTGACAGGTGTAGACATGTCACTCAGAGACCCCTGCCCAAGTTATACATCAGACAACAAGGAGACACCAACAAAAGTCCCCAATTTTCCAAAAATTGGTGTCAGAACACAGCAAAGTAGTATCCATTCAAACATTTTGTATTGGGCCACAATAGCTAGCAAGGCAGGAGGCCTGGGCCCAGCATTTAAAGGTGAGATATTTTGGAAGAAGTGCAGGAGTGTCCGGAGTAGGTACTGTGCTCAGAGAGCCTTGCTCATGTAATGCACTACACAGCAAGGAGATCAAAAGATAAGTCCACACTTTTCCAAAAATTAATGTGAGACCACAGTAAAGTGGTATCCTCTTATAGATTTGTATTGGGCCACAATGGCAACAAGGCAGGATGCCTTGGCCCAGCATTTCAAGGTTGATCATTTAGGAACAGATGCAGAAGTGTCAGGAGTAGGTTTGTGCTCAGAGAGTCCTGCTCAAGTCATGAAACAAACAGCAAAGAGAACAAGTGTCCCCACTTCTCCAAAAATTATTGTCAGAGCACAGTAAAGTGGTATCCATCCTATACATTTTGTATTGGGCAACAATGGCAGCAAGGCAGGAGGCAAAGGACAGCAATTCAAGGTTGATTATTTAGGAATAGATGCAGGAGTCTCAGGAGTAGGTATTGTGCTCAGAGAGCTCTGTTCAAGTCATGAAACACACAGCAAAGAGATCCTAACAAGAGTTCCCACTCAAATATTAGTGACAGACCACAGTAAAATGTTGTCCATTTTATAGATTTTGTTTTGGGCCGCAATGGCAGCAAGCCAGGAGGTATAGGCACAACATTTCAAGTCTAATTATTTAGGAAGAGGTGCAGGCATCTCAGGAGTAGGTATTGTGTTTAGAGAGCCCAGCTCAAGTCATGCACCACACAGCAAAAAGATCCCACATGTGCAGAGTGGAATTCCATCATGTCAGCACACCGCAAATCAGGTGGTTAACTTCTGTAATGGTGCAAGTTGTGAAGCCGCGGGTACAAATGTATAAATGTATAAGTGAGCACACAGCGACTGTGCCTTGTGCAGCAGCACATCTAAATCGGCATAGTGGCCTAGAAATTGCTGGACAACCAGGTTCAGGACGTGATCCATGCACGGCATGTATGTGACCTTGCCCCTGTGTAGGGCCGCTCCCATGTTCACAGCGTTAGAGGAAAAAAGTGGGTGGAGGGCACTACAGATACCAAATGTAGGGATAAGGTTCACCCTGGCATATAAGACCAATTTGCCAAAGAGGGGATACATCTATACAGATTTTTATTTCAAAATTTCAAACGTTTTATTTTATCACCCAATGGCTAAAAAGCACACATAGATAAAAACATTTAAAAAGGCAGATGCAACTGTCACAGAGAACAAATATCCCAGATGTTAATATGAATCTACCCTGTGCAGAGGGTTTATAATATACTAGATGGTGGCCCGATTCTAAAGAATCGGGTAGTCTAGAATGTATATATAGTTTATTTAGTAATAGTTAGGGGAGTGCGGTGAAATTATTTGTGTGTGTACAGGTGGCTCAGTGGTTAGCAGTGAGTGCGGTGGCTCAGTGGGTAGCAGAGTATATGGTGGCTCAGTGGTTAGCAGTGAGTGCGGTGGGTGAGTGGTTAGCAGTGAGTGCGGTGGCTCAGTGGTCAGCAGTGAGGGCGGTGGCTCAGTGGTCAGCAGTGAGGGCGGTGGCTCAGTGGTCAGCAGTGAGGGCGCTGGCTCAGTGGTCAGCAGTGAGGGCGCTGGCTCAGTGGTCAGCAGTGAGGGCGCTGGCTCAGTGGTCAGCAGTGAGGGCGCTGGCTCAGTGGTCAGCAGTGAGGGCGCTGGCTCAGTGGTCAGCAGTGAGGGCGCTGGCTCAGTGGTCAGCAGTGAGGGCGGTGCCTCAGTGGTCAGCAGTGAGGGCGGTGCCTCAGTGGTCAGCAGTGAGGGCGGTGCCTCAGTGGTCATCAGTGAGGGCGGTGCCTCAGTGGTCAGCAGTGAGGGCGGTGCCTCAGTGGTCAGCAGTGAGGGCGGTGCCTCAGTGGTCAGCAGTGAGGGCGGTGCCTCAGTGGTCAGCAGTGAGGGCGGTGCCTCAGTGGTCAGCAGTGAGGGCGGTGCCTCAGTGGTCAGCAGTGAGGGCGGTGCCTCAGTGGTCAGCAGTGAGGGCGGTGCCTCAGTGGTCAGCAGTGAGGGCGCTGGCTCAGTGGTCAGCAGTGAGGGCGCTGGCTCAGTGGTCAGCAGTGAGGGCGCTGGCTCAGTGGTCAGCAGTGAGGGCGCTGGCTCAGTGGTCAGCAGTGAGGGCGCTGGCTCAGTGGTCAGCAGTGAGGGCGCTGGCTCAGTGGTCAGCAGTGAGGGCTCTGGCTCAGTGGTCAGCAGTGAGGGCGGTGCCTCAGTGGTCAGCAGTGAGGGCGGTGCCTCAGTGGTCAGCAGTGAGGGCGGTGCCTCAGTGGTCAGCAGTGAGGGCGGTGCCTCAGTGGTCAGCAGTGAGGGTGGTGCCTCAGTGGTCAGCAGTGAGGGCGCTGGCTCCGTGGTCAGCAGTGAGGGCGCTGGCTCCGTGGTCAGCAGTGAGGGCGCTGGCTCAGTGGTCAGCAGTGAGGGCGGTGCCTCAGTGGTCAGCAGTGAGGGCGGTGCCTCAGTGGTCAGCAGTGAGGGCGGTGCCTCAGTGGTCATCAGTGAGGGCGGTGCCTCAGTGGTCAGCAGTGAGGGCGGTGCCTCAGTGGTCAGCAGTGAGGGCGGTGCCTCAGTGGTCAGCAGTGAGGGCGGTGCCTCAGTGGTCAGCAGTGAGGGCGGTGCCTCAGTGGTCAGCAGTGAGGGCGGTGCCTCAGTGGTCAGCAGTGAGGGCGGTGCCTCAGTGGTCAGCAGTGAGGGCTGGCTCAGTGGTCAGCAGTGAGGGCGCTGGCTCAGTGGTCAGCAGTGAGGGCGGTGCTCTCAGTGGTCAGCAGTGAGGGCGCTGGCTCAGTGGTCAGCAGTGAGGGCGCTGGCTCAGTGGTCAGCAGTGAGGGCGCTGGCTCAGTGGTCAGCAGTGAGGGCGGCTGGCTCAGTGGTCAGCAGTGAGGGCGTGGCTCAGTGGTCAGCAGTGAGGGCGGTGCCTCAGTGGTCAGCAGTGAGGGCGGTGCTCAGTGGTCAGCAGTGAGGGCGGTGCCTCAGTGGTCAGCAGTGAGGGCGGTGCCTCAGTGGTCAGCAGTGAGGGCGGTGCCTCAGTGGTCAGCAGTGAGGGCGGTGCCTCAGTGGTCAGCAGTGAGGGCGGTGCCTCAGTGGTCAGCAGTGAGGGCTGGTGCCTCAGTGGTCAGCAGTGAGGGCGGTGCCTCAGTGGTCAGCAGTGAGGGCGCTGGCTCAGTGGTCAGCAGTGAGGGCGCTGGCTCAGTGGTCAGCAGTGAGGGCGCTGGCTCAGTGGTCAGCAGTGAGGGCGCTGGCTCAGTGGTCAGCAGTGAGGGCGCTGGCTCAGTGGTCAGCAGTGAGGGCGCTGGCTCAGTGGTCAGCAGTGAGGGCTCTGGCTCAGTGGTCAGCAGTGAGGGGGCGTGGCCTCAGTGGTCAGCAGTGAGGGCGGTGCCTCAGTGGTCAGCAGTGAGGGCGGTGCCTCAGTGGTCAGCAGTGAGGGCGGTGCCTCAGTGGTCAGCAGTGAGGGTGGTGCCTCAGTGGTCAGCAGTGAGGGCGTGGCCTCAGTGGTCAGCAGTGAGGGCGCTGGCTCAGTGGTCAGCAGTGAGGGCGCTGGCTCAGTGGTCAGCAGTGAGGGCGCTGGCTCAGTGGTCAGCAGTGAGGGCGCTGGCTCAGTGGTCAGCAGTGAGGGCGCTGGCTCAGTGGTCAGCAGTGAGGGCGCTGGCTCAGTGGTCAGCAGTGAGGGCGCTGGCTCAGTGGTCAGCAGTGAGGGCGCTGGCTCAGTGGTCAGCAGTGAGGGCGCTGGCTCAGTGGTCAGCAGTGAGGGCGCTGGCTCAGTGGTCAGCAGTGAGGGCGCTGGCTCAGTGGTCAGCAGTGAGGGCGCTGGCTCAGTGGTCAGCAGTGAGGGCGCTGCTCAGTGGTCAGCAGTGAGGGCGGGCTCAGTGGTCAGCAGTGAGGGCGTGGCCTCAGTGGTCAGCAGTGAGGGCGGTGGCTCCAGTGGTCAGCAGTGAGGGCGGGCCTGAGTGGTCAGCAGTGAGGGCGGTGCTAGTGGTCAGCAGTGAGGGCGGTGCCTCAGTGGGTCAGCAGTGAGGGCGGTGCCTCAGTGGTCAGCAGTGAGGGGGGGGGGGGCGGTGCCTCAGTGGTCAGCAGTGAGGGCGGTGCTCAGTGGTCAGCAGTGAGGGCGGTGCTCAGTGGTCAGCAGTGAGGGCGCTGGCTCAGTGGTCAGCAGTGAGGGCGCTGGCTCAGTGGTCAGCAGTGAGGGCGCTGGCTCAGTGGTCAGCAGTGAGGGCGCTGGCTCAGTGGTCAGCAGTGAGGGCGCTGGCTCAGTGGTCAGCAGTGAGGGCGCTGGCTCAGTGGTCAGCAGTGAGGGCGCTGGCTCAGTGGTCAGCAGTGAGGGCGGTGCTCAGTGGTCAGCAGTGAGGGCGGTGCTCAGTGGTCAGCAGTGAGGGCGGTGGCTCAGTGGTCAGCAGTGAGGGCGGTGCCTCAGTGGTCAGCAGTGAGGGCGGTGCCTCAGTGGTCAGCAGTGAGGGCGGTGGCTCAGTGGTCAGCAGTGAGGGCGCTGGCTCAGTGGTCAGCAGTGAGGGCGCTGGCTCAGTGGTCAGCAGTGAGGGCGTGGCTCAGTGGTCAGCAGTGAGGGCGGTGGCTCAGTGGTCAGCAGTGAGGGGCGGTGGCTCAGTGGTCAGCAGTGAGGGCGGTGGCTCAGTGGTCAGCAGTGAGGGCGGTGCTCAGTGGTCAGCAGTGAGGGCGGCGTGCCTCAGTGGTCAGCAGTGAGGGCGCTGGCTCAGTGGTCAGCAGTGAGGGCGCTGGCTCAGTGGTCAGCAGTGAGGGCGCTGGCTCAGTGGTCAGCAGTGAGGGCGCTGGCTCAGTGGTCAGCAGTGAGGGCGCTGGCTCAGTGGTCAGCAGTGAGGGCGCTGGCTCAGTGGTCAGCAGTGAGGGCGCTGGCTCAGTGGTCAGCAGTGAGGGCGCTGGCTCAGTGGTCAGCAGTGAGGGCGCTGGCTCAGTGGTCAGCAGTGAGGGCGGTGCTCAGTGGTCAGCAGTGAGGGCGGTGGCCTCAGTGGTCAGCAGTGAGGGCGGTGGCTCAGTGGTCAGCAGTGGAGGGCGGTGGCCTAGTGGTCAGCAGTGAGGCGGTGCCAGTGGCAGCAGTGAGGCGGTGGCCAGTGGTCAGCAGTGAGGGCGCTGCGTCAGTGGTCAGCAGTGAGGGCGCTGGCTCAGTGGTCAGCAGTGAGGGCGCTGGCTCAGTGGTCAGCAGTGAGGGCGCTGGCTCAGTGGTCAGCAGTGAGGGCGCTGGCTCAGTGGTCAGCAGTGAGTGGGCGGGCTCAGTGGTCAGCAGTGAGGGCGTGGCTCAGTGGTGCAGCAGTGAGGGCGGTGCGCTCAGTGGTCGCCAGTGAGGGCGGTCTGGTCGCTTCGGTTCCAGTGGTGCAGTGAGGGCGGTGCTCAGTGGTCAGCAGTGAGGGCGCTGGCTCAGTGGTCAGCAGTGAGGGCGCTGGCTCAGTGGTCAGCAGTGAGGGCGCTGGCTCAGTGGTCAGCAGTGAGGGCGCTGGCTCAGTGGTCAGCAGTGAGGGCGCTGGCCTCAGTGGTCAGCAGTGAGGGCGCTGGCTCAGTGGTCAGCAGTGAGGGCGCTGGCTCAGTGGTCAGCAGTGAGGGCGCTGGCTCAGTGGTCAGCAGTGAGGGCGGTGGCTCAGTGGTCAGCAGTGAGGGCGGTGCCTCAGTGGTCAGCAGTGAGGGCGGTGCCTCAGTGGTCAGCAGTGAGGGCGCTGGCTCAGTGGTCAGCAGTGAGGGCGCTGGCTCAGTGGCCAGCAGTGAGGGCGCTGGCTCAGTGGTCAGCAGTGAGGGCGCTGGCTCAGTGGTCAGCAGTGAGGGCTGGAGGGGGCAGAGCAGGGCTGGAGGGGGCAGAGCAGGGCTGGAGGTGGCAGAGGAGAGCGGAGGTGGCAGAGGAGAGCGGAGGCAGGGTGGCGGAACACTTACTGGGCTGTTGGCGGGCGGCGGGCAGCGGCAGTGCTGGCGGCGGTTCTGGAGCCCGGGGGCGGAGTGTGGGCGGGGCTAGCTGCGTGATGGAGGAGCGTCAGCCGGTCTGTGGAGAGAGCGGCAGGACTGGGAGCTGTGCCGGCGGAGGCCCCACACTCGTTCCGGGCTGGTTGGCGGATGTTGGAGGGCGGTGAGCTGCAGGGCTGTGGGCGGGATGTGGGCGGCCGCAGACGGGGCTCTGTGCAGGGCCGGTGGCGCCGCTCGTGGGTCTGGTGCTTCCGGTTCCGGTGTTGGACACAGGACGGAGGCCATCACGGAAGTGGGCGTGGCCTTTTCCGGATGTGGCCTTCGGGTTTTATATATAAGATTAACAGGTATTTACTGTATTTACTGGAATAGAAGCTGAATTTTTCAGCACACAAAGATACATGTCTTAGTACAATGGTTATTCTAGTTATTGCACATTAACCACTTGGGTTTCTGTCTGCATACATCTTTATTTATTTTCTCACTTTAAAGATATGTTACTCTTAGTTACAGAAAGGAAACAAAAATTTCTGAATGCTAAATTAATGGAATTAATGCCAGCTTGAAAGTAAACCTGCATATGCAGAGCTAGCTTCTCTGTGGACTATTTATTCTGAGGATTTCCAGTAACCTGTAAACACCATGATTAAGGCTTCACCAAAACGCATTGCTTTTTTGGGGAGGTGGGCTTGGTTTTGGAACTTTGTCGCTTTTTGTTGGCTGATTAAATTATAGTTTGGCATACTCCTGGGATCCAGTCTTTATTGCTCGCTAGAGAGTTCTCTTTTCTTTGGATTTACCTGCATAGCCGTGCTGGACTACTCCTGTTCTGGAGCAGTGGATACGGACATCTAAGTGGTGAGCTGAAATGCCATCGTCCACTATGTTTGACAGTATTTCAATAGCTTATAGCTCACTATTACGCTGGTAATATTTTTGACTTTTTAGAACGCGCTAGGCAAAATTTGACCCCAAAAATTAGGAGTGGGAGGAGGATCAGTGTTTTTCAAAAGAACCCCAAAAAATGGAAGTAGTATATTTGACAGTATTTAAATAGCTCACTAGGATACTATTAATATTTTCAACTTTTTGGCACAGGCCAAGCAAAATGTGACCCTAACAATTAGAGGGGGTAGAAGGAAGAGTGTTTTTTAAAGAACATGAGTAAATGGAACTACTCTAATTGACAGGATTGAATTAGCTCACTAGGATGCTGTTAATATTCTGAACTTTTTGGGCCAGGAAAAATGTGACCCAGAAAATTAGAGGTTGACAGAAGAACCGGTGCTTTTTAAGGACTCCAGAAAAACGAAGTAGTGTATTTGACAGTATTTAAATAGCCCACAGTTGGGAGATGTTTGAGTTAATGTACATCCCAGCATATGGATGATGTTTAGATTAAGGTGCATCCTCACAGATTGCGGGGCACCCTATTGGATTGCTGTGCATCTATATACATTGCTATGCATCCTTACACATTACTTTGCATTTTTACGCATTTCTATGCATCCAGGCGAATTACTGTGCATCTTTGCAGCTGGGTGATTCCCAGGTTTAACGAGCATCCTCACAGATGGATAATAAATGTTTACCTAACCATGAGTTTCCAACCACCAAAGTATCATATCATTACTAGCGACAATGACCACTGAACCTGTCCACTATCCAGTGCATTAGAGTTTCCAATCCACCACACATCATATCACCGCTAACGGCAATGGCCACAGAACCTGTCCACTATGCAGTGCAACAGTTTTTCAATCCACAACAAATGATATTGCTGATAGTGGCATTGACCACGGAACCTATCCACTACCCTGTGCAACAGAGTTTCCAGTCATCATATGTGACATCGCTCATACTGTCATTGGCCTTGAACCTGTCCACTACCCAGTGCAACAGAGTTTCCAGCTACCACGTGTGACATCGCTGATACTGTCATTGGCCATGAAACCTGTCCAATACCCAGTGCAACAGCGTTTTGAGCCACCACGTGTGTCATCACTGATAGCGTCAATGGCCACGGAACGTGTCCACTACCCAGTGTTGCAGAGTTTCCTGCCACCATATGTGGCATTGCAGATGGCATTAATGGCCACAGAACCTGTCCACTTCCCAGTGCAAGAGTTTTTCTAACCGCCACGTATGGCACCGCTGAAAATGTCATTGGCCACAGAACCTGTCCACTATCCAGTGCAACAGCATTTCCGGCCAACACATGTGTCATCGCTTATAGCATCATTGGCCATTGGCCACGGAACCGGTTCTCTATCCATTGCATCAGTGTTTCAAACCACCATTTGTAACATTGCTGATTGAGTAATAGGCCACCAAACCTGTCCATTATCCAGTGCAACAGTCCTTCCAGTTAACACTTATTACTTCTGATTGCATCAATGGCCACAGAACCTGTCCACTACCTAGTGCTACAGAGTTCCCTGCCACCATGTGTGATATTGCTGATAACGATGATGGCCACAGAAGCTGTCCACTACCCAGTGTCACAGAGGTGCCTGCCACCACGTGTGACTTCACCGATAATGCAAGTGGCACTGGAACCTATTGAATACCCAGTGCAACAGAATTCCCAGCCTCCACATGCAGTATCACGGACATAGTCAAGGATCAACGAACCTGTCTATTATCCAGTGCTATCACTGACATCGTAAATATTGAGGGATCCTGATGGTCCAGGGTTTTCCCACTTCCCAGTGCACCGGCATTCCAACCACCACATACCATATCACTGTTATTGCCATATGGTCATGAGACCTACCCACTATGCAGTGCACCAGAGTCTTCAGCACCAAATACCACAGCTCTAGTTATGGAACCTGTCCTTCTTCTTCAGAGTATCTAAAAGCAGACATCGTTTATCGCACTAGCCAGTGTTACTGTGACCTGCAATGATGGTTTTGTAAGCAAGTAGCCAACACCATTGTAATGGCCGCTTAATCTTCAGGAAGCAGGCGGCTGTAAATTAACATGCTCTGTCTTCTGTTTAGAAATCCAGACTTCATGGGGGTTTCAGATTCTATCCACTATTGAGTGGACCAGGACCACTACATATTTCACGCCACATTCTCACCACGGCCCTTGCCAAGCATATACAGTTCTCTCTGATCCTTGATCATTGACTACCAGGGCAGCTAGCTGCCCACACCTGCTGTCCATGTATGTAGCAGTGATCGCCAGCTCCACTCTATGTCCTGGAATCCTGTACACTCTTAGTCCTGAGTTGAAACACCACTCCTTGAGAAGTGCACCCAGGTTGCTGCATGCTCACTCAGCCAGGGATATCTACATGGCAGAGTCTCGGTCCACTCACCAGTGTTTTCAACCCACTTTCCTTGTGTATTTGCTATACTAACTTATATACCCTTCTTTACAGGTTACACTACTGGCAGCAGAGGTAATCCATACTTGTGGTCCTCCACATGGAGGGCTGGAGGTCTCCCTTAACTAATGTCACAGGAGTCATCACAACACAGGTCCTTAGTGAGTGCAAAGCTTTGCCTGTTCCCCAGGTCATTTCATTTGTTCTCACCCTTCCACTTCTTTTGCAGAAGATAGTCGCTGAACCTACCTTCCCCATGCCGAGCAGTATCTATTTATGGCTTACCAGCTATAATCAGGGTTCTATAGCTTCTCAGATGTCTTTTATCCAGGTAATCAGGTCCTGCCCTCCAACTGGATTTGTGACTAGATCCTCCGCCCGTGATAACACCGCTCCGGGTTTTATGACTCTTCTAATGTTGTCTTATTTTCACTAACCCTTTTTCTCAGACCCACATTTGCCAGTCAAGTCAGGGTCACTCTCAACACTGCCCATAGGGTTTTGAATAGGGGTTTCTCAGTCTCGCAGCTCACCCATGACATTTATCGTTTCCCTGTAACAGGACCGAGACCACCTCATAGAGACCTTCATTGCCTATATTTGAAAGATCACCATCCTCAAGATTTCTCCTAAGGTTCGTATTTCAACCTTTGGAGTCTAACACTAGACTGGCAGTTCCTGCAAGTCTGCCGCCCGTTCGAGATCCTGCAAAAATATGTTCCCTCCGTCCTTTTCCAATGGTGGTGGGACCTCACAGGTCAAGTTCCTATATTAAGGGGAATAAACAATTCTCTCTGAACGCTGTTTTCTTCCAGCACACAATGGATGATGAGTCTTTGCCTTACAAGGTCGACCATTGTCCTTCACTCCTCTCTTTTTATACCCTTATGGGTCTTTCCAGTGTCCAGATCATTAGCTTGTTCACCCTATGATCAGAGTTTCTTCATCTACCTTGGCCCTTGTGCTTGGCAAAGTTGATGTCTTTCCTTGGCACCAGGCTGTGCCATCAATACAGAGCAAGTACTGATCTCCAGGGGCCTGCATGGAACGTAGGCATTGGTTATGTGTCACGCCTCGAGGCAGGTTTGGTATTTTATTTCAGTCTTGTCGAAGAAAATTCCTCGAAGCTCTTCTTCATATCCTTTTTCAACTGTACGTGCTCGTATTCAGACTTGGATCTCAAGAAAACCTTCAGTTCTCCCATTTTTTTTCTACAGATCCTACTATGCTCAGGGTCCTTTTAGGTCTATGCATTCCACAGAGGATGTCTATTTTTTCCTCACAGAAGTATCCCTCCTAGTACTATTTTCGGAGGGAAGGCTCCATTTCAATTTTCTTCCTGTTTCACCTTGTTTGTTCCAAGGAACCCCTTTTCTCGGATGGAATATCTTACTCTTCAGCGTAGGAAATGTCCATGCGCTTCCACAGCTTTTTCAAAGAGAAAAAAAAAGTACTGAGGCTGTTTCCTGACTTCATGTCCCAAAACCAGGGTTATCTCTGTACAGTTCTTCACAAAAGTTATGCCACTTATCCATTTTAAGAAAATAATACCTTATAACTAGAGATGAGCGAGTATGCTTGTCACTACTTGGTACTCGCACGAAGATCTCGGTACTCGGGGTACTCGGCGAGTACCGAGTAATCTCGTGATACTCTTGCTATGCTCGGGCTCCACCTCCCTGCATGTTGGCGCTCTTTTCATACCCAGCCCGCATGCAGGGATTGGCTGACAGACACTGTAATGCCACAGCCATGTTGGTTGTGGCATTACAGTGATTGGCTGGCCGCACTGCGTCATCAGGTCTTTATAAGACCTGACCACGCTGTGCTCGTCACTCTGCGCCATTAGACAGTCAGTGTAGGGAGAGCTGCTGCTGATTGAGGGACAGATTTGTGGCCTTTCAGCTAGTGTAGGCACAGGGTTGCCAGTCTAATTACCACAACAGTTCTTCTGAGGACTAATAAAGCAGTATACAGGCAGGCAGGGAGGCAGGGTATCTACCAAACTTTGCTGTGCCAGTATACCAGCCTGCATCGCATCTGGGGCTGGTTTCCAGGCTCATCCATCCCAAAAAGCGTGCTTTTAGGGATTTATTTAGCTCATTATAGGCAGGTGTAAGTTTTAGCTCAAATTAGGGTACACCAAAAACCTTGTGCTAAAAACCAACTCATGTCTGCACTAATTTAGCATCTAATTGCTGCAGCTGTAGGTTGCAGCGTTAATTAGGGTACACCAAAAGCCTCGTGCTAAAAACCTACTCTTGCCTACACTAATTTTGCATCTAAGTGCTGCTACTGTAGGTTGCAGCGTTAATTAGGGTACACCAAAAGCCTCGTGCTAAAAACCTACTCTTGTCTGCACTCATTTTGCATCTAAGTGCTGCAGCTGTAGGTTGCAGTGTTAATTAGGGTACACCAAAAGTCTCGTGCTAAAAACCTACTCTTGTCTGCACTAATTTTGCATCTAACTGCTGCTACTGTAGGTTGCAGCGTTAATTAGGGTACACCAAAAGCCTCGTGCTAAAAACCTACTCTTGTCTGCACTCATTTTGCATCTAAGTGCTGCTACTGTAGGTTGCAGCGTTAATTAGGGTACACCAAAAGCCTCGTGCTAAAAACCTACTCTTCTCTGCACTAATTTTGCATCTAAGTGCTGCTACTGTCTGTTGCAGCGTAAATTAGGATACGCCAAAAGACTCGCTATTGTAGTCAGCGTTTGTGTCTGACTAGTCCACCTGCAGGGCCTTAATTTCAAAACTCAGGGTCGTGCTAAAAACCTACTCTTGTCTGCACTAATTTTGCATCTAAGTGCTGCTCCTCTAGGTTGCAGCGTTAATTAGGGTACACCAAAAGCCTCGTGCTAAAAACCTACTCTTCTCTGCACTAATTTTGCATCTAAGTGCTGCTACTGTCTGTTGCAGCGTAAATTAAGATACGCCAAAAGACTCGCTATTGTAGTCAGCGTTTGTGTCTGACTAATCCACCTGCAGGGCCTTAATTTCAAAACTTAGGGTCGTGCTAAAAACCTACTCTTGTCTGCACTAATTTTGCATCTAAGTGCTGCTCCTCTAGGTTGCAGCGTTAATTAGGGTACACCAAAAGCCTCGTGCTAAAAACCTACTCTTCTCTGCACTCATATTGCATCTAAGTGCTGATACTGTCTGTTGCAGCGTAAATTAGGATACGCCAAAAGACTCGCTATTGTAGTCAGCGTTTGTGTCTGACTAGTCCACCTGCAGGGCCTTAATTTCAAAACTTAGGGTCGTGCTAAAAACCTACTCTTGTCTGCACTAATTTTGCATCTAAGTGCTGCTCCTCTAGGTTGCAGCATTAATTAGGGTACACCAAAAGCCTCGTGCTAAAAACCTACGCTTCTCTGCACTAATTTTGCATTTAAGTGCTGATACTGTCTGTTGCAGCGTAAATTAGGATACGCCAAAAGACTCGCTATTGTAGTCAGTGTTTGTGTCTGACTAGTCCACCTGCAGGGCCTTAATTTCAAAACTTAGGGTCGTGCTAAAAACTTACTCTTGTCTGCACTAATTAAAAGACGACGTGGTGGATAATCCAGTAACTGACCCAACCTGGCAGGAGGACATGCAGAGCGAGGACAGCAGTGCACAGGAGGAGTTAGGCGTAGCATCACAACAGGCTGGAAGAAGCAGGGTGGTGTCCGCAGGCAGAAGGCAGGCAACAGTTCCCCGGAACAACAACACGAGTGATGTTGCCAGTACAACTGCTAGGTCTTCCCGAGTCTGGCTGTTTTTTAAGGTGTCTGCAGATAATTCGAAAAAGGCCATTTGCAACACCTGCCATGCCAGCATCAGCAGGGGTAGCAAAACTAGCAGCCTGACCACCACCAGCATGATCAGGCACATGGCAGCAAAGCACCCGACTTTGTGGGATGTACAGCAGAGTACAGGAGCATTGTCTGCGGGTGACACCGCTGCGTCTTCCACTGTTGTACGTGCAAGCCAATCCCCTGTCCATACTGCAGGCGAAGATTCCTCCTGTCCTTCACCTGTAGTTGCCCAAGCAGAAGTAGCACCATCATTAACCATGTCCTTGTCCCAGCGCAGCATTCAGTTATCCATACCCCAATCTTTGGAACGCAGGCGCAAATATGCTGCCAACACCCCACATGCCACAGTTCTAAATGCACACATTTCGCGACTGCTTGCGCTGGAAATGTTGCCTTTTAAGCTGGTGGAGATGGAAGCATTCCGCAACCTGATGGCGGCGGCTGTCCCACGTTACTCGGTCCCCATCCGACACTATTTTTCCCAGTGTGCCGTCCCTCATTACATAAGCACGTGTCACAAAACATCATACGTGCCCTTAACAACGCAGTTTCAGACAAAGTCCACCTAACCACGGACACGTGCACAAGTGCTTGCGGGCAGGGCCGGTACATCTCTCTGACAGCACACTGGGTTAATATTCTGGAAGCCGGGACCCAGTCTGACCTTGGGACGGAACACATCCTTACGACACTGAGGATTGCAGGCCCTAACTCAGTCAGGGTTTCACCCACAGTGTACAGCTCTGGCATGTCATGCTCCTCCTCCTCCTCCTCCTCCTCGTCCTCCACTTCACCCTCCACACCAGTCCAAAGCTGGAAGCACTGCAGCACTGCCTCGGCTAAGCGGCAACAGGCTGTGCTGAAGCTAATATGCATAGGTGACAAACCCCACAACGCTGAAGAGTTGTGGACAGCTCTGAAACAGCAGGCAGATCACTGTCTCACACCGCTGAACCTACAGCCAGGCATGGTCATGTGTGACAATGGCCGGAACCTTGTGGCGGCTCTGAGGCGAGCTGACACATGTTCCATGCTTGGCCCATGTGCTCAACCTCGTGGTTCAGCGGTTTATTAAATCCTACCCAGAGCTGTCTGATCTGCTCATCAAAGTACGCCGCCTGTGTGCCCATTTCAGAAAGTCACCTACTGCTTCTGCCGGCCTTGCCGGCTTTCAGCGGCGTTTGCAGCTTCCGGCTCACAGACTGGTATGTGATGTCCCCACGCGTTGGAATTCCACACTGCACATGTTGGTCAGGATTTGTGAGCAGAAGAGGTCAGTCATTAGCGTCACCATCCTGCTTCTCTGTCTTCTAAAACGCTCTCTGCTCAAAATCAAATACGATACATTGCAGGCGGAGCAGATGAGTTACAGCAAGAAACCGTACTGGGTGATTACACACAGCCCAGTCTCATCTCATCCCAACGTGCATTGGAGGACAATGGCGAGGAGGAGGATGAAGGAATGGAGCTACTTTCATTCAGAATTGACGGTAATACATGCACAACCGTCAGACCGTCGGTTGAGCGTGGATGGCCAGAGGACAGCGGAGAAGAGGAGGAGGAGGTCAGCATGGCCAGTCATGCTGTTGGTGAGGACCCAGAAGTCTTGACTGTTAACAGTCTAGCGCACATGGCTGACTTTATGTTACGCTGCTTGTGTTGGGACCCTCGTGTTATCAAGATCTTGTCGGACACTCATTACTGGTTGGTGACACTTTTAGACCCACGCTACAAAGAGAACTTTATTTCTCTTATTCCCGAAGTGGAGAGGTCTACAAAAATGCTGCAGTACCAGAACGCCCTAGTGGCGGTATTATTAAAAAAATTCCCTTCTGAAAACGCTAGCGGCAGAGGTCATGATTCAGTAGACAAACAAGGTGTCCGGCAGAGAGAGGCACAAGTCCAATCCAGCAGAGGTAGGGGAACAATATCAAAGATCTGGGACACTTTTC
This sequence comes from Allobates femoralis, assembly GCA_033576535.1. Taxonomy (NCBI): domain Eukaryota; kingdom Metazoa; phylum Chordata; class Amphibia; order Anura; family Aromobatidae; genus Allobates; species Allobates femoralis. Next base: position 270,551,582 of record JARQOC010000002.1, on the reverse strand, counting down.
TCAGCACCTCACGTACCGCAGGCCCTGAGGTGCGGGGTAGTGTCACAAGGAATGCAAAGTTTGCAAAGATGCTGAGGGAGTACCTTGCTGATCGTACTAAAGTGCTCCTAGACTCCTCTGTGCCTTTTAATTATTGGGTATCCAAGCTGGACACGTGGCAGGAATTGGCTCTCTACGCCTTGGAAATCCTGGCCTGCCCTGCCGCTAGCGTTTTGTCAGAGAGTGTTTTTAGGTGGAATCATTACAGATAAACGCACCCGCCTGTCAACTGAAAATGCTGACAGGCTGACTTTAATCAAGATGAACAAGGGTTGGATTGGGCCTGACTTCACCACACCACCACCAAATGATAGCGGAATTTAAATTTGGTGCCGGTAGATTCCCATGCACCTCCGCACACCCACACATCGGTACAGACTTCGTGTGTTTGGCTACTTGCTGTACTGCTCCTCCTTCTCTTCATCAGCCACCATCATATAATCAGTGTGACCGTGGTTCATGATGCCACAAAACCATAATTTTTTTACATCATATTTATGATGATGATGCACTTAACCGTTCTAAAGTTAGGCATTAGTTTCATGTATACCCACCCCAAGGGGTAAATGTTTTAGTCCATGCTTCCAGAATGGGCATTACAAGTACAGGAGACCCGCTCCTTTGTAATTGGAACAATTTTTAGAGGCTCTCCTCGATTGTTTCTTCCCAGGGGCAACGCAATGCCTCCCAATTTTTGGCTTCCCTGTCTATGGCATTCCTACAAAAGACCCACTTGCTTCAAATGGGCACATTATTGAAAACGGCTCTCATGCACATCTCTATCCAGGGGCATTGAAGTGCTACACAATTTTTAGCTTCCCTGACTAGGGAAATACTACAAAAGACCCACTTGCTTAAAATGGGCACATTATTTAAAAAGGCTTTCATGCATGTCTCTATCCAGGGGCATTGAAGTGCTACACAATTTTTGGCTTCCCTGACTAGGGAAATAGTACAGCAGACCACTTGCTTCAAATGGGCACATTATTGAAAAAGCTCTCATGCACGTCTCTATCCAGGGCATTGAAGTGCTACACAATTTTTGGCTTCCCTGACTAGGAGAAATACTACAACAGACCCACTTGCTTAAAATGGGCACATTATTTAAAAAGGCTCTTATGCAGGGGGCATTGAAGTGCTACACAATTTTTGGCTTCCCTGACTAGGGAAATACTACAACAGACCCACTTGCTTAAAATTGGCACATCAGTTAAAGAGGCCGTCATGCACACCTCTATCCAGGGGCATCTTAGTGCCTCCAAACCTTTGGCTTCCCTGCCTAGGGAAATACTACAACAGACCCACTTGCTTAAAATGGGCACATCATTTAAAGAGGCCCTCATGCACGCCTCTATCCAGTGGCATATTGTTGCCTCCCAATTTTTGGCTTCCCTGCCTAGGGAAATACTACAACAGACCCACTTGCTTAAAATGGGCACATCATTTCAAGAGGCCCTCATGCACACCTCTATCCAGTGGCATATTGTTGCCTCTCAATTTTTGGCTTCCCTGCCTAGGGAAATACTACAACAGACCCACTTGCTTAAAATGGGCACATCAGTTAAAGAGGCCCTCATGCACGCCTCTATCCAGGGGCATCTTGGTGCCTCCAAACCTTTGGCTTCCCTGCCTAGGGAAATACTACAACAGACCCACTTGCTTAAAATGGGCACATCATTTAAAGAGGCCCTCATGCACGCCTCTATCCAGTGGCATATTGTTGCCTCCCAATTTTTGGCTTCCCTGCCTAGGGAAATACTACAACAGACCCACTTGCTTAAAATGGGCACATCATTTCAAGAGGCCCTCATGCACACCTCTATCCAGTGGCATATTGTTGCCTCTCAATTTTTGGCGTCCCTGCCTAGGGAAATACTACAACAGACCCACTTGCTTAAAATGGGCACATCAGTTAAAGAGGCCCTCATGCACGCCTCTATCTAGGGGCATCTTGGTGCCTCCAAACCTTTGGCTTCCCTGCCTAGGGAAATACTACAACAGACCCACTTGCTTAAAATGGGCACATCATTTAAAGAGGCCCTCATGCACGCCTCTATCCAGTGGCATATTGTTGCCTCCCAATTTTTGGCTTCCCTGCCTAGGAAATACTACAACAGACCCACTTGGTTAAAATGGGCACATCAGTTAAAGAGGCCTGTCATGCACGCCTCTATCCAGGGGCATCTTGGTGCCTCCAAACCTTGGCTTCCCTGCCTAGGGAAATACTACAACAGACCACTTGCTTAAATGGGCACATTATTTATAGAGGCCTTCATGTATGTCTCTTCCCAGGGATATGGGAGTGCCACACAATTTTTTTAAAAAAAATCTTTGATATAATCCAAAAACCTAATATACACCAACTCTATCTCACAAGTGGGTATGAGCCCTTAATAGTTTTTCCATGAAAATCCGTTTTGGTTTCATTTTGTAACGTTTTCTTGACAGTCTGTAAAAGTGGCGTGATAGTTTGACAACATCGTTGACATCAGTGACCTTGGGTCTGAAATGCTTCCAGGGTCTTCCCCATGCTGTTCCCATGTCATTTGAGCTCTGTTCTGATACTTTTGTGACTTTTTAGGGTTTTTCCATGCTGCCGGGGCTCATGTCAGAATAAATACTCGGGTCTCCCATAGGATAACATTGGGCTCGGTGCTCGGGCCAGTACACGAGTATCTTGGGATGCTCGGCCCAAGCTTCGAGCACCCGAGCATTTTAGTACTCGCTCATCACTACTTCTAACCTGACGTAAAAGTAATCCATTGGTTTCATAAATTACTCCTTTGAAAGCTGAAACCCTCCCAAATGTGGTTTAGGTTAAGAAAATAAATTGACATCAATGCTGAAATATTGATCATATAATGAACACAGAATGGTCAGATTTTGGTAAGACAAAAGTTTTGTTGCCCACAGAAAGTAATGTGATATTCAAACAAATAATTAACTTAACCCCTTAGTGACGAAGCCAATTTCCACCTTAATGACCAGACTGTTTTTTGTAATTCTGACCAGTGTCCCTTTATGAGGTAATATCTCTGGAACGCTTCAATGGATCCTAGCGATTCTGAGATTGTTTTTTCGTGACATATTGGGCTTTGTGTTAGTGGTAAATTTAGGTCGATAATTTTGTGTTTATTTGTGAAAATATAAAAAAATTGGCAAAAATTTTAAAAATTGACAATTTTCAAATTTGTCATTTTTATTCTGTTGAACCGGAGCGTTATGTGACACAAAATAGTTAATAAATAACATTTCCCACATGTCTACTTTACATCAGCACAATTTTGGAAAAAAAAAATTTTTTGGTTAGGACGTTATAAGGGGTCAAAGTTCATCAGCAATTTTTCATTTTTCCAGCAAAATTTACAAAACCATTTTTTTAGTGACCACATCACATTTGAAGTCCATTTGAGGGGTGTACATGACAGAAAACACCCAAAAGTGACACCATTCCGAAAACTGTACCCCTCAAGCTACTCAAAACTACATTCAAGAAAATGATTAACCCTTCAGGTGCTTCACAGCAACTAAAGCAAAGTGGAAACAAAAAATGGACATTTTAATTTTTCCAACAAATATGTTATTTTAGCTCGATTTTTTCATTTTCACATGGGCATCAGGATAAAATGCATCCTAAAATTTGTTGGGCAATTTCTCCTGAGTACACCGATACCTCATATGTGGTCATAAACCACTGTTTGGGCGCACGGCAGGGCTCAGAAGGGAAGGAGCGCGATTTGACTTTTGGAGCTAATTTACCATTCAAAAAGTCAAATGGCGCTCCTTCTCTTTCGAGCCCTGCGGTGCGCCCAAACAGTGGTTTATGACTACATATGAGGTATCGGTGTACTCAGGAGAAATTGGCCAAATAATTTTAGGATGCGTTTTATCCTGTTGCCCATGTGAAAATGAAAAAAATAGAGGACAAAAGAAAATTTTTGTGGAAAAAAAGTACTTTTTCATTTTTACGGATCAATTTGTAAAGCACCTGAGGGTTCAAAGTGCTCACTATGCATCTAGATAAGTTCCTTGGGGGGTCTAGTTTCCAAAATGGGGTCACTTGTGGGGGAGCTCCAATGTTTAGGCACACAGGGGCTCTCCGTATGCAACATGGTGTCCGCTAACAATTTGAATGGAAAATTAGCTCCAATTGCTAGCGGACACCATGTTGCGTATGGAGAGCCCCTGTGTGCCTAAACTTTGGAGCTCCCCCACAAGTGAACCCATTTTGAAAACTAGACCCCCCAAGGAACTTATCTAGATGGGTGGTGAGCACTTTGAACACCCAGGTGCTTCACAAATGAATCCGTAAAAATGAAAAAAGAAAATTTTTGTGGAAAAGAAAGTACTTTTTCATTTTTATGGATCCATTTGTGAAGTACCTGAGGGTTCAAAGTGCTCACTATGCATCTAGATAAATTCCTTGGGGTGTCTAGTTTCCAAAATGGGGTCACTTGTGGGGGAGCTCTAATGTTTAGGCACACAGGGGCTCGCCATACACGACATGGTATCAACTTACAATTCCAATTGCTAGTGGACACCATGTCACGTATGGAGAGCTCCTATGTGCCTAAATATTGGAGCTCCCCCACAAGTGACCTCATTTTGGAAACTAGACACCGCAAGGAACGTATTTAGATGCATAGTGAGCACTTTGAACCCCCAGGTGCTTCACAAACTGATCCGTAAAAATGAAAAAGTATTTTTTTTCACAAAAATCTTCTTTTCTTTCCTTTTTACAGACTAATTTGTGAAGCACTTGGGGGTTGAAAGTGCTCACTATGCATCTAGATTTTTTCCTTGGGGGGTCTAGTTTCCAAAATGGGGTCACTTGTTGGGGAGCTCCAATGTTTAGGCACACAGGGGCTCTCCATATGCGACATGGTGTCCGCTAACAATTTGAATGGAAAATTAGCTCTAATAGTTAGCGGACACCATGTCGCATATGGGGAGCCCCTATGTGCCTAAACATTGGAGCTCCCGCACAAGTCACCCCATTTTGGAAACTAGACACCTCAAGGATTCTATCTAGGGGTATAGTGAGCATTTGGAATCTACAGCTACTTCACAGAATTTGATAATGTCATTATGAACATTTTCTTTTTTTCACACAATTTCTCACTTTTAGAGCATGTGCACAAGATACGGACACACCGTGTCCTGGTTGTCTCCTCCCCTGCATTTTTTTTTAGTATTTCTTTATTAAATTTAAAAAAAAAAATGACGTAGAGCTTCGGCATATTTTTGGTCCAGCCAGGTACCGCAGGCAGCTACGGGCTGCCACCAACCCCTTCTGCCTAGTTTTACCTGGCTGGAAACCAAAAATATAGGGAAGCTCCTTTTTTTTTTATATTTCATGAAATAATTTTAAAAAAAAAATGGCGTGGGCTTCGTCATATTTTTGGGCCAGCCAGGTACAACTAGGCAGCTGGGGGCTGGAATCCTCAGCGTAGGGAGGCCCAAGCTTTCTGGGGCCCCCCCGCTGCGAATTGCAGCCCGCAGCCGCCCCAGAAAATGGCGCATTCATAGAAGCGCCATTTTCTGGCGCTGTATCCAGCTCTTCCAGCTGCCGTGTAGCGGTGGCAGACTGGGTAATAAGGGGTTAATGCCAGCTTTTTGGCAGCTGGCACTAAGCCCGAGATTCATAACATCTGGCCAATATTAGACCATTAGGAATCTCTAATAGATTGTAAAGAAAACACAACACAGAGAAAAATATTTTTATTGGAAAAAAAACACAAACACATATTTAGACCCCATCTTTATTACAGTGAAGTCCGACGTAGTCCAGTGGGATGGTCCGACGTAGTCCAGTGGGAGGTCCCGCGACGATTCTCATTCAGATGATGATCTGAAATTAACCCCTTGTGTGGTCACAAGGAGTTAACTGCAGGTCATCATCCCTGTGTGGTTACAAGGGGTTAACTGCAGATCCGGTAACCCCTTGTGACCACACAGGGATGATGACCTGCAGTTAACCCCTTGTTTGGTCACAAGGGGTTAACTGCAATCCAGTAACCCTTTGTGACCACACAGGGATGATGACCTGCAGTTAACCCCTTGTGACCACACAAGGGTTAACTGCAGGTCATCATCCCTGTGTTGTCACAAGGGGTTAACTGCAGATCCAGTAACCCCTTGTGACCACACAGGGATGATGACCTGCAGTTAACCCCTGTGTGGTCACAAGGGTTAACTGCAGATCCAGTAACCCCTTGTGACCACACAGGGATGATGACCTGCAGTTAACCCCTTGTGACCACACAAGGGTTAACTGCAGGTCATCATCCCTGTGTGGTCACAAGGGGTTAACTGCAGATCCAGTAACCCCTTGTGACCACACAGGGATGATGACCTGCAGTTAACCCGTTGTGACCACACAAGGGGTTAACTGCAGGTCATCATCCCTGTGTGGTAACAAGGGGTCAACTGCAGATCCAGTAACCCCCTGTGATCACACAGGGATAATGATCTGCAGCTAACCCCTTGTGACCACACAGGGGGTTAACTGCAGAAGACCCCTGTGTGGTCGTTGAGGGGTTAACTCTGCCTCTGTTCCGGCGCACGCAGAGCAGCGGCGCCGGGACAGAGGCAGAGAGAAGACGGCCGGCGACGCTGCAGGACGGGTAAGTATGAGAGGAGCAGGGAAGGGGGCCCGGGGGGAGCGGAGCATAACGGGGGGGCTGCAGATCGGAGGGGGGGGGTCGGGGATCGAGGGGACAGCATGGGGAAGACCTGGGGAAGGAGGTGGGGCTCTGATGACCAGAGGGGAGACGCGCAGGGAGGAGGGGGAGCTGGGGATTCAGTGGGGAGCCGCGCAGGGAAGAGGGGGAGCTGGGGAGCCGTGCAGGGAGGAGGGGGAGATCAGGGGTGAGACCAGGGGTGAAGGGGGATGACATTGGGGGGCCACTGAGGGGACCAGTGGCCCCCCAGGAATGGCGGCATCTATATGCACATAGAGATGCAGCGGAGGCGGCGGGTCTGGCGCCGGCCGCCGCCATTTTTAGATGGTTAGGGGGTGGGGGGGGGGGATGATGATCCCCAGTACTGGGGGTCTTGGTGGGCTAGGGGGTTAATGCTTTCACTTTGTTCCGACATGTGTTTTCATGTCGGATCAAAGTGAAAGCATTTTTCCCGGCACTTTCACTTTGTGCAATGTGATGATCGGTAAACGGTGCTTACCGGTCATCACATTACAGGTGCCGGTAAAAAACTAGCTAATTACTAATCTCTAGGGTCTCAGCTACAATCGGTACGCTGACACCCTAGAGATTTTTGCTACAGGGGCTGTGCTACAGGGCATTTTCTAGCCTGATGTCTACAGACGTACGGCTGGGATTTAGTACCCTTTTTTTCCGACGTCTGTAGACGTTAGGCTGTCGTCTAGGGGTTAAAATACAAATACAGTATATGTTGCATAACATTGGTGAATGAAGTTGTGGTGCTATTAGAATAAAATTTAATATTTTGTGTGACTTCCATGAGCTTGAAGGACTGCATCCATGCAGTTCAATAATGATTCATACAATTTATTAATGAAGTCATCAGGAATAGCATAGAATGCAGTCTTACATGCCTCCCAGAGTTCATCAAGATTCTTTGGTTTTGTCTTCCTTGCTTCCTCTTTCATCCTACCCCAACATGCTCAATGATGTTCATTTCTGGTGACTGGGCTGGCCAGTCCTTGAGCACCTTGATTTTTTTGCCTGGAGGAAATTTGTTGTAGACATGGATGTATGGGATGGAGCACCATCCTGATGCAGAATTTGACCCCTTTTATTATTTGGAATGTAAGAGGCAGTTCTTGATATTTTAGGCTATTGATATTGACTTCCACCTTGCACACCCCTTACTGAATGTAACCCCAGACCATGATCTTTCCACTACCAAATGTAACTGTTTTCTGGGTATATTTTGGATCCATACGGGCTCCAGTAGGTCTCCTGCAGTATTTGCTTTGGCTATGGTGTAATTCTACTGAAGATTCATCAGAGAAAGGCACCTTCTGCCACTTTTCCAGCATTTAGCAGGCTGTGGGACTTTGCAAATGCCACACTGTTTTTTATTTGTCTTTTGTTTAGTGCTGGCATCTGGGCACTGATTCGACCATGGAGGCCATTTCGAGAAAATCCTACAAACTGTTCTAGTTGACACAGGGACTTGAGGTGACCAGGCCTGTTGGAGCTCTGCTGCAGTTGAAGAGGGGCTTGCTTTGGATTTTCTAACCAACAAACGTTCCTCCTGAGCAGTTGTCTTGCGGGGTCTTCCAGACCTGGGCTTGTCAAACACATCTCCAGTCTCTTCAAATCTTTTTTTAATTCTTTGTAATTGATGCTGAGCACATTAAAGGTGCCAGCCACCTCTACAGTGGATCTGGTCTTCAACCTCTTGATAATCAAGGCTTTGTCGCAGGGTGGATTTTTGGCTTGTTGTCAGAGCTCAAGTTGCAGTTCAAATGAAGGTCTGGGGTGCTGGGTTTCTTTTTATACACACCCACTAATTAACCGATCATTTACTGAGCACAGGTGAGGATGTAAACTACGATTGGGTGCATTATATGACCAGGCGACAAAACTTTTGTCTTGCCAAAATCTGACCATTCTGTGTTCATGAAATGATCAATATTTCAGCATTGATGCCAATTTATTTTTTTAACCTAAACCACATTTGGGAGTGTTTCAGCTTTCAAAAGAGTAATTTATAAAACCAATAAATGAATTTAACATCATGTTATAAGCTTTTATTTACATAACATGGATAAGCGACATTACTTTTATCAAGGACTGTATCTGCAACTTCTTTTCCAGAGTGGGGATTCCCCCATTTTGGAGGCTATTCCATCCCGAGTCCTATTCACATGACTCTCTTCCAATAAGGTTCGGGTGTCTTATTATTTCTAATTAGCAGCCTAGTATTGTGGACTCCAGTCTAGAAGAAAAGTAGAAAAGCGCACATAGGGTCTTATCCCGGTGTAACCGGGGTGTTGTATTGTGTGCTGTTGCACTAACCTTGTGTTGTTGTGAGAGTCACAGCAACTATTGAAGCATAAGCCGGCTTGCAGCATTCCGCCCAAGGGAAACAGGTTAAAGCATTATATGAAAGGTGGCAGGGGCGTAACTAGAACTGGCAGGGCCCCATAGCAAACTTTTGAACGGGGCCCCCTCCAAGACACGCCCCCCAATGACATGCCCGCTCCAAGAAACGCCCCCCCAATGACATGCCCCTTCAAGACACACCCCCTTACATGCCCCAGCAGTATATACAGCAGCCCCAGTGGTATACCGCAGCCTCCCCAGTGGTATATACAGGCCCCAGCAGTATTACAGCAGCCCCAGTGATATACAGCAGCCTCCCCAGTGGTATATACAGGCCCCATTAGTATTACAGCAGCCCCAGTGGTATACAGCAGCCTCCCCAGTGGTATATACAGGCCCCAGCAGTATTACAGCAGCCCCAGTGGTATACAGCAGCCTCCCCAGTGGTATATACAGGCCCCAGCAGTATTACAGCAGCCCCAATGGTATACAGCAGCCTCCCCAGTGGTATATACAGGCCCCAGCAGTATTACAGCAGCCCCAGTGGTATACAGCAGCCTCCCCAGTGGTATATACAGGCCCCAGCAGTATTACAGCAGCCCCAGTGGTATACAGCAGCCTCCTCAGTAGTATATACAGGCCCCAGCAGTATTACAGCAGCCTCCGCAGTGGTGGTATATACAGGCCCCAGTGGTGGTATATACAGGCCCCTGGTGGTGGTATACAGGGCCCCTGGTGGTGGTATACAGGGCCCCTGGTGGTGGTATATACAGGCCCCTGGTGGTGGTATATACAGGCCCCTGGTGGTGGTATACAGGGCCCCTGGTGGTGGTATACAGGGCCCCTGGTGGTGGTATATACAGGCCCCTGGTGGTGGTATATACAGGCCCCTGGTGGTGGTATATACAGGCCCCTGGTGGTGGTATACAGGGCCCCTGGTGGTGGTATATACAGGCCCCTGGTGGTGGTATACAGAGCCCCTGGTGGTGGTATATACAGGCCCCTGGTGGTGGTATACAGGGCCCCTGGTGGTGGTATATACAGGCCCCTGGTGGTGGTATATACAGGCCCCTGGTGGTGGTATACAGAGCCCCTGGTGGTGGTATACAGAGCCCCTGGTGGTGGTATATACAGGCCCCTGGTGGTGGTATATACAGGCCCCTGGTGGTGGTATACAGGGCCCCTGGTGGTGGTATATACAGGCCCCTGGTGGTGGTATACAGGCCCCTGGTGGTGGTATATACAGGCCCCTGGTGGTGGTATACAGGCCCCTGTGTGGTGGTGGTGTATACAGGCCCCTGGTGGTGATATATACAGGCCCTTGGTGGTGGTATACAGGGCCCCTGGTGGTGGTATACAGGGCCCCTGGTGGTGGTATATACAGGCCCCTGGTGGTGGTATACAGGGCCCCTGGTGGTGGTATATACAGGCCCCCCGCTCTCCATTACCTGCAGCAGGCAGTCGCGCTGATCGCAGCCACAGCCTGTCATGTAGTGTGACGCTGTAGCCAGCGATACAGGAAATAGAGCGGCGCCGGTTACAGCCCACATGACAGGCAGATCAGCGCGACTGCCCGCCGGTAATGGAGAGCGGGGGGACGCAGCAGCTGTGAGGGCAGGGTGTGTGAGGGCAGGGTGTGTAAGGGCAGGGTGAGTGTGAGGGCAGGGTGAGTGGAGGCAGGGTGTGTGAGGGCAGGGTGAGTGTGAGGGCAGGTGTGCGAGGGCAGGGTGTGCGAGGGCAGGGTGAGTGTGAGGGCAGGGTGAGTGTGAGTGCTGGGCGAGTGTGAGCGCTGGGTGAGTGTGAGCACAAGGAGAGTGTGAGTGCAGGTGAGTGTGTGAGGACAGGGTGAGTAAGGGCAGGGTGTGTCCATGCAGCAGGGGGGTCAGATGAGACCAGGTGGTCAGGGGCCCAAGGTAATGGTGTAGGAGATGGGCACCTTTGAACAGTCAGCAGGCTGTGGCAGGCCAAGGACTGCTGTGGAGCATCAGGCTGGGGGACCGACGGAGGCAGGGCACTGCATGCGGCATCGCTGATCCCTGCTCAGCCTACAGCCCCGCGCCGCTGTGGAGGGACCCGAGGGTAGCGCTGCTGGCCCCACTGTGTCCTCAACTTTAGTCAGGCTGTGGTGGGCTCCGTGGGTAGCACCGTCTGTCCCCCGCAGCCCGCGGCTATGCAGTGCCGTGGGGGGGCCAGGCACCGCCACAGGGGCCCAGGAGTGGGGCTGTACAGGCCGCGGTCGGGACCTGCAGCGGTGGTGGGGAGATGTGGAGAGTGGGAGCGCTGGCAACGCACTTACCGGTGGCGTCTTGGCGGGGGCGAGCCGGGCTGGCCGCACGAGGGTCCGGGCTGCTGCGAGGAGGAGCGCACCAGGTGGATGGTGCAGCCTCAGCCGCCAGGACTGCAGAGAGGTCGCGGGTGCAGGCTACGGCTCAGGGCCAGGGCACTGAACCAGGACGTGCCCGCAGTGTCTAGATGGAGCGGCTCCCCGGGGCAGGCGGTCTGGGGGCCCCGAGGATAACGTGTGGGGGCAGCGGTCAGGGGCCCCCTTGTATGACATGTGGGGGTGCTCAGGGGACCAATGGGCCCCCCCTTTCCGTCCGGGCCCCCCCTACAGCACCCAGGGGGTATGGGGGCGGGGCTTAGTGGGCGTGGTCCCAAAGTGTCGGGGCCCGCTGGGCCAGTCCGCCCCTGTATGTATCGCAGGCGCAGCTGCCGTATAGCAGCGGCTGCGTAGCGGCGCTGGGTCCGGGCCCTCCACAAGCGCCGGGCCCCAAAGCGACCGCTACGGCTGCTATGCCGGTAGTTACGCCACTGAAAGGTGGTAATTCGTGCGCTGCCATCTGTCCGTTGGTTCCAAGAAATCCAAGGAATCACAAGATGTCAAAAGCAATACCTTTAATGTCTAATTCTTACGCGTTTCGTGGTACTTCAGACCACTTCATCAGAGATCCACAAGGTTTACCAAACCTTGAGGTTCTCTGATGAAGAGGTTTGAAGTACCACGAAACGCGTAAGAACTAGACATTAAAGATATTGCTTTTAACATCCTGTGATTCCTTGAATTTCTTGGAACCTAACTGACAGACAGCAGCGCACGAATTACCACCTTTCATTTAATGCTTTAATCAGACTCCAGTCTAGTGATTTAGGAAGAATTCTATTCTCACCTCTTTCCCCATGTTCTCTTCTGTTTCTAGTGTGGGCAGACACCTTGTTAACATTACTTTCTGTGACTTCCCCTTTAGGGATAATCAGCCTTCCATTATCAATTCAATCCTTATTACTTCGGGCCTAGGCAAGGATAGTCCTTTTTGGTTAGCAGCGACCACTTCTTGTATCCTAAAGTGCTGGCCTCTGTCCTTCATTATTTCCTACTTCTTCTCTTTCCACTTTTGGGACTGCTGCGGTATGTTCCAATGAAGCAATAAAGACAAGGGGATTTTGGACTCACCATAAAGTCCTTTTTTTGGAGCTTAAATTGGGGGACACAGCACCCACCCTTACACATTTCTCTTGTGCCAGTTTGTATTTATTTCAAACACTTGTCCTACCGCTTTTACACTAACTGACTAGCTCACTTTTGGTTGGTGGGTATATACTGATCAGGAGGAACAAACCTTTTTTGGCTTTGTTTAGCCTAGTGTTGCCTCCTAGTGGCAACAGCATATACCCATGGTCTTCCTGTGTCCCCCAATTGAAGCTCCAAGAAAAGGATTTCATGGTGAGTACCAAAATCCCCTTTTCTTTATCGCTTCATTGGGGGGGACACCTTTTTAACGGATATCAGTTCTTTTTAAAGGACTACTGTATTATATAGAACTCAATGTGTGGTGAAAATTTACCTTTAAAAAGAGCTGTTGGTCTAATATTGAGATACTGGAATGCTCTGATTTCTCTGTCCCTGCTCCAAAAACTGTTCCTACACAATTCTGAGCTAGTAGAGACTCGATGTGGCTCTGAAAAGAGCTATAGTGTCATATTTAGGTGGCAGAAACATTTTCCCTAGATGCTGCTCACTCTGTCCTTACACTCACACTATGCTTTTTCTGGATGCAATGTACAAAAGATGGTGGCAGCAGGGGTTATAAAGACCCTATGATGCTGGATGGCCAGCCAATAACAGAAATGCCACAGCCAATGTGGCTACGGAATTCCTGTGATTGTCAACCAAGCCCTGCATGTTTAATGGCTGAAAATCAGGCGCCAAATATGCTGGGCAGGACACTCTAATCTTGTTAGGTGTGCACGCAAATACTCGTTGAGGACCGAGTAGCTTCAATACCGTGATATCCATGTGAATACCGAATAGTGATGAGTAGATTCACTCATCACTAGTTAGAGGCTAAACAAAGCCCTTTTGGGTGAAACTGATGGATTTTGCAATCTCTGCTTTGAGGTCAAACACAGCCTTTTTAGGCGAAACTGAAGGATTTTGCAATCACTGGTTTGAGGCAAAAAAAATGCCTTTTTAGTAAAACTGAAGGATTGGGCAATCACTGGTTAGAGCCCAAACACAGCCTTGTTATAGTAAACACTATTTGGCAATCACTTGTATGAAAAAAATGCGGCTTTAGCAACGCACACAGATTTTACATTCACACTTGTTCTCAGCAAAAAATGCCTATGTCCGGATGTACCCTCTCACCATCCTATTCTATCTAAAAAGTGATCAATTTGCTAGCTACCTTTTTCTGTAGCTTGTATAGAGCAGCACGGAGCAGCAAAAGCATTGTCCCTAGCAGCAACACTCTGAAATGACACAAGCCCTTGTGTCTTCAACTTGTGGCTGTTCTATGCACCCTAATTGGCTGCAGACCAGGAACATGTGTATCAGTCGCAAGGGATAGCGTTCTCATCAGCTGGACCAGGATTTAGTTCACAGTAGCTGTGCCCTTCAGCTGTGGTCCTAATCATACATTTAAAAGGGATAGTAGTAGGGAAAACATTTGTTGGTGACACAAGTTGAGATAATCAGCCTAATAAGGCCGGAACTGCTGGAGGGCCCTGGTTGATAGGTGGTAGTAAGCAGTGCAGATGATTAACCATTCCCAAGCAGGGCTGGCTCCCAGTGAGATGAAGGGAATGATGGTGATGAGTGTGATAGAGAAAGTAGAGTCTAGGGTAGTACAACCACCAGCAGGCAAGTGGCCTTGCCAGTCTGATGAGAACTATAGTCCACTCTGCTTAGTGAGTATATATTGGCCTCCCTATTGACTTTTTCTGTACTTTAGGTCTTTTAGTGCCTTAAGCTTCCAATATTTCCTCTTGGTTGCAATGGGATACTTCTTGCCAGGCTTGTAGTGCAGGTACTATTGGTATTCGTGCCTATAGCAGTTTCCTGACCCTCTATAATACGGATTCCTTGGAGAACTCGAGTAAGTTTCATGTAAGTTTGAAACTCACCAGCATCCAGTTCTGCCACCAGGCATGAAATCCTGACTGATACTGACTAAAATGGCTGTTCCATCTCTAGAGATGCAGAGGGCTGACCCACAATGCACTGCGTTCTTAAAGGAGAAAATGAAGTGCACAGATAGAAAATATCGGTCTATGTAGCGCTAGGGTTAGAAATGAACAGGGGACCTATGTTATTAATAACAGCGGTTTTATTAACCCCTTACATAGGCCACAACGTGTTTCTGCAGCAGAGTGCTGCCTTCATCAGGTTACAGGAGACTCACCTGATGAAGGCAGCACTCTGCTGCTGAAACGCGTTGTGGCTTATGTAAGGGGTTAATAAAACCACTGTTATTAATAACATTGGTCCCCTGTTCATTTCTAACCCTAGTGCTCCATAGACTGATATTTTCTATTCTGTGCACTTCATTCCCTTTGGGTAATCTGGCAGGAGCTGCTCTGGGCTTTAGAAATATCCAAACTAGGTCCCAACTCACTGGACCTAGCCACTTACAGATTGCTAAACACGCTATAAGACCTGCGGTGACGTGATTCCGGTTTGTGCCTAGTCACGTGGCCAAACAGGAAGTTCATCGAGAGCGGCAGTGCCTGCGGCCGACAGCATCTTGAAATAACTCCACGGAGGAGGCTAATCAACAGGCTCTTAACCGAAGTTGTGCAGGGCGTGCCCCATGCTAAACATACCGCATAAACTGTACTTCATATGCGCTTCCATTTTTCTTTCCTTTTGCTTAAAGGAGAAAACAACTAGATATGCAGGAATACTGCCAGATTGTCCTAGACATTTAAATGTAATAACATGTCATATCTCACAGGTTGTAAGAATTACAAGAATTGTGAAGGATTAGTAAGGTGGGTCAGTCATATATATAGGCCTTATTGGCCCTCATAACTCATGCAGCCGGTCCAGTCGATTTTATGCCCTGCCACACTCAGTTGGCATAGGTATCAGCAGACCTCTGATTCCCAGGCAATAGTATGAGTGAACAGCTTTGCAGACTCAGCCATCTATTTTGACCCACAGTCAGGAGGGTGGCTGGAGAGATATGACACGTAAGGAAACAATTGAGATTGGGTGACACTTTGAGGAATGGACTGTGTGTGATGATGAAGTTGAGGGGGAGGAGAAGCCACTTGATGGAGCGCTGGCTATTCAATGAAGTCGTAGCGATTTTCTGCTGCCTAGGAAAGGGATGATAGTAGGTCATCCCCTAAAATAAACTTACAATTTTTCTTTGGCTAGAAGCCAGCATTTATTGAGCAGAGCTTTCAGTAACTGTAGTAACTACCCCACTGACAACAAGCATTTTCCTCTTTCCAACACGCCTTTCCACCATGACCATGGCTTTTACCACTTATATTTGATGCTAACAGATTTGGAACTCAGTTGTTCGAAGCCAAAAAACATCTGGAGATTTAAATACAGCAGACCAGATTTGGCAAACCCTGGTACTATGCACAAAAAGAGTTTGTGGCTATGTTTAGGCAGATTTAGCAAAGACTGCTTTTTAGCACTAAACTTATGGAGATTTTAATAGAGGACTGCACCAGACCAAATTTGGCAAACACTTGTCATAGGCAAAAATATTTTGGTGGCTAGATGTTGGCAGATCTAGCAAACCCTGCTTTTTACCAAAAACTTATGAAAATTTTTGGAGAGCACTGCACCAGACCAAGTTTAGCACACACTGGCAATAGACAAAAGATATGTTGGCTAAATTTTGTCATATCTAGAAAAATCTGCTTTTTAGTAAAGATGAGCAAACTTTTTCCGAAAATGTTCACTAATTTCAAATCTGGATTGAATTTGGCAATGTTCACTTGGTCCCTCGAACCCAAACATTTTGCTGAAAAGTCGGAAATTTGGGATTTGTTTGGTAATTGGTCAGATAACATAAAGCATTAGTGCATTTGCACTAAGGGTACCTTTACACGCCGCTACTGGCGGGTGGATACAACCAGCTACATGCTACAAATGTAGCTTGCATCGGCAATGTACCCCGTTGTAGCGGCGTGTGAAGACGGTAGCAGGCACCCGGCAGTAGATGCATCTGTTTCCGAGCACTGCCCTGAAACAGGTGGCTACACAGGCGATTGTAGCGAGCTGTATCGGCGTGTAAAGAAGGAACAGAAGGGATGTTTCTACACCATGCTATGTACCTGGTATGTAGCTGGGGCGTGACACAGGCTCCGGGTTACCGCGCCCCATCAGCGATCATTGGAGGAAGCTCCTGCATTACGATTAGTAGTCGCTGCATAGGGAGGCATATTTAAGGAGCTGACCAGTCACACTACACAATTGCTCGAGCGTCATGTATTAAACAGCCTCCTGCGATGCCTGCCCAATCATGATTTTCCTGCTTCGTCCTATCAGCGTACGGACGTCTCGTAATCCACAATTGTGGCACGCCTATGTGTTGTCCCTGCTGCACCAGGTCCGCCCATATTAGCTTGTTGTAGCGGTGTGTAAATGAGGTAAGGTAAGCTACAGATGGCTACTTGTGGCACCCGGCGGTGTATCCAGAGATAGATGTAACGTAGCGTAGTGCACCTTGTTGCGGCGTGTAAAGGTGGTGCGTTTACCGTTTGTAACCCTTTGTGCATGCTCGTGCACGTGAAGTAGCTGGTTGTATCCACCCACCAGTAGCGGCGTGTAAAGGTACCCTAAGGGTGCCACAAGTAGCCATCTGTAGCTTAGCCTACCATCTTCACACGCCGCCACCACAGGGTAATCTGGGCGGAACAAAGGCAGCAGGTAAAACATATAGGCGTGCCACAGTCCATCACGCCGCGCCCAAACCACAACCATTGGCCAACACAAGAGAGTTCTGATTGGGCACGACGCATAGGGCGGATGGCAGAGACGTGACGTAGTAGTGATCGGACTGTGGCACGGAATAAGCGCTTGTGAC
The DNA here is from genome assembly GCA_033576535.1 of Allobates femoralis. NCBI lineage: Eukaryota > Metazoa > Chordata > Amphibia > Anura > Aromobatidae > Allobates > Allobates femoralis. Next base: position 270,534,178 of record JARQOC010000002.1, on the reverse strand, counting down.
ATGGCGGAGTGTGGCGTATTCAGCTAACGGGATGGTTATGCGTCACGCTGGAGCGGTTTACAGTCACATACTTCGTGTGTATGAAAATAGCATTTCTGGACTATGTGTCGCGTAGTAGAAGTGTTTGCCTTGTCACGCACGATAAGCGCTTGTGACAGCGGCGTGTGGCGATTGTGCTAAGTTGCGTTTGTGCGACACACAGTAGCGGCTTACAACACACAGTATGTGCGTTTTGTGTAGAAATTGTCTATGTGTGGTATTGTCTGGATACCAATGTGTGAATACAGCCCCAATGGCGCTCGTATATGTGGTAACAGATGTCAATGTCCTTGAGGAGCTCCCAATGCCACATGTCCATGATATGTGTGACTATGTCCTTAAACCCACCTGACAATATTATTGTCCTGCATCAATGTGCTGTGTGCAGGTGACCCTCTGCCTACACCAAAACAAAAGGGTTATGTACACACATTTGGCACATACACTGCTGGACAAAAACTTTCCCAAAAATCATGGCTACCCACACATATTGTCTGCCCATCCCAGCCAATAGCTGGCTATGACATCACTGGCCCCACCAAAACCTTCATCACACTGCCCTCCATCCCCAAGTAATCAGGCACACACAGAGTATTTTTGATCCAAGGACAAAATATTTATTTTAATTCATCAATCCAGACCTTGGAGGAAAAAAAAAATCATACACAAAGGAAACACAATGGACATTCAAACAGCATGATACATTGTTGAAAAAAAAAATTGGAATCCCAAACTGAGAACACATGATAACCAGTGCAGCAACCAGAAAACAGAAATAAAACCTAATCTAACTAACTAACTAAAACCTCTGCACATAATGAAAGCACACATAATAACCCAAAACATGGCGCAGCAACCCTGCTGTCACCACCATGGCAACCTTTGATCCATCCTCCAGAACCACCCACACTACATGGCCTGGTCCTGCCAGCTCACTGCACCAGAGCCATTGAAGTAGGAGCAGTAAGCATCTCTACTGTCCCTGGCCTTCTGCTGACTGCGACCATGGCTCTGCGGCTGGAGTGGCGCAACACCATGGTCGTCATCACGCCAAGACCCTGGACGGACCTCCCCTGTTGTGGCATCTGCATTATCTACAGAACCTCCTGGCATGTATGATGCTCTATCCCTACGACGCAGGAAGTTATGCAGCACACAGCAGGCCATCACTACCGCGTCAATAGACTCCAGTTTCATATGCAGAGGCGTATGAAAAACCCGGAATCTATTCGCCATTATCCCAAACGCATTTTCAACCACACGGCGGGCCCGGGATAGCCGGTAATTGAAAATGCGTCTTTCAGAAGTAAGGGCCCTCTGGGGATATGGCCGCAGTAGGTGTTCCTGAAGTGGGAACGCTTCATCCGCCACAAATGCAAAGTTGAGATGTTGGCACGTCAGATCCAAGATGGCCGCGGATGGAGGAGGCTGTGTTAAATAGCTCCCACAGAAATCCATCACCATCCAGGCCATCCAGCACCAGGAGAGGTTACAAAAAGCGATCAGAGTGACCCAGATCGCCTATAACACCCACCCAGGACTATATAAGAGCTACAAGTAATCCGGTCCCTAAGAAGAGGAAAAACGAGGCCCACCTCGAGGCCCACGCGAGGCCCCACCGGCACCACACCAGAAGAACATCCAGCCCGGTACGAGCGGAAGACGACCGGAGGTGCACGGCGAGACGCAGGCCGGGGAGAGAGAGCAGCGGTGAGTCGGCCGGAGGCCCCCAGAGACTCGTGGACCCCGCGAATAACAAGCGGGCCCCGGTTCATCCTAAGGTGGGTGCGCGGCCGTCTTTTCTGAGCCCCCTCGCCGCCTGAGACCCTAAGGCCTGCGTGGAGGGCCGGTTCGCTGTCTACCTCTCCATCCCTGAGGCGAACTCCCTGCACGCGAGCGGATCCCTCCGCCGACAGGAGAGAGAGGCGGGCACCCGAGCGAGGCCACCCGGACGCCGTGGAGAGGTGGAGGACGGGAGACGGGAGCGCGAGGTGGGGTGCGAGCCGGCTGGAGAGATCCATCTGAGAACACCTACGGCAGACGGGCGACCGGCGATCCAGAGGGCCTTGGAGGAGAACGAGGTGGATTGTCCTTGTGCCTGGGGCTGAGGTGAGCTGCGAGGTGGAGGGGAAGCGCAGCAGTGGAGGGCCGCGGTGCTCACGGCAGTCAAAGAGGAAGCAGGACAGGTACACACCACAACACCACCAGGTTGAGCAGCGCTAGTAATCACCCAGTCCTGGCTGACCCACTCATAAAACCCCCCGGAGTGGAGATACAATTGATCTCCTATTAGAGTGACAATAAGAAGACTGCTGTATTAAATGGACTGAGAGTGAACATACTCACACCACCCTCACACCATCCTAAACCTAAGTGAAGATACAACTGAGACACTCTTGACTCACTTAGAGGCTGCTTGGAAACCTGTTGTGACGCATGGAGACACATTGTGACATATAGGGAGCTCTCCTGTACATTAACAACACCCAAAACAAGGAGAATATAGTTTTGCAACACACAAAAATCTATAAGCCTCTCATTCTGGGCATAATTCTACTCCGATCTCCCTCTCCTGACCCCTGGAGCTACCCATCTAAGCCCCAGTAGGATCTACAAAGACTCTCACTTTGGGTTGAATCTAAGTTTCCTACTATACAAGATGATATGTTGAAGCGTTGAAAATCCAGCGGGGAGGAAAAATCCTCCTAAAACAAGGCCTACTCTTATACGCACAATTCCATCATAACATGGGGAAAACATCTGTAAAAACTCCTAAGACTATATCTAAGGTGACCAAGTCAATAACACAAGCAGACGTCGACCACTTTCTACGAAATCAAAAAGAGTCCACAGGGGTCCAGAAGCCAAGCAAACAAACCGCTCTCTCCTGCGCTGACGACTCAGATTCAGATATGGAATGTGATTCCGATACTAGCACCAAAACAAAAGACACTCTGTTCTCGAGATCATTCCTGAAACGGGTACTAGCCAAAACTCTAGAACCTATAGGACGTGATATAGCAGATATAAAACAGGATCTTACTCTTCAAGGCTATAGACTGGAATCACTAGAAAATGCACAGAGTCAGTTAACTCATCAATCCAATGCCTTACTAGAATGCCTAGAGACCCACGAACAACAACTCCACCAAATCCATAATACCCTGGAAGATCATGAAAACAGGGAGCGCCGCAACAACATCCGAATCAAAGGCCTCCCTGAGTCAATAACATTTGAAGCACTAGGTAAAGCAGCACTAGAAATATTTGGATCAGTATTAAGAGCGGAAGACCCACACAACATCGAACTGGTCCGAGTACGTCGCACACTCCGTCCTAAACCAACACCTGGCGACACACCCCGAGATGTGCTGTGTAGGTTCTTGGACTACCGCTTAAAAGACTTGGTGCTGCGTAGAGCTAGAGAAACAGATGACCTTACCTATGCAGACTCCAAAATCCTGCTTTTCCAAGACCTATCGGCCATAACTTTGAGAAAGAGACGCCTTTTAAAACCTTTCACAGGAGCGGTACTAAGCAAAGGACATAAATTTCGCTGGCTTTTCCCCTTTGGCATTCACATCACAGCTGGTGAAAAATCTATAACTGCCAGAACCTCAATGGACATTAAGGCGGCCTGTACCTCTCTAGATATTGTTCTGGACACCTATCCGGACTTGGAGTCTTTCCATTCAACATCAAAGCTCGGAGCACTACCGACTCCGCAACCCTGGCAACAAGCAATGACTCCGAAATCCCAGCGCACCAAGAAAAGAACGGCGACATCTCCATCATCAAAAGGCCCAGAGGAAGTCACCTGAGGAGATTTATTCTTCTAAATATCTTTGAAGATCTTACACACATGTCCACGCAACTTGACCCCTCTGGACAGGTGTACTTTTTCTCCTAAATTGCACCCCTTTTGTACAGAAATAGATACAAACTGCAATTAATTTTTAGGAGATCTCTATTTCTATCTAGGTCACTAGATCTAATGTTTTACCTCACATTTATTATTAATGGTTCTTGTTCGTTCATTGAATGTTTTTACAGAGCAATATTATTCTAAATGATCTTAGAGGCCACTGTTGACCTACCATTTCGGCTAGATTTTTGAGATCTTTTCATGAAAAGACCCTTACCTGTCCTATGTACCTCACACCCTAACATCCCTAACAACCTAACCCACGCCAATCCCACCCTTTCCAAACCCGCCTACCCCTTCCCCCCCCACGCTACCACCCACCAATCCTAATATACCACTCCCGCTCCCTACACCCCCAACCGCCATCATACGCCTGATATATTCTACCCTTGTCTGAATTGTTCAATCTACCCATAGAAGCCGAAACTTGTGTACTTGCTAGGTCTAAACAGTAAATTTAAGAGAAAATGCTCTGGAAAAATTTAAATATTTAGACATATTAAGTTAGTATATGTTTTCTAATTGGTATTGAAACCAAGATGATAATGGAGGAGTGGTCCTCCCCAAGCTGGAAAGCGACGACTCAATAATCCACATTGATGGGAAATGTTAACCCTAAAAGTGAATGCTATATTGGTACTTTAATGCTTGTCTTTATTTTTCCTTCTCTCTCTACTTTCACCACACTCCCACCCCTCTCTCTGCTTTTCCCCCTTCCCCCTCCCACCCAAATCCTACTCCCCCCCACCCTATCAGGCACGAACGATCCTCGTCTCCAAAGCTCAATCAACAAACAAACAACATGAGAGTCAATGGCAGGTGGTAACGTATTAACTTATACATCTCTTAATGCTCATGGCTTTAACTCCCCAGGCACCAGGAATCCAACACTGCACACTCTTAAAAAACAAGGGACCGATATTTTATTTGTTCAGGAAACCCATTTCAAACCAAACAGGCTCCCTAATTTTGAGAAATCAGTGTTTGATAGATGGTTCCACGCCACATCCACCCAAACTGGAGCTAGAGGCGTATCAATAGCACTTAAGAAGAATACACAATTCCAACTCCGGGAATCCCTAGTGGACCCGCAAGGCAGATATATCCTAATTAAAGGCCTGCTCAAGGGCACACTAGTAACCCTTGGCAGCCTCTATGCCCCAAACAAGAAAATGCTGAAATGGATACTGGCTACATTGAAAAAACTAGAAAGATTTAGAGAAGGACTAGTAGTTTTAGGGGGCGACTTCAACATTGCGATAGAGCCGTTATTAGATACTACCAAACAGAGGAGCTCAATCTCAGGTAGAGACTTGACTAGGATTCGTGCATGCTTACAATCCATGCAATTGATAGATACGTGGAGGTATATGAACCCGACATCTCGGGACTACACATACTACTCCAATCCCCACAAGTCTTACCATAGATTGGACTATATCTTCATATCTAGAAGAGCTTTACCGAATATACAAACGTCCGAGATAAAACCCAGTATCTTCTCAGATCATTCGGCGGTGCTGACATCAATCTCTACCACTAAATGCCACTCGACATATAGATCATGGCAACTAAACGAAACAATATTAGAACACCCTGATATGAAAAAACGACTTTTAGAGAGACTCCACCAATATTTTAGGGACAATCAGACACCCGATTGCTCAGATCAATCCCTATGGGAGGCGCATAAATCTGTGATAAGGGGGGAATTGATATCAATGGCTTCCTACTTGAATAAACAACTACATTCAGAAACCCAACAACTCTATAATGAAATATCAGAGCTAGAGCTACATCATAAAAAGCATCAAGACCCCGATATACTTAACTTATTAACATCTAAGCGGACACGATTAAAAGACTTAATTAACACATCTTCAGCGAAACACTATAGAATATGGAAAACTAAAATGTTCGTTCACGGCGATAAAGCCTCAAAATTTATGCTTTCTTATCTGCGTAAACAACAATCACGCACACAGATATATTCAATCAAAAATGACAGAGGGGTTGACTCACAAGATCAAACTCACATAGAACAAGCTTTTCTTAATTATTATACCCACTTATACAATTTGCGTTCTAATGACTCCATAGAAGATGTCCATCAGAGGAGACGTGAGGCGGGGATCTTCCTAAAGAACCTACAGCTTCCGACCCTATCTGACATAGATCAGCAATCGCTTCTAAAACCCTTTACACTTCAGGAACTCCAATCCACTCTGTCACGCTGCCCAAGGGGGAAGGCACCTGGTCCTGATGGATTCCCCGCCTTATATTACAAGACTTTCTCCTCTCTGCTCCTACCACACCTTCTAAAATTATGTAATTCTACACTAACGGGCCAACCATTACCTGGCCAAATGCTTGAAGCTAAGATTTCGTTGATACACAAGGAGGGTAAAGACCCAACTTTGTGTAGCAGTTACAGGCCTATATCTTTACTGAATGTAGACTTGAAACTGATGGCCGGAATGATTGCTCACAGGTTGGCGTCACTTTTGCCCCACTTGATTTCAACGAATCAAACAGGATTTGTAAGGGGCAGAGAGGGGAAGGACAACGCTCACAAAGTCTTACATCTAATACAACACGCTAAAACACACAATATCCCCCTAGTCCTTTTGGGCACAGACGCAGAGAAAGCGTTTGACAGAGTGGATTGGACCTTCCTTAAAGAAGTTCTCTCGAGATTTAACTTGCCCACGGCTTTAATTTCTTCTATTATGGCGATGTACCATCAACCCACGGCTCGGATTAAGATTAACGATTCTGTAACTCAGACATTCCCTATTGGTAATGGTACCAGACAGGGCTGCCCGTTGTCTCCGCTGCTATTCGTGATGACAATGGAACCTCTACTGATGGCGATTCAAAATAACCATAACATAGAGGGCATTACGATAGATGGAAAACAATTTAAAACGGCAGCATTCGCAGATGACCTCTTGGTATTTCTGACGAATCCCATGAGAGGACTCCATACCCTCATGAACCTGATGGACCAATACGGAAGACTATCCAACTTCAAGATAAACGTTTCAAAATCCGAAGCTCTAGGGATACAAATAAAACCAAACATCCTTCAAAAATTGAAAGCTTTATATCCTTTATCCTGGCCTAAACAACATATTACCTATCTGGGAGTAAAGATAAGTGGAAACCATCGTGATTTATTTAAACTAAACGTTCTTCCCCTTCTTACATCCACGGCTACCCTCATTCAAAATTGGAGAGACACGTATCTCTCGTGGATGGGGAGAAAAAACATACTGAAAAGCTTAATCCTGCCCAAATTCAATTATCTTTTTCAGATGTTACCTATTTCTATCCCGACCAGCTTCCTTACTAAAGTGAACTCACTCTTTATCAGATATATATGGAAGAGCAGGAAACCCCGCATATCACAGCACACACTGTCGCTTCCCAAACGCCTGGGTGGCATGGGAGCTCCAGACATTAAATTATACTATAGGGCAGCACAAATCTCTAGAATAGTGGACATAATTAGGAACACCAAAGATAAACAATGGATACAAATAGAAGATGCTCTGGCACCTTACAATCTTAGATCACTCTTCTTAATTCACTTCAACATGAAACAAACTATATCCCTACCAAACCCTTTCACCAGATCTACCCTAAAGATTTGGCAAAGAGAAATGAAACACCTAATGCCGCCACTTACTCCATTAGCTAATCTCAACGATGTGCTCGCCCACTCAGAAACAACGCGATATCGAGAGCAATATAAACACCCTGTAGACCAGTTACAACATGACGGAGCCATTATATCCTTTAAAGACAAACGAACTATGCCTGGCCTCTCTAATTTAAACTTTATCCAATATAACGCAATACGACAAATTCTCCACCCACTTCTGAAAAAATCAGACCTTAATAGAGGATTAACTGAGTTTGAGAAGCTCTGTGCGACAGTGACAAAACCGAAACAGATATTCTCAAAAATTTACCATATATTATTATCCGTAGATATTAATCCCAAGAGAGCATTCATAGCGCACTGGGAAAAGGACTTGGGATATAAATTTACACCAACACAGATGCGATATATCTATTCTCATTCACACGGTCCGACACAGTGCGTAAGAGCTCAGGAATCCTCATATAAAGTCGTTACAAGATGGTATTACACCCCGGACCAAATCCGACTATGGGACATTAACCATCCCTCCAAATGTTGGAGATGCGGAGCTGCAGATGCCACTTATCTACATATGTGGTGGAACTGCCCAACGCTAACCTTGTTTTGGAAAAAGGTGGAGAAAACTATAGCAACAATCACGAGTACGTCACTCCAACTGGGCCCGGAAGAAGCTTTACTTCATTTCCCAATTTGGCCCGAACACAAACTACACTCTATACTAGCACAACACATTTTGAGTGCAGCAAAGCTGTTGATACCGCTGCACTGGAAATCACATGAGACACCTACACTGTCACAATTGAAAGAGAAAATCCACTCTCTATATCGTGTGGCCGAAATAGTGGCCTCAGTGAACAACACCACCTCCAAACATCTTAAAATTTGGCAACCGTGGAAAGCCTATTACTATAAACAGAGATAGAGACCTCACCATAAGACCCATTCCCATATGGATCAATAATGCATGATACCTCCCCTTCCCCTCCCTACCCTCCTTCCCGCTAATTTCTTTCTATCTTCTTTCTGACTATATCTCTCCTTACTACCTGATTGATTTACTCATACAGAGACATATTATTATTCAATCTCAGACTCTAATGCAAATGGAACTATCATGACAGAAAGAGTCTAAGAGCTTTGGTAACTTAAGGAACACCGACGAGAGCACACGAAGGCTCTCTTGCTTGAAATACAATACTTCTATGACACCTAACATGACATATCTCGGTGTAACAGATTCTATGATATATACCAGACTTGATTAGACGTTGATATTATTAAGAACGTCGCTCTTTCTTTTTTGTCTCTTTCTTTATCTCGTTACTCTGTTTAGTTCTGTTTTCACTATTCACAGTGTTTATATATTATATACATTGTACCGCTGAATTACTTTTGCAAAAACAATAAAAAGAATTTTGAAAAGAAAAGAGATGTTGGCACGTCTCGTCATTTGAGGGTAAGTTCAGCTCACCAGTCCTTAGTAGTTGTGCCAAGGAGCTGCGTGCGAAAACACCCCCATCTGAGTTGCGGCCGTTCATTCCAACGTCCACGTAGAGGAACTCATAGTTCGCATCCACTAGAGCCATGAGGATTATACTAAAATACCCTTTGTAATTGTAAAACAAAGAGCCCGAGTTGGCGGGTTTAGTAATCCTCACGTGCTTACCATCCAATGCCCCGCCGCAGTTGAGGAAGTTCCACCGGGTTTCAAAGCCTAGGCCTACTTCCATCCATTCTGCGGCTGTTTCTGGCATCTTCATGTAGGATGGCTGCAGAGCACTCCAGATGGCCAAACACGTTTCAGGGATCAGGCGACTCAGCAGGGGCAGGGAGACACGTGACAAGTATGTGAGGGATGTCATTGACTGCCCTGTAGCCAGGAACCGCAAAGTTATAGCCAAACGCTCCGCAGCTGATACCGATGGTCGCATTATAGTGTCCTGACGCGCTATCAGTGGCCCAACACGCTCCAAAAGGAAGGTGAAACAGTCCTCGGACATACGCAGATAGTTTCGGTAATCATTGGGATTGTTAAGCTCCAGCTCACGCAACAGCTGCATGTGGCCCCGGGTCTCCAGACGGCGCAGCCAATCCCGACTCCACAGCCGCCGCTGTCTGCGATGCATCAACCGGTCGTACCGATCCTGAAGCCACATTTGCTCTTCCACCAATGCAAGAGCCACGATAACATTTCGGTCATGGATATTCTGCATCCTTGATATCAGCACCTGTACATTACAAAAGAGAACATCAGTACATACAACAATATGGGGACATGTCAGCATGTAAATCAAGCCACACCTCTTTAGGATGACACACTATAGGCAAGCTGATGTGATCCCTCGTGTGGCCACAAAAGACATCCTGGAAGCCATGCAAGGACAACACCGAGTAGTGGGCCCAAACCAAATGGAACATGCACAATGATACTGGCCTCCTATCCATCAACACTTAAGTTAAGGGGATGAAAGTCACACATCTGGACCTATGTGAGTAACAAAGGGACATGTGTCACCACTAAACTCGCATGAACATGTCACTGAATCCATTCAGAACAGCATATGTAGTTTCCCAAACACAGACAGTAATCCACTACGTACCAGGACACGCCAGGCTGAGTAAGCATACATGTGATAAACCAGATTCAACATGAGTTATCATGATGGAAAGTGGTTACACATGTGTTTGCACGGGTGATCTCCACATCTGTTCTATCTCTGATGCGACACACCTCAAAGCCATGTCTGATCCTAGCCCGGTTGGTCCCAGTGTCCGTTGCCCACAACCAGTATGATCTAATCGATGCAGTCCACATGAGTAACACATTCCTGTCTACAGTCCAGCAGCCATTCTCCAGTATGGTGAATGGAAACAAAAACACCAATGTATCACTGAAAATATGTCACCCCCTGTACAAAATGGCAAGTCATATTCAGCACACCACGCTAATGTATCCCTCCCACAACTAAAAACCCCTGGTTAGTCCGCTAAAGCAGTCTTTGGCGTCAGGCAAAAAAACATGCGACTGCCCCACCCGCCGCTAATTCCATGTGTGACCACGAATACTTACTCAATGGCTTTGGCCAGCAAGCGTAACGTCTGCCGGGATGCGCAGCTTTTCAAGGAGCGCCAACCAATCACGATTGAGTGATCCGCACCAGTTAGCTGCCGCTATACCTGCTTGCAGGTGTATGATAATGATGTGCCTAATTGTTTGTTCTCTGATTGGTTTAGCTGACTATAAAGCTTTCCGAATACCCACCACACCTTGTCCAGACGTCCATGTGCATTGAGCTACTGGTGTCCTGTGATCCTTCTGTTGCTCTGACGGTGAGTTATCCCACGTGCTTGGTCCTTGACATTCGATTGTACATAACGCAGATGCGTCTGACACATGCCGCTTAGCCAATGTGTGTATGGAGATGTTGTTTAGTGCTTCTGGTTTAGTTTGTGTTTGGAAATATATATGTGCATGGCTCATTCTCTGTCGGGCAATAGCCATGTAGTCCCTAGATTGCTGCATTATCATAATATATATATTTGAGTGTCGTTATTTAGCACTGCAAAATATCAAGGTGTGGTTGGGCCCTGTTCTCCCCATCCCCATTGATCCCTGCAATGTGGCACAATTGGTGCCGGGGATGGTTGGTTCATGGCCTACAAGTAGGGTGTCCATGGGTGTAGTCCGAGCAAGATGATGATGTCTTTGGCCATGAGCGGGACCATGTGCAGTCATGTCACACAGGCAGCCCTCATTTGACATATGGTCAACCTTTAACATTGTGGGCAGGCCAAAGATAATATGTTGCACACAATGTGCAGGTGCAGATGTGCCCCTGGAGGTATGTTCCCCCACTCCGTGTTTAGGTATGTTTACAGATGTTTTTTTTTTGTTGGAAACCTTGTTCCTACCATCTGTAGTTGGCCACATATGTCAGGAGCTTAATCTGTGAAAACATGTTGAGGCCTTTTGAGCCGTGGCACATGGAGAAAGTTTTGCACAAATGCAAACTAACATGTTGGCAAACAGCCTAATTTTGACAAAAGCAACAACTTGGCTGCCATGTATGTTAATAATTACCTAAGCATGTGTAAATATTTGTATGCCACGTGTACTGACTGTTTGCTTTTGTGTGTTTGTACACACAGATGCCGCGGTGTAGCGTCGAATTTGAGACCCAGCTTCTCACGGAGTATCAGCGACACGAGTGCCTGTGGCGCTCCTCGCTGCTGGAATATCGGAATCACGCAGCGAGGACCGAGGCCTACAGGCCTCTTGTGGCCCTGGCCAATAGGCTGGAGCCAAGGGTAGGCAGGAGGTGGGACCAGGCAATGGTGGCTCTCAAGATCAAAAATATGCGGGCTTCGTTCATGCGGGCTCAGCTCCTATACCAGGGTCGTCGGTCAGGGGCTGGAGCTGAGGAGGTACCATTACCTACCCTATGGTACTATCCGCTCCTCACCTTCATCCTTGGCGAGGGTAGCTCGCGTGCAACGCAGTCCAACAGCCCCATTGCTGCATCCCATGTAGGTCCTGGAGAATCACCAATCACAGGAGGTGGGTAATTGTGTCATGGTGGTGGTCCACAATGGTTGCTTCACATGTGTGCTTGTCTGCATGCTTCACAACCACCCCATTCTGATATTTGGGTCGTGGGCCTGGGAAACCTTGCCTTCAGAAGTTTTATGTGTCCGCAGGGCCTTGCCTGCTTTTATCTCAAATCTATCCACAGAGCCCTTGTCCAAATTGGCAATGACACCAACCTATGTTTATGTTTGGGTTATTTAGTTAATCTTGTAAATAGGACTTGGTTTTGTATTCAAGGAGGGATATAGCAACATGTACTAAATGTTGAAGGCACACATGTGTGTTGCCTTTGGCCCATGTGGTGTATTGTTTGTTGTAAGTGGGTTGGCTTTTTTTTATAGTTTGACTCACAACGTCAAGCTGGCCACATGGCCCTGGCCGGGAATTCAGGCTGCATCAAGGTGGTGTGGTGACATGTCCTTTTTGGTGTAGGGCTCTGTGAATACCACATAATTATGTATTGATTAGAGTACGTGGAATGGTACAGGTGAGTGTACAGGAGATGTACAGATATTGTGGTCAATGATCATCGGTGTTTCGGTGGGTTGCATTTTGGGTTGGTGTTCTGTTGTGTGTGGTTGTGGTTTTTGGAGGCCTATGGCCAATTTAGAGATATGATGTTTCATTTAGTAATTGTTTTTTTTTGTCTTTTTCACAGGCCCCTGAGCAGGGCGGCTCATTCCGGTGCAACCTGTCGCTGATGATGCTCAGCCGAGCACATCTGCGGCTGAGCAGGAGGATGGAGCGAGTGATGTGGGTCCAGGCCCAGGTCCCAGCTCCGGCATCCGTCGAAGACGACGTCCTGCACCACCTGAGACCGAGCTGGGCACCTGGGCCCGCCGGGTACTGCTGAGTGAACAGCGGACCCACATCTCGAGCTACGCCCTCCACATGAGCGACAGGTTGTCAAGGATGGAGCCGCTCCAACGACAGATCGCTCAGCGGGTCTTCGACGTTGTCGCTGATGCTGCGGAAGATGGGGCCCTGCAATGGGGATGCCACATCCCATCCCCAGTTCCACACCAAATGTGGCCCCTTTCCCCGGCGGCCCCATCACGCCCCGTGAGAAGACTGGCCCCGAGACGCACACCTAATCCCCCCAACACGTCGTCTTAGATCCTGACGCTCTCGGGCAGGTTGGGGCTGCCATGAGAGGGGGGGGGAGCCGGCATTGTCGGAGCCAACAGAGGATGAGGAGGAGGGAGTTGGACACTAGTAGCCAATGCACTTAATTGGCCGTCTGGACTTTCACATATGGACCACAATGGATGGGTCTTTTTTTGTAAAGTTTTTTTATTTTTTATTTTCTGTGTGCTGAATCGCATTATTTTTGGGTTGTGTTTGTGACCATTTAGGCATGAATAAATTTTTTGGTTTGACACAATTGTCTCTTTATTTACGGTGATGAGTTTTGGGGTCAGCGTGGCTGAATGTTTCTGGTCACAATGTAGTTGCCCAATGCATCAAAATATGGGTAAATGGCCTCAGAGCAGGACCACCATATGTCCCTTTCAAATGTGGTTGAACGTTCAAAAAGAGGTGTGGTCGTATGGGTCACATAGTTACGTAATGGACATCTTGGTGTACAAAACATTTGTGTTGTGACATCAAGGACATTCAAAAAGGTTACACACACTTTTTATTTACAACATACATGTGTGTCAGACATTTGCCAAAACATACAGAATGCTGTTTACAGATCGGGGTAGTCAGCCCACACTCCCCATGGTCCCAATGTGGGCCAGTAGAGGTAAAGAGGGCAAAGGGGTAGCCAGTCCACACTCCCCATGGTCCCAATGTGGGCCAGTAGAGGTAAAGAGGGCAAAGGGGTAGCCAGTCCACACTCCCCATGGTCCCAATGTGGGCCAGTAGAGGTAAAGAGGGCAAAGGGGTAGCCAGTCCACACTCCCCATGGTCCCAATGTGGGCCAGTAGAGGTAAAGAGGGCAAAGGGGTAGCCAGTCCACACTCCCCATGGTCCCAATGTGGGCCAGTAGAGGTAAAGAGGGCAAAGGGGTAGCCAGTCCACACTCCCCATGGTCCCAATGTGGGACACTATAAGAAAAGAGCCCAACGGGGGCAAAAAATAAAACAAATAAAAAGCCAACAAGGCCAAGTTTGTAAATGTTCGGTCCAACAAGGACAACAGATTTGTGGCCCAGGAGAGCCCATTTAGTTGTGGGTCTTGGGACACCTCATTGGAGGGCACCATGGTGTTGCTGCACGGCAGCCAGCATGGCAGCCAGGCGGCCAAGATCGTGCATGCCACATCGCATTGCCCGGTGTAGCCGTTGGACAAACTCATGGTGGGCCCTCACAACGTCCTCCATGGTGGGTACACCTGTATTGTGTTGAAAACAAACAAAATAATTAGCATCAAATAGTGCCTGTGGTAAATTGGTATGTTCACACAACAGATATGGTCCTTACCCTGGGGCTCAACCTCCTCCTCAGTATCAGGGGGTGATGGGGAGGCACTGAGACTCCACCCCGCATCTCCAGCACGTTCTCCATCTGCAACAATGGGTGAAGGACATTATTTAATAAATGAGTGCCAATCCAAATTACCCCAAACCACCACACTGCTTACAGTGTACAGCCCATAGCAGCCAACCAAATCCACTTACCACCATATTCGTCCAAGGCGGCCGGGTTTTCAGGTAGAGCCATGGGCTCATCCTGCCCAGCTGGTGATGCCACCTCAGCCTCCAGCCCCGCTGGGTCAGCAGCATCTGCCGCGGCCAGACCTGACGGGGAAGGTCGCTCCTCAACATGAAGGGCTGCTGGGTCTTGCGGCTCCTCCTCATGGCTTGGTGACGCCCTATTTCCTTGTGGGGACGGTGTGGCAGCTGAGTCTTGAGGCGGTGGGGTTGGTGGTCCACCTGCTGCTGGTGCCAAGGGCGCCTCATCAGATGAGTCAGCATCATCTGTAATGGAACAAACAATAATTAATCTGTCAGAAGAATGTTTGACCTCTGAGATGTTGAGACATTTGGATAGTTGGCCTATGTGTTTGCAGTAGTCCAGATATGGGATGAGCTCATGTGTTATGCATGGAGTGTGTGTATGAGGCAGTAGTGTGGTCATTGTGTGGAGAACATCTAAGACTGTGGACTCATGTTTGGCGCAACATAAACATGAGTTTAAGGCAGATGTGTAGCCACTCCCTCAATGTTCTGCTGCCTATATTGTACCCCATTGCATGTGTGCCGCCATAGCTCTCACTCTCCTTATAATATGTTTATCAACATATGTGTGCTGCTTTTTTGGCCTTATACATGGGCATATGTATGTTTGGCCCTCACAACTACTCACCACACAGCCTGGCAATCCTGGCACGGATGTCGACTATGCGGCCTGGGCATTTGTGCTTCAGGTCAGCAATTTTCTTTTGGACAGCTTTGGCGGTCCTCTCCACCCCCAATTGGTTCAGCAGGGCCTGCTGGATGCGCCTAATTGTGGCGCGATTGCGCAGCCTGGGATGCCGGTGGTGCCGATTACCCCAGTAATCATACCGGTCACAGTGGTCTATAAGGACCACTAATTCAGCCATCCCCCACGTAGCAGCGCGGTGTGCGGCCGCCATGGCTGCAATGCTGTGTCCAGAGGAGGGGCTGGCACCTTGCAGGCAGAATGAAAATGAAACTCATGACGTCATTACGGCCGCTGACGGGGTCACGCACCCTTTAAAGTCGCCCTACGCGCAGTGACACGGCCGAACCACTTCTGCGGCACCTACAGAACAAGACCCATAGAGCGGTGCGTAATGCAAGGTTGTGCGGTGTGTGCTGAATAATTCATTTCCATGTGGTATGGGAATGCGTGCAATCAGTGCGCGCAGTGCGCGCAGTGACACGCCAGAAGCACTTGTACGGCATCTGCAGTACAACGAGCCAGGGCATTCCGTTAACAAAAATGCGCGCTGAGTACACACTAATTCTTTATTATGTGAAGGGAATGTGCACGGACAATGGCGCAATGATACTTTTGCCTTACGCAAGTGTGTGTCCGCGTAATTGTACTACTGTATGATCGTGCATACGGCGCATATCTGTAGTGCTGAAGTGACAGCTCAACCAAGATGGCGCCCTGTGAAGGAAGAGCCAATCGGTACGCAGCATCTTCCACCAATGATCGCTGATGGGGCGCGGTAACCCGGAGCCTGTGTCACGCCCCAGCTACATACCAGGTACATCGCATGGTGTAGAAACAACCCTTCTGTTCCTTCTTTACACGCCGATACAGGTCGCTACAATCGCCTATGTAGCCACCTGTTTCAGGGCAGTGCTCGGAAACAGATGCATCTGTTGCCGGGTGCATCCTACCGTCTTCACACGCCGCTACTACGGGGTACATTGCAGCTACAAGCTACATTTGTAGCATGTAGCTGGTTGTATCTACCCGCAAGTAGCGGCGTGTAAAGGTACCCTAAGGGTACCTTTACACACGGCTACATTTGTAGCTTGTCACCAGGTAACTTACTGGTTGCAGTGAAATCATGGATACATGATTCCATTTGTACACAGCAACAAGATAGAACCATGTATCCATGATTTCACTGCAACCAGTAAGTTACCTGGTGACAAGCTACAAATGTAGCCGTGTGTAAAGGTACCCTAAGGCCCCTTTACACGCAGCTACAGGTGACAGGTTTTCCACAGGTAACTTACTGGTTGCAGTGAAATCATGAAGACATAGTTCTATCTTGTTGCTGTGTACAAATGGAACTATGTCTCCATGATTTCACTGCAACCAGTAAGTTACCTGTGGAAAACCTGTCACCTGTAGCTGCGTGTAAAGGGGCCATAAGGCTTTTGTTCTACATTTTCAGAGTGTCAGTGTCTTGGATAGGGGGTAAGAAAGGGGGAAGAGGTCTCAGTGTCTCAGGTCAGATAAGTTATCTGAGATAAGCGGCCGTCACACGCTACGATATCTTGAAAGATATCGCTTGAACGCGCCAGATTAAACATCGCTTGAACGAAGTCTGTGCGTGTGACGGCAAGATACGACGAACGATACATGATCAAATCGCAAGATCGAGATCTGAGCTCCGGACCTCACATCTGACGATGTCGACTCATTAGATAAACAGAATCGACGTGTCTAAACAAACCGATATCGTCGACACGTTAGGAACTGCGCGATGCCTAAATCTAGCACGTAGGCGTGGCAGGAATTTCTCATTGTGTCGCCTCCTCAGTTGTGATTCGTTAACCTTAATAGTTTCGGATTGGCTGCTTCCACATTAGCTCTCATTGGTGGATGATGCGTTCCCATTGGCTGTCCTCACAGGGCGCCATTTTTGAAGAGCTGTCTTCAGCACCAAACATAGGCGTCGGCAGCACTATCACGCATTTGTCATGTACAACTTAATGTGCACCCACAAGTGCGTCAACCTGATAAAAGAACCTGCGTGGTACATGAGCCTGCTATAGTGTCCACCTTGTCATACACCCAAACAATACTGCCAGACGCGGCACACACATCGCGGCGCTACGTCACGCCCATGGGATATTGTCCCATAGGTGACACAGAAGTGGTTATTGCCGTGTTACGCCGCGTAGGTCGCCTTTAAGTTTTGTAACGCCACGCAAGGGGCGGTCCTGACGGAATGAAGTTGGTTTCAGTTTCATTCCGCCTGCAAGGTGCTAGCTCCTCCCATGCCCATTGCAGCTCAGTCATGGCCGCAACACGCCGCGCTGCCACGTGGGGGATGGCGGAGCTCATGATCTTAATCGATCATTGCGATCGATTAGATTATTGGGGCCACCACCCCCACCGGCATCCGAGGCTGCGCAACCGCAGCACTGTGCTGAAGATTCAGCGGGCCCTGCGCCGCCAGCTGTGTGTGGAGAGGGCTGTGAAGGCGATCCAGCACAAGATTGCGGACCTAAAATATAAGTCCCGGGCCGCATTGTGGACATCCGTGCCCGGATTGCCAGGATGCGTGGTGAGTAAATGTTGGGCCCAAACACACACCTGCACATGTACATGTATCAAAATACACAGCACTGTCTCACAACAGATTCAAAGGATAGTGTGGTCCCCGGCCTGTCCCCACCAATGTTTTAGCATATAATCTGCCTAATTTGGATGCAGGGCCAACACTCTGGCCTGGTTGTCTAACCTCATAAAGGTTGTCCATCTAAATGTAATTAATTACCTAAAATTAGTGACAAGCTTCAGTGTGCATTTATAAAGAAATTCAATGCAGGTCACAGGCAGCATGGCAAGGGGATGGACTGGGGAGTACAAGTAACATATAGTCCAGGGGACTGTACACTCCCTCCCCCTTGCCATGCAGGCTAAAACCTGGCAGTAAAAGAAATTGTTGGCCACACTGGGAATTTACATACATTTGTCCAAGGACCAATCCCAAAATAATGGTCATCAAACAACATTTGTAAACTGTGTTTGGACCCACCATGTGGATGTGACAACAGTGTGTCACCTGGTGGTTTACACACAAACACGAATAGTCCCAACTCCTGGCCAGCACAAATTGGGACGCTGGACTCAGGCGTAACCTCACTATATTATTGGATAAGGCTACTTTCACACTTCAATATCGAAACCAATGAGGCTGACCAATATAAATCAGCCTGCATTGGATCGAACTGATCCCTGCAGTTGGATCCAAATCAGCCATCACATCCGACATTCCCCAGGATCAGTTGATGTGACTGTCCCAGCTGTTCTCCCCTGGTGCACCCCCTCATCACCCCTGTGTTTACCCCTCCTCACACCTCTTGGCCACCCATGTTCACCCCTGTGTGTGACAACCTCAAGTCCCCTGTGTTCACCCCTCTTCTTCCGTGTGTGGGCACCTCATGTCCCCCATTACTTGTCCTCCTTTTCCCTGTCGTCCTGCTTTCCTACCTAAAATATGTGGGTTCTCAGGTGTTCCCGAGCCCCCCTCCAGTTGCTGGCGCATCATGTTTTTGCCAGAGGTGTTGTTCATGTGGACAGGACCTGCGTTGATGTCATAGGTGCTGTACTGCAGTGGCAGACCTCCTCACAAACCGTGAGGCCCTGGGAAATGGCGGGGGCTCAGTCACAGTTCTGGCAACATTTGCCTAATTAGAAAAACAATGACATTCCAGTTTGGACAAGTTTTACCGTACTGAGCAGGGTCTGTTCCTTCAAATCGAGGACAAGGACACAGCCAACGTCTTCTCTGAAGCTGCTCCATAGGGCCCCATGTTATGCATTTTTCCAAAACCAATATTTGGCAAGCCGATGGTGTGCCCTACAAATCCAACAGGCTTGGATCCAAATATGGCCACATGCTGCCCTATGGCCAAATGACCATATTGACAGCCCAATAAATGGCATCCAATTTTGTATCTGGAAATGTGTTATGCTGGTTTAGGGTGTTGCAAAGTTGTGTCCATGCTCCGATTGTAGCATACATTTTTAAAAATTACACATTTGTATTGTCTAAACTTGGATGCAATTTACTGGCCATCCAATTTGGCACAATTGCAATAGGGCTGGATGAGTCACTATATCAAAGCCCTGCATTTTGATGTTTCAGGGGCAAAATTGGCTTATGCAACATCCTTGTGTGAAATTTGAAAACACAACCCTACATATTACCTAAGATCATACACTAAATAGGTACCATCTAAAGGCCACACATGCGACAATGGCCCACAGATGTTGCACCCTACACAGGGGACAATTAAGACCCAGGCTGAGGTTGCACCCCTAACTACAATATTAGTTCAAATTTAGGTCAATGCAGCCATGGAGCAACCCACATTGGCTAATGTGTCAACCCAAAATACCAAACACATACACTGAGCATGTGTTGTTTTTTTTTAAACAAGCCAACATATCTTGCCAGTGTAGTGTCCCTCGTGTAAAGAAAAATTTTGTGTGCCACCCACATTACATGCATACAACATTAGTGTACGCATCCAACCTGACGTTGTTGCATTTTTTAAAATGGGCTAAAGACAATAGGCACACAATGAACATTTGCAACCACAATGTGGAAAACCTTGCTGTTACAAACTTTGACCTTGTGCTTTCAAACCCAGATGCCGAGGAATCTTCTTCCGAGGATGATCCACACCCTGGCCCACCTGCAGTTGGCCCCCAGAGCCCACCCCTACAGCAGCCAGCAGGGACACCCTCGGGCACCAGCAATGAGGAGGAGGAGGTGGCTGATGCAGCATCATCGGAGGACTGGCTGCACTCAGATACCGACCTGCCATCACCACCCTCGGCCCAGGAGGCCTTGGAGGAAGAATTGGCTTGGAGGGATGATGGGCCACCGTCTAGCCCGGGCCCTCTTTTGCCACCAGGGCACATTATCTGGCCACAGAGCCCCAGCCCGCCCGTTACACCACCTCCAAGCATTTCGAGCTCTGTGCCCAGCCCAGGGGTGGCCATGTCCCCAGAGCCAGCAGAGGATGATGTGCGGGCCCCAACAGGCCCTGTGGAGGAGGAGAGGGCTGAGGAGGATAGCGCCCCAGACTTCACTGACTATGGTGGTAAGTGCGTATTGATGGGGTATACACCCTGCATACTGGAGTTATTATTGTGTTAATTGACAGAGCTATTTTTGGGAGGGTCTAACTCATATGTTTTCCTAAATGTTTGTGCAGATGGTGAACGTGCAGGGTCAGCTGGGTGGAGTCTGAGTGCATCCCCATCCACCCCTGATAGTGGTGAGGATGTGGAGCAAGAGCGTAAGTAGCATATTTTGATTATTACTTTGAAAATAAAACCATGTACGTTCCCATTGTAAAAGTGTTCTTCATCAACATACAGGTGTCCCTACTGTTGTGGAAGATTTGGAGGCACAGTTCCACTTTCTACGACAGCTGCAGTCGGCCATTGACCAACATCTGCAAGAGCTGGGCCGCCTACTTGACATGCTGGCTGGGCGCCACCAAGAAGATGGTGGGCTCCCATAAGGGTGAGGGAATGGGACCCTCTAACGCTCCATGCGGACATGAAGGAGTGTTGTCCATGTTGGACACGAAAAATGTTTTTTCGGCCATGTTGGCATTATTTGTTTATTTTTTGTTTGCCCCTGTTGGGCTCTTTTCTTATAGTGTCCAACATTTGGACCATATGGATTGTGTTGTGCCTACCACGTTGGGCTTTTTTCTTATAGTGTCCAACATTTGGAGACTCACAAGCGAGTTGTGGTTCTTCCTACACTGAAACACAAATGCGTACTTGTTGTGCACGGTATGGCCCCTTTTAAACAACCAATTAAATGTGTAACCAAATCTGTAAGTCAGTGCCTTTATCTACGGACCCAATTATTTCAATATTATGGGAGGTTTATGCTGGTCTTTAAGGGCATCAAGGCCAACTCATTGCCTCAACCGGTTGAGGCAGAGGAAGGGGTCCATAACACATGTTGTAACACAAGGTGCACATTGTGAGCATGCCGTCTGTCGACCAAGCAACCACCCATCCTTTATTGGGAAAGTGATAATAGTATTGTGGAAATGCTGTTACACCATCAACCTTAACTGTTGATTCACGCTTTGAGATCTGCCAGCTGTTTACTCCTGTCACAATTAATATTGTCCCATTTTAGCACAACATACAATGATGGTAAGGACACCTCCGCGGCCTTGTGGGTACACCAATAAGTAGTGAAGGCTACTGCTGCATACAAAAGGTTTAAGTAGAATTGCCCTCTACATATGTAGGTGGTGCTAGATACAGCATGTGGCCTACTATAGATGGTCAGCGTCAAACATTGTGTTTTAAACTAGCAATCACAATACAAAAATCATGGACAACATATTTAAGGTGTCTGAACAGAAAGTATAATTTAATCCAAAGAAATGTCTGAATCTCCGTTCATTAATGTGCACACTTAAATGGGACAGTATAACAATTTCCTCTCCATAAATAAAACTTGCAGTCTTGCACAAAGGTAGAAATAAACATACTTGGGCGGTGGATATTGGCCAATTAAATTTAACATAAAACATCCACAAAGCCAGGAACCTAGACACAAAAAAAGAAAACTACAAATCCTCATAATGGGGCTGGTGAAACAAATCCCCTTCCTGGTGGAAGCGGTTGTCGGGCCGCTGAGGTGGGTACCAAGCATCCCTCCCTCGCCGAGCCATGTGCTGGTCTTGGCCAGATGTAGGAGCTTGGTTGACATTTGGAGGGCCGAGGTACTGCCAGGCGGGTGGGTTGGCTGGTGGCTGGGGAACGGGAGCAGGGAAGGTGGATTCGGCCGTCAGGTTCCCCAAATGGGCCTGCTCCATCACCAGCAGTATCACTCGCTCTGCATGCTCCCTTTGCTCGGTGGAAAAAGTGGGTAGGCGCTGATTCACCACGCCGGCAAAGGGGCATTGGGGCTCCCGGACCTGCTGGGTTAAGACTTGCTCAGCCAGGGACACAAGGTCACTTCCTGAGGCCAGTGGTGGATTGCGTTCCCGGCCACGGGGCCGTGAAAAGGCCATAGGGGGACGGTTGGCCGCTGAAGCACCCTCTTGATTGGGCCGAGATGGTGGCTGGTCAGGTGAGTCCAAGACAGACCCTGAAGAGGGACCTTCAAGCGGATCCTACATGTTGAAAGGAAGAACACATAAGCAAACATGCAGTACACTTTAGGTGACAATTTTGACATTTAGGATCAAGTTACATGTATGTCACTAACCCACATTGTGCCTGATGTCCTGCAAAATTTCCTGACAGGGCCTTACAGCTTGTGACAATAACACAACACTCACTACTTGTGTGCAAATGGAGTGATTGCTACAATTGTAGGTGGTTGGAAAAGCCTAAAGCAAGATGGGAGGCCAATCGGGTCTATTGTTGCCTTCTCTCCCTTTGAAACATGGATATGATTGTTTGCAATAATGTGTATGCTGTGAGAATTTTGTTAGGATTGGGCTAGGTGACCGACTTACATTTTCGCCCTCCACGGCATCAACAACATTGTTCTGTTGTGGCTGGGCAAGTCATCGCTATCCAGCACTCGGCGTGGCTCCTGCTGCTCCAAGGTGAACAGGAGCAGCTCGTAATACCACAGGGTGGGTGTATATACATCCTCTGCTGCCATGCCCGACCGCCGTGACTCCACCACCTTTTTGTGTTCTTTGACAAACACCGTTTTTAAATACTGGATTTTTTTTTAAGTAGTCATATCCAGTTGTTGCCCTGGCATGAATTGGCGGGCCACCTGCAGGAGCTTCTCATAGGCCGCATTGCGGAGGGCCCGGTTTGTATAGCCCACACATCTGGATTGCCATAGGCATGGGTTTTCCCTGTATGCCTCAATTAAGGCAGTAATATAGTCCCTATTTGGGCGGGGCATCTGCAAAACAAATAATAAATTCAATCAGTACAAATCACAGTGGCACATGGTTAAAACCATGTGTAAACTAACATCCACAGGATGATGAGTCACCTGGCATGATCAATGTGAAAAGCCCCAGCTCAATAACACAACACCACACTTGCTTAGACCAACAATGTTGCTCAAGTCACTGGGATGTGTGCTGTTGTGACAGTGACAATCCAAAATGTGTGCCTGGAGTACCATATAATAACCTGCAATTTAGATGGGTCTGTCTCATCTAATACTGTGAACATACCTTGCCTTTATCAAACACAGTGCTACACTGAAAAAATCTGAAAAGTCAAAAAGATGCTGGTTGCCTGGCTGCTCTCAATCACTTGTGTCAAGGGACACACAAAAGAGCAGGTCCGGCACACATGTTCACAATGCACTATTTATCCGAATTGATCCGACAGCTGTTGGACTATGACAGGGCGATATGCATACGAATCGCAATTGCCACGCCTGGTATAGGACGTTACGTCTGCACTGGGTGTGGTCCTGCGTTTTCAGCCACGCCTGCCGTGGAACATAGCCTCGGCGTTGTGTGTGGCACAATGGTTCACCACGCCTGTTTGGAGGGCGTAACATCGTGTTGGTGTGTGGCTTAGCGGTGGAGGAGACACGCCTGTTTGGAGGACGGCTCGCCTTGTCATTGGCTGGGGCTCGTATATGTAGAGTTTCCGTCAGAAACACTATGGCCCCTTTCACATCTATGCGTTTGCTGCGTTTTGCTTCATTTGCATTTTTATGCGTTTTTACCGCAAAAACGCATCAAAACGCATGCGTATTTGCAAACCCAGCTCAAAACGTGGCAAGCAACGTTTTGGGCTGCGTTTGCAAAAACGCATGCGTTTTGCGTTTTTGCAAACGCACATGCATTTTGACATGCGTTTTTGCATGCTTTTTCATGCGTTCCCATTAAAATCAATGGGGACAAAAACGCATGCGTTTTGATGCGTTTTTGCGGTAAAAACGCATAAAAAATGCAAATGAAGCAAAACGCAGCAAACGCATAGATGTGAAAGGGGCCTATGTCTTTGCTGCGAAGTTGGTGCCGGTATGTACTTGGAGATTCCGCATGTGAAACATTGTGAATGGGGGTCACTATAGCGTTGTCCAAAGAGATATGATGGGGTTTGTGTTCTTGACCCCCCTCTGCTGTTTCGGTGATGTTTTTTTTTGTGTTTTTTATTTAAACTTTCTTATATATAGCAAAATACAAGGACTGAAGCATTACCTTGTTGCATTTAATTCATCTGGACAAAGTTCAGCTTTTGGGTGCCTTGACATTGGAGTGACACCCATCTTAGCGACCACTGCATGTGAGTTATTATTGTGTGTCTGTAGTGTTGCTTTCTCATACATATGTCCTCCATGTGTCTGATGTTTATGGTATTTGCGTTTTAATGCTGTAGAAAGTGTGATGTTGTTGTGATGCTAAATGTGTGTGTCGGCCTTTTTGTGTATTTTATTTTGTTGTGCAAGGCATTTTGGCGTGTAAAAACATGTGGCCTTCCTCAACACCTTCATTGATACTGTATGTGTGTTGGGTTTTAGTACATCATTTCCACATGTGTACTGCACCTGTAGATATTTTCGCCAAATGTCATGCTCCTTTGTGGTTCCTTTTGTAAAGTTCACATTGTAGTCAAAGCACCTTTGTGAGTAGGCACCATTGTAAATATCGTTTTGCCTCAAAACAGCATGAATCCGGATGAACGTGCCATGGTGGGTGCTGCTTTACTGGTGCAGGCAGCACGTGTGGAAGAGGAGAGGGTGGAGAG
Source organism: Allobates femoralis (assembly GCA_033576535.1). Lineage (NCBI taxonomy): Eukaryota > Metazoa > Chordata > Amphibia > Anura > Aromobatidae > Allobates > Allobates femoralis. Next base: position 270,508,838 of record JARQOC010000002.1, on the reverse strand, counting down.
ACGCAGGAGGAGACCACGACGCATCTGGGCCAGGGAGTGGCTGCAGCAGCGCGATCAGCATTCAACATTCGCCTTCTGCACCAACTTCGGGACGACTTCCCACGTGACTTCCAAAATTTTCTCAGGATGACAGATGAGACCTTTCAAATCTTGTTGGCAGCAGTGTGCCCGCTCATCAGACGGCAGGATACTGTAATGCGTCCAGCAGTGCCTGCGGAGGAGAGGTTGGCCGCCACACTGCGCTTTCTCGCAACAGGACGCACCATGCAGGACTTGGTATACTCGTCTGCTATCTCACGTCCCCTCCTTAGCCAACTCATCCCGGAGACATGTGAGGCTATACTGCGGGCTCTAGCTCCTACTTACATGCGGTTGCCCCAAAACCCTGAAGAATGGCTGGCCACTGCCACAGAATTCAGCCATAAGTGGCAATTTCCAAACTGTGGTGGTGCCATGGGAAACATATTAGGATCACTCAACCACACAACAGTGGGTCTTATATTTTTATAATTATAAATCCTATTTTAGCACTGTTTTGATGGCAGTGGTGAACGCTAATTATGAATTTGTGTCGGTGTCAGTGGGCACAAATGGGAGGGTGTCTGATGGTGGGGTTTTTGACCAATCGTCGTTTGGCCAAAAACTAAAAACTGACCGTCTCAATTTGCCGCCCACCAATCGCACCTGTGGAAACCTGAACTTTGTGTTCCTGGCGGATGAGGCCTTCCCACTACATCCAAATTTGATGAAGCCATATCCCCAGAGGCATCTCAATGCCGAACAACGCATTTTCAACTATAGGCTTTCCCGGGCACGCCGAGTGGTGGAGAATGCCTTTGGCTTTATGGCTTGCCGTTTCCGGATTTTCCACACGGCCATTAATATGAGACTTGAAGCAATTGACCTAGTTGTTATGGCCTGTTGTGTGCTCCATAATTTTCTACGACGCCGGGATCGCCAGGCCTACACACCACCAAACTATGAGGACCGCATTGACTCCAGCAATGGTGAGGTGGTGTTGGGGGGCTGGCGTGCTGATGCCCCACAGATGGCAGGACTACAGCCATTAGGGCGTGGAAGCAGCCGCCAGGAGGCACAGGAGATGAGGGACCGGTACTGCCAGTACTTCAATGGTCCAGGGGCTGTGAGCTGGCAACACAACCTGCCGTAATTATCACTGTGCCATGGGGAATTTTGCATTGCACAGTTTCACTGTGTCCTGAAGATCAGGGTTGGAGCCAGGACATGTGTCCCTTTTTATTTTTTGAAGAGGTGTGATTTTGTTTTAAAAACCCAGATTTAGGGAAACCTTATTTAATGTTTTGAAGAGGGCCAGGCCTTGCCCATTTCAGGGGAGCTATGTGTTGCAGACATACCTCTTGTCTGTGACATGAGCCAGAGGATTTGGCTTCTTGGTGCATGTTGGCACTATTTTTGTAATTTGTGTTGAAGGGCCCGGCTTATGGGTCCTGTGAGAGACGGGTGGGACCAGGACCCACATACCTCCCCAAAGGCCCTTGTGACAGTAGTCACATTTTTGTATTGTAGCACCTAGGGACAGAGTTAGGACTGTCTCAACCAGGGCCTACCGTGAAGTTGGTGAGGCAGCTTAATGTGCGTTTTTTGACTAAGACGTATAAACCAAAAGGCCCTGATTTTTGTCACAGCACTTGTTATTTGCTACAATGTTTTTGTAGGAAACCGGATTAAATACACAACACGCATATGTTGGACCACATATATGGTGGTCCCAACACAAGTGTTGAAAAGCACAGTAGAGAAGGACACAAACATTAGGGCACCTGCAACAATGAATGTTGAGAGGCGCTTTGCCTCCTTTGCGTTGTCATACATTTTCCCCACAATCCCGCTTGACAACACATGCGCTTTGTCAAACACTTTAAATCAAACATCACCAACAGCACACAGAAAACACACATGCGTTTCACAGGCGCTTTAAACAAAAACACTCATGCCGCACACACAGCTCGCTACAGGGTGAGTCCTTAACGGATCGGCAAACCGACAACCATTGAGCAACGCATAAGTGATCGGATTCTGCACGCCGCACAAGGGGGATAGCGGTTTCTACCTTTTTCAGTAATAAACGTATTTTTTGTGGTATAGCACATCGTGTTTATACATGTACATTGCGAGCCACATCACAGGACATTCTGAAGATGAGGCCGCCATGTTTCCAAGGACATCTGACCAATGAGGACGCAGTACTGACCACCAATGATGTAGTGAGGGGCGCGGCTTGTAAGCCATGTAGCACGCCTATGTGCTCCAATTAAACCTTGGATAACGCCCAAATTTACCCCAACATCATTTAGGAGGTTGCTGTGTGACTGTTTGCTGAACGATGTGCACAGATGATAAGTGCATCGCTCATACGACCGCTGGATCGCTGCATCGGAGAATCGTCTGAGCAATATCTGTGGGTGTAGCGTTGTGATGAACGATCTCACACATCGTTCGGACGATGTGTAAATCTGACATCGTTTATGACATCGTTATCTATATCGTAGCGTGTGACGGCCGCTATAAGCGTAGGTCTACATTTTTCTCTTTCCCACACTTAAGCCCCAGTCATACATAATGATATAGTTAGAGAGATCGTTGTAACTGTGACGTTACAACGATCTCTCCAGCGATGTCATTCTGTGTGACACTTTGCAGCGATCAGGCCCCTGCTGTGAGGTCGCTGATCATTGCAAAGTGCTCTGTCATTTTTTGATTGTTGGTTTCCCGCTGGTCAGCACGCATCGCTGTGTGTGACAGCGAAAAACCTGGGCTGGTTACTATGGTAAACACCGGGTATCCAGGCAGCACGCGCTGCCTAAATACCCTGTGTTTACCATGGTTACCAGCGTACTCCTTGCTTACCACTGTCTGTAAGCAGGGAGAACGCTGGTATCTATGATAAACACCGGGTATCCAGGCAGCGCGCGCTGCCTGGATACCCGCTGTTTATCATAGTTACCAGTGTGCTCCCTGCTTAGCGCTGCCTGTAAGGCAGCACTAAGCAGGGAGGACGCTGACATCGCCTTCAGCGATGTGGGAGGTGGCTCCTAGGTCCCTGATCGCTGGGGAGATTTGCCTGTTTGACAGCTCCCCAGCGATCAGGTAACGATGCTCCAGCGATCCTGGCAGATCATTATTGCTATTGTGATCGCTGGAGCGATCGTTATGTGTGACAGGACCTTATCTGTAGATGATCCGGTCTGGTAGCCAATCAGCACTCATAAAGCAAATTGCACTTTTTGCACACAAGGTCTTGTGTCATTGAGTGAGTATGTCACATGTCCTTGGCATATAGGAACCTGCCATTTTCCCTAGTCGCTATTTTCCTAGCTAGCTACCAATTCTATTTCTTTTTAGATAAAGATATAGCTAGTAGGTTTAGTAACTCCTTCCCAAAACAGCCCTTTTTAGGGATTACAACCAGTGTTTGTCAAATCAGCTGTGGTACAGTGGTGCTTGTGTGATCATCTGCACCAATCCTATGCTAAAAAGCATTTTGTGCCACATCTGCCAAAATCCAGGCACCCAAACTGTTTTGTCTAGTGCCAGGGTTTGGCAGATCAGCTGTAGTACAGTGGTGGTGTGTGATCATCTGCATTAATCCTGTGCTGAAAAGCATTTTGTGCCACACCTGCCAAAATCCAGACACCCGAATCTTTTTCCTAGTATCAGTGTTTAGCAAATTTGGTCTGCTAAATTCACATAACCAGATTTTTTGGGTCTACATGAACAGACCTGCAAATCTGTTACCATCAAAAGTAAAAGCTGTGGTCATGGTGGAAAGGGGAATAAACATGGTGGTAATGGAAAAATGCTTGGTGTCTGTGTGGCAGGTAGCATAGTAACCAAAATCGCTGCTCAAAAAACAGTGGCTTCTAGACAAAGTTTTTTTTCCTTTCAATAGATCGCAGCGAGGGGAGATGCTCTGCTATGTACGAAACCCCGAGACAGAAGCAGGTCGTCTACGAATGATTTAGCACCAGGTTCCCAGCGAAACTTGCGGTGCGCTCCGGGAGAGAGGCGGCAGGGCTTCCGGCCGCTCTCCGGTCCATGGGGCGTGCGGGTTACTTGCTGGGCGGGCTTGGCACCCCCCCGGCTATCCCTGGCCGGGATGGGCTCCTCGGCACTGCGGTATCATCACGTTTAGGGGGGATTCTGACTTAGAGGCGTTCAGTCATAATCCCACAGATGGTAGCTTCGCCCCATTGGCTCCTCAGCCAAGCACACGCACCAAATGTCTGAACCTGCGGTTCCTCTCCTACTGAGCAGGATTGCTATTGCGACAACACATCATCAGTAGGGTAAAACTAACCTGTCTCACGACAGTCTAAACCCAGCTCACGTTCCCTATATAGTGGGTGAACAATCCACGCTTGGTGAATTCTGCTTAACAATGATAGGAAGAGCCGACATCGAAGGATCAAAAAGCGACTCGTATACGCTGACAAGCCAGTTATCCCTGTGGTAACTTTTCTGACACCTCCTGCTTAAAACTCAAAAAGTCAGAAGGATCGTGAGGCTCCGCTTTCACGGTCTGTATTCATACTGAAAATCAAGATCAAGCGAGCTTTTGCCCTTCTGCTCCACGGGAGGTTTCTGGCCTCCCTGAGCTCACCTTAGGACCCCTGCGTTACGGTTTGACAGGAGTACCGCCCCAGTCAAACTCCCCACCTGCCACTGTCCCCGGAGCGGGTCGGCCCCCGCCCAAGCCCGCGGCGTGGGTAGCCGGGGAAGGGGGGTGTGCGCTTGGAGCCAGAAGCGAGAGCCCCTGGGGACTCGCCTCCCCGCCTCACTGGGTAAGTGAAAAAAACGATAAGAGTACTCTTATCGTTTTATCGCTTCTAGACAAAGAAAAATGTCAACTTCTTTTAATGGACAGTCTGGTATCATCCCTTTCTTTGGCAGCAGTACATTGCTATGACTTGATGGATGAGACCCAGAAAGAGCAGGTGTTACAATGGATATCAAGCGCTTTCCATCTAGTGGCCCCTCCTCCATCTCAACTTCAAAAGCACACACAGTGCTGTCCTCACAGGTTTCACCCCAATCATACTTGTTCCCTTATGTGTCACAAGTCTTTAGCTGCCCTTCTGACTGTGGGTCAATACAGATGGTTGATTCTGCAGAGCTGTTCACGCATACTATATGCTGGGAATCAGAGGTCATCTCCAAAGCTTCACGGGGTCAAAAAGAGGAACTGATCTCTGATGCAAAGAATCTTTGTGAATTGGATCCAGGGATAGACGAAGAAAGGTCCAAGCATTATCTAGACCTTCATTACCAAACTTTAACTCCTGGTGGTGGAGTCAATGAGGCTGATGATCATGACACTCAGATCCTGAGGAAAATGCCTACTTCACTTTGCGCTCAGGGCAGGAAGTGTACGGCTCTGAGGGCGAGGAGTGTGACAACACAGAGGGTAATGATGAGGTTACAAACCCCACTTACTGTCAACCCACAGGCATGCAGTTGATGAGCTCAGGAGAGAAGATGAAAGAGGATGGTGATGAATCTGAGGAGGTTAAGTTGCTGCTGCCTCGACAGTGACGGACTGCTGCAACTGCCCCAAGCACTGCATCCTCAGCCACAACTCTGCCTCTGTACAGAAGCCGTGGAAGCTCTACAGTTTAAAAGGGCACTATACCTTGCCTAGCCTGGGCATTTTGCCAGATTGCAAAGGATGACCCAACTTATGTTATCTGCCAAATATAAAGCAGCAAGATCTGAGTAGAGGCAAACAAATCAATAATTTAACTACTTCATGCATGAACTGTCACATGGAGTTGCAGCATAAGTTATGGTGGGAAGTTCACCATGCTACCATGTGGCTTAGCGGTCCTGGCCAACCACCAACACCCTATCAAGCACACCTTTGGCATCTTCATCCATTGTGACCTCGGGGATTGGTGTCACATAGACCTTCAGACACACAATGTTGACATATTTACCCACAACAACCAATGTGATTCACAGGCCATCAGCTGTTTTTGAAGTGGATATGCCTGCTAGTTTGGAGCGGCGTCAGACATCTAGAGCACCACCTCTTCATGTAAACATAACATCTATGCCTGCACCTCCTCAGAGTCCAATAATTTGTCTGGTACATCCTACTCTGCACCTGTCTCAGCACAGCAGCCAGCCCTTGATCTGGCAGGTGTGGTCAAGAAAAGACCATTTCCTCCTACCCATGCCAAAGTTAAAAACTTAAATTTCAGCTTTGCCAAGCTGTTGGCTTTCCGCCTGGTGGAAAAACAGGGTTTTCGAAAGCTCATGACTGTCACAGTCCCCCAGTACAAGATGCACAGTGGCCACTACTTCTCGAAGAAAGCTGTGCCAGCGCTACACTAGTATGTGGCAGACAACATCACTGCTTCCTTGAGAAACTCTGTGTGTGACAGGGCGCTTTTCATCTCAGACACCTGGATGAGTAAACATGGCCAGGGGCGTTACATGTCGATGACTGGGCACTGGGTGACTCTGGTGGCTGCGGGAGAAGCGGATGCTGTAAAAGTCTTGCTATCACCACGGTCTGTGAGTAAAACTTCTGCATCTAGCAGTTCCTCTACTGCTTCTGCCTTTTCAACCTCCTCTAGGGCCTCCACCTGTGCAAAAAAAACCCTGTGGTAATGTAACACGTGTTCCAAGTATGCTGAAGGAATTCAGCACACCTCCTTACTCTGCTGCCAGCAGGGCTCAATGCCATCAGTCTGTGTTAATTTTAAAATGCCTGGGAAATGTGAGTCACACAACTAAGGAGTTCTGGTCAGCTTTGGAGTCCGAGTTCTATCTATGGCTATCTCCACTGAACCTGCAGCCAGGGAAGGCCATGCGTGACAATGCTACAAACCTGGATGTGGCCCTATGCTGGAGCAAAGCAACATATTTGTCTTGCATGGCTCACATCTTGAACCTGGTTATCCCACAATTTCTAGCCCACTATCTCATCTTAGATATGCTGCTGCAGAGGCCAAAATCACTGTGTGCTCGCTTCTGTCGTTCACACCCTGTGGCTCAATGACTTGCTTTGCTACAGACGTCTTTCGGCTTGCTGTTTAACCACCTAGAATTCTACTCTGCACATGCTGCTTTGACTATGGCAGTATTAATGAGCCCTGGAGCAGTACTGCATGATGTATGGCCTGGACCAAAGCGATCCTGAGGTGGGGCAAATCACACTGCTGGAGTGGTCGCAGATCTAAGATCTCTGCACCCTTCGGCACAGTTTTGAAATGGCAACTAAGATGTTTAGCGCTTACTATGATATCAGCTTAACTCTTATGATCATCTACATGCTGGAGAACACTTTGACCACATGCAGAGTCAAGTGGTGGTTCAAGAGGAAGAGGATAAAGTAGAGGCAGAGGCATATGCGGAAGGGATACCAAGATCTGAAAGGTCCGGACTGTCATCAGCACAGAAGTGGGTGGCATGGGAGAGTGGAGGAGAGGGATCGACAAGGGCTCATGGTAGCAGCTGAACAGATGCAGGTGCAGGAGCCGAGGAAGAAAGAGAGGAGGAAGAAGGAATTTTCATGGAAGACTAACAGATGAGGGAAATTTGGTCATGTTTCGGTTGTGTGAGGTTGGCGGGTTGGCGGGAAGGATGGAGTAAACAAGTGGGAATGTTACCCCACTACTAACAACACAACAAGGACTTGGGCCTCTTGCATGAGCAAGACACGCGAGTGTCTTCTTGCTGCACTATCTACAACATGATCTGCTGATTGTTAGGATTTGAAGTAGTACCAATTACTGAGTTGCAACACTCTTAAATCTCCAGTGCAAAAGTACATTTTGCCAAATACTTCCAGCCCTGGAAAAGGGACACATGCATGCAGGAGTATCAAAAGAAGCTTTTAGTCAATTTGAGTACTGCTTTTCCACAAATTATCAGTGTCGGATGACTATCCCAGGGTATGGGGACTCAGGTATCTGGACCCTCTGCTGTGGTAGGGATGTCAATGGTGACATGCCCAGACCCGTCGCCCTCGTGGTCAACTAAAAAGGGGTAGTTGAAGGGGGAATAAATGTTTGTAAGGCTGGGTTCACATTTGCGGACCCCTCCACAGCGTTCTGCGGTGGAGATCCGCAATGTGACCGCAGCGGCCGCCAGCTCCTATCTTTAGAATGGGGACGCCCGGTGCTGCGCTTGACTGCGCATGACCACATGACCGCCTGCGCACAGATCACATATGGGAGTGAATGGGTGCGCACGGTCACGCGCAGTCAAGCACAGCACCGTGCGTTCCCATTCTAAACATAGGGGCCTGCGCTGGCTGCACACACATGGCGATTCCCTTCCGCAGAACGCTGCGGAGGGGAATGCCAGTGTGAAGGCAGCCTAAGTTTATCGTGACGCCACCTGCAGATTCTGGTGATGTAGCACCAGCACCGCTTCAGACCTCCGGAAGGCAATGGTACAGCAGCCAAGATGGTACAGCTCCCTGCAGGTAGAGCTTGCCCTCCGGGGCAGGGGAAGCACCTGTAGTGATGGAAGTGCTGATGATGGAGAAACAATTTGCAGTGCTGGGAAAATAATTACGCAGAGACTCTGTCGCTCTACCCGGGTACTTTACTGGAACAATGCTGGTGGTGGTACAGTTCACAGAAGACAACAGTTGTTAGGTAAGGGTAGCCTGGCTGGGTAGTCACAGTGGGCTGCAGGCTCCACATCACGTCGCCCAACGAAAATGTTGTCCTTGATACCTGCTTGACGTATGAACCTCCACCCGTCCCCATTGCGGAACTACACAACAGTACCTTTCTTCCTTAGTTCAGCAGGTTACGGGGTTCGTAGATGGGCTTCATCTCTTGCATGGCGGCACCCCATCTCAAGTCGCCACCACTCTTCCCGGCGGCGTTGTCAGGCCACCTGGTCCTCCTCGCTGATCTAGGGGGCGCTGACCTGGGGAGAGTATGCTGGAGCTGAAGGGTTGGTTGCCGGTGTATCCGGCATGGCATGGACATTGGCACGGAGCCCTTGTGGGGCCCCCCGCCGGTACTCCCAGTCACTCCACCACGCTGTCTCCGGGGTATCGCCTCAGGTGGCTCTTGAGCTGTAGTCTTTGTCATCCATGTCGGGATCCTCCTCCATGGAAACGTTCGAGTTGTCGCCCCCTTCCTCGGCCTCGACGACAATGTCCAGTTTCTGGTCGTATTCAGCTGCGTCCTGGACTTGCAGAGCATTGGTAGGGCCGGCTGGCGGGTCCACGGGGTCGTCCTTCTGGACCCCTGCCTCCTGCATGGGTGGTTTTGCTGTCAGGACCTCCTCCACATCTCATGCAACAGCCGCTGCCTCACTTGCTTTTCAGTCCACCACCCAGTAAATCAGCTCTACAGCCAGGTTGGCACTCCAGCTGTGGACCACCCACTCCATTGTCTGTGCCAGGCTGTCCCGTAGCTCCTGGAAGGCTCTCTACAATACTCCGCATCTCCCTTGTTGGTCAGAAGGGAGACCGAGTCCAGGACCACATGGACAATGCGGGCCTGCTGCTCCACCTCGCACACAAGGTCTGTCCAACAGGTCACCATTATACCAGGTATTACACGCTGTTTCTCATGTCCTTCCCTTCCTGTATGTCCCCTGTTGGCTTTTTGATGGTTCCCCTAAGTCACTTCCTTTGGCCCGCCTCCGTTGGTTGATTGGCGACCATAGGGGCAGGCAAACAGTTTCAGACATCTGGTGAGGCCCACCCATAGCAAGGGGCTGAGGCAGACCCCAGGCCTGCATGTTGTCCTTTTACATGGTTATGCCGCCATCTTGTGGTTCCTGGTAAAATGGCGGGAACCAGTTCTCAGCCCCGCACAACGGCGGTAAAAGTTATTTTTGGATAAAAAGTTCAAAGGCACACAGTACCCAGTAGCATGTATGGACCATCGCACGCAGAAAATTGACTAGTCCAGGGTATGGGGACTCGGGTATCTGGGCCCTCTGCTGTGGTAGGGATGTCACTGGTGGCCTGCAAGACCTGTGGCCCTGGTGGTCAACTAAAAAGGGGTAGTTGAAATGGGAATAAATGTTTATAAGTTGATCGTGACGCCACAAGCAGATTCTGGTGATGTTGCACCAGCGCCGCTTCAGACCTCCAAAAGGCGATGGTTCAGCAGCCGAGATGATACAACAGGGAAGCACCTGTAGTGATGGAAGTTCTGATAATGGAGAGACAATTTGCAGTGCATCGGGAAAATAATTACGCAGAGACTCTGTCGCTCTACCCGGGTACTTTACTGGAAAAATGGTGGTGGTGGTACAGTTCACAGAAAACAACAGTTGTTAGGTAAGGGTAGCCGGCCGGGTAGTCACAGTGGGCTGCAGGACCTCTTGGAGTGTCCCGTCGTATGCCTTCCTTTTCTCTAACCCGTGTCCTGCTGCTACTGCCTGTCCGGGAAAAGCCCGCTTAGTACCAGGCCCGATTGGGGTACTTCCTGATTATCCCAGCTTTCCGCTCTCCTTTCTCCTTCACTGGATCTCGACCTTGGTGGATTATCCTGACGTGACTGGTTTCCTTTCTGACAGGATGTCGGGGCCGAAAGAAGGACCTGTGACAACCGGGGTTACGACTCAGGGGCTGAACTCCCTGTGCCGCGTCTTTGGATCTGGCACTCTGGTGTATGGACCAGGGTTCTCTCCTGGAGTATGGACGCTCTGATTCGGGGGGTCCCCTCCTTCAGTCTGCTCTGCCTGTTCTCTCTCTCCAGGCCCCCTCTCTCAGAGTCCTATTCTCTCGCTCAGGGCTCCCGTACTCCATCGTCCCTTGAGACGAACAAGAATACCTCATTTTTCTACCTCCCTCCTCCCCTAACTCCACCCCTAGGGTATAGGCCCCAGCATCAGCCTAGGTGGGTGTGTGGGAGTGCTGGGATGGGTTCCTCCTACCAACCCTACATTCCACTGTGACAGGGGTAACTGTTATGATCCGATGACTTAGGAGTAACATAAACAGACTTCACAGAAGTAGTTGGCAACTGTACTGACCACAGTCCCTGACTAAATACCGCAAGTAGAAGTAGCCGTGGGGTGTAACTAACCATGCCCTAGTCACCTCAACACGGCTGGAAAACTAGCTACCCCTAAAGATAGAAACAGGAAAGCCTATCTTGCCTCAGAGCAGAACCCCAAAAGAATAGCAAGCCCCCCATGGATATTGACTGGGAAACAGGAGAGGAAAACCACACACAGGCAGATAATAGAGATTAGCAAAAGAGGCCACACTAGCTAGATAGTAAGGACAGGATGGATACTATTGTGGTCAGTATTAAAAATGCTATCAAAAACCTCCAACAGCAGATAGTACCAAAAAATAACCCCGAGTCTGCTAAGACTCGCACCCTCTATATCTGCAGGAACTTCTGTGAATCAAACTAGAATAAATAGGTTCAAACACCAGCAGACCTGGAAGCAACAGACAACAGTGAATAGCAATTCATACCTAGGAAGAAAACTTCCTAACTGAGAGCAGCTAAACAAATATGCAGACTAAATATCAACCCAAAACTCAGAGCAAGACAAGCAATAAGCAGATCCTCAAGCATACAACATGTGTGCCACAAAATACCACAAACCCATTAAGTTAGCTTGCAAGGATTCAGCAGAGCAGGAAGAAACCAGGGAGAGATGTGGACACCTCCAGGAATAATTACAACTGGCAGAGATTGATCAGCTCCAACCACCTATATGCTCCAATCCGAAGCAGACTGCCAATCATCAGGATCAGCTGAGGAACTCTCCAAAACACAGCCAGCTGCATCACCAACAACAACCACAGGAGGGAGCTCACAACCAGAATTATTCATCAATGCATTCACAACAGTCTATCCCCCCTTGAGGAGGGCTCACCGCACCCTCACCAGAGCCCCCAGGCTTACCAGGATGAGCCAGATGAAAAGCACAAACCAAGTCAGGGGCAATGACCTCCGAGGCAAAAATCCAAGAATTATCCTCTTGGCCATAACCCCGCCATTTAACAAGGTACTGGAGCCTCTGTCTCGAAAGACGGGAATCCAAAATCTTCTCAACCTCATACTCCAACTCACCATCAAGACTGGATCCGGAGGAGCCACAGCGGGAACCACGGGCACAACATATTTCCTCAACAAGGATTTATGGAAGACATTATGAATTGAAAGGAGTCCGGAAGCGCCAACCGAAAGGAGAGAGGATTAATATTCTCAGAAATCCTTTAAGGACCAATGAACCAAGGCTTGAATTTAGGAAAAGAAACCTTCAGAGGAACATGGCAGGACGACAACCAAACCAAATCTCCAACACGAAGTCGAGAACCAACACACCGACGACGGTTAGCAAAACGTTGAGCCGTCTCCTGACACTGATGTAAATTGTCCACCACGCAATCCCAAATCTGCCGGAGCCACTCAAGCACAGAATTCACACACGGACAGGCAGAAGGCGCACCCTGCCCCGAAATAAAAACAAAGATGAAAATCAAAATTACAAAAGAAGGGCGAAACCAAAGTAGCAGAACTCGCCCGATTATAAAGCGCTAACTCGGCCAAAGGCAAGAAGGCAATCCAATCATCCTGATCCGCAGACACAAAGCATCTCAAATAAGTCCCCAAAGTCTGATTAGTTCACTCAGTCTGACCAATAGACTGGGGATGAAACGCATAAGAAAAAGACAAATCAATAGCCAGCTTAGCACAGAAGGTCCTCCAAAACAAAGAAACAAACTGGGTACCCCTGTCAGTCACAATATTCTCGGAATACCAGGCAAACGAACAACATGCTGAAAAGACAACTGAACCAATTTCGAAGACGAAGGCAATTTAGACAAAGGACCCAAATTAACCATTTCAGAAACCCTGTCACAAATAACCCAGATAACAGTCATCCTCTAGAAACAGGAAGGTCAGAAACAAATTCCATAGAAATATGAGTCCACAGCCACTCAGGTACAGGTAAGAGCAAAAGCAACCCACTAGCCCGGGAACAACAAGGCTTGGCCCGTGCCAGGGCCGGACTGGGACCAAAAATGCAGCCCTGGAAAACAAACGCCACCAGCCCACATATTATGTCACCCATCAACCCTGATCAGTGAAATTTGATTTTACGTTGTCATGGCCTCATCACTTTCTTGGTGTTATCTGAAGAGCCACATGTGAATGGTGCAGCAGAGGAAATAATCAACCACAGCTCCATTTACATGTTACTCTTCAAAGCCACGTTTCTCAGAATTGTGGAGGTCCCAGCTGTCAGATCCACAGCGAAGGGAAAGTCATTACCTATACAGAAAATAATACCCCCTCTCAGAGAACAGGACAGGAGAAGTGCAGTGCAGTGTTTATATACAGAATAAGGCTAGGGTCAGATCTGCGTCTGCCCTCAGCCTGCCAAATCCGTTAAAAAACTAGTCTCTGGCAGGCTGAGCGCATAGTGTTATCGGCATGTAAAGCTATGCGCCGCCTGCCTATGCATCACTATGGAAACCTGATGTTTCCCGCGCTGTGGGCTCCACACAGAAGATCCGGATATGCACTATTGCAAATTGCACAGGAAAACACTGCAAACCGCTAATGGGCAGACACTAATCTGACCCTAGCCTAATACAGACACTGAGGATTACACCCAGTATACAGGACAGGAGAAGTGGTACTGTGCAGTGTATATATACAGAATAATACAGATAATGAGGATTACACCCAGTATACAGGACAGTAGAAGTGGTACTGTGCAGTGTATATATACAGAATAATACAGATACTGAGGATTACACCCAGTATACAGGACAGGAGAAGTGGTACTGTGCAGTGTATATATGCAGAATAATAGAGATACTGAGGATTACACCCAGTATACAGGAAGGAGAAGTGGTACTGTGCAGTGTATATATACAGAGTAATAGAGATACTGAGGATTACACTCAGTATAGAGGACAGGAGTAGTGGTACTGTGCAGTGTATATATACAGAATACTACAGATACTGAGGATTACACCCAGTATACAGGACAGGAGAAGTGGTACTGTGCAGTGTATATATACAGAGTAATAGAGATACTGAGGATTACACCCAGTATACAGGACAGGAGAAGTGGTACTGTGCAGTGTATATATACAGAGTAATAGAGATACTGAGGATTACACCCAGAGAGAAAACAGGCGGAGCCAGCACAGCCAAAAATTGCTGAAAAAATAAATGTGTAAGTACACCTGTCACTACCATACTGTATGCAAATAAAGACATTTCACAAAAGATTATCGAAATAATCTTTTGAACCACTCTCCCACGTCAAGGAATGTCTCAGATAAGTGGGCCTACTCTACATATTTTTAAATATTTGATGTGTCTGTAGACAGCATAATATAATATAAAATAAAGAGGACCATTTAAAGCTTACACTCACCTATACAAGTCAGACAATGCTTCCCAAGTTACCTGATGGGTCAGTGAATGAAGAGCAACTGAGGCCCCCACACCCGCGGCCTCCACCACAAGTGTTTGGGCTATTTCCCAGTTAACACTCACCGACCCAACCAGCTTTAAGGGTAAAAGCAAGTCAGGTTCAGGTGAGTGTAGCTGCAATACACTAGACTGAGGACAGGAAGAGGTAACTGTGTGTGAACAGTTACTAAAAATAATGGAGTCTTTATTGTCTTTATTTGTATGCTGTATGGTAGTGACAGGTGTACTTACACATTTATTTTTTCAGCAATTTTTGGCTGTGCTGGCTCCCCCCATTTTCTCTCTGGTATGGTTTAGTGTCTGATTACCACTTGCCGTGCACGCCAAATATTGTCTGTTTTCCATCTGCATTTACTCCATTATTTTCAGTAACTGTTCACACATGGTTACCTCTTCCTGTCCTCAGGCTAGTTTATTGCAGCTACACTCACCTGAACCTGACTTGCTTTTACCCTTAAAGGTACCTTTACACGCCGCTACAGAAGGTTAGAAACAACCGGGTGTTTCACGTCACTACAAGGTGCTCTACAGAAGGTTTAATCTATCTGTGGAAGCACCGCCGGGTGCCTCAAGTTACCTTCTGCAGAGCACCTTCCCTCATTTACACGCCGCTACAGAAGGTAATATGTGAGGATCCGTAATCTTTTGCGAAATGTCTTTATTTGTATGCAGTATGGTAGTGACAGGTGTACTTACACATTTATTTTTTCAGCAATTTTTGGCTGTGCTGGCTCCCCCTGTTGTCTCTGAGGACTGGTAATGTGCAGTGTATATATACAGAATAATACAGAACTGAGGATTACACCCAGTATACAGGACAGGAGAAGTGGTACTGTGCAGTGTATATATGCAGAATAATAAGATACTGAGGATTACACCCAGTATAAAGGACAGGAGAAGTGGCACTGTGCAGTGTATATATACAGATAACACAGGCCTGAGGATTACACCCAGAATACAGGACAGGAGAAGTGGTACTGTGCAGTGTATATATATATAGAATAATACAGGATACTGAGGATTACACCCAGTATACAGGACAGGAGAAGTGGTGCTGTGCAGTGTATATATACAGAATAATATAGACACTGAGGATTACACCCAGTATACAGGACAGGAGAAGTGGTACTGTGCAGTGTATATATACAGAATAATATAGACACTGAGGAGTACACCCAGTGTACAGGACAGGAGACGTGGTACTGTGCAGAGTATACAGTATATACAGAATAGTACAGATACTAAGGATTATACTCAGCATATGTCTGACCCACAAGAGTCTGGGGTACTCACGTCTCGGGTGCAGTGGATGTCACGGGTGGTCGGTGCCCGAGCCTGTGGCCTTGCGGTGACAACAAAAAGGGGTATTTACAGGGATTAAAGCTTATGAATGATTGTCGTGCCGCCACTTGTAGATCCGGTGATGGCACCGCCACTGCTGGGACCTCCGGGGTGAAGGGCGGCAGCAAGGTGTTGTGGCTCTCTACAGGAAGAGCTGGGTCCCCGGGGCTGTATGGGTTTGATGGTGGAGTAGGGTAGCGTGGTAGGAACGGGGCAGCGCAGTCTATGCTTCACAGCGCGGAATTACCTCCGATCACCAGGAAGAAACACAGACTCTTGTTCACTCTGTGCAGGTACTTTACTCCGGTAATCTGCAGCTTACAGGATATGCAGTTGTTACATCTGGGGTAGTGGACCGGGTGGTCCTGGCAGTGAGTAATGTCCCTCTGAAGCTCCAGTGATGTTCCTTTTCTATATCTGTCTCTGTCCCTCTGCGCACTCCTTCTTCCTTGCGCTGCCCTGCACGAATCCCGCTTGTTAGACCAGGCCTGTTGGGTGAGATGGGACACCTCTCTCTCTCTATAGGAGCCCAACCCGGTTTGATGCTTCTGGTGGGGGCCGTGCTTAGGTTGGGCTGGATCGTGCTCCTATGACGCTATCGACACACGCCGGTGTTTGCGGCTCAGGGATTGTCCTCTGCACTATTTCGGAGCCGGTACACCGCTTCGGACTGGGCCAGGGTATTCGGTTACCCTCTATCCGCCCCTCTCTCTGTCTGAGTCACCAGGTTGAGGTGCCCACCCGTTACTTCTCCTTTCACTCCCTCCTTTACGCCTCTACTTTTGCTTATTCAATACTTATCTCACAATTGTCTGTCTTCCCCCTTTTTCCTACTCACTATATAACCTAGCTCTCCTCCCACTGTGACCGGTTACCCTGGTAACGGGTTGTCTGATTGGTCCCCTATCACTAGGTGTATGTATGTGGTTGTGGAGCTTCAGGCTTCTATTACCCCTTACCAGGACAAAGCATATGCACCTTCTGTTAGGGGTGTAGTACCCTTTTGTAGCACGCTGACTAGCGGGGCACTACATATACAGGATTGGAGAGCTATACACAGCATACCCAGGAGGCTGCGGTATATAGATAGGAGGCTGCGGACGATATATAGATAGCCAAGACTCAGCCAGATACTGGAGATAGGGAAAGATAAAAGGTGGCAGCAGTGGGTCCAGTGCTGGGTGCAAAGAGGAACAGAATCCATGGAGATGTCAGGAAGAGTAGAGCGTGAAATATGACCGCAGGAAAACATTCTGATGCTGCACTGGGCTCCAGCATACAGAAACTCACAACAGCCCCTACACAGTTTTAACCCCCACACAGGCTGCCACACAGTATTAACCCCTACACAGTCTGGTACACAGATTTCACCCCCATACAGGCCCCCTACACTGAATTAACCCCCATACAGGCCCTTAAACAGCATTAACACTTAACACAGGTGCCTAACCCAGCATAAACCCCTAACACGGGCCCCTAATGACTCACCCAGGGTCCGGGGTGCTCGGATTCCGGGCGTTGCTACTGTATGTGGTCACCGGTGGTCGATGCCTGGGTCCGTGGCCCTGGTAGTCATTGAAAGGTGTAGAAGTAAAATAATTAAATGGATTGTTCATGACGCCACCTGCAGATTCTGATAATAACAGCTGCACCGCTGTCAGGCCTCTGGAGATGATGGTATTGCAGCCAGTTGGTCTTGCTCCCTGCAGGTGGAGCAGGATCCCCGGGGCAGGGTTGCTGCTGTGCTGGTTGTCGCTGTGGCAGCTATGTACGTCGACTGTAATAAGACAAGAGAGGCTTTCTTTGCTCTGTATGGGTATTACTTGTCACTAGATAACACAGTTCAACCCTCAGTAGTGGCCACTGAATGGGGTGTCTCCATGTGGCTTAGGCAGATGTCCCACTTGGCTACGGTCTTGGTCCTTGTCTAAAATGAAGCTTGTCTTGCTTGAAACCTGGCCTGACTTCCAGTACTCTCCTCTGTGACTCTACGCTCTTGTAGGAACCGTCTACGGATAGCCACACCCCTGGGGATTTTCCGCGGGTCCTGGCTTCTTGTTTGGCTACGGTCTTGAGTAGACCGGGAGGCTGAACACTCCTCTGACCCACCGGTGTTGGCTGTGCAGAGTTGGACTTGCCTGTGCCACTCCCGGAGCCGGTTCTCCGTTCTATGGACCAGGGATTCCCCCAGACTGTATACTCGGACAGTCCGGCACTGGGTCTCCCGCCTTTTTCCTCGGGTCACCACTCTTGCTGGGTGCCCTCCCCGTATTTCCCTTGAAGGGTCCTCTCCTTTCTACCGCAGCTCTCTGACTGACTGCTTGCTCTAACTTTTTCCCGCTCTCACACTGCTCTGGCCTGAAACACAACCCACCGGGACTGGGTCTCTTAGCAGAGGATTTAACCCTGTAGTCCCCTGCTCTAGAGTGTGTGAATGCAGGATGAAAGCCACATATCAACCTCCCCTTTCACTGGCCACAGGGATACCACACACGCTAGTCTGGGTGCAGTACCCCTTAGTGGTGCACCGACCAGTGGGCGGCCACACTAACACAGCATAAACATCTAATACAGGCCCCTAACAAAGCATTAACCCTTAACACAGGCCCTTAACACAGAATTAACCCCTAAAAAAGCATTAACCCCTAACAAAGCACTAACCCCTAACAGATGCCCTTAACACAGGCCCCTAACACAGCATTAACCCCTAACACAGCATTAACCCCTAACACAGCACTAACCCCTAACACAGGCCCCTACCAAGGCATTAACCCCTTACCCAGCATTAACCCCTAACAAAGGCCCTTAACACAGCATTATTCCCTAACAAAGCATTAACCCCTAACACAGGCCCCTAACCCAGCTTTAACCCCTAACACAGCATTAACCCCTAATACAGGCCCCTAACACAGCATTAACCCCTAACACAGCACTAACCCCTAATACAGGCCCCTATTAACAAGGCATTAAACCCTAACACAAGCTACTAACAAGGATTTAACCCCTAATACAGTTTTAACCCATCAGCCTCCCCACCCCATCTTCAGCTCTTTGAGCGCTCACCTCCTCCTGTGTTCTCCTGCTGGCCCCATGGGCTTTTCTTCCTCCTCCTTCCTGTCATCGCTCTGCACTGTTTGCAGAAAAGTCGCAGCACCTCAGAATAGGGAGCTGACCCCGGAAATGCAGTCACCGCTTCTTCCGGGGTCATCCAGCTCCCTCTGCCCGAGGAATATAGAGGTGTACTGGTGCACACCCCCAGCATCCTACCCCCCCAGCCCTGCAGTCACACCCCCCCTCTGAAAAGACAGCAGATTACACATATCAGTCACACTGTCTGACGGAGGGGAGGGTTAAAGTTTAATAAAAAAAAAAATGAATCTCTCCCCATAGAGGAGCGGGTGCAGAGGCCCCGCCCACACCACCACAAGCGGCCCATAGGGAGAATTCCCGGTAGTCCTGCCTACCAGGCCGGGCCTGGCCCGCGCACAAGTCCCGCAGGACTGCACAAAAGAACGCACATCTCGGGACAAGGAAGACCACCAAAAAGATCTACTGACCAAATCCCGGGTACCAAAGATGCCAGGATGTCTGGCCAACACAGAACAGTGAACCTCAGAAATAACTTTAGTAGTCCTCTGGGCAGGAACAAACAATTTCCCCACAGGACATCTCTCAGGTCTATCCGCTTGAAATTCCTGAAGAGCAAGTCATAATTCTGAGGAAATAGCAGAAATAACAACCCCCTCCTTCAGAATGCTGACCGGCGCTGAGACCTCAAGAGAATCAGCCAAAAAACTGAAAGAGAGCATCAGCCTTAACATTCTTAGAACCAAGGTGGTACGAGACCACAAATCAAATCGAGTAAAAAACAATGACCATCAAGCCTGCCTAGGATTTAGTCTCTTGGCAGACTCGAGATAAACCAGATTCTTGTGATCAGTCAAGACTACAACACAGTGCTTAGCCCACTCCAGCCAATGTCGCTACTCCTCAAACGCCCACTCCATGGCCAGCAACTCCTGATTGCCGACATCATAATTGCATTCAGGGGGCGAAAATTTATGGGAAAAGAAGGCACAAGGGTGCATCATGGAACCAAAAGGATCTCTCTGAGACAAAACGGCCCATGTATAAACTCAGATGCATCAATCCGGTTGTCGCAACACAGGAGCAGAAGTAAACTGTCTTTTAAGCTCCTGAAAGGCAAAAACAGCCGCAGGAGACTAATGCTCCACATCAGCGCCCTTCTTAGTCAAATCGGTTAACGGTTTAACCACAATTGAAAGATTTGCAATGAACCGACGATAAAAATTAGCAAAATCCAAATATTTCTGAAGACTCTCTATAGATGTGGGCTGACCCCAATCATGACATCTCTCAGGTCTATCCGCTTGAAATTCCTGAAGAGCAAGTCATAATTCTGAGGAAATAGCAGAAATAACAACCCCCTCCTTCAGAATGCTGACCGGCACTGAGACCTCAAGAGAATCAGCCAAAAAACTGAAAGAGAGCATCAGCCTTAACATTCTTAGAACCAAGGTGGTACGAGACCACAAAATCAAATCGAGTAAAAAACAATGACCATCAAGCCTGCCTAGGATTTAGTCTCTTGGCAGACTCGAGATAAACCAGATTCTTGTGATCAGTCAAGACTACAACACAGTGCTTAGCCCACTCCAGCCAATGTCGCCACTCCTCAAACGCCCACTCCATGGCCAGCAACTCCTGATTGCTGACATCATAATTGCATTCAGGGGGCGAAAATTTATGGGAAAAGAAGGCACAAGGGTGCATCATGGAACCAAAAGGATCTCTCTGAGACAAAACGGCCCATGTATAAACTCAGATGCATCAATCCGGTTGTCGCAACACAGGAGCAGAAGTAAACTGTCTTTTAAGCTCCTGAAAGGCAAAAACAGCCGCATGAGACTAATGCTCCACATCAGCGCCCTTCTTAGTCAAATCGGTTAACGGTTTAACCACAATTGAAAGATTTGCAATGAACCGACGATAAAAATTAGCAAAACCCAAATATTTCTGAAGACTCTTTATAGATGTGGGCTGACCCCAATCATGACTAGCCTGGACCTTAACAGGATCCATCTCAATAGACGAAGGAGACAAAATAAAGCCCAAAAAAAGAAACCTTCGGAACCCCACAGAAACACTTAGACCCCTTAACATACAAAGCATTGTCACGAAGGATCTGAAAGACAGTCCTGACCTGTGCCACATGAGAATCCCAATCGTCGTAAAAAATCTAAATATTATCCAAATACACAATCATGAACTTGTCAATAAACTCCCGAAATATGTCATGCATAAAGGACTGAAAAACAGATGGAGCATTAGTAAGCCCAAACGGCATCACAAGATATTTAAAATGGTCTTCAGGCGTATTAAACACCATTTTCCATTCGTGACCCTGCTTAATATGAACCAGATTATATGCCCCCCTGAAGTCAATCTTAGTAAACCAACATGCCCCCTTAATCCTAGAAAACAAGTCGGAAATCAAAGGTAAAGGGTATTGAAATTTGACCGTGATCTTATTCAAGAGGCAATAATCAATACAGGGTCTCAGGGAGCCATCTTTCTTAGCAACAAAAAAGAACCCCGCCCCCAATGGCGAAGAAGACAGGTGAATACGTCCTTTCTCCAAAGAATCCTTAATATAGCGCCGCAAACAGCATGTTCAGGCATAAAAAAGTTGAAAAGTCGACCTTTAGGAAACTTACAACCTGGCACCAAATCAATCACACAATCGTACTCCCTGTGTGGCGGAAGAGAACTGGACTTGGGCTCATCAAAAACATCTTGAAAATCATACAGAAAATCCAGAATCTACAAGGGTGAAGAGGAGATAGACATCAAAGGAATGACATCATGTACCCGCTGACAACCGCAGCTAGTCACGGACATAGAGTTCCATTCCAAAACAGGATTATGAATCTGCAACCACGGAAAACCCAGCACATCCACATCATACAGATTATGCAAAACCAGAAATCGACAATCCTCCTGATGAGCTGGTGCCATGTGCATTGTCAACTGCGTCCAAAACTGGGGCTTAATTTGAGACAAAGGAGAAGCCTCGATGCCCCCTAAAGTAATAGGGTCCCGCAATGGCTGCATAGGGAAGCCACAACGCTTGGCAAACTCAAAATCCATCAAGTTTAAGGCAGCACCTGAATCCACAAATGCCATCACAGAAAATGACGACAAGGAACAAATCAAAGGCACAGATAATAAAAACTTAGGTTGTATAGTACTTATGGTAAATGAACTAGCAATCCTCTGTGCCCACTTGGGGCAGACAGAAGTAACATGAGAAGCATCTCCACAGTAAAAACACAACCTATTCTGGCGCCTAAATCCTTGCCGTTCAGTTCGAGATAGAATCCTATCACTCAGGAATCTGCTCTGATGACAACATTCCCGAGCGGACAGTTCTGCGCTCCTGCAGACGCCGATCAATCTGAATGGCCAGAGACATAGAATCGCTCAGACCTGAAGGTGTGGGAAACCCCACCATAAGATGCTTAATGGAGTCAGAAAAACCCTTTCTGAAAAGCGCCGCCAAAGCATCATCATTCCATTTAGTTAATACAGACCTTTTTCTGAATTTTTGACAATACTATTCCACCGCCTCTTGACCCAGAGATAGGGCCAACAAGGTCTTTTCAGCTTGATCTACAGATTTGGGTTCATCATAAAGTAAACCCAAAGCCTGAAAAAAGGAGTCCACAGTAAGTAAAACCAGATCCCTAGAATCGAGAGAAAATTCCCAATCCTGCGGAAGATAACAATTTTAACCTGCTGAACGGAATCACCAAAGTATCGAGGTCTCAGAGCAAAAAACAATTTACAATTATTTTTGAAACTCAAAAATTTGAACCTGTCACCAAAAAACAAATCCGTAGTAGGAATTTTCGGTTCCAAAACTGGAGTCTGAACAATATAATCAGAAATCCCCTGTACTCTAGCAGCAAGCTGGTCTAAATGAGAAGCTAGTTCCTGGACACTCATACTGGCACAAGACTCCACAGTCAACCAAAGGAAAAGAGGAAAGAAAAAAAACAAACTACAGAAAATAAAATGCCTCAACACCTCTCTTCCCTTCTTCTGAGATGCACGTAACTCATTTTTGTCTTTATGGCCAGTTGTACTGTTATGATCTGATGACCTAGGAGTAACATAAACAGACTTCACAGAAGTAGTTGGCAACTGTACTGACCGCAGTCCCTGACTAAATACCGCAACTAGAAGTAGCCATGGGGTGTAACTAACCATGCCCTAGACACCTCAACACGGCTGGAGAACTAGCTACCCCTAAAGATAGAAACAAGAAAGTCTATCTTGCCTCAGAGCAGAACTCCAAAAGAATAGCAAGCCCCCCACGTATATTGACTGGGAAACAGGAGAGGAAAACCACACACAGGCAGATAATAGAGATTAGCAAAAGAGGCCACACTAGCTAGATAGTAAGGACAGAATGGAATACTATTGCGGTCAGTATTAAAAATATTATCAAACACCTCCAACAGCAGATAGTACCAAAAAATAACCCTGAGTCTGCTAAGTCTCTCACCCTCTATATCTGCAGGAACTTCTGTGAATCAAACTAGAATGAATAAGTTCTAACACCAGCAGAACTGGAAGCAGCAGACAACAGTGAATAGCAATTCATACATAGGAAGAAAACTTCCTAACTGAGAGCAGGTAAAGAAATATGCAGACTAAATATCAACCCAAAACTCAGAGCAAGACAAGCAATAGGCAGATCCTCAAGCACATAACAAGTGTGCCACAAAATAAGAAAAACCCATTCACTTAGCTTGCAAGGATTCAGCAGAGCAGGAAGAAACCAGGGAGAGATGTGGACAACTCCAGGATTAATTACAACTGGCAGAGATTGATCAGCTCCAACCACCTACATGCTCCAATCCGAAGCAGACCGCCAATCATCAGGATCAGCTGAGGAACTCTCTAAAACACAGCCAGCTGCATCACCAACAACAACCACAGGAGGGAGCTGACAACTAGAATTCTTCATCAATGAATTCACAACAGGTAACCGCTCACTCATTTATGGGTGCAGTACCCCAACTGTGACACCTCACCAGTGGGGCGCCACATGGATATAGTACACATTGCAGTTTTACACTTCCAGCCCGGGGAACGTCGAGTCAGCAAGACAGAAATATTACCAGCAGATAATATCAGTGAACCTATCACCAGCAGAGTTGCCATGACTGTGGGACTGGACCTGTCACAACCTCCACACTGCCATTTTCCCTTACTACACTGTGTGTAGAATTATTAGGCAAATTATTATTTTGATCACATGATATTTTTTATACATGTTGTCCTACTTCAAGCTGTACAGGCTTGAGAGCCAACTATTAATTAAGTAAATCAGGTGATGTGCATCTCTTTAATTAGGAGGGGTGTGGTGTAATGACATCAGCACCCTATATAAGGTGTGCTTAATTATTAGGCAAATGCCTTCCCTTAGGCAAAATGGGTCAGAAGAAAGATATGACGGGCTCTGAAAAGTCAAAAATTGTGAGATGTCTTGCAGAGGGAGGCAGCAGTCTTGAAATTGCCAAACTTTTGAAGCGTGATCACCGAACAATCAAGCATTTCATGGCAAATAGCCAACAGGGTTGCAAGAAGCGTGTTGGGCAAAAAAGTCGCAAAATAACTGCCCATAAATTGAGGAAAATCAAGCGTGAAGATGCCAAGATGCCATTTGCCACCAGTTTTGCCATATTTCAGAGCTGCAATGTTACTGGAGTATCAAAAACCACAAGGTGTGCTATACTTAGGCGGCCGTCACACGGTGCAATATCTTGAACGATATCGTTTAAGCGATCTGCTTTTTGATCGCTTAAGCCATATTGTTTGTGCATCGCTACGTGCGATCAAGCGATTTTACAATGTAAAATCGCTTGATCGTTAGATCGCAGATATGAGAGCCGGAGCTCATATCAAGCGATGAACGATTTAACAATCTCCTTCATCGTGGTGTGTGACACCACGATGAACGATCTCCCAGCGGCAGAGCCTATGCTGGGAGATGGTATTCATGGTAAACGTTGGGTTACTAAGCGCCGCGCGGCGCCTAGTAACCCGATGTGTACCATAGTTACCAGCGATCTCGCTGGCCCACATCGCTGGTGAGTCTGTCTGTGTGACAGCTCACCAGCGATGTGAGCGATATCGTTAGCGATCGCGCGTGCACGTGATCGATAACAATATCGCTGACGATATTGTAGCATGTGACGGCCGCCTTAGGGATATTGTCAAGCTAAGGATGGCTGAAAAACGACCACCTTTGAACAAGAAACATTAGATAAAATGTCAAAACTGGGCCAAGAAATATCTTAAGACTGATTTTTCAAAGGTTTTATGGACTGATGAAATGAGAGTGACTCTTGATGGGCCAGATGGATGTGCCAAAGGCTGGATCAGTAAAGGGTAGCGAGCTCCACTCCAACTCAGATGCCAGCAAGGTGGAGGTGGGGTACTGGTATAAGCTGGTATCATAAAAGATGAACTTGTGGGTAGGGATGAGCGAGTACTAAAATAATCGGACTCGCTAGACTATTTTGCACTTGCTTTTTTACTCTTGAAGCAGTGGCTAGGGTCACATCCGCGTTTTTTTTTTTAAATCCTGATCCGGTTTGGAGCTTTCAAAAAGCTCCAAACCGGACCAGGAAACGCTCCTGATAGGAGCCTATGCAAAACACCGGATGGCTTCACAAGCCATCCGGTGGCCGGATCCGGCACTGCTGCCTGCGTTTTAAATCATGCAGGCAGCAGTTTTCGCAGCGTTTCTGGGACCGCACTGCGTTAACCGGATGGCTCAGGATGTGTAATCCTGAGCCATCCGGTAACTGCATAGGTTGCGGATCCCCGGCTATTGCCGGGATCAGCAAACCTAGTAAAGAGTTAAATTGATTACTAAAGTACTGTTTGAGGTCTGTAGGGGGGGCTTAGACCCCCCTACAGACTGGCCGCCCACTTCGGTGGCCTTCTAGTACAATATCCCCGCTGGCACGGGCTCCTCCGAGCCCGTGCAAGTTCCCAACACCCCCAGCCCCCCGAATTACTATACAGGGGTGCCTGCACCCCTCTGGTATACTTATTCCTGTATGGGGGGAAAATGATATATTAAAGTCATGGTTAAAGTACATATTTACGGGTATCCTGCTCCAATGTTGTGAATAATCCATGGGCGGGGCTGTTTGCGGCAGCCTCCGCCCCCTCATTTCTCATGGCCGCCCCCTCTATGCCTCATCCATTGATGTGACGCCGGACGCGTCATGAAAGGGGCGGGGCGAACTCCGTCACACCGTGCGCCCCGCCCCTTTCATGACGCGTCCGGCGTCACATCAATGGATGAGGCATAGAGGGGGCGGCCATGAGAAATGAGGGGGCGGAGGCTGCCGCAAACAGCCCCGCCCATGGATTATTCACAACATTGGAGCAGGATACACGTAAATATGTACTTTAACCATGACTTTAATATATCATTTTCCCCCCATACAGGAATAAGTATACCAGAGGGGTGCAGGCACCCCTGTATAGTAATTCGGGGGGCTGGGGGTGTTGGGAACTTGCACGGGCTCGGAGGAGCCCGTGCCAGCGGGGATATTGTACTAGAAGGCCGCCGAAGTGGGCGGCCAGTCTGTAGGGGGGTCTAAGCCCCCCCCTACAGACCTCAAACAGTACTTTAGTAATCAATTTAACTCTTTACTAGGTTTGCTGATCCCGGCAATAGCCGGGGATCCGCAACCTATGCAGTTACCGGATGGCTCAGGATTACACATCCTGAGCCATCCGGTTACCGCAGTGCGGTATTCACCACACATTTTTGTAACAAAATGTGTGTGCCCGGCATTGCGTTCACCGCATCCGGATCCGGATGCGGTGAATGCAATTCATGTTTGCAATGTGACCCTACCCAGTGATACATTTTTTGGACGTTTTTTGCACTCTTTGGCCAGGGTCACATCGGCGTTTTTTGTTTAAAATCCTGATCCGGTTTTGAGCTTTAAAAAAGCTCAAAACCGGACCAGGAAAGGCTCCTGATAGAAGCCTATGCAAAACACCGGATGGCTTCACAAGCCATCCGGTGGCCGGATCCAGCACTGCTGCCTGCGTTTAAAATCATGCAGGCAGCAGTTTTCGCAACGTTTACCGGGACCGCACTGCGTTCACCGGATGGCTCAGGATGTGTAATCCTGAGCCATCCGGTAACTGCATAGCTTGCGGTTCCCGATCTGGCAAGTTAATAAAGAGTTAAAATAGCTGACCTAAATGACTTTTTGAGGTCTGTAGGGGGGCTTAGACCCCCCTACAGACCGGCCGGCGACTTCTATAGTGTTCTTCTACAATTTCTCAATGGTCACAGGCTCTTCGGAGTCCGTGCATGTAAACCAAAGGGGCCCCCCCGTATCACTATACTGGGGTGCATAGACCCCTGTATTACAAATAAGCTGTATTGATGTCTAGTAACGGTTAAATGTGTACATTTGCATTGTAAGTATATACTTACAACATTCTTTCGTAGGCAGAGTGAAGGAAATCCATGGGCGGGGCTGTGTGCAGCAGCCTCCGCCCGCTCCTTCTTGATGCCCGCCCCCTCTGGCCGTAATCCAGTGTTTTGAGGGCGGGCACGTCGTTAAAGGGGCGTGGCTAACCGCGGCACATAGTTAGCCACGCCCCTTTAACGACGTCCCCGCCCTCACAAGACTGG
This sequence comes from Allobates femoralis, assembly GCA_033576535.1. Classification (NCBI taxonomy): domain Eukaryota; kingdom Metazoa; phylum Chordata; class Amphibia; order Anura; family Aromobatidae; genus Allobates; species Allobates femoralis. The sequence continues at coordinate 270,481,286 of JARQOC010000002.1, read as the reverse complement.
ATTACGGCCAGAGGGGGCGGGCATCAAGAAGGAGCGGGCGGAGGCTGCTGCACACAGCCCCGCCCATGGATTTCCTTCACTCTGCCTACGAAAGAATGTTGTAAGTATATACTTACAATGCAAATGTACACATTTAACCGTTACTAGACATCAATACAGCTTATTTGTAATACAGGGGTCTATGCACCCCAGTATAGTGATACGGGGGGGCCCCTTTGGTTTACATGCACGGGCTCCGAAGAGCCTGTGACCATTGAGAAATTGTAGAAGAACACTATAGAAGTCGCCGGCCGGTCTGTAGGGGGGTCTAAGCCCCCCTACAGACCTCAAAAAGTCATTTAGGTCAGCTATTTTAACTCTTTATTAACTTGCCAGATCGGGAACCGCAAGCTATGCAGTTACCGGATGGCTCAGGATTACACATCCTGAGCCATCCGGTGACCGCAGTGCGGTATTCAGCACACAGTTTTGAAAAAAATGTGTGTGCCCGCCATTGCGTTCACCGCATCCGGATCCGGATGCGGTGAATGCAATTTAGGTTTCCAATGTGACCCTACCCTTTTTGTGATATATATTCTTGGTGGAGTGAACACGGTTTACAGCCCTGTTCACATTGTGATCTGGCTCAGTATCAGTTTTTTCATTAGTTTCTTGTCTTGCAAGTTGAGAGGTGCTCCACCCCTTCTCACTGAGCCTGAACACATAAATTGCTGTTTTTACCTTGTGTGCCCATAATGAATCTGGCCCTGCTGCACCCTGCATCTATGAGGTATGTTCACACTAGATCAGGTTTTAAATACGTTAGTCTAGGACCGTTCTGATAGGGGTCACCGTGGAGTGGTAGAACGGCTTCCATACTTTTTTGCAAAAAACGTACTAACTAAGAACCCTGCTGTTGATACTATTTTGCACTAGCTTTTTTACTCTTGAAGCAGTGATACATTTTTTGGACGTTTTTTGCACTCTTTTTGTGATATATATTCTTGGTGGAGTGAACACGGTTTACAGCCCTGTTCACATTGTGATCTGGCTCAGTATCAGTTTTTTCATTAGTTTCTTGTCTTGCAAGTTGAGAGGTGCTCCACCCCTTCTCACTGAGCCTGAACACATAAATTGCTGTTTTTACCTTGTGTGCCCATAATGAATCTGGCCCTGCTGCACCCTGCATCTATGAGGTATGTTCACACTAGATCAGGTTTTAAATACGTTAGTCTAGGACCGTTCTGATAGGGGTCACCGTGGAGTGGTAGAACGGCTTCCGTACTTTTTTGCAAAAAACGTACTAACTAAGAACCCTGCTGTTGATACTATTTTGCACTTGCTTTTTTACTCCTGAAGCAGTGATACATTTTTTGGACATTTTTTGCACTCTTTTTGTGATATATATTCTTGGTGGAGTGAACACGGTTTACAGCCCTGTTCACATTGTGATCTGGCTCAGTATCAGTTTTTTCATTAGTTTCTTGTCTTGCAAGTTGAGAGGTGCTCCACCCCTTCTCACTGAGCCTGAACACATAAATTGCTGTTTTTACCTTGTGTGCCCATAATGAATCTGGCCCTGCTGCACCCTGCATCTATGAGGTATGTTCACACTAGATCAGGTTTTAAATACGTTAGTCTAGGACCGTTCTGATAGGGGTCACCGTGGAGTGGTAGAACGGCTTCCGTACTTTTTTGCAAAAAACGTACTAACTAAGAACCCTGCTGTTGATACTATTTTGCACTTGCTTTTTTACTCCTGAAGCAGTGATACATTTTTTGGACATTTTTTGCACTCTTTTTGTGATATATATTCTTGGTGGAGTGAACACGGTTTACAGCCCTGTTCACATTGTGATCTGGCTCAGTATCAGTTTTTTCATTAGTTTCTTGTCTTGCAAGTTGAGAGGTGCTCCACCCCTTCTCACTGAGCCTGAACACATAAATTGCTGTTTTTACCTTGTGTGCCCATAATGAATCTGGCCCTGCTGCACCCTGCATCTATGAGGTATGTTCACACTAGATCAGGTTTTAAATACGTTAGTCTAGGACCGTTCTGATAGGGGTCACCGTGGAGTGGTAGAACGGCTTCCGTACTTTTTTGCAAAAAACGTACTAACTAAGAACCCTGCTGTTGATACTATTTTGCACTTGCTTTTTTACTCTTGAAGCAGTGATACATTTTTTGGACGTTTTTTGCACTCTTTTTGTGATATAGGCCAGGGTCACATCGGCGTTTTTTGTTTAAAATCCTGATCCGGTTTTGAGCTTTAAAAAAGCTCAAAACCGGACCAGGAAAGGCTCCTGATAGAAGCCTATGCAAAACACCGGATGGCTTCACAAGCCATCCGGTGGCCGGATCCGGCACTGCTGCCTGCGTTTAAAATCATGCAGGCAGCAGTTTTCGCAGCGTTTACCGGGACCGCACTGCGGTCATCGGATGGCTCAGGATGTGTAATCCTGAGCCATCCGGTAACTGCATAGCTTGCGGTTCCCGATCTGGCAAGTTAATAAAGAGTTAAAATAGCTGACCTAAATGCCTTTTTGAGGTCTGTAGGGGGGCTTAGACCCCCTACAGACCGGCCGGCGACTTCTATAGTGTTCTTCTACAATTTCTCAATGGTCACAGGCTCTTCGGAGCCCGTGCATGTAAACCAAAGGGGCCCCCCCGTATCACTATACTGGGGTGCATAGACCCCTGTATTACAAATAAGCTGTATTGATGTCTAGTAACGGTTAAATGTGTACATTTGCATTGTAAGTATATACTTACAACATTCTTTCGTAGGCAGCGATAAGGAAATCCATGGGTGGGGCTGTGTGCAGCAGCCTCCGCCCGCTCCTTCTTGATGCCCGCCCCCTCTGGCCGTAATCCAGTCTTGTGAGGGCGGGGACGTCGTTAAAGGGGCGTGGCTAACTATGTGCCGCAGTTAGCCACGCCCCTTTAACGACGTCCCCGCCCTCACAAGACTGGATTACGGCCAGAGGGGGCGGGCATCAAGAAGGAGCGGGCGGAGGCTGCTGCACACAGCCTCGCCCATGGATTTCCTTCACTCTGCCTACGAAAGAATGTTGTAAGTATATACTTACAATGCAAATGTACACATTTAACCGTTACTAGACAGGGTGCACAGCTCTGCTACATCTCTGGTGGAGGTTCTCTACCAGAGAAGTAGCAGAGCTAAAGAAGAACCCTGGATTGAATTACATTGGACAGAAGAGGATTTTTTTTTTAAATAAAGATGGAGTCCCTAAGTGCCTTTTTTTTTTTTTTTGTTTGTTGAAAAAAAAACAAAAAGACACTTAGATACTCCATCTTTATTTAAAAGAAATCCTCTTCCATCCGCCGTAGTCCCAAAACACAAATTCAGCACTGCTACATCACTCTGCATACAATATAGGGGAGCCCCTTTTTTTTATTATTTCATGAATTTCATGAAATAATAAAAAAAAAATGTGTGGGGCTCCGCGTTATTTCTATGTTCAGCCAGGTACAGCTAGGCAGCTGGGGGCTGGAATCCGCAGCGCAGGGAGGTCCAAGCCTTCTGGGCACCCCCCGCTGCGAATGGCAGCCCGCAGCCACCCCAGAAAATGGTGCGTTCATTGAAGCGCCATTTTTTGGCGCTGAACCCAACTCTTCCAGGGCTCTGGTGAAGTGGCTCACTGGGTAATAAAGGGGTTAGGGCCAGCTTTGTATTATCAGCTGGCCCTAAGCCCGAAATTCATGGCGGTCACGCCAATAGTAAACATTACCGCCATGAATTTCTAGTGAATTTTTAAAAAAAATATTTTTATTTGGAAAAAAATAGCAAAAAGACACTTAGGGACTCCATCTTTATTTAAAAGAAATCCTCTTCCGTCTGCCGTAGTCCCAAAACACAATTTCAGCACTGCTACATCACTCTGCATAGACACACATGTCTATGCAGAGTGATTGCAGGCTGAGAAATGAAAACAGTCAGGGTTCACCTCAGGTCATAGCTCAGGCTATGACCTGAGGTGAACCCTGCTGTCAAAGCCGAACTCTGCCGACAGCCGCCGGAGATTGCCGACCCCGGCAGAGCAGTGAATAAACCGGAAGTCATTAACTTCCGGTTTATTCACTGCTCTGCTGGCAGTCGGCAATCTCCAGCGGTCGGCAGCAGCAGTATGACTCTGACAGCAGGGTTCTGGAATAGATGTCACCATTCAAGAGCTGGGGAATGTTTGGCGGGAGGTTAAGAAGAACATTGGGGTGGCTCAGCATCGGCAGAAATGGAAGGTCGATAGGAAGCGCTCGTCAGGGGCCGCTTTCAAGGTGGGAGATAAGCAGGGGTGGACTGGCCCAGGTGGCAGGGGTCAAGTGCCCCCCAGGCTGGTGATATTGTCCTCTTCCAGGGCCGCCTCCATACAGAAATGGGCCGGTCTGTTTATGGTTTGCGGCCGCCGCCGCTAATATCACAGCAGCCGTGGCGGTGGGCGAGCACTGTGGTAAGTGGGATGCTGATCGCACTAAATAACCCCTCCCCCCACCCCCCCGCTTCTCACCTCGTCGGGCTCGCTGCTAGCATCCGCTCCTCACCTCGGGCTCGGAGGACAACTCTGCCTCCTCCCAGAATTAGAAGCGCGAGCCGCCCTGAGATAAGGTATTGCTATCCTTGAAGAATATTAGATTAAAGGTGCCCTCGCTGAAGTTGGGGTCCTAGGTTCATTGGTCCATATACATAGTAACATAGTAACATAGTAACATAGTTTTTAAGGTTGAAGGAAGACTTTAAGTCCATCTAGTTCAACCCATAGCCTAACATGTGAGATTTTGGAGATAGTCAATCCAATTGTCTTCCGATTAAAACTTCCCCATTCTTGCCATATTTCTGATGTGCTCCACAAGTCATTGTTGAAGGAGTTTATTCCCTCTGCTCTGTCTCCCTTGCCCCAACATCCTCCGGTGTCCATTGAGGGAAACCTGTAATATCAGACCCAAAGGATCATTGATTCCCAAATGGTCCGGAATTCCCTTCAATATCTGGTGCATTGGAAGGGGTATGGACCCGAAGAACGGTCCTGGGTTCCGGCTCAATCTATAAGAGCTGATCGGTTTGTCCAGGCCTTTCATCTGAGGTTTCCTGGGAAACCTGGGGGTCTGATGGTTCCCCCTTGAACAGGGGGTACTGTCACAATCTCCATAATGCCTTTTTTCTTTACTATGCTTTTGTGGGGATTGTCAGTCTGGGCTGGCTCTGTGCTGCAACTCACCTGCATTTCAATCTCACCTGATTAGAATTCTAGTTACGCAAGCTTGCTTCCCTTTTCTGTATCAATTGTTAATTTGCCTTTTGATGTGTAGGATTGATCTCTCTGTGCTCTGAGCAAGACCCTGCCTGATTAGTTACCTTACCTGGACTTGACTCTCTGCTTGTGACCTGATTCCTCTTTCTTCCTACTCCTCTGTGTTCTATTTCGTCCCTCTTTTTTCCTGACTTCTTCTTGAATTGGATTTCGCTTCTGAATATCACTAGCTGTTACTGCACCATTTCCTGGACTTGACCCCGGATTGTTTTGACCTCTCTTTACTACCAGTAAGTGACAATATTATTAAATTTACTGTCCGTTATTACAGTCTGTTTCCTGCACCTCAGAGACTAGTTATTACTGTTGTGACTCGCATCACAGGACGCTTGTGCATTTTAGAATTCAAAACTGGAAAACCGGCCTGAGCTCTCCACATGCCTTGGAGATTTTGTTGTGCCCGGCAGCCAGCATTCTCTCACAAAGTGTCTTCAGCGCTGCTGGTGGTGTCCTGATGGATAAGCGAATACGGCTGTCCACCGACAGTGTAGATTGCCTAACGTTATCAAGATAAACAAGTCATGGATCTCCAATGACTTTTCCACCCCAATGTCAGAATGGGGACACTAGGTGCTGGTGTACTTTTCAGTGTGCTGCATTGAGCTTCACATTCCAATATTTCAACTCTGGGGCAACTCTTGCCACTTTAGTGGTGGCTGTGCCTGCTTTTTGGAAAATTGTGGACTCATCTTATTGTCTCTTTCATGTATTGTGCATTACTTGAGCAGGGCTCTCTGAGCACAATATCTGCTCCTGACACTTGTGCACCACTTCATAAATACTCAATCTTGAAAGTCTAGGCCCAGACCTCCAGCCTTGCTTCCATTATGGCCCAATACATAATAATAGAATGAATACTAGTGATGAGCGAGTACCAAAATGCTCGGGTGCTCAATGCTCGAGCCGAGCATCCCAAGATACTCGTGTACTCGGCCCTATTGGAGACCCGAGTATTTTTATGAAATGACCGCCGGCAGCATGTAGAAACCCTAAAAATGTCACAAAAGTCTCAGAAGAGTGCTCAAATGACATGGCAACACCATGGGGAAGACCCCTGTAAGCATTTCTCACTCCAAAGTCACAGCTGTGAACAATGTTGTCCGAGTTTCACGCCAATTTTACGGAGTCACCAAAAAACCTTCCAAAATGACACCAAAATGAATATTCAGGGTGGAAATGTTAAGGGCACATACCCAATAGTGAGATACAGCTGGTGTATGTTACTTTTTGAGATTACATGAAAGATTTTACGTGAAAACATTGTGCGGCACTCCGATGTCCCTGAGAAGAGATGTACATGAAGCCCTGTCTTGACATAATGTGCCCATTTTGAAAAAGTGGGTGTATTGTAGTATTTTCCTTTACCAGGGCAGTCGAAAATTGTGAGGTTCACCAATGACCCATGCATACAGACATGCATGAGGGCCTGTAAACATGAAGTGGCTGTATTGTAGTATAGCCCTCTGGAAGGGCAGCTGAATATTGGGAGGTTCAACAATGCCCCTGGATACAGATGTGCATGAGGGCCTGTAAACCTGAAGTGGGTGTATTGTAGTATAGCCCTTTGGCAGGGCAGCCAACAATTGGGAGGTTCAACAATGCCCCTGGATACAGACATGCAGGAGGGCCTGTAAACCTAAAGTGGGTGTATTGTAGTATAGCCCTTTGGCAGGGCAGCCAAAAATTGGGAAGTTCAACAATGCCCCTGGATACAGACGTGCAGGAGGGCCTGTAAACCTGAAGTGGGTGTATTGTAGTATAGCCCTTTGGCAGGGCAGCCAAAAATTGGGAGGTTCAACAATGCCTCTGGATACAGACGTGCAGGAGGGCCTGTAAACATGAAGTGGGTGTATTGTAGTATAGCCCTTTGGCAGGGCAGCCAAAAATTGGGAGGTTCAACAATGCCCCTGGATACAGACGTGCATGAGGGCCTGTAAACCTGAAGTGGGTGTATTGTAGTATAGCCCTTTGGCAGGGCAGCCAAAAATTGGGAGGTTCAACAATGCCCCTGGATACAGACGTGCAGGAGGGCCTGTAAACCTGAAGTGGGTGTATTGTAGTATAGCCCTTTGGCAGGGCAGCCAAAAATTGGGAGGTTCAACAATGCCCCTGGATACAGACGTGCAGGAGGGCCTGTAAACCTGAAGTGGGTGTATTGTAGTATAGCCCTTTGGCAGGGCAGCTAAAAATTGGGAGGCTCCACATTGTCCCTGGATAGAGACGTACATGAGGGCCTCAAAACATTTTTCCCATTGAAAAGGAGCGGGTCTCCTGTCGTTTTCTTTTAGAATGGGCGAAAAAATTTACCACTGGGGGTATACCTGAAACAACAGCCTAACTATTGTAACGGTCATCATGGTGGCACATGAGGAGAAGGAGGAGCAGTCCAGCGATTAGCCAAAGTCCAGAAGTGTGTACTAGGGATGGACGAATTCCTCGCTACTATTTGGGACTCGACCGAATAGTAGCGGACTCGGGGGACTCGCTACTCGCCGAGTTTCCTTAGGAATTACTCGGGGGTAGCGAGTCCCTGTACTTTTGCAGTGTATCTATACAGATACACTACAAAAGTACCCTAAAAGTTAATCTAAGGGGTTAAAAACAATAAACATTAATACTCACCTCCTGTACTCCTGTACCGGGACCGGGACCGAAGACCTCCGGCTGTTACAGGACCTCCGAGACCACCGGGAGAAGATGGGGAAAAGGACCTTGCAGTTCAGCCAATCAGCATTCGGCTAGCGGTCACATGGGTTGAGACGTGGCTGCACTGCGGTCACATGACACACCCATTTGACCGCTAGCCGAATGCTGATTGGCTGAACTGCAAGGTCCTTTTCCCCATCTTCTCCCGGTGGTCTCGGAGGTCCTGTAACAGCCAGAGGTCTTCGGTACTGGTCCCGGTACATAAGGTACAGGAGTACAGGAGGTGAGTATTAATGTTTATTGTTTTTAACCCTTTAGATTAACTTTTAGGGTACTTTTGTAGTGTATCTGTATAGATACACTGCAAAAGTACAGGTTACTACTCGGACTCGCTGGACTCGCAACAAGTACCGAGTCTCGGACCCGGACTCGTTAGAGTCCAGCGAGTCCGAGTATTTCAGGATTCGCCCATCCCTAGTGTGTACCCATGGGTGAGTGGAGGTACATGACAAATTCCCATAACAAAATTTAAATTCCACTGTCATTTGCTGGTGATGTGGTGAAGTCTGGCCCAATCCAACCCTTGTTCATCTTGATTAGAGTCAGCCTGTCAGCATTTTCAGTTGACAGGCGGGTGCGTTTATCAGTAATGATTCCACCTGCGGCACTAAAAACACGCTCTGACAAAACGCTAGCGGCAGGGCAGGCCAGGACTTCCAAGGCGTAGAGAGCCAATTCATGCCACGTGTCCAGCTTGGAGACCCAATAATTGTAAGGCACAGAGGAATGTCGGAGTACAGTTGTTCGATCTGCAAGGTACTCCTTCATCATCTGGCCAAACTTAGCATTTCTTGTGGCACTACCCCGCACCTCAGGGGCTGTGGTACGTGAGGGGCTGAGAAAACTGTCCCACATCGTAAAGACTGTTCCCCTACCTCTGGCGGATTGGACTTGTGCCCCTCTAGGCTGTACGCCTTGGTTGTCCACCGATTCCTGACCTTTGCCGCTAGCGTTTTGTGAGGGGAATGATTTGCCTACTTCCGTGACTATGGCCTTCTGGAACTGCTGCATTTTGGCTGACCTCTCCGCCTCAGGAATAAGAGACATAAAGTTCTCCTTGTAGCGTGGGTCTAAGAGTGTTGCCAACCAGTAGTGATTGTCGGCCAAGATGTTCTTAACGCGAGGGTCACGAGCCAGGCAGCTTACCATAAAGTCAGCCATGTGCGCCAGACTCTTAACAGCCATCACTTCAGTATCCTGACCAACACGATGACTGAACATGCTGTCCTCCTTCTCCTCATCTCCCCTGTCCTCTGGCCAGCCACGCTGAAGTGAGGGTATGACTGGTGTGCATGTCATATCCTCAATTTGGCCAGATAGTTGCTGCATGTCTTCATAGTCCTCCTCCTCATCATAGTCCTCCACTGCACATTGTGATGAGATGAGGCTGGGCTGTGTGTTATCACCCACACCCACTACTGTTTCTTGCTCCAAGTCATCGCGCTCCGCCTGCAATGCATCATCTTTGTTTTTGAGCAGAGACCATTTTAGAAGGCAGAGTAGCGGTATGGTGACGCTAATAATGGCGTCATCGCCGCTCACCATCTTGGTGGAGTCCTCAAAGTTTTGGAGGACGGTACATAGGTCGGACATCCATCTCCACTCCTCAGGTGTTATGTGTGGAGTTTGACCCATTTCCCAACGGCTGAGGTGATGCAGGTAGTCAACAACTGCCCTCTTCTGCTCACATATCCTGACCAACATGTGCAGAGTTGAATTCCAACGCGTGGGAACATCACACACCAGTCTGTGGGCCAGAAGACGCAAACGGCGCTGAAAACCGGCAAGGCCGGCTGAAGCAGCAGGTGACTTGCGAAAATGTGCAGACAGGCGGTGAACTTTTACCAGCAAATCAGACAGCTCTGGGTATGACTTTAGAAACTGCTAAACCACCAGGTTGGGCACATGGGCCACGCATGGAACATGCGTCAGCTGGCCTCACCTCAAAGCTGCCACCAGGTTCCGGCCATTGTCACACACGACCTTTCCTGGCTTTAGGTTCAGAGGTGTGAGCCAGTGATCTGCCTGCTGTTTCAGAGCTGTCCACACCTCTTCTGCATTGTGGGGTTGGTCACCTATGCATACTAGCTTCAGCACAGCCTGTTGCCGCTTCGCAGAGGCAGTGCTGCAGTGCTTCCAGCTTAGGACTGGTGTGGAGGGTAAAGTGGATGAGGATGCGCAGGAGGAGGAGGAGGAGGCTGAGGAGCATGACATTCCGGAGCTGTAGAGTGTGGGTGAAAACGCTGACTGAGGTAGGGCCTGCAATCCTTGGTGTGGGAAGGACGTGTTCCGTCCCTCGCTCAGACTGGGTCCCAGCTTCCACAATATTAACCCAGTGTGCCATCAAGGAGATGTAGCGGCCTTGCCCACAAGCACTTGTCCATGTGTCTGTGGTTAGGTGGTCTTTGGCTGAAACAGCGTTGTTCAGGGCACGTGTGATGCTTTGTGACACGTGGTTATGCAATGCGGGGACAGCACACCTGGAGAAATAGTGGCGGCTGGGGATCGAGTAACGTGGGACAGCAGCCGCCATCAGGTCACGGAATGCTCCCGTCTCCACCAACCGGAAAGGTAACATTTCTAGCGCAAGAAGTCGCGAAATGTGAGCATTTAGAACTGTGGCATGTGGGGCGTTGGCAGCGTATTTGAGCCTGCGTTCAAAGGTTTGCTGAATGGATAACTGAACGCTGCGCTGGGACAAGGACGTGCTTGATGGTGGTGTTATTTGTGCGTGGGCAACTTCAGGTGCAGGGCCGGAGGCTTGTTCGCAGGCAGCATGGACAGTGGATTGGCTCGCACGCACAACACGCGAACACGTAGCAGTGACATCAGCAAGCACCGCTCCTCGACTCTGTTGTACTTCCCACAAAGTCGGGTGCTTGGCTGACATGTGTCTGATCATGCTCGTGGTGGTCAGGCTGCTAGTTTTCGTACCCCTGCTGATGCTGGCATGGCAGGTGTTGCAAATGGCCTCCAGAGCCACATCTGGAGCCAACTTAAACTGCCAGACTCGGGAAGACCTAACATTTGCACAGGCACCTTGTGTCGTGTTGTTGTTACGGGGAACTGTTGCCTGACTTCTGCCTGGGGCCACCACCCTGCTTCTTACTGCCTGTTGGGAAGCTACGCCTCCCTCCCCCTGTGCACTGCTGTCCTCGCTCTGCATATCCTCCTACCAGGTTGGGTCAGCTACTGGATCATCCACCACGCCGTCTTCCTCTTCCGCACCCTGATCCTCCTCCTGACTTCCTGGCAATTGTGTCTCATCATCGTCCACCCCTTGTTGAGACACGTTGCCAATGTTCCCTTCGTGAGAACGTGGCTGCTCAAATATTTGGGCTTCTGTACATACGATCTCCTCATGACCCACTTCAACAGGAGCTGGCGAGAGGCCAGATTGTGCGAATGGATACGTGAACAGCTCTTCCGAGTGTCCAAGTGTGGGATCAGTAATGTCCGGGACGTGTACTCGACCTGGTGGTAGGAAGGAGGATCAGGTTGGGAAACGTGCGGTGCAGTATCACGGTTACTGACACTTGACCGTGTGGAAGACAGGGTGTTTGTGGAGGTGCCAATCTGACTGGAAAGCATTATCAGCTATCCAAGTAACAACCTGTTGACACTGGTCTTGGCTCAAGAGCGGTGTACTGCTGCGGGCCCCAAGAATTTGGGACAGGACGTGCGAGCGAGTAGATGTGGCACTTTGTTGTTGCGAAATTAGTGCTTGCGCACGACCTCGGCCTCTGCCTGCACCACCATCACGTCCACTTCCTTGTTCCTTGCCAACGCCCTTGCGCATTTTGCCTGTATACAGGTACAACAGTCTCCTGACTGTTCTGGTCACAGGAAAGCTGGATATGGATATTACACCCTGCCTGTATAGAGCTAGTCAGCTACAACAGTCTCCTGACTGTTCTGGTCACAGGAAAGCTGGATATGGATAGCCTGCCTGTATACAGAATGCTCACCGAAAATAGATAATGTAATCCTAGCTTAATTTATATATATATATATATATATATATATATATATATGAGGAATTACTACTAAAATGTAACTTTTATTGATAATCTTAAAAAAGGAAACTATAGTTCCAACCAAAGGTGTGCAGCTGACTTTCTATAGGGGGGAGGGGTTCTGGGGCACACGTGGCCCGACCCTATCCTCTCCCTACCTTACCCTGCCTGACAACGGAGTTTTATACACGTACAAAACCCACTAGGTGGTGTCCCCGTTCCACGGCGGCTGTCCCTACTAACCCTTAGTTGGTGTCTAAAGGTGCAAGCCCATTGGTACCCTATACCTCCTTACAGCAAGGATCTAATGTCATACATATATGCTGGAAGGTATCACAAAAAGGGGGTGCTATCCTCAGAGTTAAGGGTCTATCCCTTTAACTTTGTGGCCTCAAAAAACGGCCACCTAAAGGACACGAAAAAGCAGCTGTTTGGAGAGATAAATCCTTCTTATCTTAAGATTGTGGAGGTGTTAGGCGTCATACCATACTGTCATTAAGTTCCTCAATTCCCATACCAATACAGTGTATTAGCAATAAACCTAGCAAATGTCAGGTACAATAATTAAAACAGCATTGCTTCACCTTCACCTTATATCTCACACAACAACCTCATTGCAAAATGTCACCTTAGTGAAATACAGTTAAAGCTCCGAGAAAGCCAGATCTACCAAGTCCGCTAGGGTCACTTCACAGGCAAGGTTACCAGTGCCCCATAGAAAGATCAGGGTATAACTTATCTGATCCTGATGTACTCGCACTTCATCTTCACTCGACGCGTTTCCCCCACCATGGATGTAGTAGTGGGTTCCTCAGGAGTGGTTGTTAGTGGCACAGGGTGTCTGTACATACCCTGGGGCGCCCAGGGCAAAGGGTCTGATGCTCCCCCTCAACCCCTATGTAGTGATATATGGCGGCCCTCACCCTCCTCTTAGCCACCCTTATATGCTCTCCCCCTTCAAAGAGCTAAATGAGGGGGGCGGCGCCGGCGTGCGTTCCACGCCGCGCTGCCATTACAGTCTTGTAGGCCGCAAACCGGATGTGCGTCATGTAAACAAAGTCACATGACCGCACAGCTCCGTTCATCTACTCCTTCCCCAAACCGGAAGTGCGCGAACGCCCTCCCCGCTCCCCGGGAACAACAATACTAGGCCAAAGGTTCCACCCACATTTCCTGTGCATTCATACAACACAGGAGGTGGGCTTCACTCCAGCACTCCTCCTCCAATGTTAACAGTACAGATACAGGAGGTGGAGACTGTGGGGAAATCAACCCCCCTGGCACACAATGGGAAAGGAAAAAGATATAACAGAGGGAGGTTTCTCAGTGTCACATCAGTATAGATATGGGTTAACCTACACATATATCTGCATAAAGCCCTCATGCAATCTATGGGGTCCAACAATAGGATGGCTTACAGGGTGTTATATGCCCCAGATATAACATCTGGTGTAAGTCACACACCCAGGTGACCTAAACTCAATTGCACACATAGATAGTTATAACGATATGTGTGTCCCATAGTAGAGACATGATATATTTTGAAGCCCTGTATGATCCTTTTTTGGATTGATAGACTTCCTGCACAGTTGTCTTGTACTAATTCCAAAGATCCATAGAATAAGATACTGGAAAAGTGTGTCAGGCAAGGGTACAATCACAGAGACATCAGGCAACCTTACAAATACGGAGTGTATGTCAATTGTTCGTTTAAGCCACATCCGCCCACTGACCCCATCCTATAGATCCACCTCGTCTCTTTCTTTAGGATGATGTTATCCCAATTGCCAGCCCTCGTGGGTCTGTCCACCACCTCCATAATCTGGAAACTAAAGCACTTGAGATCCCCACCATGGACTCCTCTCACATGACGTGAGACGGGGGTATCCCTTGCATGTCTGATATCCCCCAGATGATCCCCTATGCGTTTCTTAAGGTGTCTCTTTGTTTTCCCTATATAGTCCATGGGGCAGGAACATTGGAATAAATAAACGACACCTTCAGTCCTACAGTTTCCAAAATGTCTACTGGTGTAAATTTCGCCAGTTGTACTGCTCTGGAAGAAATCAGATCTCCTCACATAATTGCAGTACACACATTTCCCACACCTGAAGGTGCCGTTCTTCCGTTGGTCTAACCAAGTGCCCTGTTTCTTAGGTGGACAGTAAAATCTATGGACCAATTGGTCCCTCAATGACCTCCCACGTCTGAAGGTAATGGCTGGTCTTACAGGGATAAAGGGGGCCACCTCTTTATCTGACAGGAGTACCCCCCAGTGTCTCTCGAGAATATCTCGCACCTCTCCAGATCGATCATCGAATGTACCAATCATCCTTACTACATTTTCCGAGACCGGTTTTACCTCGGGTCAAAGAAGGGTTTCCCTACTTTTACCAGCTGCGTTCTGAAAGGCCTCACTCAGAACCCGCGATGGATATCCCTTATCCAAGAATCGTCTCTGCATCCCTCTTGCTTCCAAGTGGAATTTGCTGACATCCGAGCAGTTCCGCCTGGCCCTCAAATACTGGCCCTTCGGTATACCCCCTCTCAGGCTCCTAGGATGGTGGCTGTCCCACCTCAGTAGGTCATTCATGGCCGTGGGTTTACGGTATATAGTTGTCTGTAAACCACCACACCCATCCTTATATACGGTAACATCCAAGAAGTTGAGGGACCTCTCATGGATCTCCGAGGTGAATCTCAGACCCAAACTGTTAATATTCAAATTGTTGATGAAGTTCTCAAATTATTGTTTTTCGCCTCTCCACAGGATCATAATATCATCAATATAGCGCCCCCAGAAAATTATCTGGGGGCTCCACCAAGCAGAAGCTTCCTCTGTGAAGACTACGATATCCTCCCACCAGCCCAGGAGCAAGTTGGCATAGCTAGGGGCACACGAACTCCCCATGGCTGTGCCCCTGGACTGGTGGTAGAACTTACCATCGAACAGAAAGAAGTTATGGGTCAATACATATGAGAGTAGTGATAGAATGAATGTGCTGTGTTCCAAATATTGTCTTCCCCGGGTCTTAAGATAGTATTCCACTGCCATCAGGCCTTTCTCGTGGGGTATACTGCTGTACAATGCCTCCACGTCAATGGAGGCTAATTGCACATCATCCCCCACCGAGATGCCATCAAGTTTGCTTATTAGATCTAAAGTATCCCTGATGTATGAGGGTAGACTAGTTACAAATTCCCTCAAGACCTTATCGAGGTATATCCCACAGTTCTGGGTGATGGATCTTATCCCAGAGACTATGGGACGACCTCGCAGTGGAGATAGACCCTTGTGTACCTTGGGAAGTGAATAGAACACAGCCATAACCGGGTGCTTGTTATACATAAACTTCTTCTCACTACTAGATATCACCCCTTTTTCCAATGCCCCCTCTAGTATACTCTCTAGTTCCATTTGGAACACAGCCGTCGGATCTCCCTCCAATCTGGTATACTCTACCAATCTCTAATCTTCTTGGATGTTACCGTATATAAGGACGGGTGTGGTGGTTTACAGACAACTATATACCGTAAACCCACGGCCACGAATGACCTACTGAGGTGGGACAGCCACCATCCTAGGAGCCTGAGAGGGGGTATACCGAAGGGCCAGTATTTGAGGGCCAGGCGGGAACTGCTCGGATGTCAGCAAATTCCACTTGGAAGCAAGAGGGATGCAGAGACGATTCTTGGATATCCATCGCGGGTTCTGAGTGAGGCCTTTAAGAACGCAGCTGGTAAAAGTAGGGAAACCCTTCTTAGACCCAAGGTAAAACCGGTCTTGGAAAATGTAGTAAGGATGATTGGTACATTTGATGATCGATCTGGAGAGGTGCGAGATATTCTCGAGAGACACTGGGGGGTACTCCTGTCAGATAAAGAGGTGGTCCCCTTTATCCCTGTAAGACCAGCTATTACCTTCAGACGTGGGAGGTCATTGAGGGACCAATTGGTCCATAGCTTTTACTGTCCACCTAAGAAACAGGGCAATTGGTTAGACCAACGGAAGAACGGCACCTTCAGGTGTGGGAAATGTGTGTACTTTAATTATGTGAGGAGATCTGATTCCTTCCAGAGCAGTACAACTGGCGAAATTTTCACCAGTAGACATTTTGGAAACTGTAGGACTGAAGGTGTCGTTTATTTATTCCAATGTTCCCGCCCCATGGACTATATAGGGAAAACAAAGAGACACCTTAAGAAACGCATAGGGGATCATCTGGGGGATATCAGACATGCAAGGGATACCCCCGTCTCACGTCATGTGAGAGGAGTCCATGGTGGGGATCTCAAGTGCTTTAGTTTCCAGATTATGGAGGTGGTGGACAGACCCACGAGGGGTGGCAATTGGGATAACATCATCCTAAAGAAAGAGACGAGGTGGATCTATAGGATGGGGTCAGTGGGCGGATGTGGCTTAAACGAACAATTGACATACACTCCGTATTTGTAAGGTTGCCTGATGTCTCTGTGAACGTACCCTTGCCCGACACACTTTTCCAGTATCTTATTCTATGGATCTTTGGAATTGGTACAAGACAACTCTGCAGGAAGTCTATCAATCCAAAAAAGGATCATACAGGGCTTCAAAATATATCATGTCTCTACTATGGGACACACATATCGTTATAACTATCTATGTGTGCAATTGAGTTTAGGTCACCTGGGTGTGTGACTTACACCAGATGTTATATCTGGGGCATATAACACCCTGTAAGCCATCCTATTGTTGGACCCCATAGATTGCATGAGGGCTTTATGCAGATATATATGTAGGTTAACCCATATCTATACTGATGTGACACTGAGAAACCTCCCTCCGTTATATCTTTTTCCTTTCCCATTGTGTGCCAGGGGGGTGATTTCCCCACAGTCTCCACCTCCTGTATCTGTACTGTTAACATTGAAGGAGGAGTGCTGGAGTGAAGCCCACCTCCTGTGTTGTATGAATGCACAGGAAATGTGGGCAGAACCTTTGGCCTAGTATTGTTGTTCGCGGGGAGTGCGTTCGCGCACTTCCGGTTTGGGGAAGGAGTAGATGAACGGAGCTGTGCGGTCATGTGACTTTGTTTACATGACGCACATCCGGTTTGCGGCCTACAGGACTGTAATGGCGGCGCGGCGTGGAACGCACGCCGGTGCCGCCCCCCTCATTTAGCTCTTTGAAGGGGGAGAGCATATAAGGGTGGCTAAGAGGAGGGTGAGGGCCGCCATATATCACTACATAGGGGTTGAGGGGGAGCATCAGACCCTTTGCCCTGGGCGCCCCAGGGTATGTACGGACACCCTGTGCAACTAACAACCACTCCTGAGGAACCCACTACTACATCCATGGTGGGGGAAACGCGTCGAGTGAAGACGAAGTGCGAGTACATCAGGATCAGATAAGTTATACCCTGATCTTTCTATGGGGCACTGGTAACCTTGCCTGTGAAGTGACCCTAGCGGACTTGGTAGATCTGGCTTTCTCAGAGCATTAACTGTATTTCACTAAGGTGACATTTTGCAATGAGGTTGTTGTGTGAGATATAAGGTGAATGTGAAGCAATGCTGTGTTAATTTTTGTACCTAACATTTGCTAGGTTTATTGCTAATACACTGTATTGGTATGGGAATTGAGGAACTTAATGACAGTATGGTATGACGCCTAACACCTCCACAATCTTAAGATAAGAAGGATTTATCTCTCCAAACAGCTGCCTTTTCGTGTCCTTTAGGTGGCCGTTTTTTGAGGCCACAAAGTTAAAGGGATAGACCCTTAACTCTGAGGATAGCACCCCCTTTTTGTGATACCTTCCAGCATATATGTATGACATTAGATCCTTGCTGTAAGGAGGTATAGGGTACCAATGGGCCTGCACATTTAGACACCAGCTAAGGGTTAGTAGGGACAGCCGCCATGGAACGGGGACACCACCTAGGGGGTTTTGTACGTGTATAAAACTCCGTTGTCAGGCAGGGTAAGGTAGGGAGAGGATAGGGTCAGGCCACGTGTGCCCCAGACCCCCCCCCCCCTATAGAAAGTCAGCTGAACACCTTTGATTGGAACTATAGTTTCCTTTTTTAAGATTATCAATAAAAGTTACATTTTAGTAGTAATTCCTGCCTGTATACAGCTAGTCAGCTACAACAGTCTCCTGACTGTTCTGGTCACAGGAAAGCTGGATATAGATAATACACCCTGCCTGTATAGAGCTAGTCAGCTACAACAGTCTCCTGAGGACTGTTCTGGTCACAGGAAAGCTGGATATGGATAGTCTGCCTGTATACAGCTAGTCAGCTACAACAGTCTCCTGAGGACTGTTCTGGTCACAAGAAAGCTGGATATGGATAGCCTGCCTGTATACAGCTAGTCAGCTACAACAGTCTCCTGACTGTTCTGGTCCCAGGAAAGCTGGATAAGGATAGCCTGCCTGTATACAGCTAGTCAGCTACAACAGTCTCCTGACTGTTCTGGTCACAGGAAAGCTGGATATGGATAGCCTGCCTGTATACAGCTAGTCAGCTACAACAGTCTCCTGACTGTTCTGGTCACAGGAAAGCTGGATATGGATAGCCTGCCTGTATACAGCTAGTCAGCTACAACAGTCCCCTGACTGTTCTGGTCACAGGAAAGCTGGATATGGATATTACACCCTGCCTGTATAGAGCTAGTCAGCTACAACAGTCTCCTGACAGTTCTGGTCACAGGAAAGCTGGATATAGATATTACACCCTGCCTGTATACAGCTAGTCAGCTACATCAGTCTCCTGACTGTTCTGGTCACAGGAAAGCTGGATATGGATATTACACCCTGCCTGTATAGAGCTAGTCAGCTAAAACAGTCTCCTGACTCTTCTGGTCACAGGAAAGCTGGATATGGATAGCCTGCCTGTATACAGCTAGTCAGCTACAACAGTCTCCTGACTGTTCTGGTCACAGGAAAGCTGGATATGGATATTACACCCTGCCTGTATAGAGCTAGTCAGCTACAACAGTCTCCTGACTGTTTCTGGTCACAGGAAAGCTGGATATGGATATTACACCCTGCCTGTATACAGCTAGTCAGCTACAACAGTCTCCTGACTTTTCTGGTCACAGGAAAGCTGGATATGGATAGCCTGCCTGTATACAGCTAGTCAGCTACAACAGTGAGCTAGTCAGCTACAACAGTCTCCTGACTGTTCTGGTCACAGGAAAGGTGGATATGGATAGCCTGCCTGTATACAGCTACTCAGCTACAACAGTCTCCTGACCTGGTCACAGGAAAGATGGATATGGATATTTGACCCTGTCTGTTTAGAGCTAGTCAGCTACAACAGTCTCCTGACTGTTCTGGTCACAGGAAAATTGGATATGGATATTACACCCTGCCTGTATACAGCTAGTCAGCTACAACAGTCTCCTGAGGACTGTTCTGGTCACTGGAAAGCTTGGACTCCGATCTGGATCACCCTGCCTATATCTTCCTAGATTAGTCCTGAGAAGGACTGTTCTGGTCAGCAGCAGTTTGCAGCCCTGCTCCGGATCTAACTATGAGGGCCGCAAATCTGTCCCTTAAGCAGCAGCAGCAGACACTCTCCCTACACTGACTGTCTGGATGGCTGTGTGCCGAGCACATTGTAGCCAGGTCTTATAAAGGCTCCGTCACGCTGTGCGGGCCAGCCAATCACTGCAATGCCACAACTAACAGGGCTGTGGCATTGCAGTGACTGCCAGCCGATCCCTACATGTGGGCTGGCTCTCTAAAGAGCGCCAACATGCAGGGATGAGGACCCCGAGTACAGCACGAGAATCGCGAGATTACTCGGTACCCGCCGAGTAGCCCGAGTACAGTGATACTCGTGCGAGTACCGAATAGTCACAAGCGTACTCGCTCATCACTAATGAATACCACTTGTTGATGTGTGACAATAATTTTTAATAAGTGGGGAGTTTTGTTAGGGTCTCTTTGCTGTGTGGTGTATGTCAACAGCAGGGATATCTGAGTGACATGCCTACAACTGTCACTCATCCTCCTTTTACTCCTCCTCCTTTTACTTAATAGAGAAAACTACTGCCACTTTTCCCCTGTGACTCATCCATCTGTCAATTCAAACTGAGTTTCACCCACTTCTGAAGTCTAAGTGAATGTGAACCACCTCCTATTTTGAACTGTGTTTAAAAAGTGTGCAAGCTGGTACCGACCATGGCTCATGCACCCAATGCATGAGACTATTTGTACTCCAGGTAGATTGTAGTCCCTTTTCCTGTTGTACGCCACTAATATTAATAATTTGTCAGCTTTGGACACCTTTAAAGCTGTTATCAATGTGTTCTCAACGTTTTCTGTGCACTCAGCTAAAGCGCACCCCGACCAGCTTTGTGTGTGGCTGGTAACCATGGAACACATCGAGTTACAAAGGGCAGCGTTCTCGCAAGGCACATAGCTTTAACGCTATGTACTTCTGGAAAATATTCTAAGTATTAAGCACATGCCATTAAAATCAGCTATTAACGGCAGTCTGACCCTAGACTAACACACAGTAGCAGCAGCAACAAGACTGTCCCTAAGCTCTAACACTATGAAAATGGCTATGAGGGAAAATAGTCGCTTCTTATATGCCAAGGATATGTGACTTAACCAGCCCATGACACAAGCCCTTGTGCGTGCAAGTTCTGTTTCATTTAGGCGTGCTGATTGGCTGCCAAACCAGACCATCCACAGTAAGTGAGGGACAAAATAAAATGGAGACCTGCACTTATCTAACCTGAGATCTCTCCCACCCCCTCCACTCCAGCCCGCTATCCTAGACACTCACACTTATGATAATGTAGAACAGAAGCATTAGTGCAAATACAACATTGCATTCTGTCATCCAAACAGTTATCGAACAAGACCCGAATTCCCAACTTTTTAGCAAAACGTTTGTGTTCGAGGGACCAAACGAACAATGCTAAATTCAGCCCAAATTTTAAATTGGTGAACATGTTCGACTAATGTTTGCTCATCACTACTCCCTACGCAGAGATGTGTGCGGCCATTGGTGGAGCACAAAGCATTATAATGAGGGCAATCTGGCCATGTGCCTCCCTGGAGCCTCATGTCCTGGATGGTAGTCCACATTGTCCTCATTATAATCTGCCCATGACTCAACTGCTGACACAAAGACATAAAAAAGCTAGACTGCAGTTTTCCAAAATGTATATGAGTAGGTCACAATCACTCTGGGGAAGCATCTTCATGACAAATGTGACCATGATAGAGCTTATTGTTAAAGCACATTATTCTACCGATTAGAGAAAAGAAAATGAGGCCCACAATATAAAGAACACAGTACTTACAGTTAAATATGGCGGGAGGTCAAAAATGTTATAGGGTTGTTATGCTGCCTCTAGCACCGGGTCTCTTGACTGTGTACAAGTCATCATGAAACCTGACGAGTACCAAAGGATATTTTGTGGCAATGTAGTCCAGTGTCAGAAAGCTGTGTTCACGTTTTAGGTCATGGGTCTTCCAGCAGGACAATAACCTCAAACAAACTTCAGGAAGCTTGCAAAAATGGATGCAAACAAAGACCTGGAGAGTTCTGAAGTGGCCAGCAATGAGTCTGGATGTAAATCCCATTGAACACTTGTGGAGAGATCTTAAAGGGACTCTATCAGGTCATTTTTCAGTATGATACTAATAGCACCCTTGAATAGTGCCTGGGCAGAGCTTTTAGAATATGTAAAGACACTAATGTACCCTGTGTAGTTCTTTTGCTATGAGCATCTTCACACCTAGCAGGCAGCTAGCTTCTGCAGTAAGAGTAATAGACTGGACTAAATCAATTAATCCAGCTGTGTAAGAGTTAATTTATTATTTACTCCTTCTCAGGCAGCTCTCCTCTCTAGCTTCCCTGTCAGGTTTCAGTTTAATTTAGAAGAGTCTGATGAGGAGACAGAGGGAGGGATTACAGGCACACACCTTACATTGCCTTACCTAGATACCAATTCACCTCTATTTGTTTCTCTGAGCAGGAGCCTGTCAGTGACAGATTCTGTGTTTATTTTACTTCTTGGTTATTTGCAGCAAAAGAAAAGAGAGCAGAGAGAAGAGAGCAGAGAGGAGGATACAGCCCCCCCCCCCAATATGAGCGATTTCTACTGATCTTCTTCTGTGCAGTGCAGTGATGTGAATATGTGACATGAATATTCATTCCTTTGAGAGTAGGAGCAGAGAACTCACTATGATTCACAGATGCAATGAATCTATTTTTTTGAGGTTTACACAGAATAGGAAGGAAGCATAAATAATAGAAATATATTAATAGAAAGAGCTTATAGAAAGGAATTAGGCAATGATAGCAGTTACATATGGATTTTTGACCTGACATATTCCCTTTAACATTACTGTTACCCTTTAAATATGAAAGACTTGGAGCATTTTGCAAAAGAAGAGTGGTCCAAAATTCCATTTGAGAAGTGTAAGGGCCACTTTACACACACCAACTTATCTGTCTAACTTCTAAACAACTTACTGGTTGCAGTGAAATCATGGACACATTGCTCCATTTTGTGGCTGTGTACAAATAGAACAATGTGTCCATGATTTCACTGCAACCAGTAAGTTGTGGAGAAGTTGGACAGATAAGTTGGTGTGTGTGGAAGTGGCCATAAGAAGCTTGTTGATGGTTATATGAAGCAATTAATTGCGGTTGTTTATTTCAAAGAGTGTGCAACAAAATTCCCACCCATTTTTGTGGTTTTTATTAAATAATGTCCAATTTGCCTTTTTTTTCTCTTTTTTTATGTTGGTCCACTTCCAATACCCACAACAAAATAAACATGTGTACAACAAAACGTGTAATTGCAACATTTTCTGGGACAAATACTTCAGTTTATGGAACAATTTCAAGGGTGCCAACAGTTATAATAATAACAACACTTTTGGCTATGACTGTATATAACAATTGGCTATTCAGTATAATATAGGATGGATAGCTAAGTGCTTATCATTTACTGTGGTCTGTCTGTCTAAATGGGCTCTTAAGCAAGTGCCAATCATCAGGGGCGTAACTAGAACTGGCAGGGCCCCATAGCAAACTTTTGAACGGGGCCCCCTCCAAGACACCCCCCCAATGACACGCCCCTCCAAGACACGCCCTCAATGACACGCTCCTTCAAGACACACACCCTTACAGGCCCCAGCAGTATTACAGCAGCCCCAGTGGTATACAGCAGCCTCCACAGTGGTATATACAGGCCCCAGCAGTATTATAGCAGCCTCCCCAGTGGTATATACAGGGCCCAGCAGTATTACAGCAGCCTCCCCAGTGGTATATACAGGCCCCAGCAGTATTATAGCAGCCTCCCCAGTGGTATATACAGGCCCCAGCAGTATTACAGCAGCTCCAGTGGTATACAGCAGCCTCCCCAGTGGTATATACAGGCCCCAGCAGTATTATAGCAGCCTCCCCAGTGGTATATACAGGCCCCAGCAGTATTACATCAGCCTCCCCAGTGGTATATACAGGCCCCAGCAGTATTACAGCAGCCCCAGTGGTATATACAGGCCCCCGCAGTATTACAGCAGCCCAGTGGTATACAGCAGCCTCCCAGTGGTATATACAGGCCCCAGCAGTATTACAGCAGCCCCAGTCGTATACAGCAGCCTCCCCAGTGGTATATACAGGCCCAGCAGTATTATAGCAGTCCCCAGTGGTATATACAGGCCCCAGCAGTATTACAGTAGCTCCAGTGGTATATACAGGCCCCAGCAGTATTACAGCAGCCCCAGTGGTATACAGCAGCCTCCCTAGTGGTATATACAGGCCCCAGCAGTATTACAGCAGCCCCAGTGGTATACAGCAGCCTCCACAGTGGTATATACAGGCCCAGGTGGTGTATATACAGGCCCCTGGTGGTGGTATACAGGGCACTGGTGGTGGTATACAGGGCCCCTGGTGGTGGTATATACAGGCCCCTAGTGGTGGTATATACAGACCCTGGTGGTGTATATACAGGGCCCCTGGTGGTGTTATATACAGGGCCCCTGGTGGTGGTATATACAGGCCCCTGGTGGTGTTATATACAGGGCCCTGGTGGTGGTAATACAGGCCCCTGGTGTGGTTACAGGGCCCCTGGTGGTGATATACAGGGCCCCTGGTGGTGGTATATACAGGCCCTGGTGGTGGTATATACAGGCCCTTGGTGGTGGTATATACAGGCCCCTGGTGGTGTTATATACAGGGCCCTGGTGGTTTATATACAGGGCCCCTGGTGGTGGTATATACAGCCCTGGTGGTGGTATACAGGCCCCTAGTCGTGGTATATACAGGCCCAGTGGCGTTACCAGTGTCCCTCGTGCCCCGGTGAAGCGGGGGGGGGGGTGCTAGTGGTGCCGGCGGGTGAGAAGCAGGGGGGGACGTGCTAGTGGTGGGCGCCGCCGGGTGAGAAGCGGTGGGGTGGCGGTGCTACTGGTGCGTGGGTGAGAAGCGGGGAGGGGGGTGCTAGTGGTGCCGCCCGGGTGGGAAGCGCACAATTAACCTGCTCTGCTTCTCCCGGCTTTTGGTGGGGCGGCACTGCTACGCGGCTGCAGAAGTGATCACTGCAGCTCCTCTTCCGGCTCCTCTTCCGGCTCTATCGGGTCGCGGCGGGCGGCTGGGGGTACAGGCAGCAGGGCCCCGGGAGCTCGGGGCCCCCCAGGGGAGCTCGGGGCCCGCCGACCGCGGTACTTACGCCACTGTATCGCAATGACCGGATAGCAACGTAGCGGCGCTGGGTCCGGCCCCCCACAAGCGCCGGGCCCCAAAGCGACCGCTACGTCTGCTATGCGGTAGTTACGCCCCTGCCAATCATTAATAGTTTACCAGTTGGATATAATTTAGTGTTGCCTTTTTGCCTGTCGAAACATACCCCCTTAAAATGTAGATACAGAATAAATATTTATATTTAGTAACTTATGGCTGGCATCTTATCTGACTTCAGCCATTTTCTTCAGGAGGTAGACTTGCAGTTGCGTCCCTCCCTGAATACTGTAATCGAGTTGTGGTTTTTTCATGTGAATTGTGTCCTGCATCTTTGAAAATGATGTGAAATGTGTAATACAGTAATGTAACCTGTTATAATATTTTCATGTACTATGTATAGCACTTCTATATGTGAAGTTTTCCAGACTATAGTGTATGCAATAGTTAAGTGTTGGGACTAGCCCATAATGATGGAAGGGGTTAGCATCTAGGAAGAGTGATGGTTTCCTGTGGTACTTCACATAGGTCACAGAGTGTGACTGGAGCAGACCTATAGTCTAAGAGGTCATAAAGGGATGTAATGGGTGACCTGTGGCAAGAAAAAGGAGAAAGGAGACAGAAGTAAGATCGCATGATACTAAAGTACTGACCAAGTCACAGAACATGAGAGATGACTGAGGCTACAGATCGACCTAATGAAGGCAAAAGGGTAAAGGGGATGGGACTTTAGCAACATGGCCCCAATTCAAAAGATAACAGGTCAGGATGTTGGGTCTTTGGCTTGCCCAATGAGAATGAAAATGGTGATACACATAGACAGGACATGTGGACAACTATATGATTGGCGCTGTCTCTATCCGACCAGCGCTTACATCACTTGGTGGGCTGCTACTGATTTCAATTAACATGCATTATGTACATATATATTATATACATATATAATTATATATAGGGCATATGTATTATCTACATATATATAACTATAAATAGGACTTACCGTATATACTCGTGTATAAGCCGAGTTTTTCAGCACAAAAATTGTGCTGAAAAGTGCCCCCCTCGGCTTATACACGAGTCAGTGACGGCTGACTGTGTGGGGCCGGTGTCCGGAGGCTGGAGGAGGTGGGGGAGGCTGTACAATGAGCGGGCAGTACCGTGCTCCCGCTCATTAGGGCAATGCAATATGCACTGCATCCCCCTGTCCATCAGCGGCAGGGGGAGCAGTGCATATTACATTGCTGTCAGCGCTCCTCCGCCCCCCTGGGGTAGTATATGACTCACCGTGGCCGGGACTCCGGTTTAGACAGGCGATGCTACCTTCCTCCTTGTGACGGGTGGGCCGTGCCTGCCTGTAGTGGGGCCCGGTGTAGTACAGATCAAAAGTTGAAGACTTCTTGTGGGAACAGATTAAAGCGGTTTTTAATTTATTCGTGACCCCACCTATGAGTAGTTTCGGTAATCGTTACCGACGCTGCGGAACCTCCGGGGGATGGACAGCAGCAAGATGGAACGCTCCCCACAGGCTGAGCGGTGATCCCCAGAGGCTGGAGCTGCCTAAGATGTTGTGCGGCAGCTGCGGTTACCTTGTAGTGTAGACGGACAGTTCATAAGGAAACACGGACACAGAAAGTCTCTGCAACGGGTCTTTACTGTAACCAGCAGGCAGTACATGGTATACAGTTTACGGGTAGTAGACCGGGTGGACTCAGCAGTGATAGTGTCCCTCAGAGATCCGTAGTGTTCCTCCATTCTAACTAAGTGATTTGCCATTGTCGCCCAGGAATACCAGATCGGGTACGGGGAGGCTGCTTCAATGCCCTATCCAAGTTGTACGTTGTGGATGCTTTGGGGAGCCTTGGATCCCTCAGTGGGTACACCGCTGGTTAGACGACTGGAAGTTGGCTGGTGGTGGGGTGCTCCTGTGAAGCTGCTCCTCCACGCTTCTGGTTCGCGTAGCAGAGGTGAACTGCTGCCAGCTTCGGTACCAGTGAACCGTCTGTGGTTTGGGGCACAAGAGTTTTTAGGAACCCGTGTGATGATGCCCATTCCCGGTTGGTAAGGCCTCAGGTGCTGACACCCGATCGGTGACGGCCCGGGGGCTGCACGGGGTGCGGAGCCCCGGCTCCTACTCCAAGTTCAAGTTCTAGACTCTCTCGTGTTCTAGACTCGTCTCTACTCTTTGACTAAGTCTGTTCTCCTACACACTTCCCTAGCACTCCACCCACCAGGACCCTGGATTGGTCCTCTGTTCTAGGTGATGCATGCAGGGTTGGATCTCAAAGTTAACTAAATCACTGCTGTGTCAGAGAATATTGCGGCTGCATTTATGGCTGCAATACCCTCTTGTGACGCACTCGTTGCGGGGCGCCACACTCCCCCTTGGTTGAATACGCTTGTCCCCAAGCGTCACACTACCCACATTACAGAGGTTTTTGTATTTTATAACAGGTAATAAACACTTTTATTGATGACAGGTCATTATATGCATAAAACTGAAACGGTAAATAACAGGTTAACACATTACGCGGACCCGGCGGGCGGTCGGCTGTCCTTAGGTAAAAGTTCAGGCTGTAGCCGCCAAGTCGCGGTGTTATTTGCAAACAGGAAGAAGTCTCTTGGTGAACAGTTCAATCAACAAGTCACTTATGGAGGGCAGTGTTCCGGACTCGTATAGCGAACCACCCGTCACAGCATATATGTCGCTCATAGGTTACAATGTCTCCTCTATACAAGTCTTGGTTTGAATGCCCTCGCGGTAGGTGCGATTCCACATCACGGCGCCCCACGAACACTTCGGTACTCACACCCTCCTCCCTTACGAATCCCCACCCGGTGGATAAGTTGAAGGTGCTTACCCGTCCGGTTTTACGGAATTGTTCAGGTAATGGAGACTGGCGGCGGGCTTCAGCGCGGGCCTGCATATTGGCGTGCGGCCGAGTGTGCCACTCCTCCCTTCGGATACGACGTACCTCTTCGTCGGAGTGGTGCGGCGTGTGGATACAGTCACTACGGCGTGATGGTTGTTGAACAGCTTGAGTTTGGTGGACAGTCTGTAGAAAAGCCCGGTTCAACGGAACCGGAGAAGATGTTGTTGCGGCGGCACCCGACCAGTGTACCCGAGCAGATCGCCCGGCAGAAGGGTTCTTGGTGTCTCCCCAGGCGGACCCGGTGTAGAGGTCCTCAGCTGGGCTGTAGATTTTGTCGTCATCCTCCTCGACCTCTCCTTCGATGACTACGTCGGGCTGCTCGGCTGACGGAGATGATGGAACAGAATCCTCTGGGTCGATGGGTGGCTGTGCTGCAAAGTTCTCCTCAGGGTCGTTGTGCAGGACTTCCAGGCTGCCTGCCTCTTCTTCTGTAGCAGCGGGAAGTGGTGTTTCGATTCCGGTCACCAGGTAGGCCTCGGTATTTGCAGAGGAGGCCTCCGGTTCAGGGAGAAACAGGCGACAGTCTCAGTAGTGTGGAAACTAGTCGCAGGTTCTGCAGGTGGAACCAGGTATGTGTCGGCTTCTTCTGTGGAGCATATTGGAAGCTCCGGCTGAGGAACGGGGTCGGCTGCGGTTTCGACCGCTGGAACGGGCCGAGCTGTGGCCTCCACAGGAATGATGCAGTCTATGGGCTCCGGTGTCGAAGCAGGACAGGTGGTGGGCGACGGTGAGGCGGTTGAGAAGCTGGCGATGTCGTCTGGGCCTGGAGAAGCTGTACCCGGTCGGCTCTGCTGCATCGCATGATGAAGTCTTCTGCCTAGGGTCGCACTCCAGCTGCGAATCGTCCACTCCACAGTCTCTAGTAACCGCACCCGGAGGTTTTGTAGAGCCTCTAGCCAAAAGTCGGGGCTGCCGTCTACGGTAAGGGCAGGACCCGGACCCGGTTGGCCTATGGCTGCTCTGGCCTCCGCCTCGACCTCCCGCATTAGGTCTTGGAGTCTCATGCTGGCCATTCTCTTCTTCGGAGGGAACCACACCCGTTCAACCTGTAACCGTTCTGGTAGAGAGCTGGTGAAGAAGGTCTGTGACACTCCCATTTCCTCTGGGCTTTTTGTAGTCCAATCGTGGGAAAAGTCTTTGGGGTCCGCCCCCATGGTTGATTTGAGCAATCAGGGCGGACAAAGAGTTTGGCGCCTTTTGTCTTTAGCCCTCCCACGATGAGGGGGGTTGACTCACTCCTGGGCTTGCACGTGGCGGATTCTTGTGGCGGGAACGCCATCTTGGGCGCCATCTTGGCCCACGGTGAAAAGGCGGGAAAGTTCTTTTAGGGACGAACAAAGTCCAATTTGTAGACAATAAAGTCATTTTTAAGCACATTATACCCGTTAGGGAACGGGCCTGCTCATATCCTGTTTGTGACGCTATTTTCTGACTCCACCGTGGCCGTGTGATGATGCCCATTCCCGGTTGGTAAGGCCTCAGGTGCTGACACCCGACCGGTGACGGCCCGGGGGCTGCACGGGGTGCGGAGCCCCCGCTCCTACTCCAAGTTCAAGTTCTAGACTCTCTCGTGTTCTAGACTCGTCTCTACTCTTTGACTAAGTCTGTTCTCCTACACACTTCCCTAGCACTCCGCCCACCAGGACCCTGGATTGGTCCTCTGTTCTAGGGGATGCATGCAGGGTTGGATCTCAAAGTTAACTAAATCACTGCTGTGTCAGAGAATATTGCGGCTGCATTTATGGCTGCAATACCCTCTTGTGACTCACTCGTTGCGGGGCGCCACATATACAGCAGGCCCCCCTGTGGGTATACACAGCCCCCCCCTGTGGGTATACACAGCCCCCCCCTGTGGGTATTACCCAGCCCCCCCTGTGGGTATACACAGCCCCCCCCCCGTTGCTGCCGCACACCTGTAAAAAGAAGCGCTTTCATACTTATCCCCTGCTGTCACCGCTCGCATCCTCCGCTCTCCTTGCACCCGGCGTCCATCCACATGACCGCGCACAAATAATGACGTCATTTTTTGTGCGCGGTCATATGGATGGACGCCGGGTGCAAGGAGAGCGGAGGATGCGCGCGGTGACAGCAGGAGGATAAGTATGAAATCGCTTCTTTTTATAGGTGTGCGGCAGCAACGGGGGGGCGTGTGTATACCCACAGGGGGGGCTGTGTATACCCACAGGGGGGGGCTGTGTATACCCACAGGGGGGCGGGCTATGTATACCCACAGGGGGGGCACTGCTGTATACTACCACAGGAGAGGGGCTGCTGTATACTACCACAGGGGAGACTGCTGTATACTACCACAGGGGAGACTGCTGTATACTACCACAGGGGAGACTGCTGTATACTACCACAGGGGGAGACTGCTGTATACTACCACAGGGGAGACTGCTGTATACTACCACAGGGGAGACTGCTGTATACTACCACAGGGGAGACTGCTGTATACTACCACAGGGGAGACTGCTGTATACTACCACAGGGGGAGACTGCTGTATACTACCACAGGGGGAGACTGCTGTATACTACCACTGGGGAGGCTGCTGTATATACCTCTGTGGCTGCTGTATACTACCACTGGGGAGGCTGCTGTATACCACTGGCGGGGACTGTATACCTGTGCTGGGGTCCACCCCGGCTTATACACGAGTCAATAGGTTTTCCCAGGTTTTGGGGTCAAAAGTAGGGGGTCGGCTTATACACGGGTCGGCTTATACACAAGTATATACGGTAGTTTAAGAGTGATGTATCTGCACCTGTACTTTTCCTGATGAAGCTACCCCAGCAATACAAGTGGGATCAGGTTTATATATCCACATAATGCCCTATTGAGTATTGTGTTCTTGCTGCTCTGTATGCCTTTCGGCATTCCATCTGAACCAGGCACAGGTTAAGCTGTATATATTTACCTAGGGATACACTTGTATTGGGAACCTAGTATCTAATATCTAGCACTTTATTTGGACTATTTTGTCCTTAAATGGATCCTGTCACCTCCAAAAAGGCACCTAAGCTTCAAAAACATGTCCCTGCAGCATCCTATAAGCATTCTCACACTCTTTTTGTCTCCAAAATGCTTCCTGTAAAAGTTCATAAAAACGTTTAATACTCACTCATTAGCCATGATAATTAGTAGAGGCTTCATTCTTTAGTCCTTAGGGTGTGTTTGTTTGGTGCTTCCTTGTCATAAGATCACGCCCTAATGGGTGTGATCTTGTATTCATGTTCTATTCAGGCCCTCCCTGCTTTCCATGGCGCTCGCTGGGCATGAAATGACGCAAATCGCGTCATTTCCGAGTAGGGTGATGTCAGTACACCCACGCCACTCTGTCCTGCCTCAAGCACGCATGCGCAATTCGGTGCTTGAAGCCGAACAAGCGGTGTGGGTGTACTGACACCACCCTACCCGGAAATTACGCGATACGCGTCATTTATGCCCAGCGAGCGCCGTGGAAAGTAGGGAGACCCTGCATAGAACATAAATAAAGATCATGCCCAAATGGGCGTGATCTTATGACAAGGAAGCACCAAACAAACACGCCCTAAGGACTAAAGAATGTAGCCCCTACTAATTATCATGGCTAATGAGTGAGTATTAAAACGTTTTATGAACTTTTACAGGAAGCATTTTGGAGACAAAAGAGTGTGAGAATGGTGATAGGATGCTGCAGGGACACATTTTTGAAGTTGAGGTGCTTTTTGGAGGTGACAGGATCCCATTAATATCATTGGTGCCTTTCTGAATATTGTGTATAAGCCCTAATGTTATGATTTGTATATTTTGATATATTACTGTTTCTTTGTCATTTGATCATGTTAGCACTTGGGACAAGCGATTCTATTATGTGGCATTTCACTGGATATATTTATGGTTTTTTTTTAATATGATGCACAAATAAACAATTTACACTTTTTTGGTATATCTACAGTATGGGTTAAGTGTTCCTTTTATGATACCTTCTTTTCTTTCTTTTTTATATATAAGACGGACTAGTACATGAACAAAGTCGACTTTCCAAAGTGTAGTTTCCCCAAGCATATGCAAATGACTCACAGTAAGCCGGGTTCTCAGGTCTCAGGCACTGGCTGTGGTCACGGTTTGGTGCCTGAGGCTGTGGAGGCCCGGTGGTCATGAAGGGTTAAATAAAGTTAATAGGAATAAAGTTTTTTTATTTTGTGACGCCACGTGTAGGGGTCCGGTGATGGCACCGGTGCTGCTTTGGCCTCCGGGGATGTGCGGCAGCTAGATGGAACTGCTCCCTACAGGACGAGCGGGAGTCCCCGGGGTCAGGAGCTGTAGTGATGGAATACGGCAGCTCAGTTGATTCTGTAGTTGAATTGGTTAGTAACAGTTCTGAAATAAGGCTCGGACACAATGCTCCTCTGCACGAGTCTTTACTTAGTTCACACACGGTACACTGGAATAATGGTTTCACTTTCAGGTAACGGACCGGGTGGTCCCTGTGATGAACAGTGTCCCTCCAAGGCTCCACAGTGTTCTCTTAAACTGACTGTCCCTTGTTACTCTTCGCTGCCTTCCACGTACCAGGTCAGGAATACAGAGGAACTTCTAGTGGGCACCCGAGCCCTTGACCTGGCGGCTCCCAATGGGTCCCTGGACCTCAATGGTGGGTACCCCTCCCGGTACAGCTGTGGTGATGGTGGTGCATGTATTGCGCTCCTATGAAGCCGTCAATCACTCCGGTTCTGTAGTGCAGCGATGAACGTCTGCATACCTCGGAGTATGTACTCTGGGTTGGACTGGGCTCAGGTCGTCTTTTCACCCGTTACTTGTTTACTTGGCCCCCTTCACTTCTGGGTCACCGCTTCTCGGTGCCCTGTCTGTTAGCTGTACTGTCACGACATCTATTCTTGCTCTTGTCTCTCCCACTTTCTAACTCTTTCTGCTCTTTCCGCACTGCTATGCATCTAACTCTCCTCCCACCAGGACCGGTTGCCCAGGAAACAGGTATCTGATTGGTCCTCTGCCTCTAGATGTTGCATGTGGCGCATGGAGCCTTGGGATTAACCTGTTCATCACTGAGACGGAGAATACTGCACCTTCGGTCAGGGATGCAGTACCCTCCTGTGACACACTCGTTGCGGGGCGCCACACAAACAAAGTTCTGCACTGGCACTATTGGAAAACCACCTTCCCCCTTCCTCTATGAGGCAGAGAGACATAGATTTGGAAAAAACTTGGAGTACAAAGCATAGAGATTAGACTGCTCGCACTCTCTCTTCTATAAGGAAAATAGATGTTGAGCCATGAAAATGAGCTAGATAGTCCTCATTATATTATGCCCTTGACTGAACTATATAGTAATGTTGACCACAGTGGGGTCACTAAAGTGTATAATGCATGCTGTTGCTGCTGAGGTTAACACAAGAGAAGGATCCTCCAACTAAAGTGATATGCAAAAGACTGCTTCTGCAAAAAAAATGTAAGTTTCACCAAAGGCCAGCACTTATCAGTGTGGAATAATAATTATGTTCTGACATCAGAACACATGTACAATACATATGCTCTTTAAAGAAAACTCAATAGATATTTTCTATTGACACGGTATATCAATTAGTACTAGAACTTGTCTAATGGTGAAAGATTGGTAATTGAAATATGACATGAATTCTGTTTTGCCTTTCAGCTTTGTTCGTCATTGTGACCTACAGATGAGGAGTTTTGCAGCTCACATTCCTAAAAAGCCGTTGAAAAAAAAAAAAGATTTATGACAAAAAATGCTTTAGGTTCCTTAACACAGAACAGTATGTAGCTCTATCAGTGCACAAAAAAGTAAACAATCTGCTCAGAATGAGATCTCTGCTTTGTTCATTTTAAAAATTGATACAAAACAAACCTTTCTGACATTTTGCAGTTCTAACATTATATCCCTTTATTAAAAACAATGCAAAGGAGAAAGGAACATACTTTATAAAAGGGGTCTCGAATAGAGATGAGCTGACCTTTTGAAGTTCAGATTCAGTTTAGTTCGCTGAACAGACATATATTCGCTGAATAGATCGTCGAACAGTTTGCGAAACGTCCGAGCCTCATTCAAATAAATGTGTGGCAAAATCAAGGGTCTAGAAATCATCTTCACAGGGGCCCACAAGCTGGCAAAAGTGATCAAATCATCTTACAATGGAACTCTGCTGTTTTGTCACATACATTAGCTTCCACTGGCATCTTGCTTCCAGGCTCGCTCATGAACTTCACTGCTTTCCCCCTTGATTGCTTAAAGTCAGACCACTATGACACCAGATTACTGTAAAAATTAATAAACAATATAAAAAAAGGGCGTGCACTACTCCGTATTTTTCATTGCCAACTAAGGCAACCCAGGCAGTTGGGGCAGGAATTCTCAGAGTGGTAAGATCAAAGCATTCTCGGCCCCCCATGCTAAAAATTGCAGTCCGTAGTCGACCCAGAATTAGCGCCTCTGTGAGAGATGCCTAAGCTGGAAATTCCCACACTCTCACAGTTGCGCTGTGACAGTGGCAGACTTGGTAATATAGGGGTTAATGCCAGCTGAATATTGCCAGCTGGCACAAAGGCCGAGCTTCGTAATGTAGGAATAATGTTAGACTTCCCCATTATGAACCTTTAAAGGGAACCTGTCACCTACTAAAAGCCACCTATCTTATCAATACATATCCCTGCACCTTCCTATTAGCATGAAAACTATCCCTCTCTCTGCTAAATGCTTGTTTTCAATGTGGTAAAAATGTTTTATATTTACTCATTAAGATGATAATGAAGCGGGGGCTACATGCAATAGTCCCCCTGGGCGTGTTGGTTTGCAGCCTCCACGATCCTTTATCACGCCCTGATGGGCGTGATATTGTAATAAGATTCATCTCTGGCCCTGCCTCTCTGTGCTGCTTAAGCTGTGATGACTCTGCCCTCCTCCTCTCTGTCACTCACAGCATGCAAATCATTTGTGCTGACGTCAGCTCCAGTGTCCTGCCCTGATAAAGCATAAACAGCGCAGCAGAAGAAACACAGAGAGGCAGTGGGGAATGAAATGGCCACCGTCAATCAAGCTCACTCCAGCCACAGTGACAGCCTCCATGGCTTCTATCTGTAAGTTTTACAAAGGCTTTATCTCGGCTTACACAGCACACAGACACATGGGGGACCCCTTACCTGAATGCAGCAGAAATGCTAAATTCAGTGCTGCATGTAGATTGCCATGCAGCAGGGGGTGACAGGTCCTCTTTAAGCAAATAGTATAAAATACACCACACCGTGAAAAACAATTTATTTGCAAACAAAACACAAAAACATGCCTTATTCCAATCTTTATTATTCCTACCCGAACCCTCTACAGTCCTCTCCGACGTCTATTCATAGTGGGATCATAAACTAACTGGCTGCTGTGAGCAAAGTGTCATCACAGTCTGGTGGATCTGAGGTTAGCTGCAGCAAGGCTGCTGACCTGAAACAAACCAAAACTGAAAGCTTGCTGTGAGCAGGGTGCCTCAAATTCTAGTTTATCTGAGGTCAGACCTAGAGCTGGAGAATGATATAAGTAATTTCTGACAGTCCTCTATGTAGCTCTTATGTTCTCTAGGCAGAGAACTATCAGGACAGGCGTATGTCCTGCTCCAGCGGTAAAAACCTATGGGGAATTTAATCACAATAAAGTTGTGGTTTTAGGCTGTGGTCACACATAGAAATCCGTTTTTGGAAGTGATTTCCATGACCAAATTTTTTTTTTTTCTGGGGTGCTTTTTGAGCCTCCTACACCCCTGAACGTTTTTGGACCTCAAGAAAAAACGGATCCGTTTTTCCATAGGGCCCATGTTAAATTTTTTTTTTTTTAAACGGACCCCAAAAACGGACCTAGCAATGTTTTTAGGTGCAGAAAAAAAACGGACAGGGTGTTTATTACATCCAATCCGTTTTTCTATCAGTTTTTGGACTTAGAAAAAAAAAATGCCAAAAATGAAGCCAAAAACGGACCAAGGGCTTATGTGTGACCCCAGCCTTAAACGAGTCGTGCTTCCCTTCCCCAGTTTTCCCCACAGCATAAGCATGTGCACATATATGTTTATTAACTTTTTTGTTTTTTTGGTCATCAGCCTAGCTACAACAGGCAGATGTTGGCTGCCACCCACCCCAGCTGCCTAGTTTTACTGTCTGGTAAGCAAAATACAGGAGACTCCCTTTTTTAAATATTTCTTTAAGTACTTGAAAGCTTGAAAAAAAATTTATGTGGCGTTTCGCTGTACTTTAGGATTCCATCCAGGTACAACAAGGCAGCTGGGGGCTGGAATCCTCAGCGTGGGGAGGCCAAAGCATTCTGGACCCCCACACTGAGAATTGCAGCTCGCAGTCACCCCAGAAAATGATGCATTCATCGAAGTGCTATTTTCTGGAACTTTACCCAACTCTTCCAGCTTCCTTGTGGCTGTGGTAAACTGGGTAATGAAGGGGTTAATGCCAGCTGAATATTGCCTTCTGGCACTAAGCCCAAGGTTCATAATGTCAGGCCAATGTTAGACCCGATCATTATGAACCTCTAAGTAAATAGTAAATAATGCATCACACTGTGAAAAACAATTTATTTGTAAAAATAACACAAACACAGCCCTCATTCCTGTCTTTATTATTCACACACAAACCCTTCATGATCATAGGTAACAACCGTTCATAGCTTGAAGGACACAAAACTGACGGCTTCTGCTATGTCAGCATCTGCTGTGAGTGTGGTGACCTCACGGTCTGGGTCACCTGAGGTTGGCTAGAGCAATGCAGCTATCTGACCTGAGGTTAACTTTCCCGCATAACATTGCTCACAATGAGACCCAAAACTAGTGAGTTTTGGGTCCCGCTATGAGCGGGGTGACTCGTTAAAGTTCACCTCAGGTCAGAGAGTCGTGTTGCACTAGGTGACCTGAGGTGACATTGGAAGGCGAAACTCAGTTTCATGTCCCACCATGAATGGTAATCGGAGAGTACCGTGGAAAGTTTGTCTGGGAATATAAAAAAATGGGAATGAGGCATGTGTTTGTGGTTTTCTTTTTTACAAATAAATGATTTTTCACAGTGTGGTGTATGTTTCACTATTTAGGGTAAGTTCACATCTGTGTATTTATTCTTGCCGCAGATCTCGATAAGAAAGGTAGCAGAGCTTAATGGATGTGTCATGCGTTTACACACCCGTATTACATGCATATCATTGTAAAGTTCCTGTACTTCACAGCTGCTGCCATATTAGGCTGTGTTTCAGAAATTCCCACCCTGCAGGTGTCAAAACATCTGCAAACTCTAGGAAACTTTATTTGAAAATGCAAAACAATTGTACAGATTGACACAAGCCTGTAGACTCGATGGTTGGGAATGCTCCCATCCATAAGGTTAAGTTTTATTTCAAGCCAGTGTGTACTCCAGGGAGCATTTTGTCCCCAAATATTCTGGGAATGATTTGAGCCATTTTAAATTTCCAACTTTGTCCCCAACAAAGCCATGTTTGGCGTTATTTTTTGTAAATTGTTCGGGTTTTTAATCACGAACCGAAACGTCATTGTTCATGCCAAATTTTGAAATTCGCAAACATGTTAAGGGAAAGTTCAATCATCTCTAGTCTCAAACACTCATTTCCCTATGACACAGAGCCAGGGGCTTGGCATGAAGGCAGAGGGATAACTATCTGCCGGTCCAACACTGTCTCTGTAAATGTGCTACCTGCCTTAGTGTAACACTTTGTTTTAACAAAGACTATTATTATGTTATATTATAATAGTACTCTTATGATTCCTACCCTACCAATTCTCTTTTTTCTCCCTTTTCCTTGAATTTACCCATCTTACTAATTCCCTACATTTTTCATTTCCCTAACCAATACCTTTTCAATTGTTTACAAAAATTTTGAAAAGCAATAAAAATGTTTGGAACATAAATGTGCCAGATGCCACCCCAGCAGCATCACATAATAGCAGACATAGATATGCATCATGCTCAGTGGCGGACCTTCAGGCCCGATGGGCCCTGTTGCAGCTTTAGGTGAGGACGTTGGGGGGTGCTAGCAGCATCAGGTGAGGGGTGTGGGAGGGGGTCTGGGGGGTGCTAGCAGCTTTAGGTGAGGAGCGTGGGGGGGGGTTGGGTGCTAGCAGGTGGGAATTGCGTGCGGCTCTTACCTGAGCCGAGCCGCGCATTGTAGCTCTGGGAGCCGGGGCTGGAGAGGAGAGGAGGGGCGGGAACAGCCAAGGGAAGCAGGAAGCTTCCTTCAGTTAACCTCCTCTCCTCTGACATAGGGTCACGGGGGGCCCCCTACAGGTGCTTGAGGGGCCCCCTTCCCGGTCGGGGCCCTGGTGCAGCTGAACCAGCTGCACCACGGTAGGTCCGCCCCGATCATGCTGTTCCATCATATTGTATATAGGATGCAGAGGGGCCATCATATCTTATGTAGGAGCTGTGGGGCCAATATACCATATGTAGGGCAACTGTCTGAGCCATTTTTCTGCATATAGAGGAGGTGTGAAGCCATTATTTAATATATAGGTAAGCTGTGGGGCCATTATACATTGTATACAGGAATTGTTGGGCCATCATACTGTATGTAGGAAAGCTGTAAGGACATCATGCTGTATATAGGAGAGTCATTTGGCAATGTATATAGAGAAATGTATGTAGGGGGCTAGGTAGCCATCATAAAGTGTTTTGGAGGGTTGTATGGCCATTCTATTGTATAAAGAGGAACTATGGGCCATTATGCTCATTATAGGGGAGCTATATTGCCATTATTCTTTATGTAGGAAACCTGTGCTTCCATTATATGGTGTATAGGGTGGTCCGTATATATTTAAAAAAATCCAGCAACAAGAAAGGGAAACATGAAGTAAAAACAACAATTTATTGGAAGAAATTAAAAACATGATGGCATTAAATGTACTTTGGGAACTGGCCTACTTATATTTCTGTGAATAACGGGCTATGTGACTATTACACTGTGTATTGAAGTAATCAGGCACATCATCCTGTAAATAATGGGGATGTGGGGGCCATCGTATTGACTATAGTGGAGCTATGGGGGCCATCATCTATTATATAATTGCCGTAGCTGACTTCCGTCAGACCGGCGCTACTTCCTGTGGCTTTGTTCGCGTAGCACGGAACTTTCTCCAGGACTCTGTCCGGACTCGCGAAGCACTGCCCGCAAAGCGGGCATTGCGAGCAGTAACCGTGTAAACAACCACCCCCCACCCCCCTGGCCCTTGGACGCTGGCATGCACACATCAGGTGCACTAGCATGGAGCTGGCAGGGTCCCATCACTTACCCACTGGGGACGGATCACTTCCAGCACCTCCTCACATGGCAGTGGTTTGGACTTCTGAATCCCATCGTCCTCTCCTCACTCAGACACCTGGCAGGTTCCTATCCAGCCTGCTCACTCACAATCAGCACATCTTCACTCACACACAGACCTGAGATGTGATTAACCCCCTGTGCACCATTCAGGTTTAGCCCAGCAAAGCACTCATCCCCACAGGTTCAGCCACTCATTAGGCTCATGAATGTATCGGATCTTCAGCACTCACACTCAGCTGTATTACTCAGCTCATGAAAACCCTTCAGCTGTTAACCCCCTGTACATCGGACAGGTTTCACACAGCACACACAATCAGGAAAACCGGCCCATATGAACACAGACCTGCATTGATAACCCGTGTGATGCACCCGGCCAGGGGCCACATCACCACACCTCACTTTCTCCGCACTTCACTCACTTTGTCAGCACACATACACACACACACACACACATACTCCGCTATACTTACCACCGGCCCTGCATCACCCGCCTAGATCCTCAGTCAACATGTCGCCGCCCCTGAACTACTCGATCAAATATCGCGTCCAAAAAGTCTCGCCAAACTTCCCGGACGCCATATTGGATCCAGTCGTCCGCGGGCGCCGACATGTCAACTCAGGATCCTGCCGGCAGGGAAGACGCAGGGTCGGTGCTAACTATAGCAAAGTGTCTGTGTGTGTGTATGTATGTATGTGTGTGCTGACCACTCTGCCCACAGCGCTGCACTCAGCACTCTGCCCACGCCGCTGGGCTGACAACTCTGCCCACGCCACTGTGCTCACCAATCTCACAGCACTCAATGCTAACCACTGAGCCACCACACTCGCTGCTAACCACTGAGCCACCGCACTCACTGCTAACCACTGAGCCACCCCACTCACTGCTAACCACTGAGCCACCTGTATACACACAATTCATTTCACCCCACTCCCCTAACTATTAGTAAATATACTATATATGGATTCTAGACTACCCGATTCTTTCGAATCGGCCCGCCATCTATATATATGTGATTATATAGGAATTATCAGTATTATGTATGTGATGTATAAATTAGTGAGTCGCGCCTATTCTGCAAGGACTCGCAATGGCCGCTTGGCGGCCATTGCGAGTGAGGCTTTGCGAATCAGTGGCGCCGGCAATGCTTCACAGGTCGCGTGGGCGCTGCGCCCACGCCCACTACGACGGACGCAGCGCCAAAACTTACAGAAGTGCGTTAGGGAAATTATATATTACATACTGCTAATCTATTATATAATTGCCGTAGCGACTTCCCTCGCACACGCCGCTACCTCCGTGGCTTTGTTCGTGGACGCGCATCGCCCACGCAACTCACTCGCAATGCCCGCGAAGGGGGCCTTGCGAGTCGTTGCAGCAGCCCGAGCAATGCCCTATACACAGATTCTAGAATCCCGATGCAATACTGATAATCTATTATATAATTGCCGTAGCGACTTCCCTCACACACGCCGCTACCTCCGTGGCTTTGTTCGTGGGCGCGCATCGCCCACGCGACTCACTCGCAATGCCCGCCAAGGGGGCGTTGGGAGTCGTTGCAGCAGCCCGAGCAATGCCCTATACACACATTCTAGAATCCCGATGCAATCGCATCGGGCTCACAGCTAGTTATATATATTGTAAGCTGTGGGGAGATCATACAGTATATTGGGTGGCTATGGGGCCATTATACTATGAATAAAGAAGTTATAGGATCATCATATTGTATATAGGGGAGCTATATAGCCATCATACTGCACATAGGGGGTTATGTGCCCATCAAATTGTGTGTAGGGTGCTATGTGGCTTTCATCCTGTGTATATAGAAACTATAAAGTGATCATACTACATGTGTGGGGCTGGGGGACCATTATACTGAGTATACAGGAGCTGTCGGCCATTATACTATGTATAGAGAAGCCATGTGGCCACAATGCTGTATACTTGGGACTATGTGGCTATCATAGTGTATTTAACTACAGGACAGTTCCTGGAACTGGAACAGCTGACCGAAGTGTCAGGGATGCAAGAATGAGATACAGGAGGTCCAAACTGAGGCATAATGAGACAGTTCAAGGTCAAAAATACAAGCCTGGGTCAGGAACAGAGAGATCAGACAGGATGGGTAAACAGGCCAGTTCAAACACAGGGGAATCATTACAAGTAAACACAATCACAAGCAGATGAGCAACTAGGTAGCAATATTCAGGTGATAAATACGTGTAGCTGCTTAACTGGAGTTGCATTTAAATACCATCTGTTAGTAGGTGTTAGACTGAATAAGAAAAAGTCTGCAGGCCAGGATGGATATAAGCAGAGATGAGCAAACCTTTCAAGGTTCAGTTTGCCAAACAGTTCGACGAACCTTCCAACCTTCCTTGATTTCAATGGGAGGCAAAATCAGTCGCATAGAAAGTACCTTCAGGGGGACCCAAAAGCTGCCAAAACAGCTCAAACTGTTTTACAGTGGAGACCCACTGTTTTGGGGCTCATTCGCTTCCTAGACTATTATACTTACCAAGCTTCAGCGCCTTTGTCACTCTGCTTCTGGGCCCGCTCAATAACCTAATACATATTAACTGCTTTGCCACCTGTGATTGGTTAAAGTCATAATTTGCCCTGCCAAAACTTTCTGCTGGCGTCTGTGATTGGTTGCTGTAAACAGTAGCTGGCTGGGTCGCGAAGTGTAAAAATAAATAAATAATTTAAAAAATTGGCGTGGGGTTCCCCCCAATTTTCAAACCAGCCAAGATAAAGCACATGGCTGGGGTTTGGTGTTCTCACCATGGGGAGTGAGTTACTGTCTCCCCAGGGTAAGAATAAAAGCTCCTAGTAGGTCTAGATTTGCAGCATTCATTAAAGTACCAATTGAAGGTGCTTTACCCGGCTTTCCCCAGTGCCCTGGTGTGGTTGCAATTGAGGCGATAGTAGAGGTTAATGACAACTGAGAATTGACAGCTGTCATCAAGCCCTATATTGGAAATGTTCAGGCCTCTATGAGACCCATATATCATCATTTCTATAAGGAAATAGATAAGAATCACACACAGAAAAATCCTTTACTTGAAATAAAACACTTCCTCTTTTACACATTTATTAACCCCAAACAAGTCCAGGGAAGCTTCTCAGCTCTGCTACATTGTGGAAACATTAGGCCACTGTCCCATACATCAGTATGATCCAGCATGACCGCCAGATCTCTGGAGAGGACATTGTTGTGTATTTCCCATCTGAAGGTATGTTTGGGGTTGATAAAAGGGTAGAAAAGGGTGTTTGCTTGTTTTATTTCAATTAGAATATTTTTCTCTTTGTGTATTTTTTCTCATATAGGGCTGGATGACAGCTGTCAATTTTCAGCTGAGCTGTCAGTAACCTCTTCTATTACTCTGTTTGCCAAACCGAAGCGCCAGGATTGACTTATCTAATGGAGGTGTCAGTTCCGGGCTGGCTATTTTTAGGCTGGGGAGGGACTACACTGTGTTCCAAATTATTATGCAAATGTTCTTTTTCTCTGATTTTTCTAAATGGTTGGTGCAAATGACAGTCAGTGTAATAAAAGTCATCACCCATTAGAGTATACATCAAATTTTATTGAAGAAATCTCCCTATGATAACAGTATAATTTTCAAAATTAAAAGCACTGTTTCAAATTATTACGCACAGTAGAGTTTGGAAACATTTGATATTATTGCTTGTCAGCACACACTTGTTGGTTAGACTGAGTGCAGCTGTGATTTTTTGTTTTTTGTTGCATGTTGATCCAGCAGCACAGCTTTGCAACTTTCGCACAGTGTAACGAGTGCTTTGCAGTTTTTTTGTTGATATATACTAGACGAGGTGGAGTAGCTGGCTCCACCCAGCTGCAGATTGCACCCCCACCGACCCCAGGTGCTCAGGGATCAGGATGAGGTCAGAAGGACCAGGGAGTCCACGGACAAGGATCTGGCAGGGATGTCAGCGTTAGGACCCTCCGGACCCCGGGGCCGCTGAGAAGTGGCCGGAGGGAGGCATGCATTGGCCAATGAGTGTACCAAGAGCCCCGGCTTTTAATAAAAAAAGTGAGTATTGAGTTTTTTAGAAAAAACGGATGTTTTTTAAATTTTTTTCTCAAACCATTATTGCTTGTCAGCACACACTTGTTGGTTAGACTGAGTGCAGCTGTGATTTTTTGTTTTTTGATAGATAGATAGATAGATAGATAGATAGATAGATAGATAGATAGATGAGATATACACCAAAACGTTCACAGCAGCGCTCAGTGTCTGCCAAAGCATGTGCTTATACAGATATATAGTTATAATTAAAAACATCTATGCATTTGAGGAGAATAAAAAACATGTTGTCGCAAGTTGTGGATTTTTTTATACTATCTTTGTAAAGATAGGTGCTTAGTACACATATACCAATATATGTTTGCCCACCAACCTCGGCAAGTTGACCTTAGATGCATAGGTGTTTTTAATTCTAACTACAGTGTTGGCCAAAAGTATTGACACCGCTGCAATTCTGTCAGATAATACTTAGTTTCTCCCTGAAAATGATTGCAATCACAAATTCTTTGGTATTATTATCTTCATTTAATTTGTCTTCAATGAAAAAACACAAAAGAGAATGAATCAAAAAGCAAAACATTGATCATTTCAAACAAAACTCCAAAAATGGGCCAGACAAAAGTATTGGCTCCCTCAGCCTAATAGTTGGATGCACAACCTTTAGCCAAAATAACTGCGATCAACCGCTTCCGATAACCATCAATGAGTTTCTTACAATGCTCTGCTGGAATTTTAGACCATTCTTCTTTGGCAAACTGCTCCAGGTCCCTGATATTTGAAGGGTGCCTTCTCCAAACTGCCATTTTTAGATCTCTCCACAGGTGTTCTATGGGATTCAGGTCTGGACTCATTGCTGGCCACCTTAGAAGTCTCCAGTGCTTTCTCTCAAACCATTTTCTAGTGCTTTTTGAAGTGTGTTTTGGGTCATTGTCCTGCTGGAAGACCCATGACCTCTGTGGGAGACCCAGCTTTCTCACACTGGGCCCTACATTATGCTGCAAAATTTGTTGTTAGTCTTCAGACTTCATAATGCCATGCACACGGTCAAGCAGTCCAGTGCCAAAGGCAGCAAAGCAACCCCAAAACATCAGGGAACCTCCGCCATGTTTGACTGTAGGGACCGTGTTCTTTTCTTTGAATGCCTCTTTTTTTTATGTCTCGGGGTAAGAAGTGGGGTCTTCCTGGGTCTCCTACCATACAGTCCCTTTTCATTCAGACGCCGACGGATAGTACGGGTTGACACTGTTGTACCCTCGGACTGCAGGGCAGCTTGAACTTGTTTGGATGTTAGTCGAGGTTCTTTATCCACCATCCGCACAATCTTGCGTTGAAATCTCTTGTCAATTTTTCTTTTCTGTCCACATCTAGGGAGGTTAGCCACAGTGCCATGGGCTTTAAACTTCTTGATGACACTGCGCACGGTAGACACAGGAACATTCAGGTCTTTGGAGATGGACTTGTAGCCTTGAGATTGCTCATCCTTCCTCACAATTTGGTTTCTCAAGTCCTCAGACAGTTCTTTGGTCTTCTTTCTTT
The DNA here is from genome assembly GCA_033576535.1 of Allobates femoralis. Classification (NCBI taxonomy): domain Eukaryota; kingdom Metazoa; phylum Chordata; class Amphibia; order Anura; family Aromobatidae; genus Allobates; species Allobates femoralis. Next base: position 270,436,727 of record JARQOC010000002.1, on the reverse strand, counting down.
TCTCCATGCTCAATGTGGTACACACAAGGACACAGGACAGAGTTGAGTCAACTTTAATCCATGTCAACTGGCTGCAAGTGTGATTTAGTTATTGCCAACACCTGTTAGGTGCCACAAGTAAGTTACAGGTGCTGTTAATTACACAAATTAGAGAAGCATCACATGATTTGTCTAACAGTGCCAATACTTTTGTCCACCCCCTTTTTTATGTTTGGTGTGGAACTATATCCAATTTGGCTTTAGAACAATTCTTTTTGTGTTTTTTTCATTGAAGACAAATTAAATGAAGATAATAATACCAAAGAATTTGTGATTGCAATCATTTTCAGGAAGAAACTGAGTATTATCTGACAGAATTGCAGGGGTGTCAATACTTTTGGCCAACACTGTATATATCTCTATATATGCACATGTATTGGCAGAGACTGAATGCTGCTGTGAATCTTTTGGTGTATATTGCTCTGTATTGCAGCTTTGCACCAGTTCAGACTAATTATTGTAAGAGGTGCTGTGTAGCATTCTGGTTTCTAAATAGAAAGAAAGAATATAGGGTAGATAGATGGAAGAATAGATAGATTGTTTCTTGACCCATTTTCAGAGAATATGAATGATAACACAAAAATGTTTTTTCCACTCATGGTTAGAGGTTGGGTGAAGCAATTTATTGTCAAACTACTGCGTTTTCTCTTTTTAAATCATAATGACAACTAAAAACATTCAAATGACACTGATCAAATGGGTTTGAATGGCTAATAAAGGTAACATCCTCACCTGTGACCTGTTTGTTTGTAATCAATGTGTGTGCATAAAAGCTGAATGAGTTTCCAGGATCCAGACAGACTCTAGCATCTTTCATCCAGCCACTGATGTTTCTGGATTGTGAGTCATGAGAAAAACAAAAGAAATGTCAGCAGATCTATGGGAAAAGATAGTTGAACTGTATAAAATAGTAAAGGGATACAAAAAAGATATCCAAGGAATTGACAATGCGCATCAGCAGTAGAGATGAGCAATGTTCGAACAAACTTTTTTACCAATTTCAAATTCAGCCTGTTGTGGGCTATGTTCGAGTCGTTCGACGAATGCGAACCATTTGCTAAAAATTATGTTCGATAACTGTTCATTGACCAAAAGCATTACTGACTTTTCACAGTAATGCTTTTGTTCAATGTTATTATGAGTTTCAGTGTCTAGGAATAGTGAGCAGGAAGGGCGGGGGGGGCGGCTGGGGAGAGGTCTGTGATCAAATAATGCAGATCTCCACTTTTTTTCCCTTCCCGCACTCGGTCTGAGTGGTCCAGTCTGTCAGCCTATCAGCACACATAGAGCAAAGTGCACTTTTTGCACACAAGAGCTTGTGTCATTGGCTAGGTATGTCACATGTCCTTGCCATATAACAACCGGCTATTTTCCCTCCTTGCCATTTTCTCAGTGTTGGAGCTCAGTGTTATACGCTGCTGCTGCTGCTGTGTGCGCTACAAAGATAGTTAGATCATGATTCCATTCCAAGTTAGAAAGAGAGATAAGTTAGGTCAGGATCACACATACCATCTGTTTTTGGCTTAGATCCGTTTTTGGGATCTTTTTAGCCATTTTTTTCCTAAGTCCAAAAACGCATATGTGTTAACGCATGTGTATGTGCGTTTTTCAAAAGCGCAGGTGTTTTTGTACAGCACCCCGAAAAACGCTGATAGCCGCGTTTTTGGGTGCATTAAAAAATGCATGCTTTTTTTAACATGGGGCCCTATGGGAGATGCATGCGTTAACGCATGGTACATAGAGGCACCATGCATTAACGCATGCGTTTTTGCATGCGTTTTTTGAGAAAAATGACAAAGTCCAAAAGGTTCCAAAAAACGTCCAGGACCTCAGGGGACACTATTGACAACCTTAAAAAAACAGATCCGTTTTTCTAAGAGCTTAAAAAAACCGATGGGCATGTGTGATCATGGCCTTAGGCTGCTTTCACATAACGATTTTCGGTCATCCGATTGTATCCGTTCCAAAACGGATACAATCGGATCCGAAATCGGACCCCATGTTCCCCTACGGGAATCGGATGGGATCGGATGTGCCACTATTAGCATCCGATTTTGACACCATCCGATCCCATCCGATGTAATCACGGGCACAAAATCGTAGCCTGCTACGATTTTGTGTCCGTGACTCACATCGGACAGCCTCGGATCACTGCTGATCCAAGACTGATCCTAGTGACCACAGCATAGGAGCCTATGGACATCGGATCCGAGTTCACCTCGGATCCGATGTCGGCTCCGTATCCCCTGTCTTTCCCTGCTGCTGCCTCCTCCATCTTCTTCCCTCTCCTATTCTATATGCTGTGCCCCCCCTATTCTATTTTGTGTCCCCCGCTATGCTATCCTCCTCTATCCCTATCCTGTCCCCTGTCCTCTCCCTGTGTGTAAAAAAATAAAAAAACCTCCTCCCGGAGGATACATCACCTGTCACCGGCTCCACCGCTGCAAGCACGATCAGGGCAGAAGAGCCTGTGATGATGTAAGAGACCCGGTCAGCTGACCGGGTCATGTGACTCTGACATCATCACAGGTCCTTCAGTCCTGATCGTGCTTGCAGCGGTGGAGCCAGTGACAGGTGATGTATCCTCCGGGAGGAGGTTTTTTTATTTTTTTACACACAGGGAGAGGACAGGGAAGAGGACAGGGGACAGGATAGGGATAGAGGATGATAGAATAGCGGGGGCACAGCAAAGAATAGCGGGGGCACAGAGTAGCATAGGAGAGGGAAGAAGATGGAGGAGGCAGGAGTAGGGAGAGACAGGGGACCGCAGGATCCCCACGGATCCTGCAGATCGGATGGCTATTTGCCATCCGATTGCAGGGATCCGTATGGATCCATGCCTGTACGTGGGGTCCCCCTTCAAAGTCGGATCCCACAGACAGGCACAAAATCGTTATGTGAAACCAGCCTAAGTTTAGGGACTACTCCCAAGAACAGCCCCTTTTAGGGCTTAAAAGCACTGCTTGCCAGGCAGGTCTGTTCCAGTGCTGTGTTGTAATCTACATACAGAGGTTGGAAAAAATAATGGAAACACCTGGAAAAATTAATAAAAGTTAGTTTAATATGGTGTAGGTCCACCTTTTGCAGCGATTACAGCCTCAATTCTCCGAGGTATGGATTCATACAAGGTTATTTCATTGGCACAGCAGATTTCCACGAAATAGCACCCCAGATCATCACAGAACCTCCGCCATGTTTTACGGTTGGGAGAAGGCAGTCTGGATGGAATGCTGCTTTCGGCTGTCTCCAAACGTACACTTGGCCGGAGGTTGGAAAATGAGGTAAACGATGATTGGTCTGAGAATATCACGTTTCCACTGCTCGAGGGACCAATTTTGGAGGTTTCTACACCACTCTACACTAGAGATGCACGAGTACTAAAATGCTCGGGTGCTCGAAGCTCGGGCCAAGCATCACAAGATACTCGTGTACTCGGCCCAAGCACCGAGCCCAATGTTATCCTATGGGAGACCTGAGTATTTTTCTGGCATGGCCCCCAGCAAGAAAAACCCTAAAAATGTCACAAAAGTATCAGAACAGTGCTGAAATGACATGAGAACAGCACGGAGAAGACCACTGTAAGCATTTCAGACTCCAAGGTCACTGATGTCAACAATGTTGTCAGACTATTACGCCACTTTTACGGACTGTCAAAAAACGTTACAAAATGAAACCAAAATGGATTTTCATGGAGAAAATATTAAGGGCTCATACCCACTTGTGAGGCAGAGTTGGTGTATGTTAGTTTTTTTGGAATACATGAAAGATTTTTAAAAAAAAAAAATTGTGTGGCACTCCCATGCCCCTGGGAAGAGACGTAAATGAAGGCCTCTTTAAATATTGTGCCCATTATAAGGAAGTTTGTCTTTTGTAGTATTGCCCTAGGCAGGGAAACCAAAAATTGTGTGGCACTCTGATGCCCCTGGATAGAGGCGTGTATGAGGGCGTCTTTTAATATTGTGCTCATTATAAGAAAGTGGGCATTTTGTAGGATTGCCCTAGGCAGGGAAGCCAAAACTTGCGAGGCACCAAGATGCCCCTGGATAGAGGCGTGCATGAGGGCCTCTTTTAATAATGTGCCCATTATAAGGAAGTTTGTCTTTTGTAGTATTGCCCTAGGCAGGGAAACCAAAAATTGTGTGGCACTCTGATGCCCCTGGATAGAGGCGTGTATGAGGGCGTCTTTTAATATTGTGCTCATTATAAGAAAGTGGGCATTTTGTAGGATTGCCCTAGGCAGGGAAGCCAAAACTTGTGAGGCACCAAGATGCCCCTGGATAGAGGCGTGCATGAGGGCCTCTTTTAATAATGTGCCCATTATAAGGAAGTGGGTCTTTTGTAGGATTGCCCTAGGCAGGGAAACCAAAAATTGTGTGGCACTCTGATGCCCATGGATAGAGACGTGCATGAGGGCCTCTTTAAATAATGTGCCCATTTTAAGGAAAAATTGGGAGGCACTTCAATGCCCCTGGAAAGAAACATGGAGGAGATCCTCTAAATATTGTTCCCATTACAAAGGAGCGGGTCTCCTGTACTTGTAATACCCATTCTCTAAGCATGGACTAAAACATTTACCCCTGGGGGGTATACATGAAACTACTGCCTAACTTTTGAACGGTTAGGGTCATCATCATCATAAATTTAATGTACAAAAATTATGTTTTCGTGGCATCATGAACCGCGGTCGCACTGATCATATGATGGTAGCGGATGAGGAGAAGGAGGAGCCTTTGCCTTCGTGAGACCGTGGCTGCTCAAATATTTGTGCATCGCTACATACGATCTCCTCATGACCCACTTCAAGTGGAGCTGGCGAGAGGCCAGAATCTACGAATGGATAAGTGAACAGCTCTTAGGAGTTTTCAAGTGTGGGATCAGTTATGTCCGGGGCGGGCACTCGGCATGGTGGGAGGAAGGAGGATCAGGGTGTGAAATATGCCGTTTAGTCTCACGGCTACTGACACTTAACCATGTGGAAGACAAGGTATTTGTGGTGGTGCCAAACTGACTGGAAGCATTATCCGCTATCCAACTAACAACCTGTTGACACTGGTTTTGGTTTAATAGTGGTGTACTGCTGCGGTCCCCTAGAAATTGGGACAGGAAGGTCGAGCGAGATGATGTGGGCATTTGTTGTTGCGCAATTCGAGCTTGCACACGGCCTCAGCCTCTGCCTGCACCACCATCACGTCCACTTCCTTGTCCCTTGCCACCGGCCTTACACATTTTCAAAGTTGTGCTGCCTGTATACAGCTAAATGAAAATGTCCCAAAGATGTTTTTTAGCTGCACGCTGAGATTACATATTACAGCGGTTTAATCCCGGCAGGTGGACTGGTCAGACACAAATGCTGACGAGAACACTGAGTCTTTTGGTGTATCCTAATTTGCGTTAAAACCTACTCCAGCTGCACTAAGATGCTAAATGAATGCAGACAAGAGTTGGTTTTTAGCTGGACACTGAGATTTGAGATTAAGGCCCTGCAGGTGGACTGGTCAGACACAAATGCTGACAAGAATACCAAGTCTTTTGACGTATCCTAATTTGCGCTAAAACCTACTCCAGCTGCACTAAGATGCTAAATGAATGCAGACAAGAGCTGGTTTTTAGCTGGACACTGAGATTAGAGATTAAGGCCCTGCAAGTGGACTGGTCAGACACAAACGTTGATGAGAATAGCGAATCTTTTGGCGTATCCTAATTTACGCTACAACCTACTCCAGGCGCACTCAAATGTAAAATGAATGCAGACAAGAGTTGCTTTTTAGCTGGACACTGAGATAGCAGATTAAGGCCCTGCAGGTGGATTGGTTAGACACAAACGCTAACGAGAATACCGAGTCTTTTGGCGTATCATAATTTGCGCTAAAACCTACTCCTGCCTATAGAGAGCTAAATTAATCCCTAAAAGCCCTCTTTTGGGATGGATGAGCCTGTACACCAGCCCAGGCTGGTATACTGGCACAACGAAGCTTGCTATATACCCTGCCTCCCTGCCTGTATACAGCTCTATTAGTCCTCAGAAGGACTGTTGTGGTAATTAGATTGTCAGCCCTGTGCCTACACTAGCTGAAAGGCCACAAATCTGTCCCTCAATCAGCAGCAGCTCTCCCTACACTGACTGTCTGTGGAGCAGAGCGACAAGCACAGTACGGTCAGGTCTTCTAAAGACCTGATTAGGCTGTGCGGCCAGCCAATCACTGTAATGCCACAACCAACATGGCTGTGGCATTACAGTGTCTGTCAGCCAATCCCTGCATGCGGGCTGGCTCTGTAAAGCGCGCCAACATGCAGGGAGGTGGACTCGGAGCATAGCAAGAGTATCGCGAGATTACTCGGTACTCGCCAAGTACCCCGAGTACCAAGATATTCATGCGAGTACCAAGTAGTGACAAGCATACTCGCTTATCCCTTCTCTACACGCTTGTAAACATTTGACATTGAGAGCAGCGGTTTTCTAATTGCAGCTCTTCCGTGGAATCCAGATTTGTGCAGCTCCCAACTAACAGTTTTTGTGGAAACTGGGTTCTGGAGGTGTTCATTCAACTCAGCAGTGATTTTCGGAGCCGTGGTCTTGCGATGCTCACTCTCACAATTCACTTTAGAGTACGACAGTCTCTATTAGTCAACTTCGACTTTTGGCTGGACCTGGGCTTTGCTGCGGACATTTTTCCTTCTCTTTCAAACGCAGTCATTACTTTGGAGACAGTACCTCTTGATACACCAAGCATTCGGGCACTTTCTGTTACACTAGCGCCTGCCATATGAGCACCAACAATTTGTCCTTTTTGAAAATCTGAAAGGTCTGCCATTGGTATCAGGTGCTCATCAATGTTCTTACAATTCAGCAAAACAAACAGTTAATTTACATACACATATCACTTAACACAAATAATCAACTACAAAACATTAAAATATGTCACGGTTTGCATGTTTATAACATGTCCGAAGATTATGATGCCAAAACGTTATGTGTTTCCATTATTTTGGCCAACCCCTGTAGAACCTGTGCTTTGCAAGCGTTTTTTATAGCATCTGGCCAAATCTACCCAAGCAAATCCTTTTTGGACAGTAGCAGTGTGTGCCAGGCAGGGGTGTTGCTCTGTTGTGAAGAAAGCTACACCTCCAGTGTTTACAAGCCTTTTTCACTGCATCTAACTAAGCAAATACTTTTTGGCTAGTAGCACTGTTTGGATAGGCAGCTGTGGTCCAGTGTTCTGTTTGAATCTACCGCCACACAGTGCAGAAAACACTTTTGTATTTCATCTGTCAAAACTTGCCAAAATCTATTTAGGGTAGTACCACTGTTTGACTGGGTAGCTGTGGTCCAGGGTTCTGTTGAAATCTACCGCCACACAACGCAGAAAACCCTTTTGTATTGCATCTGCCCTAACTACTTTTCAAAATATATTTAGGGTAGTACCACGGTTTGACTTGGCAGCTGTGGTCCAGTGTTTTGTTGAAATTTACCGCCACACAGTGCAGAAAACCCTTTTGTATTGCATATAGTAGGGTCAGGGTGAGGGGAATAGCTGCTCAACCAGAATTACTCGCGGCTCCTCGGATTCCAGGTGAAGTGGATTGGCTGCCACTGGTCAACATGAATAGAAGATTTTTCCTGGAGCCAGACTCAAGTTATTTAGATCCTTCTTTATTCGGTGTAAATTTTATAAAAACATCACAATATCCCACATGGGGGAGCAGAAACACCAGACTTCACTATAGCATGAGAATCAGAGGTCTGCTCCAAAGCTTCAGTGAGTCAAGATGAGGAAATTATCTGCACCGATGCCCAAAATCTTTGTGAGTCGGATCCAGGCCCAGATGAAGAAAGATCTGAGCATAATGTAGACCCTCATTCCCAAACTGTAACCCCTGTTGGTGGAGATAATGAGACAGATGATGATGAAACTCAAATACCTGATTGAAACGACATCTTGACTTTGCGATCAGGGCAGGAAGAGGTTGGCTCTAAGGATGACGCGTCCGAGAACATGCAGGGTGATGTTGAGGTTGGAGATCCCATTTACTATCAACCCACAGGCAGGCAGTTGATGAGCTCATCAGAGGTGGTGGAGGAGGATGCTAGTGACGAGGTTAGGTTGCAGCTTCCTGGACAGAGACGGGGTCCTGGAAACACGTCAACTACTGCGTCCTCAGCCACAACGCTACCTCTGTACAGATGCCGTAATGGCTCTGCAGGTTGCATGGGCGCTAATCCTTGCCTAGCCTGGGCCTTTTTACAGATCGCAAGGTATGACCCAACTCATGTTATCTGCAAAATTTGTAAACAAAATCTGAGTAGAGGCTAAAAAATGAATAGTTTGAGTACTTCATGCATGAAGCGTCACATGGACATGAAGCATAAGTCACAGTTGGAAGATCACTTTGCTACAATGTGGCCTAACGGGCCTGGCCAACCACCATCTAGCCCATCAAGTGCATCTGCGGCTTCATCATCCTCTGTGACTGTGGGGACAGCTGTCACACAGGCTTTTGCCCACAGAACTTCCCCCTCTTTACCCGCAACAGCCAGTGTGATTGACAGGTCATCAGCTGTTTTGGAAGGGGAAACATCTGCTGGTGCTGAGCGCTGTCAAACATTGAGAGCACCACCTTTTTATGAATGCGGCATAATATGTCCACCTCACAGTCCAGCAGTTTGTTTGGGACACATTACTTAACCAACCCTGTCTGAGCACAGCAGTCAGCGTTCGGTCTTTCAAATGTGGACAAGTTAAAGACCATTTCCTCCTACCCATGCCAAAGTTAAGACCATCTGCAAGCTGTTGGCTATGGAAATGCTGCTTGTCCGGCTGGTGGGTACAGAAGATTTTTGAGGCCCTATGGCCGTCGCAGTGCCCCTGTACCAGATGCCCAGTCGCCACTTCTTCTTGAAGAAAGCAGTGCCTGCACTACACCACTTCCACTGTTGTGTACACCAGTACACAACATCACCACTTCCTTGAGAAACTCTGTGTGTGACAGGGTGCATTTTACCACAGACACGTGGATGAGTAAGCATGGAAAGGGGCATTACATGTCGCTGCCTGGGCACTAGGTGACTATGGTGACAGCTTGAGAAGGTGCTGCTGTACAAGTCTTGCCATCCCCATGGGTTGTGAGTCAAACCTCTGTATCTAGAAGTTCCTCCACTGATTCTGCCTCCTCCACCTCTTATAGGTCCTCCACCTGCACCCAAAGCCTGTCTGGTAATGTGACCTGAGTTCAAACTGCGCAGAAGGAATCCAGCACACCTCCTTATTATGCTGGCACCAGGGCTCAACACCATCAGGCGGTGTTTAAATTAAAATTATTATTATTATTTATTTATAGAGCACCATTTATTCCATGGTGCTGTACATGAGAAAGGGTTTCATACAGACAAGTTAAAAAACAATTAACAAACTAACAGTGACAGACTGATACAGAGGGGAGAGAGGACACTGCCCTTGCGGGCTTACATTCTACAGGGCAATGGGGAGGGAGACAGCAGGTTGGGTCTGCTGGGGGTGGTGGAGCGCCGGGTCTAGTGGTGCTGGAGTGCCAGGTCCGATGGTGGTGGAGCGCTGGGCCCAGTGGTGGTGAGGTGGCACTGTGGTCATTGCACGTTGTAGGCTGTTTGGGAAAGATGGGTTTTCAGGTTCCGCTTGAAAGTTCCGAGTGTAGGGGACAGTCGGACGTGATGGGGTGCAGAGTTCCAGAGAATAGGGAATGCTCGGGCGAAGTCTTACAGGCGGTTAGATGAGGAACATTCAAGTGTGAAGGAAAGAAGAAAGTCTTGGGAGGATCGAAGATTACGAGTTGAATGATATTGGGAGATTAGTTCAGAGATATATGGGGGGGACAGATTGTGGACAGCTTTGTAAGTCAATGTTAGTAATTTGAATTGGATACACTGGTGAATTAGGAGCCAGTGGAGGGATTTGCAGAGGGAAGAAGTAGAGGAATAGCGAGGAGAGAGGTAGATTAGTCGGGCAGCAGAGTTAAGGACAGATTGAAGTGGTGCAAGAGTGTTAGCAGGAAAGCCACAGAGAAGGAGGTTGCAGTAATCGAGGCGGGAGATGATGAGGGCATGCAGTAGTAGTTTAGCAGATTGGAGTTGAGGAAGGGACGGATTCTGGAAATAATTTTGAGTTGGAGGTGGCAGGAGGTGGCAAGGGCTTGGATGTCCGGTTTGAAGGACAAGGCAGAGTCAAGGGTTACTCCGAGGCAGCGGACTTCAGGTACAGGGCAAAGTGTGATGTCATTTATTGTGATAGATAGGTCTTGTAAGGAAGGTGTGTGAGATGGAGGAAAGAGGATGACTTCAGTTTTGTCTACATTGAGTTTTAGGAAGTGGGAGGTGAAGGAGGATATGGCTGATAGACACTCCGGGATTCTGGACAGCAGAGAGGTGATGTCTGAGCCAGAGATGTGGGTGTCATCAGCATACAGGTGGTACTGGAAGCCATGGGACTTTATAAGTTGTCCCAGACCAAGAGTATAAATTGAAAAAAGGAGGGGCCTGAAGACAGAGCCTTGAGGGACCCCAACAGAGAGGAGATGGGGCGAGGAGGTTGTGTGGGAGTGGAAGACACTAAATGTGCGGTTGGGAAGGTAGGAGGAGATCCAGGAGAGGGCAAGGTCAGTGATACCAATGGAAGAGAGGATCTGTAATAAGAGGCAGTGGTCAACTGTGTCGAATGCAGAGGACAGGTCTAAAAGGAGGAGCACGGAGAATTGTCTCTTAGCTTTGGCCATGAGTAAGTCGTTAGTAATTTTGGTCAGGGCAGTTTCAGTGGAGTGGTGAGGGCAGAAGCCAGATTGAAGTTCGTGAAAGAGAGAGTTGGATGAGAGGTGGGATGAGAGTACAGTGTGGACATGCTTTTCGAGAAGTTTGGAAGCGAACGGGAGCAGAGATATGGGCCGGTAGCTGGATGTAAAAGTGGGGTCAAGGGTTGGCTTCTTTAAGATAGGTGTAATTGCTGCATGTTTGAAAGCAGAAGGAAAGGTACCAGAAGTTAATGATAGGTTGAAGAGGTGGGTTAGGGCTGGGATAAGTGTTGTGGTGAAGTTAGGGAGGAGGTGGGATGGGATAGGGTCCAATGCACAAGTGGTGAGGTGTGATCTGGAGAGGAGGTATGCAAGTTCTCCTTCAGTGATGGATGGGAGGAGGGTTAGTGGGGGAGAGGAGTGATCTGGTATACATGGGGGTTATGGTGGTTGGGTAGCAAAGACTTGTTTGATCTGGTCGATCTTGTTGGTGAAATATGTTGCAAAGTCTTCTGCAGAGATACGGAAAGTAAGAGGGGGCAATGGGGGCAGAGGAGGGAGTTAAATGTGTTGAATAACTGGGGTTGTGGGACAAAGAGGATATGAGGGTAATGAAGTAATTCTGTTTAGTTAAATTGTCTGGGAAATGTGAGTCATGCAGCTGAGGAGTTGTGGTCAGCTCTGGAGACTGAGTATAATCAATGGTTGTCTCCACTGAACCTGCATCCAGGGAAGGGCGTGTGCCACAATGCTGCAAACCTGGGTGCAGCCCTTGGCCGGGGCAAGGTGACACACGTGCCTTGTATGGCTCACGTCTTGAACCTGGTCGTCCAGCAATTTCAAGCCCACCATCCCGGCCTAGGTGCGCTTCTGCAGAGGTACGGTCGCTGTGTGCTCAGTTTCGCCGTTCGCATCCTGCAGCTCAATGACTTGCATCGCAACAGAAGTCGTTCGGCCTGCCGGTTCATCGCCTGAAATGCCATGTGCCGACACAATGGAATTCCACTCTGCACATTTTGCAGCGACTGAGCCAGCAGCGACGAACCCTGGTGTAATATGTTGTGACATATAGCCTGGGCCAATGCGATCCATAGGTGGGGCAAATCATGCTGCTAGAGTGGTCTCAGATCAAGGACCTCTGCACCCTTCTGCAGAGTTTTGAAATGGCTACTAATATGTTTAACGCTGACGATGCCATTATCAGCATGACGATTCTGGTCATCTACATACTGGAGCACACTTTAACCAGTATTCAGAGTCAGGTGGTGGGCCAAGAGGACAGGGAGGAAGTACAGGAGGAGGCATATGTGGAAGAGACAACAAGATCTTAAAGGCCCAGACGATTGGCAGTACCAAGGCGGCTGGCATTGGAGGGTGTGGGAGAGGGAACAATGAGGGCACACGGTAGCAGCCAAACTGTTGAAGAAGGTGCAGGAGCTGAGGAGGAAATGGAGGATGAAGAGGCGATGGGCATGGAAGACTTAGCAGATGAGGGAGACCTTGATCATATTTCTGTTGTGCGAGCTTGGGGGAAGAGGGCAGAGGAAGGAAGCATGAATGTTACCACACTGCCACAAACACATCAAGGATTTGGACCTCCTGGATGTGCAAGACACATGAGTGCCTTCTTGGTGCACTACCTGCAACATGATCCTCGGATTGTTAGAATTCGAAGTAATGCCGATTAGTGGGTTGCCACACTGTTAGATCCCTGGCACAAGAGTAAATTTGGCCAAATGCTTCCTGCGGGTCATTCCATGTCAAGTGATCCAAAAATGAATATTTTTTTTCCCTGACGTCCTCAGATTTTTTAAATTTTTTTTCTATATGAAGAACAACTTTAGTTAATTACAAAAAAAAAGTTTTGAATTTTTTTCTTTATCAGTTAATTTTTTACAGATTTTTAAAGTTTTAAAAAAGTGCGAATTTTGGCCTGGTATGGCTTTAGATTTTCTATCATATCTCGGGCTAGAAATAAGATAGAGAAACAAAATAAACACCAATCTACTCAGAACTGTGCAGGCTTTCACCAGATATGTCACAAGAGGATCTTTGTTAATATTTTACCCATGTGATCGCAAGCGCAAAACTTTAAAACGCATTTCCGAAAAATCGGCGCGCTTTAAATATTTCAAAAACTGCCCATGTGTCTGCTATGCTCTTAGCCACATCTGTACCAAATTTCAAGTTGGGATCGTGATGGGATCATATTTTAAAATATTTTAATATTAATAGCGTCAATGGGTCATTCTATATCAAGTGATCTAAATATGAATATTTTTTTTACCTGACGTCTTTAGATTTTTTTTATTCTTTTTCTTTATGAAGTACAACTTTAGTTAATTACAAATTAAAAGTTTAGAATTTTTTTCTTCATCAGTTAATTTTTTACATATTTTTAAAGTTTAAAAAAAGGGTGAATTTTTACATTTTTGTATCTCAGGCTAGAAATAAGATAATGAAGTGGGAGAGGCATCATTTTACTCAGAACGGTAACAGCTTTCATTTGATATGTTACAAGACTATGTTTCTTTATATCAAATTCAAACTATTGACGGGCAATTGTGAAAAAATGACTGATTGTGTTCTTGGTTATATTTGTGCAGAGATTCAACTTGGGACCTGTCAAATTTATATATTTTTTATTTTATGGTTGTATGAGTTATCACAACTTATTGAATAAAACATTTATATGCAACAAAAAAGAAACACAAAAAACAAATCCCATAAGTGCCAGGATAAATACATCTTAATCATCAGAACACAACGCTCAGCATTTTCAACTTGAATGTATTGAACAAACCAAAAGAAGAAAGGTGATCATATCCTCAAGTTTGATTAAACAAGATTAGAAGAACCAAAAATGTTAACCCCTATTTATACATATAAATTTGTTTTCTATTCTATCACTAAACATGTGATTTATGAAGTGTTTAATAAGAATAGTACAGTAGTTAAATCATCGTTCTGAGGCTGGGGTTACACACACAGATATCTGGGCAGATATTGTTCACAGATCTCTGGTTGCAGTGAAATCATGGACACATTGTTCCATTTTGTGGCTGTGTACAAATGGAGCAATCTGTCCATGATTTCACTGCAACCAGAGATCTGTGAACAATATCTGCCCAGATATCTGTGTGTGTGACCCCAGCCTATAAATTATGAACTAATCAAACAATTAATAGTATGTTTTTAAAGTGGAATTTTATCAATTTGTCCCTTCTAGTGGGTGAAATGTAATCTTGTCCATAAACGCTTACTAGCAATCGCCATTTCCTTGTGTGTCAAAGAGTATGTCCGGCCTGTCACGGTGTTAGGCTCCGCCTGAGTTAATATCTGATTTTTGTGCACTTTTAAAATGTCTGGCTTTCTTGGATACACAAAGGATGGCCCTGGACCAGAAGGATGCAATACAGTCAATTCTACTTCTTCATTTTCACAATTTTTGGAGAGTACAGTAGCCAGCCACCAGCGCCAATCATATTCATATTTTTTCAAAAGGATTGCAACAGTGTCTATGATAAAATGCTGTTTCTTGAGAAGTAGCAGCCATTGCTGTGTGGGAAAAATACAGTTAATATTAAGTAAGGAAGATAGGTAAGAAAAATAAAGATTTACAGTACACTTGAGATAGAACTGTATTACTATAAAGTGAGTTTTAGGGCTAGCGCGCACAGTTTTTTCTGTCTGCAGATACACGCTGCAGTTTTGGCAGCTTGTTTTTCTACCAAGTTTTTACCACATATGCGTTAGTTTTTTTAATCGCTAGTGAAAAAAATGGCAGCTTTTTTTATATAAATGATAAATGCTGCGTTTATTGCAGCGATTAAAAAGTAGTTCAAGCAGTGATTTACTCACTCTTGAGTGTTTCCAAAAACACTGCATGTGGTGAACCCCATAGAAATCAATGGGGCTGTTTTTCTGAATGATGATCCCTAAGAATAGCACTGTGTGTATTGGCCCTTAATAATAAAAGCATTAAACTATTAATATATTTACTCACCCATATTTTAGTACACAGCCTTGATGGCTTTGTACAGACTATTGTTTGTTCAGGAGTGAAGGTGTCCAGACATGTCAGGACATGAAAGGTCTGAACGAGCTGTCTTACTTCCTGAATGCAGTGGGTAGACACTTAACATGATTGACAGAGCTGCTGGCCTATCATCTGCTCTGCATTCACTGTCTATCCCTGTGCTTTCTCAGGTTGAGCCCTAACAAAGCTTTTTCCTATATGTCCTCTCCTGCTTTTAAGCTGTAACATATCAAAATAATACAGTAATGTCTAAAAATAATGGATTTGATAAATATAGACCCCACGCTTTTAGACCACAGGTTGAACAGATCTGAATTCAAGATTTTTGAATTGACACTATAATAGTTAAATATTTTAAAATATGATCCCATCACGATCCCAACTTGAAATTTGGTACAGATGTGGCTAAGAGCATAAAAGACACATGGGCAGTTTTGGAAAATTTTTATTAAAACGTTTTTTCGGAAATGCGTTTCAAAATGTTGGTTTGCGTTCGCATGGGTAAAAACTTAAAAGTAACAAATATACTCTTGTGACATATCTGGTGAAAGCCTGGACAGTTCTGAGTAGAATGGTGTTTATTTTGTTTCTCTATCTTATTTCTAGCCCAAGATAAAAAAAAATGTAAAGTCATACCAGGTCAAAATTCACCCTTTTTTTAAACTTTAAAAATCTGTAAAAAATTAACTGATGAAGAAAAAAATTCTAAACTTTTAATTTGTAATTAACTAAAGTTGTACTTCATAAAGAAAAAGAATAAAAAAAATCTAAAGACGTCAGGTAAAAAAAAATATTCATATTTAGATCACTTGATATGGAATGACCCATTGACGCTATTAAAAGTAAAATATTTTAAAATATGATCCCATCGCGATCCAAACTTGAAATTTGGTACAGATGTGGCTAAGAGCAAAGCAGACACATGGGCAATTTTTGAAATATTTAAAGCGCGCCGATTTTTTGGAAATGCGTTTTAAAATTTTGCGCTTGCGATCACATGGGTAAGATATTAACAAAGATCCTCTTATGACATATCTGGTGAAAGCCTGTATAGTTCTGAGTAGAATGGTGTTTATTTTGTCTCTCTATCTTATTCCTAGCCTTAGTTATGAGGAGAAACGTAAAGGCAGGCAACAGCGAAATTCGCACTTTTTCCGAACTTTGAAAATCATTTAAAAAAAAAATAAATTTTTTAAAAAATTTTTCTCTTCACATTTTGCATTGTCTGACATGCTATTATCAAATAACAAAATCTCAAAAGAATTAAAAATATAGAGGTAATAATCATTGGTTCACTTGACATGGAATGACCCCTGCCCTTGAAAGGGACGCACGCATGCAGGAGTATCAACAGAAGCTTTTACACAATCTTAGTACTGCTTTTCCCCAAAACACCAGTGGTGCACATAGTGAATATCGCAGTTCTAATTTTCCAACCAGTGGAACGTCGAGTCGTCATCACTCAAACGTTAACAGTAACAGTCTATCTGGTAACAGCAATTTTGTAGAATCGTTTCACCATTTTTTTTAGCCCATCCTTTGCAAAGCCATAAGAGAGAACAAGTCTGACACATAGTGAACACCTAGAGAGTATGGTACAGGAGTATCTACAGCTGAATATTGATGCCATGAATGTCAAACTGGACCCTTGTGCATTTTGGGCTTTAAAATTGGAAAAATGGCCTGAACTCACGCCTTGGAGATTTTGTCGTGCCCCGCAGCCAGCGTTCTCTATGAACGTGTCTTCAGTGCTGCTGGTAGTGTGCTGACGGATAAGCGCATGCAGCTCTCCAGTGGCAGTGTAGACAGACTAACTTTTAACAAGATGAACAAGTCATGGATCCGCAAGGACTTTTCCACCCCTGTGTCAGCCTGGGGAGAACAAACGCTTGTGTACTTTACAATGTGCTGCATTAAACTCCCCGTTTCAATATCTCAACTCTGCGGCAATTTATGCCACTTAAGTGGTGGCTGTGCCTAATTTTTTTGAAAAATGGAGACTGTTGTTGGGGTCTCCTTGCTGTTTGTTGCTTGACTTGAGTAGGGCTCTCTAAGCTCAATACCTATCCCTGACACTCCTGCCCCTGTTTCTGAATATTCAACCTTTTTGTCCATCAAACCAGTGATTAACCAATTTGCTGTATTCACATCCACATTTTTTGAGTGCTTAAAAGCAGTGATTACTAAATTTCCCTTAATGTTTGCGTATTCTTCTTTTGGGCATCAAACCAGGTTTTGTCAAATGTGATGTATACAAATTGTGAGGCAGTGACCGGGGTGATATGTGACGGCCATTATGTGTCTCCCAGAATGTGCTCCATATACCTATAAGATCCCCTCCACTCTGGGTCTTTGAGAATCCAAATATCCAAGTGTGTGTTTAAACCTGGACTGCAACACAGGGTGTGGTCTCAGTTGAAGCCAAGGAGGCAGAGCAGCAGGAGCTTGCGTTTAACATGTTTGGATTCATTAAATATTGAAGAATTTTTTTCAAAAAAACATCTATCACTGTTCCTTCAACTCTTGCTGGAAACTACCTTTTTTCCTTTACTTGGATATAGCTGTGCTTAGTTAGCCTGGACGGGGCTACATCCGTGCTGGAGCGTCTGAAACAGCCGTCAAGGTGGTGAGCTGAAATTTTTTGTTTATTCATTTCATTAAACTTCTGCATTAATCTGAACCTTCCACTCCCAATTCCAAGACTTCTCCTGTGCTGCACCAATTCTCTGGAATGCTCTACCCCAAGAAATTAGGTCTACCCACAACTTACATAGTTTCAGGTGCTCCCTAAAAACAAATCTTTTTAGGGTGGCCTATCATGCTCAAAGTCATTTAGACATAGCCTATTAACTCCACCAGACTCATAAGCATTACAAAGAATGGTTGGTGGCCACTCATGCAGCTCTCATCTATTCCCTATTTCCTCAAGTAAGCTCTTATGAGCAGGGTCATCCTTATTTTGCTTTAATTATTTTATTCTTTGTTAACTGTTACTTTTGACTGTTTTTATATGAATTTCTGAATTGTGAAGTGCTGTGGAATATGTTGGTGCTACATAAATAAAGATTATTATTATTATTATTATTATCATAGTGCCATGAGACAGTTCATCTGAGGACTCTGCAGAGCCGTGCATGCTCTGTCCTCAGATGAGCTGTCTGGAATCACCGCTTAGCTCAGAAAGCTAGCTGCCAGTGTCTGAGTGCTACTTCCAGTGGGCAGCCATGTCTCCGGACTCTCCACTCATCAAGATGTAGCAGAGCTGAGCTGGTTCTTCAAGGGACAACTCGTGCTGACTGTGGATTACCATTGGAGATGTGTATATTTGGGCTTACTAAACCGGGTATACAGGGATGTCTGTGTGTTTTATTCCTAACAAAAGATTTTTCTATGCTTTACGGGTATTTACAACTTACTTATAGATTGAAAATGGCCAAGTTTCACATAGACCTAACATCATTAATTTAGGGCTTAATGTCAGATGGCTAATCCTCAAATGACATTAACCCCTTATAACCCAGTCTGCCACCACACAAGGGCAACTGGAAGAGTGGGTTAACAACCAGTTTTGTTATCTCTCATGGAGGTGCCAAATCTGGGACGTCTGCAGACTGCTATTTTTAGTGTGTGGGGCCCGAATGTTTGGGCCTGATCTGTTGGCCTAATGCATATTAATCTGTATGTATTGCAACAACTATTGTTTGTTTAATATGATGTGAGTTTTATGTCTGCATGCATATTGTTCAGATGTCAACAAAGTTAAAAAAAAAAAAAAAAGGTCCTCATTCAGAGACAGGAAGTTCCTCCTCCTGCTCCCAGCATGCATATTCTAGTGTGGAGCTGAAAGCTGAAAGTCACAGCAGATTTCTCTCCCTCTCCCAGAAACCAGATTGATCCTATTCTCATGATGTATGTTGGATGTTCTTAACTCTCAATAAATGAACATTCTCTGTTGCTCATTGTGGACATCACGCTGATTAACCCGCTGCTAACATGATCAGACTGAGAATTCCAGCTCTCAGCTGCCTGGTTTACATTGGCTGGCAGTCAAACATAAGGTGAAGCGCATAGCCATTGTTCAAATTATTTATTTGATGTCAATTTGTTTGTCATACTGGCAACCAATCACAGATACCAGCAGAGTGCTAAGTCTGACTTTACCCAATCAATGGGGGGAAGCAGTGAGGTTTATGAGCAAGCCCACAAGCAGGGTGACAGCAGCGCTGAAGCTTGGCAAAATATAATCTAGCAAGCTAATGTCTGTGCAAAAACAGCGAGTCTCCACTGTAAAATGGTTTGAGTTGAGTTTGGCAGCTTGTAGGCCCCTTTGAAGGTGTTTTCTAGGTCCTTGATTTGGCCTCCCATTGATTTTAATGGAGTTCGGAAGTTTGGCGAACTGTTCCCTGATCTACTTGGTTAACATATGCCCAATCAGCAATTAAAGTCAAATCCAAAATTCAAAAGGTTTGCTCATCTCTATTCACTACTGTGGTTCCTGTATGGTCCACAGTCTGATAATGACTATTAAAAACAACTCCCAGTATCTCCATACTATTCTTAACAACAAACTGGGAGTTGTAGGTTCATGTGTTACAAATGTACATGGGGCCTAATTGACATTAAAATTAATTGCTGTAGTAAGCTTGGTTTTTATACTCATGTACTTATTCAAATACTTATGATGGATTCATGTACAGTGGTTAGTTCTTATGGCATATTTATGTACTAATAATGGTACTCATGTTGTATTTATTGATTATAGTTCTGATAGAGTATTCATGTACTGATGGTGGTTCTGGAAACATATTTCTATTTTCATAGCAGTTTTGGTGACATTGTATGTATTGTTAGTGGTTCCGGTACTGTATTCGTTTACTGATGGTTGTTCTCATGACTTATTTATTTACTGATGATGGTTATGTTGCCATATTCATGTACTACTGATGGCTTTAATGTTTTATTTATGTTGTGATTATAATTTTGGTTTCATACTCATATACTGATGATGGTTCTGATGATGAATAAATCACCAGAGCCATCCACATTACATAAATATATTACCAGAGGCATCAATGAATAATCATTGCTACATCAACAGAACAACCATCACTACATTAATATGTGACCAGAATCAATGAAAATACAGGAATACATTACCCGAACCATGATCTGTACAGGAACACGGCAACAAAATCAATATCACAACACCAGAACCACCATAAGTATTTTAATGTATTATTAGAACTTCCATCAGTAGATGAACTCATCACCAGAATTACCATAGTTTTAGCAATACAGCCCCAGAACTACCATCAGTTTTGCTGCAAAGTGTATTTCTCACAAGATAAATACAAAAAGTACCAGACATATAACCTTATCTGTGGGATCGTTGTAGTTTCCATTAGGGTATCTGCCGAATTCTGGATACTTTTATTGAAATCAAATTTCTCCTATTATAGTTAAATTATAGTAGTTTCCATGAGTATCCTTGGGTCTGACATTTAAAATATAACATGCCAGTGATGAATATCTCTGTTTATCCCATGTATTGTGTAAATTGGTTAGCAAACATTGAATAAATTTATATCTAACTTTCAAATTGCACTACATACTATTTTAGGTAAAAAGATAAAAATTTTAGTGAAAGAGGTTGTCAAGACCTTGTTACCTGATCCATCGGAGAGGAGGTGTGTTAGGAGTCCAGTTACCATAGTTTCTAACCCATGTTTTTGCTTGGGGCTGCATCAATAGAGCCAGGAACGTCATTTGTACTTATTTATAAATTTTGCTGTGTGAACAGCCTGACTTCCTATGTGATTTGGGTGAACAATCCCTTTAATTATGACAAATTATTATTTTTAACAATTTTTTATTTCCAAGTTAGTTGATGGCAGACTTACAGTACGCAGCATAAACACCTCCTTTGAAAAGTAAAATTTGTATTAATAGCTCACTAAACACAATGACAATTTCTACAAGACTTGAGTTTCATAGAACATTTT
The DNA here is from genome assembly GCA_033576535.1 of Allobates femoralis. Taxonomy (NCBI): domain Eukaryota; kingdom Metazoa; phylum Chordata; class Amphibia; order Anura; family Aromobatidae; genus Allobates; species Allobates femoralis. The sequence goes on along the minus strand of JARQOC010000002.1, from coordinate 270,415,892 downwards.
TAAACCCATAACATGAAAGTAAGGTCAATAGAAAAAAATTCATTACCAAATCTTTAGTTTTCCTTTAAATTAGTTGATAAAAAGAAGATTTTTGTGTACTCACCGTAAAATCTCTTTCTCTGAGCTATCATTGGGGGACACATTAGACCATGGGTGTATGCTTGCTGCCACTAGGAGGCGACACTATAGCTAAATAAAAAAAAGTTAGCTCCTGCTAAGTAGTATATACCCCCAGTCCAGATGGACAACTAGCCAGTTAGTGCAAGGAGAAGCATTTGAAGTAAACACGGAATGGCCCAACAGAAATATATATAAGAAGGGCGGGTACTGTGTCCCCCAATGATGGATCAGAGAAAGAGATATTACGGTGAGTACACAAAAATCTTCTTTTCTCTATCGCCTCGTTGGGGGACACAGGAGACCATGGGATGTCCTAAAGCAGTCCCCGAAGGTGGGGAAAAACAGGAGTATAAGAGGAAAGAGAACAGAGGCTGGAACCTCTAGAGAGGAGGCCACTGTCCACAGAAAAACACTATCATTGTCTAATCTCGAGACAACAAGAAAAAAAGGTGTCAAGAGCACTATAACTGGGGCGAGGGATAGGAGAGAGCCTGGAGTGTGACCATTCAGTGTCTGAGCCACTAAGTACGCTAGTAGTAAATTGTGGATACATAACCTGTCTGTTCTTGATCTTGAATCGAGATCTATTCCCTGAAACGGAAACTTGTCCGCTCAGGTATGAATGTAACAAAGGTTATCAGGAAAACTTCTCACCCTTGAAAATAGATCCAGGAACAAGAAGAGAATTCCCAGGAGAGAAACCTAATATGAAGACACGTCCTCTTCTGGGAGCCACCGAGGTTCCATGACCTGGTATAACTAGCAGGCCTATCCTGATCAGAATGAACCTGAGGAAGGAATTGAGGTGCTGAATGCTCGCTTCAGAACAAGACAGGAAGGAATATACCCTATCTTAGAAGGGCAAAGAACGCATTGGAGAGAAAGAATGTCCCAAGAACGGGAAAAAAACTAGAAGAAGACAACCCAAATGGAGATTTCCACCGGAACAAGAGCGGAGGAGTCAGTTCCACAGAGGGAAAAAGAAAGGAAGCTTGTGAATAGCCCTGAACGCTTTGGGGGTCAGGAAAAAACAACAGAGGGAACCGAAGGGTCCTTGGGTCCCACCTGATTAAGCAGGTGGCCCACCAAAACAATATAGATTTGAATCTTTAGGCCAGGTAGGTCCAAGCGCCTAACGCTCCTTCAGGAGACCTGAAATGTAGAGAGTACCTGCAATCATTGCCAAAAACATAGGACAGTGTCTCGCCATGGCCCGACACAGGGCAATTCCCTGTAGAAGGAGGGATAAAGATTCAAAGTCCCTGCAGACAGAGGGATAAACTCTAAGAAAAGAGGTGAACAAGTAAGAGCTCCGGGTTCCCCTGGGGAGGTGGGTAACTGAGCCTGTCACCAAGTCTGACAGAGAAAAAAAGGAAGATTGTGCTTCCACAGATGTGCCAATTCAGCTGTGCCCAAGAAGTCTGAAAATGATGCTCTCTGCACTAGAGATACACCGAACATCCAACGACCAGGACTGGGCATAGAAGGGGGCCTGTAAAGGACCGTAAGTCTCTTACCTTGTGTGGGAGCAGAGAGTCCTAGAATCGAACGGCTCAGTCTGAAAAAAAAAGCTGAGAGATTACGGATTTTTCAGAAGATCCTGTTGATGACCCGAAAACCGTAGTATCGAAAAAAGGCGTCAAACTCTGTACGAAACTCTGAAACTCTGCAACAACCATGCACGGAGACCGTGCTAATCATCACCACATATCCTGGGAATGGTATTTGTGCTGCCGATGTGTAAGATGAAGGAGAAAATGCTTGCCTGGGGCACCAAGCGGAATAAATGAAGGGGAGGTGATAACTCCCGAAGGAGAGGAAATGGCCCTTTTATATAATTCTCTGCATGAAGGGCTGTTATGAAAAAGAATAGCCAGGAAATAGTCGTAAGAAACAGAACATTCAATCTACGAACCTATCAGAGAAACCGTTTTTGTGAGGCTCCTTCCGTGTAATGGACCTCAGTTCTAAGGTACCGGACAGACGGTCAAGTCCGCTGATTTGCCTGGCAGAACAGTAAAGTATAAAGGGCTGAGACTATGAATAAAAGGAGAGGCCCCACAAGGAGGCCCTAAGATGGTGACCTATGGCGTTGTAGACTGCTTGGGTGGTAACACCTAGGGATATTCGGGGAAGGAAACCATACTTGACAGATGGAGAGGACTGCCAATTCTGATGAATGGGAGCTTGCGCTGATTACTTGATTGTAGCTTATGATGTAAATGATGTGAGCCAAGATCAGCAAGAGAGAGAAGGTAAGGACTGACATCCTGACAACCTTAGCGATCACTTGGATCATGCTACAAGAAACTGCCCATGTCATGTCTGGTGGAGATCCAAAGCCCCATCTTGCCTCGGGTGCTATAGAGCTGTCCTGCTGGATGGCAGTCTTCGCTGGAGATAGACGATAGAAGCAAGAAGGAGGGTCTAACTTACCAAACGGTATAGGAGGAGCTGGATCCAGCTAGGTTGGATATATATACAGAGAGAGATCTGAAGCACTGTAATATACTGTGTGGAAGCAAGGAGTCCAACCTGGCAAATTGAGTAAAAAGTCTGAGACACTCCACATATTTATATGTTATAGTATATAGAATTCTGACCAACTAAACAGCTGGCAGATCCAACATACCACAGTGAACATTGATACCGAGGAGAATCCCAGTGATAGAGGACAAAGCCTCCAACCACCGAATTCGACAGTAAAAGGTGCCAGAAAATCAACCGATCTGGCTATCGAAAAATCCAGATACCGGACCGATCCCCGATACCGCTGCGGACAAGATGTGGCACGTGAATCATCGGCCCACAAAGAGGTGGGTCAGATTCGGAAGCCGCTGAAGTAGATGACAATAGGATACATGGTAGCTGGGTTTCTTGTTCACAGACAAAGAGGTAATATCTATTGCGCGCAGTCCGATCCTGGAGATTGATATTTGCTGTTGTGGTGCAGATCCTGTAACCGTGTGAAAGAGGTAAAGGATACCTGGAAGTCGGACTTCCTCCATATTTGTAAATCAGCGGATCCTATAAACTAATCATAGGTATAGGATGCATGGCAGCCGGAGTTCTGTTGACAGATAAAGTGTCTGATGCCATAAACTAAACTTCCTAGCCATTATGTGATGTATTTGTTATGTGCACTGGGTAGCACTCTGCCTCTGGACACTAGAGTCTGGTCAGACAAGTTCCACAGACATAGGTGCAGGCAAAGACATAATATTTGATGACCGGAGACTCTGTGCATTGGGTAGTGGCCAGGTTGCGTGTTCATTGTTGGATACTGTGGCCGTAATTGCAGGCAAAGACATAATATATGATGTCTGCAGATGCTGTGCACTAAGTATGGGCAAGTCCCGTGGCCATAGCTGCAGGCAAAGACATAATACGTGATGTTTGGAGAGTCTGTGCACTGGGTAGTGGACAGGACCCCTGGTCGTGGTTAGAGTCAAATACATAATTTTGTTATGTCCAGAGAAACTGTGCACTAGGTAAGTGGACAGGTACCATGGTCATGGTTGCAGGCAAAGACATAATATGTGATGTCTGGAGATGCTGTGCACTAGGTAGTGGGCAGGTCCCATGGCCATGGTTGCAGGCAAAAACATAATATGTGATGTCTGGAGATACTGTGTACTAGGTAGGGGACAGGTAGCGTGACCATAGTTGCAGGCAAAGACATAATACGTGATGTCTGGAGATGCTGTGCACTTGGTAGTGGGCATGTCCCACGGTCATGGCTGCCGACAAAAGCATAATATGTGATTTCTGGAGATACTGTGCACTAGATAGAAGACAGGTAGCGTGACCATAGTTGCAGGCAAAAACATAATACTTATTGTCTGGAGATACTGTGCACTAGGTAGTGAACAGGTACCGTGGCGATGGTTGCAGGCAAAGACATAATACGTGATGTCTGGAGATACTGTACACTAGGTAGTGGACAGGTACCGTAGTGATGGTTGCAGGCAAAGACATAATATGTGATGTCTGGAGATGCTGTGCACTTGGTAGTGGGCATGTCCCATGGTCATGGCTGCTGGAAAAACATACAGTAATATGTGATGTCTGGAGATACTGTGCACTAGGTAGTAGACAGGTAGCGTGACCATAGTTGCAGGCCAAAACATAATACTTATTGTCTGGAGATACTGTGCACTAGGTAGTGAACAGGTACCGTGGCGATGGTTGCAGGCAAAGACATAATACGTGATGTCTGGAGATACTGTGCACTAGGTAGTGGTCAGGTAGCGTGACCATAGTTGTAGGCAAAGGCATAATACATGATCTCTGGAGATACTGTGCACTAGGTAGTGGACGGGTAGTGTGATCATAGTCCAGGCAAAGACATAATACGTGATGTCTAGAGATATTGTGCATTAGGTAGTGGACGGGTAGCGTGACCATAGTCGCAGGAAAATAAATAATACGTGATGCCTGGAGATACAGTGCACTAGGTAGTGGACAGGTACCATGGCCACAGTTGCAGGCAAAGACATAATATGTGGTCCCTGTGACAGGTAAGCCACAGAACCAACTAGTTCACAATGGGATTTCCACAGCTGAGACCCACACATACACACATCACCTTCCACTACAGGCCCATAGGGGGAAACCCACTGGTTGCTGTTAAGCCAGATCCCCTATAAATACAGGTGCTGGGGGTGAAATTAGCCAGAGTGTGCAGTCAATAGAAGAACTGTGAAGTTCATCTCAGAGCTAGTGAGTAAAACTGGTTACCAGAGCCATGTTAGGCCCGAAATCAGTGCACACCAGAGCCAGTGTGAGGTCCAGAGAGTGAGGACGACAGGCAGAGGCGAGGAACACTCTAGACAAGGGCAGAGGAGCTATACTGGCTCACCCCACCAGAACACTGGTCACTGGAGACCGAGTCTGCACACAGCGAGAGAGAGACCATCCCAGCAGAGAATCCAGAACACCGTGGAGGTTTAGCTTCCTGGACACCCGCTGCACCCACATTTGAGAGCCAGGGACTGCAGGAGAGATAGCGGTATCCCAGAGAGAGAGCCCTCAGTGCAGAAACATGGGTGTGGAGACACGGGAGGTCAGGACTGGTTTCACGCCAGTCAGGCTTTAGGACAAAGCACAGGACAAGGGAGGCCTACACCTCACTCAACGTGGAAGTCCCAGAGTGCAGCCTTTATCCCTGGACATGTACCGGTTTCCATTAGTACAGGTACTGAAAGAGACTTTTGTGTGTGTGTCCATCATTCCAGCCGCACATCACCATGACTATGCTGCCTTTTTCCACTACTCCTACTTCCAACACCCTGGGGAAAACCGCCCTACCTGTAGAGGGCTACAACATCTTGCTGCCGCCCATCCCCTGGAGGTTCCAGCAGCGCCTGTGCCATCACCAGACCTATAGCTGTCGTCATGAACACAAACGTTTCTATTTTTATCCCCTTTTTGGTGTCGGCTCAAGGGCATGAACTTGGGCACCGAACACCACCTGACTCCCCGTGCTAGTACGCCCGAGCTCCGAGTACCCAATCCTTTGGTGGCGAGTCATCTTCATGATGTCTGGAGAGTCTGTGCACTGGGTACTGAACAGGTTCCCTCACCGTAGTTGCAGGCAAAGACATAGTACATGATGTGTAGAGATCTGTGTCCTAAGTAGTGAACAGGTTGTGTGGTCATAGTTGCAGGCAAAGACATAATATGTGATGTCTGGAGATACTATGCACTAGGCAGTGGACAGGTTGCGTCATCATTGTTGGCGGCAGCGATATCATGCATGGTGGTTGGAAATTCTTCAATGTGTAGTGAAACTATTCCGTGCTCTCTGCCGCCCACGGTGCCATAATATGTTGGATGGTAAGCCTCGCCACAAATACTTTTACAGCGTGATTGTTGCCGGCATGACTATCACTTTAAGCAAGCAGACCATGTAGGTTCTGGCTCACGAGTAGTGGACAGAAAGTAAACTATCTTGAACAGCAGTAGCCAAGAGGGCGCTGACCAGGGGGGGTTTGTACGCTGGTTGCCTTGTTAGGTAGAAGTGCTGTCGGCCGAGGATTAGGATCCGTGGTGACGTGTTTTCTATCACCGCGCTAATCCTCCCAACCGCGCAGAAGACGGCCCGATCTGGACCCTGGTTTTTCACCGGGGGTACGGCGGTCTTCCTCCCAGCACTTCTTTTCAATAAGTGTGTGGTGGGGGTGGGGGCTGGGCGACCAGAAAGCTTGTGTGGCCAGCCACTTGGTACAGAGGGGCGGCTGACTGCATAACACACACCAGACTGTTTCCGTCTGCCCGTACTTGAGAGGGACTACAGGAAGTTAAGATCCAACCTGTTTCCCGATGAGCTGTGTCTGAAACACAAAGGGAAAAGATTAAAGGATACAAACTTATATAGTAGCGAGGCTGGAGAGCCCTCTCACATCTGCCTCCTGCAGACACTAAGCTTAAACTGGCTAGTTGTCCCTCTGGACAGAGGAGTAGCTAACTTTTTTTTTTTATTTAGCTTTAGTGTCACCTCCTAGTGGCAGCAAGCATACACCCATGGTCTCCTGTGTTGCCCAATGAGGCGATAGAGAAAAAAATTCACCTAACAGAACATTAACTACATCTAGTATTTTGTATGTCTGTCTTTCATTGTTTTTAATGACAGAATCAAGTCTTCTAGGCATGGAACAGGATGCTGACATATTGCAACATCTATCATTCTCTATCCTTCAAGGACAACCTCTTTTAGAACCTGGATTCTGGATGGAGAATGATGCTCATTTTGGCTCTTCATAATTCCCCATAGGAGTTTAATTGGGTTTAGATCAGAAGACATAATTGACCACAGAATCACTTTCACCCTGTTCTTCAGAAATGCAACAGTAGCCTCAAATGTGGGTTAGATAGTCATATTGGAAAAGTGCACATCTAACAAGGGCACAGAGTTATAGCAGCTTCCTTTCTTTCAATATATTTTTGCAACATGGTCTTGAATTGATTTAAGAAATTACCTTTTTTGGTGCAAAATAACAAATCTTCATTGCAACCAATAACCTACTTTTGTAGGAGTATTTTGTAGTATGGCATTCCATAGAAAATGTTGACAAATCTGTCGGGGTGTACTCATTTATGCTGAGTGTTGTATATAACTTTATAGGCATACAGTTTCATCTGTCTGGGGCAAACATTCTATGGCTTTATGCACGCACTAAGCAAAGTGCCTGAATGAAGGGTGAACAAAGTCTAAAGGCCATGTTACACACACAGATATCTGTTCAGATATTGGTCACAGATCTCTGGTTGCAGTGAAATCATGGACACATCGTTCCATTGTACACAGCCACAAAATGGAGCAATGTATCCATGATTTCACTGCAACAGAGATCTGTGACCAATATCTGAACAGATATCTGTGTGTGTAACATGACCTTAAGAATGACTTAAAGGGATCCTGTCACCTCCAAACCCCCTCCTAAGCTATTAAAAGCTGTCCCTAGAGCATAGTAACACTTACCCTACACTCCTTTTAGCTCTTAAATGCAGCAAGTGAAACTGAATATAAACGTTATAAAAGTACCTCATTACTGATGTTAATGATTGACTATGGTATTCATAGTCACCCAGCCAGGCTGCCCCTCTTCATACTATCACGCCTCAATAGGCGTGATCTTCATGATACATTCAAATGCGCGTCTCCCCGCTCTCCTCTCGGCCTGGCGCTGCTGTGTGGGGGCTGTATGACGCGATTCGCGTAATTTCCAGCGCCGGGTGACGTATTTACACCCGCGCTGCTGTTAGAGCTTCAAGCCCCTGCATGCGCAGTATGGTACTTGAAGCTAACAGCGGCGCGGTGTAAATACGTCACCCGGCGCCGGAAATTACGCGAATCGCGTCATACAGCCGCACACAGCAGCGCCAGGCCGAGAGGAGAGCGGGGAGGCGCGCATTTGAATGTATCATGAAGATCACGCCTATTGAGGCGTGATAGTATGAACAGGGGCAGCCTGGCTGAGTGACTATGAATACCATAGTCACTCATTAACATCAGTAATGAGGTACTTTTATAACGTTTAGATTCAGTTTCACTTGCTGCATTTAGGAGCTAAAAGGAGTGTAGGGTAAGTGTTACTATGCTCTAGGGGCAGCTTTTAATAGCTTAGGAGGTGGTTTGGGGGTGACAGGATCCCTTTAAGGGTAAAGGCATCCCCTAAAACCTCTATGGTTATAGCATAAAGACTTATACAAGCTGTATACTGCCTTTAGAAATGTCAAATTGCCATAAATACCAGTTAACACCCACAGCACATTGAGTTTGTTCACTTTCTAAATGTATCGTGTTTGCATGCCTAAAGAATAGCCCTTCAGCAAGTAGGACAAAAAAAAATAAGAAAAATATCACTGGTATGCAAGGACAAAAGCCATTGGGTAAGGTGTGTACTGAGACTGTCCCTAAAATGTCATCATTTCTGGACTGAGATTCACCCTCAGGCTGGATCGTTAGACTACCTGTTAACTATTTAAAGGGATCCTGTCACCTCCAAAACGCCACCTAAGCTACCAAAACATGTCACTGCAGCATATTATCACTAATCTCACACTCCCTGTGGAAAGCAGGGAGGCCCTGCATAGAACATCAATAAAAGATCATGCCCATTAGAGCGTGATCTTCTGATGAACAGGGCACTTAACGAACACACCCTAAGGGCTAAAGAATATAGCCCCTGCTAATTATAATCCCTAATGAGTAAGTATTAAAAGTTTTTATGCACTTTCACAGGATGCTTTTAGGAGAAAAGGAGTGTGAGATTAGTGATGCTGTGGCGTCCCACGTAGTCAGGCGTCACAGTGAGGTATTGCACCCGTAAAAGAGGTGTAATTTCCCCAGCTGCAAGTGGACCCTAGGTTCGTGGGTGGGCCCCATTCCTGCACTCCCACATTAGAATAGGAGTGGGAGGTTACCCGAGGAGGGAGATATATTCACCTCTAGAGAGAACAAAGGAGGTCAGTGAGTAGGAAAGAATAGTCAGACAAGGGGCGTCTGAGAGTCGGGACAGTTGGAGGAGGAGGGGAGGAGAAAGAGTGTTGAACGAGGCGGAAGGGTTACCTGGACGGTTCTACGCTGATTCGGAGGAAAGGAGAGAGCGGATTCTGAGGGGATCCTGGAAGAGGGCGCCGACGTGCGGAGTCTGGGACCTATAGAGCAAGGGGGAACCCCAGCATGGAGCGACCATACTCCAGGGGATTCTCCAGTCCACCACAGGAACGCTGGGCCCGAGGATCTGGCCAAGGTCTATCTTTGCAGTCAGCAACCAGCTGCTATGGTCCGTATATCACCACAGCACCTGCCAGACGGAGCGGTCTGCCTGCTTCCTCACCACGAGGGAGAGGACCCCCAATACTACCTACACGGAGCCATTGGGTATAGACTCATCCTAGGTGGGGAAGAAAGGACACGGGTTCGTCAACTAAGGTTTCCCACGGGTCCCACCATACCACTTGGGATCCACTTGCAGCCACCCGTAGAGCTACCTGATACTTTAATAACTGTTGCTGAACTGTGGACTCTGTATTTGCTACTGGACGTTTACAGTATAGTACCTGGGAGAAAGTGATTTTGCCTCTTGTTTGCTTACAGGGATGCTGCCCCGGAGGCCCAGCTCCACCAGTAGGGAGCTTTGCCATTCCAGCCGCATTACCATCGACCTCTGGAGGACTGTGGCGGCGCTGTTGACCCATCACCAGGTACTAGAGGTGGCGTCACATGACAAACTTTAATCACCTGTACACCCCTTATTGAAGTGTCACCCAGGCCACGGGCCCAGGCGCTGCCACCCGTGACATCACCGTGAAAGCACCCACCGAGCCTGATACCCGAGCACCCCAGGGCCTGGGGCTCAACAATAGGATGCTGCAGGGACATGTTTTGGTAGCTTAGGTGGCGTTTTGGAGGTTACAGGATCCCTTTAAATAACAAATGGAGGGAGGGTTACACTTCTCTTTTAAAGACGTTTCCACTTATTGATTTGTAAAGCATGTACAGGCATATTAAAGATATACATATATAGCGAGTGAATTAAGTATTAAAGGGAACCTGTTGTGTCACCCCTCTGGCTAGGCGCCACAGGGAGGTATTGCACTCTGACAACAAATGTGGTATCTCTGTAAGTTGTGGGTTCAGGGTTTAACCTGTGGAGTCTCATGTTACACACACACCAAGGACTAGGCCACCTAGTATAGGGGGGACATGTTATTTAGTAGGTCCCAAAAGAGGGTGGAGCCTAGGCTAGAGTAGTAAGAGTTGAGTGACAGTTACCTTCAGACACTGCTGGGAAGGCAGTCAGGAAGGACACGCATGACAGTACCACTGACAGGAGGGATCCCCATCTTAAGTGGGGGCCCAGGACAGAAGAAAATGGACCAGGACTGATTGGAGCCGGCTGGTCACGTTTGGGAACACCGGCAGCACGGGAAGCCGAGGCGGTCAGTAGTTTACCTCTGGCCGCAAACCGACGAGCTGTGGGCCCATAGTAATCGGGTTGCCGTTGGCGCCACAAAGGCATCTCACCCCTCAGGACTGAAACTGGTTCAGGACACTATAGGTAATGGGCCAAATTCCGGTGGCGGGAGGATTTGCTGTGTGTCGCTCCTGTCCGTACGGTAAGGAACAAACCTTACCTACTAGCTACAGACTGTGGGACTGGCAGGAGAGCTCTGCGAGGGTGGTAAAGACAGAGAAGAGTAAATTAGACCCCGAAAGACTAAGAAGGAACATTTGGAGACTCCATAAGGTGGACCCTGAACCGGCAACAGACACCCGGTAAACCAGACTGTACCGTGTATTGTTAACATCTACCGATACCCAGTAAAGTGGAGTTTGAGTTGAACTGGTCTCTGTTATTCTTCTCGCCAGTGCCCGGAAAGCTTCAGCACCAACCCCAGCATCTCATCAGAGGGGTAAGAACAACAACCACTACTCCCCTCATCCCCCTCATCATTCTCCATCACTGCTGCCCTGAGGTGAAGCTCCACCTATGGGGAGCTGTACCACACTTAGCTGCACCCATCATCACCTCAGTGGCCGGCTTGCAGCACTGGTATCCATATTACCGGGAACTACAGGTGGTGTCACGTTCCCCTGTAAATACTCCCTCCTCCCCCACCATCTAACAAATGATAACCAGGGCACGGAACCAGGAACCCGACCACCAATGATTCCCCAGTTAAACACCATCAATTCAGGCCCGGTGTCCGAGTACCCCTAGCCCTGGGCTCATCACTGTTACCTCCTAAAACCCACCTAACCTATTAATGCATGTTCCTGCACCTTCCTATTACCATTGTAACCATCCCTCTCTGTGCTAAATGCTTCCTTTCAAAGTTGAAATAAACACTTTGATACTTACTCATTAGGATGATAATGAATTAGGGGCTATATGCAATAGCCCTCTGGGAATGTTGTTTTACAGCCTGAATGATCCAGCCTCTTTCTCTGTGCTGCTTTGCTTGTGCAGGCTTTGCCCTCCCCTTCTCTGTCACTCACAGAATGCAAATCATTTGTCCTGCCTTCAGCTACACATCACAGCAGAAGCTGCACAGAGAGGCTGGATCATTCAGGCTGCAAAACAACACACCCAGAGGGCAATTGTATATAGCCCCTACTTCATTATCATCCTAATGAGTAAGTATCAAAGTGTTTATTTCAACATTGAAAAGAAGCATTTAGCACAGAGAGGGATGGTTATAATGCTAATAGGAAGGTGCATGGACATGTAGGTTAGGTGGGTTTTAGGAGGTGACAGGTTCCTTTTAAACACGTCATTCATTTTCTGATAAAATATACTTATAAAGGTGCTATTCACATGAGTTTTCCCAGATGTTGGTAACAACTGATACAATCCACAGAGTAAAGGCCACTTCACACACACAGATATCTGAGTCCAATATCTGAACAGATCTCTGGTTGCAGTGAAATCATGGATACATTGCTCCATGTTGTACACAGCCACAAAATGGAGCAATGTATCCATGATTTCACTGCAACCAGAGATCTGTTCAGATATTGGACTCAGATATCTGTGTGTGTGAAGTGGCCTTAAAAGAAATCAAAGCATGCCAAAAATACATATGTAACTGCTGTCATTTTCTAATTCCTCCCTCTAAACTCTCTCTATTCATGTATTTCTATTATTTATATTTCCCTCCTAACTTCTGTAAACTTCAAAATAAAAGATTAATTCCCTCTGTCACTCACAGTGCTGCCCACTCCCACTCAATGATTGAATATTCATGCTTCATGACATTGTCCTGCCTCCTGTTTTGTATTGACTGCTTTGTAGTATGAAAGTGCTGCTGCTGTAGGTTTAAATCAGAGGTCCCCAAATCCAGGCCTCAAGGGCCGCCAACAGTGCAGGTTTTCAGGATTTCCTTAGTATTGCACAGGGCTTGGAATCATTACCTGTGCAGATGATCACATTAGCACCTGTGCAATACTAAGGAAATCCTGAAAACTTGCACTGTTGGCAGCCCTTGAGGCCTGGAGTTGGGGACCTCTGGTTTAAATGAAGCTTTTTTTTTCCCCTGCTCAGTGTGAGTAGATGAGGCTAATGAGCGGAGCATGCAGTGGCAGGTGTGTGTGAATGCTTAGGTATGCTAATGGTGGGTTTACACGTCGCGATATCGGCGTCCAACTCCGACCCAACTCCGACCAAAAGTCACGTGGTTCGGGAGTTGGACCCGATATCGTTCGCAGCGTTGTACGGTTTGAACGTACAATGCGATGCTGGAACGATGCCAAAACGATATCGGGGTTGAATGAGCGTGCTATTCAACCGCCCGATATCGCATGGCCGTTGTAGCCGCATCGTCCCGTGTGACAGCCCAACTCCGATGTGTACTGCCACGTCACCCATTCACTCCCATGTTAAATGGTCGTTGCTGGGTTGGTGGGCGTACACATCGTCGGGAGATTGTATCCCGATATCGGGCTGTATAAACCGGCGATGCGATGGCGGGAAAAGCGCGCTCAAAAAGCGCGCTCCCGCATCGTTGGTTTTGATATCGGCCCGATATCGCGACGTGTAAACCCACCATAAGAGACGTGTCTGGGCTGGTTGCTCGCCACACCTCGGCCTTAAATGGGTCAGATCACATCCACCTGATGTTTCTAATTCAGTTCACTTCTGGACTGTAACCTGGTGTGAGCAGACGCTGATCTGAAGCTGCTGTGGTTTTTTTCCCTTGGAAGTTGCCGGGCTCCGTGGTCCGTGGGTGGAGGTAGGTGCTTATGCCTAGGGCTTCTCAGGAGCTTTAGGGACTTAGGTTGGCGGCTCAAACCTCCTCACCTTTAGAGGTACCTTTGAGATCAGGGCGAGCCAGGGACCCCAGTATCAGGGCCATAGTAGGCTCCCCTTATCCCCTTCGTCCAGCTCCTGGCTACCCAGACCCCTCCCAGCATGACACCTCCTCTCTGATCTGTCTGTTGTGTGACTCATTCACTGCAGGCAGAGAAGGGAGGGGGGAATGGGGAGTTTAGCTGCAGCTATTCATGTCATTGTGTGTATCCAAGACATGTAGTGTGTGCAGACTGAGATATTTCTATGGGCCACTTTACACACACCAAGTTATCTGTCCAACTTACTGGTTGCAGTGAAATCATGGACACATTGCTCCATTTTGTGGCTGTGTACAAATGGAGCAATGTGTCCATGATTTCACTGCAACCAGCAAGTTGGTCAGAAGTTGGACAGATAAGTTGGTGTGTGTAAAGTGGCCCTATGTGATTAAAGAACATTTGATCATTTGCTCAGCAGATACACACATTACCTGTCTGCAGGAAAACCAAAGTTTGTATATACACATAGAAATCTTACAGGCTGCAGCACAAAACACCTCCCCCCTCACAGCACAGAGCACAGAGGGGAGGGAGTGAACACAAGCTTGGATGGGTGTGGATATTTAAATAACACTTATATAGCAACTGGACTATTCGGTTGGAAATATAATGGAGAGGACTAAAGCACCAGCTCCTTGTGGGGTATGAAGAAGCTGATAGCATGGAAAATGGAAAGTGCACAATAATGGTTTTACATGTTTTTAAAATGTCTGCCCAGACCCTATTCAAGGGTATTGTTAGTATCATACTGAAAAATGACCTGACAGTGCCCCTTTAACCCCTTCACCCCCGGGCCTATTTTGACCCTAATGACCAGGCCATTTTTGTCAATTCTGACCAGTGTCCCTTTATGAGGTAATATCTCTGGAACGCTTCATTGGATCCGAGCGATTCTGAGATTGTTTTTTCGTGACATATTGGGTTTCATGTTAGTATTAAATTTAGGTCGATAATTTTTGCGATTATTGGTGAAAAAATTAAAAATTTGGCAAAATGTTTGAAAATTTTGCAATTTTCAAATTATGAATTTTTATTCTGCTAAACCAGAGTGGTATGTGCCACAAAATAGTTAATAAATAACATTTCCCACATGTCTACTTTACATCAGCACAATTTTGGGAAAAAAAAAAAATTTTTGTTCGGACGTTATAAGGGTTCAAAGTTCATCAGCAATTTTTCATTTTTCCAGCAAAATTTACAAAACCATTTTTTTTGTGACCACATCACATTTAAAGTCCCTTTGAGGGGTTTACATGACAGAAAACACCCAAAAGTGACACCATTCCAAAAACTGCACCCCTCAAGCTAAGCTGAAAAAGTTTAGGCTAAAAGAAAATTTTTGTAGAAAAAAAAGTACTTTTTCATTTTTACAGATGAATTTGTGAAGCACCTGGGGGTTCAAAATGCTCACCACCCATCTAGATAAATTCCCTGGGGGGTCTAGTTTCCAAAATGGGGTCACTTGTGGGGGAGCTCCAAAGTTTAGGCACACAGGGGCTCTCCAAACGCGACATGGTGTCCGCTAACAATTTGAGCTGATTTTTCAGTCAAATTGTTAGTGGACACCATGTTGCATTTGGAGAGCCCCTGTGTGCCTAAACATTGGAGCTCCCCCACAAGTGACCCCATTTTGGAAACTAGACCCCCCAGGGAACTTATCTAGATGGGTGGTGAGCATTTTGAATACCCTAGTGCTTCACAAATTAATCTGTAAAAATGAAAAAAGAAAATGTTTATGGAAAAAAAGTACTTTTTCATTTTTACGGATGAATTTGTGAAGCACCTGGGGGTTCAAAATGCTCACCACACATCTATATAAGTTCCCTGGGGGCTCTAGTTTCCAAAATGGGGTCACTTGTGAGGGAGCTCCAATGTTTAGGCACACAGGGGCTCTCCAAACGCGACATGGTGTCCGCTAACAATTTGACTGAAAAATTAGCTCCAATTGTTAGCGGACACCATGTCGCGTTTGGAGAGCCCCTGTGTGCCTAAACATTGTAGCTCCCCCACAAGTGACCCCATTTTGGAAACTAGACCCCCCAGGGAACTTAGCTAGATGGGTGGTGAGCATTTTGAACACCCCGGTGCTTCACAAAATAATCTGTAAAAATAAAAAAAGAATTTTTTTGTGGAAAAAAAGTACTTATTCAATTTTACAGATGAATTTGTGAAGCACCTGGGGGTTCAAAATGTTCACAACCAATCTAGATACGTTCCCTGGGAGGTCTAGTTTCCAAAATGGGGTCACTTGTGGGGGAGCTCCAATGTTTAGGCACACAGGGGCTCTCCATACGCGACATGGTGTCCGCTAACTATTGGAATTGTTAGCGGACACCATGTCGCGTATGGAGAGCCCATGTGTACCCAAACATTGGAGCTACCCCACAAGTGACCTCATTTTGGAAACTAAACCCCCCAAGGTATGTATCTAGATGCATAGTGAGCACTTTGAACCCCCAGGTGCTTCACAAATTGATCCGTAAGAAGGAAAAAGTACATTTGTTTTCACACAAATTTTCTTTTTTCATTTTTACGGATCAATTTGTGAAGCACCTGGGGGTTCAAAGTGCTCACTATGCATCTAGATATGTTCCTTGGGGGGTCTAGTTTCCAAAATGGGGTCACTTGTAGGGGAGCTCCAATGTTTAGGCACACAGGGGCTCTCCATACGCGACATGGTGTCCACTAACTATTGGAATCATTAGCGGACACCATGTCGTGTATGGAGAGCCCCTGTGTGCCCAAACATTGGAGCTCCCCCACAAATGACCCCATTTTGGAAACTAGACCCCCAACGGAATGCATCTAGATGCATAGTGAGCACTTTGATCCCCCAGGTGCTTCACAAATTGATCCGTAAGAAGGAAAAAGTACATTTGTTTTCACACAAATTTTCTTTTTTCATTTTTACGGATGAATTTGTGAAGCACCTGGGGGTTCAAAGTGCTCACTATGCATCTAGATATGTTCCTTGGGGGGTCTAGTTTCCAAAATGGGGTCACTTGTAGGGGAGCTCCAATGTTTAGGCACACAGGGGCTCTCCATACGCGACATGGTGTCCACTAACTATTGGAATCATTAGCGGACACCATGTCGTGTATGGAGAGCCCCTGTGTGCCCAAACATTGGAGCTCCCCCACAAATGACCCCATTTTGGAAACTAGACCCCCAACGGAATGCATCTAGATGCATAGTGAGCACTTTGATCCCCAGGTGCTTCACAAATTGATCCGTAAGAAGGAAAAAGTACATTTGTTTTCACACAAATTTTCTTTTTTCATTTTTACGGATGAATTTGTGAAGCACCTGGGGGTTCAAAGTGCTCACTATGCATCTAGATATGTTCCTTGGGGGGTCTAGTTTCCAAAATGGGGTCACTTGTAGGGGAGCTCCAATGTTTAGGCACACAGGGGCTCTCCATACACGACATGGTGTCCGCTAACTATTGGAATCATTAGCGGACACCATGTCGTGTATGGAGAGCCCCTGTGTGCCCAAACATTGGAGCTCCCCCACAAATGACCCCATTTTGGAAACTAGACCCCCAACGGAATGCATCTAGATGCATAGTGAGCACTTTGATCCCCCAGGTGCTTCACAAATTGATCCGTAAAAGGAAAAAGTACATTTGTTTTCACACAAATTTTCTTTTTTCATTTTTACGGATCAATTTGTGAAGCACCTGGGGGTTCAAAGTGTTCACTATGCATCTAAATACAGCGAAGCCCATTTTTTTTTTCTAGGACTAATTTTAGAAAAAAAATGGCATAGGGCTCCGCCATATTTTTGGTCCAGCCAGGTACAACTTGGCAGCTACGGACTGCCAGCAACCCCCAGCTGCCTCATTGTACCTGGCTGGCAACCAAAAATACAGCAAAGCCCATTTTTATTTTTTTCCTAGGACTAATTCTAGAAAAAAAATGGCGTGGGGCTCCGCCATATTTTTGGTCCAGCCAGGTACAACTTGGCAGCTACGGACTGCCAGCAACCCCCAGCTGCCTCATTGTACCTGGCTGGCAACCAAAAATACAGCAAAGCCCTTTTTTTTCTTCTAGAACTAATTTTAGAAAAAAAATGACATAGGGCTCCGCCATATTTTTGGTCCAGCCAGGTACAACTAGGCAGCTGGGGGCTGGAATCCGCAGCATGGAGAGGCCCAAGCGTTCTGGGCCCCCCATGCTGCGAATTGCAGCCCGCAGCCGCCCCAGAAAATGGCGCATTCATTGAAGCGCCATTTTCTTGCGCTGTACCCAGACTCTTCCAGTTGCCCTGGTGCCGGTGGCAAACTGGGTAATAAAGGGCTTAATGCCAGCTTTTTATTGGCAGCTGGCACTAAGCCCGAGATTCATAATATAGGGCCAATGTTAGACCCGCCATTAGGAATCTCTGGTAAATAGTCAGAAAATACACACAGAGAAAAATCTTTTTATTTGAAAAAAAAACACAAACAAAATTCGGACTCCATCTTTATTATAAAGATCCGACGTAGTCCACAACGAAGGTCCCACGACGCTCGATCGCCTATGACGTAGTCCACAACGAAGGTACCACGACGCACGATCGCCTCCGACGTAGTCCACAACGAAGGTCCCACGACGCTCGATCTCCTCTGGTCAATCCAGAGACTGCAGCAAGGGATGAAGTGTCCTCTTCTTACAGTCTCTGGGGTCAGAGTTATGGTGCACTGTATGACAATGATCTGTCATACAGTGCACCATGACTATGATCCCAGAGACTACAACAAGAGGACACTTGATCCCTTGTTGCACCCATCCATCCACCTATGCACCCATCATCCACGCACGCACACATCTATGCACACACACACACACACATGTCCACACACGCACACGTCTACGCACACATCCATCTATGCACACATCCACGCACGCACAAGTCTATGCACACACACATCTATGCACGCACACGTCCACACACATGTCCACACACGCACACGTCTACGCACGCACACGTCTACGCACACTCACGTCCACGCACGCTCATGTACGCTCACGTCCACACATGCACCCCCTATCCATTCACCCACCATCAATTCATTCATTCATTCATACATACATACATACATAGATACATACACATACATACATACATACATACACATACATAGATACAAACATACACATACATACATACATAGATACATACACATACATACATACATACACATACATAGATACATACACATACATACATACATACATACATACATAGATACACATACATACATACACATACATGCATACATACATGCATGCATGCATGCATGCATACATACACATGCATGCATACATACACATACATGCATACATACACATACATGCATACATACACATACATGCATACATGCATACATGCATACATACACATACATACTTACCTCCCTCGTTCCACCGATGAGCAGGAGGAAGCCGGGAGAGGAGGCGGGGCCACAGACCGGCGGGCCGGGCAGAGAAGGAGGAGCTGCAGCATCGGCGGCGGCGGCAGCAGCGGCGGGTGCACCGAAGTGTGCAGCCCGCCGCAGGAGATGAGGGGGGGGCCAGGCACAGGGCCCGGAGGTGGGGGCAGCCTGGGGGGAGCACCAGCGCAGGGGAGCAGGCAGTGTTGCCGGCGGGCGCACGCGGGTGCAGCCCACCGGCAGATACATTATAATAGAGGGGGGCGGGTGGTTGGGGGGGACGGCGGGGGGGCCCTGGACAGTCCTGGAGCTGGAGGGGGGTGAGGAGGGGTGGGCACTTGCCGATCCGCCCCTCCAGATCTGATTGGAGAGCTCCAATCAGATCTGGAGGAGTGAATCCCTGTGATTCCCTCCGATCGGCAGTTTCACTTTTAAACCGCCGATCGGAGGGGTCCTGGGCACGGGTGAGTTAATCCACCCCCTGTGGGGTCATCTACAGGTTGTCACAGAGCAGCAGCATCTGTGACACCTGAGCGACCCCACTCACAGGAGCTGCAGCAGCTCAAATCTGCCAGGACGTTGTGCAACGTCCTGTGTCGGGAACGGGCAGAAACACAGGACGTTGCACAACGTCCTATGTCGGGAAGGGGTTAAGTTATGTGCAATAATGAGAAATGACACACGGAAAAAGTATTGAACTCGTGAAGAAGAAGACGTGCAAAGAGGTGCAAAAGGGCACAAAAAGTCATGACATCAACTGAAATCTATCAGTAATTAGAAAGCAATCCTGCTACTAAGTGAAATATGATATCAGCTGGCTCAACTGATGGCCTTTAAAAAGGTGTCTTATTACAAAGATGTAACCCAAGAAACATCTCATGATTGGTAAAACTAGTAAGCTGTCTCAAGCCCTTTGCAACTTTATTGTTGCAAAACACTCTAATGGCATTGGTTACAGAATAATTTATAAACTACTAGAGGTTTCAGTGAGCTCTGTTGGGGCCATAATATGGAAGGGAAAAGAACATCTCTTCATCATATACTGGTCATAACCAGGTGCTCCCTATAAGATTTATAGAGGACCTGTCACCAAAGCAGGCATGGTGGTCTAATTACAGCACTGGATGCAGCATGTCTGCAGCATGCAGGCAAGGGGTCCCCCAGCACTTGAGCAGCCCTGTACCCCAAGATAATACAGTTAGAAAACTTACATGCTCCAGCAACTAAGGAGGTGGCTAGGGGCTGCAGCCAAGGGCAGATTCACACCCCCTGCCTGTGTAATCTGCCCACCGCTGCCAATCATTCTCTCCCTGTCTGCAGCATTTAAACTGAGTTTTTTTTTCCTCTCTCCCAGAAAGTCCGTTAGCCCTGCCCCCTGAGGGGCAGGGCTAAACGGCAGAGAAAAAAAAACTCTGTTTAAATGTTGCAGACAGGGAGAGAATGATTGGCAGTGGTGGGCAGATTACACAGGCAGGGGGTGTGAATCTGCCCTTGGCTGCAGCCCCTAGCCACCTCCTTAGTGGCTGGAGGATGTAAGTTTTCTAACTGTATTATCTCAGGGTACAGGGCTGCTCAAGTGCTGGGGGACCCCTTGTCTGCATGCTGCAGACATGCTGCATCCAGTGCTGTAATTAGATCACCATGCCTGCTTTGGTGACAGGTCCTCTTTAAGAAAGAGGAGGTATAAGAATTATACTTGTCATAATCTTTTTCTCCTTATAGAAGGAATCCTTAGTAGAGCATGATCTCTTCGCTCTAATATACTCCCCTATAGGTAAATTCTTTATAATGTGCTGGGGATGACAACTATTCGCTTGTAAAAGTGAATTACCGTATATACTCGTGTATAAGCCGAGTTTTTCAGCCCAAAAATTGGGCTGAAAAGTCAACCCCTCGGCTTATACACGGGTCTATACGGTATATGGGATTTTTTTCCCAGGCTGCAGGAGGCGGGGGAGGCTGATGAGTGAGCGGCCCGTCACGTGGGGCCGCTCATTAGATATGCACGGCTTCCCCCGCCCATCACAGCGGCAGGGGGAGCCGTGCATACAGCCCCCCAGTGTATACAGGCAGCCCCCAGTGTATACAGGCAGCCCCCAGTGGCACTAGCCCCCCATCATGGAAAGAGCCCCCACACTTTGCAGAGCCCCACCCGCTGCATTATCTTACCACCCAGGGTCTTCACCGCGGGTCCTGCAGTCATCATCGCGCGCTGTCTTCAGGTCTCACGTGACCCGGCGCGATGACGTCATTCCACTGCGACCGCCGGGTCACATGAGACCGGGAAGACAGCGCGCGATGATAACTGCAGGACCCGCAGTGGAGACCCTGGGTGGTAAGATAATGCAGCGGGGGGTGGGGGGGGCTCTGCAAAGTGTGGGGGCTCTTTCCATGATGGGGGGCTAGTGCCACTGGGGGCTGCCTGTATACACTGGGGGCTGCCTGTATACCTCTGGGGCCTGCTTTATATACCTTGGGGCCTGCTGTATACCTTTGGGGCCTGCTGTATACCTCTGGGGCCTGCTGTATACCTCTGGGCCTGCTGTATATACCTTGGGGCCTGCTGTATACCTCTGGGGCCTGCTGTATACTTCTGGGGCCTGCTGTATACCTCTGGGGCCTGCTGTATATACCTTGGGGCCTGCTGTATACCTTTGGGGCCTGCTGTATACCTCTGGGGCCTGCTGTATATACCCTGGGGCCTGCTGTATATACCCTGGGACCTGCTGTATATACCCTGGGGCCGCTGTATATACCTCTGGGGCCTGCTGTATATGCCTCTGGGGCCTGCTGTATATGCCTTTGGGGCCTGCTGTATATGCCTCTGGGGCCTGCTGTATATACCCTGGGGCCTGCTGTATATACCCTGGGGCCTGCTGTATATGCCTCTGGGGCCTGCTGTATATACCCCTGGGGCCTGCTGTATATGCCTCTGGGGCCTGCTGTATATGCCTTTGGGGCCTGCTGTATATGCCTCTGGGGCCTGCTGTATATGCCTCTGGGGCCTGCTGTATACATCTGGGGCCTGCTGTATACCTCTGGGGCCTGCTGTTTATACCTTTAGGGATGCTGTATATACCACTGGGGAGGCTGCTGTATATACCACTGGGGAGGCTGCTGTATATACCACTGGGGAGGCTGCTGTATACTACCACTGGGGAAGCCTGTATACCACACTGCTGGGGCTGTATACCTGTGCTGGGGTCCACCCTCGGCTTATACATGAGTCAATAGGTTTTCCCAGGTTTTGGGGGCAAAAGTAGGGGGGTCGGCTTATACACGAGTCGGCTTATACACGAGTATATACGGTACCCCTTATTTCTTTTCTGTATAATGAAGTCTCAATTTTGCCTGTATCCTTGTCCCCTGTAAGAGTGACGTCTAGATAAGGCACAGAATTGTGAAAGACTTGGTGGGTGAAGGAGATATTAAAGGTATTGTTGTTATCATGCTGTGTGGCGGGGGAGGCAAATTCAGAAAAGCCATCCCATATGATGATGATGTCATCCAAATATCTCCCCCACCACACAACACGATCAATGAATGTTGCATTTCTTGTGCGGACGAGACTGGGTGATTTGTGCGCGGGCATCCGCCTGCGCAAAGATCACATATGGGAGTGAATGGGTGCGCACGGTCATGCGCAGTCGAGCGCAGCACCGTGCGCTCCCATTCTAAAGATAGGGACCTGCGGTGCTGCGTTTACATTGCGGCTCCCCTCCGCAGAATGCTGCAGAGGGGAACGCTAATGTGAAAGTAGCCTAACACTTTCTGATAATAAAATCATCAATTTCTTCCGACTACTTTTAGTAGGATCTCTAGACAAGGGACGTTATGATGTGGCATCTGATAACATTTCCATGACTTGTTTATAATATAACATAGAATCTAAAACCACTACTGACCCTCCCTTGTCAGATGGACGTACCACAATGTTATGATTTTCACTTAGTTCCTTCAAAGAAATCCATTCAGATTTCGTCATATTATTGTTAGTAATTTTATTAGATTTCAGCAGATTACAAATTTCTGCTTCAACTCTATGTTGGAATATCTATAGAAGGGATACGTGAGGAAACAGGATAAAATAAGGGATTACTATATTTATCTGTACTGACGGAAAAACTGTCATAAATACTTGAACTTTCTGATTGTAAAGTATTTAATTCCTGCATCAAAATTTTAACCCATCGTCCACAGGCAGTAAATTTCCAACTATATATATACTCAAAGAAAGAAAATGTCCTTATTTCCTGTCCTTCTTGCTCTAAACATAGATATGGAAATATATATATAAAGTATAAATGCATTGCTGTATATGTCTAGAAACGTTTTTTATAATAACATCTGTACAAGATTTACTGTGCAAAAAATCCTTTCCTATATGCTCTAAGATTGGAATTACAAGAACAGAAGGGGAAATCTGATGCTGTTTTTTCTTGTATGAAGTTTTGCAAAAAAGACTGGTTTCTCTAATTGAATAATTGATTACAACTGCATGTAGTTTGTTAATTTGTAGTTTTCTTTATAAGGTTTGCTTTTTATTTTTTTATTGTCTATGAATAAGAGCGCAGTGACGCTCGAAACGCGTCAGGTGGAGGCAGGGGCGTAACTACAATCGGTGCAGGGGTTGCGATCACACCCGGGCCCTGCAGTCTAGGGGGGCCCCAAAAGTCCCTTTGGCCCATAGAAAATGACTAATACTACTAAAGATTTGCAATAATTGGGGGCCCCGTTGGAGCTTTCGCATCGGGGCCCCGAGGCCTGAAGTTACGCCACTGGGTGGAGGGTCTGCGTAACCATATTCATATGTAAGCTTATGAAGAAAAAAATAAAAATTTAAATGCATGGAGAAGCCTGTGGTGCCGGATCTTCGTTTTTGCTGATTTCGTTCAGGTGGTGCCGGCTGCCTGGTCCAGGCACACATTCTAGGAGCAACACACTGGATTGAAGCACTACTCCCTTCCCTGCTCCTTTACTTACATGCATCTTGGACTTGTCATCACCAACGAAGGCTTTTGTACAAAGTATTACAGTAAACATATTCAATAAAGCATGTGTAGCTTCTAATTATTACATACAATTTAATTTATGGACATATGTGATTTAATTTCTCTGCCTGTATGTATTGGATGAAATCATGAGAAAGAAAATTCATGTTAGTTAGAAATATTTACCCCCTGTATGTAAAGATGAGCATATTGATTCAAGTGACTATATATACAACCCCTGGCAAAAATTATGGAATCATCTGGCTCGGAGGATGTCCATTCAGTTGTTTAATGTTGTAGAAAAAAAGCAGATCACAGACATGCCACAAATCTAAAGTAATTTCAAATGGCAACTCTCTGCCTTGAAGAAACACTGAAAGAAATCTTGAAAAAAAATTGTGCTAGCCAGTAATGGTTACTTTTGTAGACCAAGCAGGGGAAAAAATTATTGAATCACTCATTCGGCGCCTGCACAGTTCTCTCAGCTCTCGGGCATTTTCCGTGAGCTCTGCCCAAAAGCTTAGGTCACTTGGTATAATGCAGGCACTAGATCCTACCCTGTGTGGTCTTATGCTTTATGCAGACTACCGGGCAGATTCCCAGCCCTGCAGTGTGCATACAGCATAACACACCAAAGGGCAGGATCTGGTGCCTGCGTTATCCCATGTGACCTGAGCTCTTGGGCAGAACTCACGGAGCATGTCCGAGAGCTGCGAGAACTGTGCAGGCGCCGATGCCGCTTCTAAGAAAGAGAAGAGGAGTGTCCCAGACAAGAGAGGACCTGGGGTAACAGAAGCAAAGCATTTAGTTCCAGGGAGGGAAGTATACCTCCCGGACCTAAACTTCTTTCTTATAAAGTGTTTATTTTGGTGTCTCAGGGGAGTAAGGGGAAAAAGAGCCACCTTCAGCAGCGCCTATGCTGCATTTTGTGAAGGTGGCTCTTTTAGTTTAGTAGGCTCTGGGGGGGATGTGACAGGTTCACTTTCCGTGTGAACGGGCGATATGGATGAAATCTGTGTCGCCTATTGATTTCCCGTAGGCGTGCCACAGGGTGCTGGAGTCCGCGCCCCGTCTGCGATGATTGGTGTGGGCTACTGTGTTTCCATTGACTGTCACTTGACACCACGCCATATTTGAAGAGCTGTCCATTCACCACCACACAATGGCAATGGTGTCATGCATTAGCCAGCCTTCCAGCGCAGACTGCCCAATCATAACGCTATTGCGTTGTCTAATCTGCATGTTTGGGGTGCGGTATACACCAGTCTGCCACGCCTATGTTCTTGCGGCGCTGAACATGTTACCCCACATTCCTTTGGGGATTGCGGCGTGTGAAGCGGCGAGGGAATTCCAATGGATTGATTCCACTGTGGGGTAGGCGATTTCCGGGGCTACACATCGCCTTAGGTTGAGGGCGAAATTGCGGCGTTTAAAAGCGCCTTGGGCGATCGGAGGCAACCATTAAAAACGTGCACGCGCATGATAGATTGCCTCCTATCGCCGCCAAAAATTGCGGTGTGTAAAGGTACCCTTACAGATATCAATATCAGTCATTGCATATTATTCTGGCATATGACATCTGGAGTATCAGGTGATAAAAGTCATAACTGGTAGACCAAAAAGGTAGATAATAATCCTATGGGGCACAAAATTCTGTATAGTATACATATTAGCATGGGCTCTTTAGGATTGGCACTGAAGAGTGAATTAAAGTTTCCTTAGCCTGTTTATGTTGAGTCAATCTACTGAAATCTGAATCATTTCTCAATATTGAGCCCTGTTAAATCAGTAGTTGGCTATTTGAATCAGTGTAGTCTTAAAGACCAATATCACGTGATTATTATTCCAAGACAATGGCATATTTGAATAGGAATTTGGCTGGGTATTGTGGAGACTTGAAGTTTAGTACTCTGCTTAGAAACTAAAATAGAGGATGATGTAGCCTATATTTTGAGTCTGACAACTACAGTGAGAACATACTGATTTCATGTGTAGCCTTTTGTTGTAGATGGTTTCCGTGTCCAGTGTTACACCTATGCTAGCCGAAAGGGATATGAGCCTAATGTTTTGTTACTGTCGTCGTATATCTTGACCACAATATTTATTGCTACCCCTTAAGCACTAGCACTTTACAAAGGTGTATTAACTTTGTACTGGACAGACGTCTAGTGGTGGACATGGTCGATAATATTTTTAATGTTCTAATAAATGGTTGTTTTTATTGATCTTTATCCACCTAGTCAGTGATTTTTTTTCATTTGTGATTTTGAGGTGATTTCAGTGATATTTCATTAGGGAAAAATACAAGAACTCTGAGGGAAATGTACTGGTACATACTAGTCTACAAATGCCTAGCAAGCTCTCCATTCTTGTTAGTAGGAGTACGGACACCACCTGTGAATTACAAAGGACATAATAATAGGTACACTGAAATGGGTCATCACTGTTGACAGAAAAAAGCTTTTGGTTATATACTAATTACTATTAAAAATAACACAATTTAGTTTACAGTGATGCCTGTAAAAACCTACAAAAGACAATAAATACATAACATAAATTTAAAGTCATTTCACAATGTAGACTTATTCTAAAAGGCTTGAGCTTTCTGCTCTGTAGCTGCCTCTGTCTGTGCCTTAAGGGGCTGACGGTAGAAAACTGGGGAATAACATCAACATGTGCAAAAATCCACCTGTCAGCAGGTAATGTCCACACTGATCTGCAATAGTAGCAAACATAAAACAGAAGATGTGTATGTATTGACTGGATAATATATTCATTAAAGGAAGGGCTAAATGACAGCTATATCAAACAACACATTTTTCTCTGTATTATTCTGTGCAATGCACTGCATATGTGCAATAAAGTGATATGTAAGTCAACAAAAGCAGAGCTTGTAAGTATGTTGATATGTGTTCCTAATAATGGGTAAATATCATTTTTGTTATAAATTTTGCCTGCAATGACATGGTCCAGCCACTAGGGGTCACTACGAGTTAAGTAAAGTAAAAGCTCGGGAATCTGGGTGTTCAGAAAGTGAAGGGGTGGGGAGAAGAAGCAGCATTCATTGCTGGTGGTCAGGCCCAGACTCATAGGCGGGAGATGTGGGACTTTTCCCGATGGGCCGGTGGTTGTGGAGTGGGCGTGGCCACAGCGCCCGCTCCTACAGCTTTTAAATGATTTTGCGGCCCCCGTCGCCCACCGGCATAGCAGGGTCCGGGGAGCGGCGCCGGCCGCCTAGTTGCCAGTATACATCATCAGAGAGTGACTCACTCGTTGCACAGCCACAAACTCACACCAATTGGTGGGCGGCGGGCCCTGGTAGAAGCTCATAGTTCTTAAGAAGGAGCGTGCGGCCTTCACAGCATGTTCTTTGTGATCGGAGAGAGCAGCACACACTCTGCTTCTCCCGCCCATGAAACGGAATCACGGCCACCCTGGCCATTACCAGGTGGGTCCCTGTGCAGGCAGTGGAGCTGGCCTGATGGCAGCGGTCAGCAGCTGTTGACTTTGTCTCAGTCAGAGACTGAGTTTCCTCCTCACTCCTCCTGTAACGTGTCTCAGTGATGGACCTGGGGCTGCCAGTGCTGGAACACAAACCAAAGCTCAGGGAAGATACTTTCACTTTGTCTTACCTGATTGTGTGTGGGTGGGGCAGTGCAGGCTGCTGTGTGTGTATTGTGTCTGGTGAGATGCTGTTGTTGTGTAGTGAGGGAACAGCTGCTGCGTGTAGTGTGTCTGTGTGTGAGGACAAGCTGCTGTGTGTGTATTGTGTCTGTGTGTGAGGACAGGCTGCTGTGTACATTGTGGTGTGTGTGTGAGGACAGGCTGCTGTGTGCAATGTGTTGTGTATGAGGACAGGCTACTGTGTGTATTTGTGTCTGTGTGTGGGGACAGGCCACTGTTGGTGTGTATTGTGTGTCTGTGTGTGAGACAGGCTGCTGTGTGCGTATGTGTGTGCCAGTGTGTGAGGACAGGCCGCTGCGTGTGTATGTGTGAGTGTGTGTCTGTGTGTGAAACAGGCTGCTGTGTGTGTGTCTTTGTGTGAGGACAGGCTGCTGTATGTGTATGTGTGAGTGTGTGTCTGTTTGTGAGGACAGGCTGCTGTGAGTGTGTGCCTGTGTGTGAGGACAGGCTGCTGTGTGTGAATTTGTGTGTCTGTGTGTGAGGACAGGCTGCTGTGTGTGTATTTGTGTGTCTGTGTTTGAGGACAGGCGCTGCGTGTGTATTGTGTGTGTGTTGAGACAGGCTGCTGTGTATGTGTGAGTGTTGTTGTGTTGAGAACAGCTCTGTCTGTGTGTGATTGTGAGTGTGTGTCATGTGTGTGGGACAGGCCTGCGTGTGTATATGTGAGTGTGTGTGTGAGACAGGACTGCTGTGTGTGTGAGTGCATGTGTTGTGTGTTAAGACAGCTGCTGGTGTGTAGTGTGTCTGTGTGTGAGGACAGGCTGCTGTGTGTATTTTGTGACTGTGTGTGGAGGGCAGGCCACTGTGTGGTATGTGTGATGTGTAGTGTGTAAGGACAGGGCTGTGTGTGATGTAGTGTGTTCTGTGTGTGAGGACAGGCTGCAGTGTGTGTATTGTGGTGTGTGTCGTGGTGAGGAAATCGCTGTGTGCATGTTATTGTGAGTGTGTTGAAACAGGCCTGGTGCGTAGTGTATGTGTGATGTCAGTGTGTGAGAGACAGGTCGCTGTGTGTGTATGTGTGAAGACAGTGGTGTGTCTGTTTGTGAGGACAGGCTGCTGTTGTGTATTTATGTTGTGTCCATGTGGTGAGGACATGCTGCAGTGTGTGTATATTTGTGTGTCCATGTGTGAGGACTGCTGCTGCTGTGTATTTGTGGTGTGTGTGAACATGCGCTGTGTGTGTATGTGGAGATGTGTGTGTGAGACAGCCGCTGCGTGTATGTGTGTCTGTGTGAGAAACTGCTGTGTGTATTTGTGTGTGATCTTGTATGAGGACAGGCGTGTGTGAGTGTATGTGTGATTTGTGATCTCTGTGATGTGAGACAGGCGCTTGGTGTATGTGTGATTGTGATGTGTGTGGGGAAAGGCTGCTGTGGTGTATGTGTGAGTGTATGATGTGTGTGTGAGGACAGGCTGCTGTGTGCGTATGTGTGAGTGTGTGTGTTAGGACAGGCTGCTGTGTGCATTTGTGTCTGTGTGTGAGGACAGGCTGCTGCGAGTGTGTGTCTGTGTGAGAGGACATATATATCAATAAATGACGGCATCACCTGGACATGAAAAGGTGTGGCAAAAAATATACATGAATAAAGGGGTTAATTGCCGCGACACTGATCATGGTGTGTAATGAACAAGCATATGGCTATGTTCAAGGCTATGTACAGCTAAGGTGGTATATATGACAATGAAACACAGTAAATGCTGCTATAGAATATAAAGAAAAGATGAGAGTCTTAGCTTCAACAATGGCCATTGGGAAGAGCCCGGTAACTGCGCCAAAGTGCTCTCTTCCTACAGGGTCCTAACACACTGTGTGAAAGGACAGGCCGCTGTGTGTATTTGTGTGTCTGTGTGTGGTTACAGGCTGCTGTGTGTGTATGTGTGAGTGTGTGTCTGTGAGGACAGGCAGCTGTGTGTATTTGTGTGTCTGTGTGTGAGGACATGCTGCTGTGTGTGTATGTGTGAGTGCGTGTCAGTGTGTGAGGACAGGCCGCTGCGTGTGTATGTGTGAGTGTGTGTCCGTGTTTGAGTACATACTTCTGTGTGTATGTGTGAGTGTGTGTCTGCATGTGGGGACAGGCTGCTGTGTGTATGTGTGAGTGTGAGGACAGGGTGCTGTGTGTGATTGCATGTGTGTGTGAGGACAGGCTGCTGTGTGTGTATTTGTGTGTCCATGTGTGAGGACCTGCTGCTGTGTGTGTATTTGTGTGTCTGTGTGTGAGGACATGCTGCTGTGTGTGTATGTGCGAGTGTGTGTACAGTGTGTGATGGAGTGTGTTCTGTGTGGACGTGTGTGTGTGGTGTGTGTGAAGAAGGCTGCTGTGTATGTGTGAGTGTGTGTCCATTTGTGAGGACAGGCTGCTGTATATGTATGTGTGAATGTATGTCTGTGTGTGAGGACAGGCTGCTGTGTGTATATGTGAGTGTGTGTCAGTGTGTGAGGACAGGCCACTGCGTGTGTATGTGTGAGTATGTATGAGACAGGCTGCTGTGTGTATGTGTAAGTGTGTGTCTGTGTGTGAAGACAGGCTGCTGTAGTGTGTGTGTGTCCTTGTGTGAAGATAGGCTGCTGTGTGTATTTGGGTGCCTGTTTGTGAGGACAGGCTGCTGTTTGTGTGAGTGTGGAACTCTGCGTAAGGACAGGCTGCTGTGTGTGTATTTGTGTGTCTGTGTGTGATGACAGGCTGCTGTGTGTATGTGTATTTGTGTGTCTGTGTTGAGGACAGGCTGCTGTGAGTGTGTGTC
This sequence comes from Allobates femoralis, assembly GCA_033576535.1. Classification (NCBI taxonomy): domain Eukaryota; kingdom Metazoa; phylum Chordata; class Amphibia; order Anura; family Aromobatidae; genus Allobates; species Allobates femoralis. The sequence goes on along the minus strand of JARQOC010000002.1, from coordinate 270,385,579 downwards.
TGTGTGTGAGGACAGGCTGCTGTGTGTGTATTTTTGTGTCTGTGTGTGAGGACAGGCTGCTGTGTGTATGTGTATTTGTGTGTCTGTGTGTGAGGAGAAGCTGCTATGTGTATGTGTGGGTGTATGTCTGTGTGTAAGGACAGGCTGTTGTGTGCGTATGTGTGAGGACGGGCTGCTGTGTGTATTTGTGTCTGTGTGTGAGGACAGGCTGCTGTGAGTGTGTGTCTGTGTGTGAGGACAGGCCGCTGTGTGTGTATTTGTGTGTGTGTGAGGATAGACTGCTGTGTGTGTATTTGTGTGTCTGTGTGTGAGGACAAGCTGTTGTGCGTGTATATGTGAGTGTGTGTCAGTGTGTGAGGACAGACCGCTGCTTGTGTTATGTGTGAGTGTGTATGAGACAGGCTGCTGTGTGTATGTTTGAGTGTGTGTCTGTGTGTGAAGACAGCATATAAGGACGAAGTGTCATATGATCCGCGCTGCTACCAAAGGAAGTCCAGGACAATGGATCGTCTGGTTGAAATTTCCACCAGACGATCCATTGTCCTGGTCTTCCTTTGGTAGCAGTGCGGATCATACGACACTTCGTCCTTATATGCTGATTTCTGACCGCGGTGACCGTGGATGTGTGGATCCAGCAGCAGCTACTGACTAAGCGTTTATACTAGTTGTGGGTTACACAACCAGATCAGGTGAGCAGGCCCTTGTCGCCATACATATACATCTATATTATAGAGATAAGACCCTATTGCGCATTTGTCTCATTTCTATAGATGTGTGTGAAGACAGGCTGCTGTGTGTGTCTATGTGTGAGGACAGGCTGCTGTGTGTATTTGTGTGTCTGTTTGTGAGGACGGGCTGCTGTTTGTGTGAGTGTGGAACTCTGTGTGAGGACAGGCTGCTGTGTGTGTATTTGTGTGTCTGTGTGTGAGGACAGGCTCCTGTGGGTGTGTGAGTATGTGTGAGTGTATGTCTGTGTGTGAGGACAGGCTGCTGTGTGTGTATGTGTATGTGTGAGCGTGTCTGTGTGTGAGAACAGGCTGCTGTATGTGTATATGTGAGTGTGTGTCTGTGTGTGAGGACAGGCTGCTATGTGTGTATATGAGTGTGTCAGTGTGTGAGGGCAGGCTGCTGCATGTGTATGTGTGAGTGTGTATGAGACAGGCTGCTGTGTGTATGTGTGAGTGTATGTCTGTGTGTGAAGACAGGCAACTGTGTGTGTGTCTGTGTGTGAGGACAGGCTGCTGTGTGTATTTGTGTGTCTGTGTGTGAGGATAGGCTGCTGTGTGTTTATGTGTGAGTGTGGATCTCTGTGTGAGGACAGGCTGCTGTGTGTGTATTTGTGTGTCTGTGTGTGAGGACAGGCTGCTGTGTGTGTATGTGTCAGTGTATGTCTGTGTGTGAGGAGAAGCTGCTGTGTGTGTATGTGTGAGTGTATGTCTGTGTGTAAGGACAGGCTGCTGTGTGTGTATATGTGAGTGTGTGTCAGTGTTTAAGGACAGGCCGCTGCGTTTGTATGTGTGAGTGTGTGTCTGTGTTTGAGAACATACTTCTGTGTGTAGTGTGTGTGTGTGTGTGTGTGAGGACAGGCCGCTGTGTATGAGTGTGTGTGTGTGTGTGTGTTAAGACAGGCTGCTGTGTGTATATGTGAGTGTGTGTCTGTGTGTGAAGACAGGCTGCTGTGTGTGTGTCTGTGAGTGAGGACAGGCTGCTGTGTGTATTTGTGTGTCTGTGTGTGAGGACAGGCTGCTGTGTGTATTTGTGTGTCTGTGTGTGAGGACAGGCTGCTGTGTGTGTATGTGTGAGTGTGGATCTCTGTGTGGGGACAGGCTGCTGTGTGTGTATTTGTGTGTCTGTGTGTGAGGACAGGCTGTTGTGTGTATTTGTGTGTCTGTCTGTGAGGACAGGCTGCTGTGTGTGTATGTGTGAGTGTCTGTCAGTGTGTGAGGACCGGCCGCTGCATGTGTATGTGTGAGTGTCTGTGACAGGCTGCTGTGTGTATGTGTGAGTGTGTGTCCATGTTTAAGAACATACTTCTGTATATATGTGTGAGTGTGTGTCTGTGTGTGGGGACAGGCTGCTGTGTGTATGTGTGAGTGCGTGCGTGAGGACAGGCCGCTGTGTGTGAGTGTGAGGACAGGCTGCTGTGTGTGTGTGTGTCCGTGTGTGAGGGCAGACCGCTGTGTGTGTATATGTGAGTGTGTGTGAGGACAGGCCGCTGTGTGTGAGTGTGTGTCTGTGTGTGAGGACAGGCTGCTGTGTGTGTGAGTGTGTGTCTGTGTGTGAGGACACGCTGCTGTGTGTGTATGTGTGAGTGTGTCTGTGTGTGAGGACACGCTGCTGTGTGTGTATGTGTGAGTGTGTCTGTGTGTGAGAACAGGCTGCTGTGTGTGTGTCTGTGTGTGAGAACAGGCTGCTGTGTGTGTATGTGTGTGTCTGTGTTTGAGAACTGGCTGCTGTATGTGTATGTGTGTGTGAGGACAAGCTGCTCCATGTGTGTGGAGGTGGGGCAGGCTGTTGTGAGTTTGTGTGTATGTGAGGACAGGCTGCTGTGTGTGCGTTAGGGCCTGTGCAGGCTGCTATGTATGTATGGGGGCCGGGGCAGGCTACTGTGTGTATGTGGACAGTCTGCTGCATGTATGGGGGCAAGGGTATGATTACCCCCAGTATATAGGACAGGAGAAGTGGTACTGTGCAGAGTATATATAGAATAATACAGATACTGAGGATTACACCCAGTATACAGGACAGGAGAAGTTTTACTGTGTAGTGTATATATACAGAATAATACAGATACTGAGGATTACACCCAGTATACAGGACAGAAGTGTTACAGTGCAGTGTATATATACATAATAATACAGATACTGAGGATTACACCCAGTATACAGAACAGGAGAAGTGGTATTGTGCAGTGTATATATACAGAATAATACAGATACTGAGGATTACACCCAGTATACAGGACAGGAAAAGTGGTACTATGTAGTGTGTATATATACAGAATAATACAGATACTGAGGATTACACCCAGTTATAAGGTCAGGAGAAGTGGTACTGTGCAGTGTATATAGAGAATGATACAGATACTGAGAATTACACCCAGTATACAGGACAGGAGAGGTGGTACTGTGCAGTGTATATATACAGAATAATACAGATACTGAGGATTACATCCAGTATACAGGACAGGAGAAGTGGTACTGTGCAGTATATATAGAGAATGATAGATACTGAGAATTACATCCAGGAAAAATCAGAAAACACCAGCACTGCCAGAAAATATAAACATTGTGCAAAAACACATATTGTTTCCAAACTGCAAAAAATTTAGTTGAGACATTTAGCAAAAGATTAAATGATCTTTTGAGCCACCCCTCCAAACGTCAAGGCATTCTCAGATAGGGTGGTCCTACTCTACAATTTTTAATTTACACTGTCTCAAAAGACCTCAATAATATATATAAAGTGGACCATACAAAACCATCACTCACCTTCACATATTAGACCTGCTTCCAAGGTGCCAGATGAGTGCAAGTGATATAAGGCAACCTAGGCCCCCACACCAGCAGCTTCCACCACAAATGTCAGGGCTTTTCAAAGTTAACCCCCACCGCACCGACCCAGCCTTTATGGATAACAGCAGGTTAGGTTCAGGTGAATGAAGTAAAAACTGAGCCTGTGTGCTGGGTGTGATGACTGTGTGTGAACAGTTACCAAGAATACAAATGTCAGTACCGATGTAAAAGGACAAAATCTAGCGTGCACGGCGAAGTGGTGGTCAGCCACTAAACCATACCCAGGAAAAAACAGAAAACGCCAGCACTGCCAGAAAATATAAAAATTGTGCAAAAACACATATTGTTTCCAAACTGCAAAAAATTTTGATGCCACTCTATCTGAGATATTCCTTGTCGCAGCAGAGTGGCTCAAAAGATGTCTTAATCTTTTGAGAAATGTCTCATTTTTACAGTGTGGAAACAATATGTGTATTTACACAATCTTTACATTTTTTTTCGCTGTGCTGGCACTTTGTTTTTCCTTGGGATTGGTTTAGTGGCTGACCACCACTCAGCCTTGCACGTCAGATTTTGTCCGTTTCCACCTGTATTGACAACAGTAATCTTTGGTAACTGTTCACACACGGTCATCACACTCAGCCCTGAGGCTCAGTTCAGTTTTTGCTCCATTCACCTGAATCTAACCTGTTATTATCCATAAAGGCTGGGTCGGTGCGGTGGGGGTTAACTGTGAAAAGCCCTGACATTTGTGGTGGAAGCTGCAGGTGTGCGGGCCTGAGTTACCTTATATCACTTGCACTGATCTAACACCTTGGAAGCAGGTCTGATATGTGAAGGTGAGTGATAGCTTTGTATGGTCCACTTTATATACATTATTGAGGTCTTTTGACACAGTGAAAATTAAAAATTGTAGAGTAAGACCACTCTATCTGAGATACGCCTTGTCGCGGCAGAGTGGCTCAAAAGATGTCTTAATCTTTTCCGAAATGTCTCATTTTTACAGTGTAGAAACAAGATGTGTATTTACACAATCTTTATATTTTTTCTGACAGTGCTGGCACTTTGTTTTTCATTGAGAATTACATTCAGTCTACTGTACATGGCACAGTACCACTTATTCTGTTCTGTTGTCAGAGAGGTGGTATTGGACTTTGATTTTCAGCATTTAAATTTTGCTTAATTTGATTATCCCTAATATGAAAGTCATCATTTCTCTTCTATATAGGTGATGATTTGCCTTTCGCTCTGGATTTGACTGCTGGGACCCCACAATCCTGAGAAACATGGCTTTGAAGAGCACCATGTAAATGGAGCTGTGGTAGATTGTACACTCTGCTGCACCATTCACATGAGGCTCTTCAAATATGAAAGTGATGAGGCCACAGCAACCTAAACGGAACCTGTCAGCTCCATAAAGCCCCCAGGCTTTCACTACCTGTCCCTACATCTTCCTATTACTACTCTAACTATCCCTTTCTGTGCTAAATGTGCCCTGTGACTGTGTAATAAAAGTTTTTTATCACTCATTCAGTATGACAATGATCGGGGGGGCTACCGTTGCTAGACCCCCTGGGCGTCCTCTCTGTGTCCCGTGGCCGCCTCCTGTATAGTTTATCATGCCCCGATGGGTGTGATGTTGACATCCAAATGTGCGCCCCCCCCAGCCTGGCTCGCTCCGTTTTGCAGAATGCCGGTGTAACAGGCCAGATTAACCCCCCGACCAGAATATACCCGGGGTTAAAGTGGCCTAGCCCAGATTATACCCCGGGTATATTCTGGCCTAGCCCAGTTTATACCCCGGGGTATAGTTTGGGCTAGGCCAGAATATACCCCCTGGGCCAGAATATACCCCGGGTATATTCTGGCCTAGCCCAAACTATACCCCGGGGTATAAACTGGGCTAGGCCAGATTATACCCCTCCATATACCACAGCAGCTGTAGATCAGGGGCCCAAGCCGTGCACAGGGCCCCAAGCAATGCATGGGGGCCCGAGGCTGCACAAAGGGGCCTCAGGCAGTGCTAGGGCCCCAGGCAGTGTTAGGGGCCTTAGGCAGTGCATGGGGGCCCGAGGCAGCATACAGGGGCCCCAGGCTACACACAGGATCCCAGGCTACACACAGGGGCCCGAGCCAGCATACAAGGGCCCCAGGCAGTGCACGGGGCCCCAGGCGGTGCACAAGGCCCCAGGCTGCACAAAGTGGCCCCAGGCAACATACAGGGGCACCAGGCAGTACTAGGGGCACCAGGCTACACACAGGATCCCAGGCTACACACAGGGGCCCCATGCAGCATACAAGGGCCCCAAGTAGCACAAAGGAGCCCCAGGCAACATACAGGGGCCCCAGGCAGTACTAGGGGCCCCAGGCTACACACAGGATCCCAGGCTACACACAAGGGCCAAATGCAGCATACAGGGGCCCCAGGCAGCACAATGTGGTCCCAGGCAGCACAATGTGGCCCCAGGCAACATACAGGGGCCCCAGGCAGTACTAGGGGCACCAGGCTACACACAGGATCCCAGGCTACACACAGGGGCCCCAGGCAACATACAGGGGCCCCAGGCAGTACTAGGGGCCCCAGGCTACACACAGGATCCCAGGCTACACACAAGGGCCACATGCAGCATACAGGGGCCCCAGGCAGCACAAAGTGGCCCCAGGCAGCACAATGTGGCCCCAGGCAACTTACAGGGGCCCCAGGCAGTATTAGGGGCCCCAGGCTACACACAGGATCCCAGGCTACACACAGGGGCCCCATGCAGCATACAAGAGCCCCAGGCAGCACAAAGGGGCCCCAGGCAGCACAATGTGGCCCCAGGCAACATACAGGGGGCCCAGGCAGTACTAGGGGCCCCAGGCTACACACAGGATCCCAGGCTACACACAAGGGCCAAATGCAGCATACAGGGGCCCGAGGCAGCACAATGTGGTCCCAGGCAGCACAATGTGGCCCCAGGCAACATACAGGGGCCCCAGGCAGTACTAGGGGCACCAGGCTACACACAGGATCCCAGGCTACACACAGGGGCCCCAGGCAACATACAGGGGCCCCAGGCAGTACTAGGGGCCCCAGGCTACACACAGGATCCCAGGCTACACACAAGGGCCACATGCAGCATACAGGGGCCCCAGGCAGCACAAAGTGGCCCCAGGCAGCACAATGTGGCCCCAGGCAACTTACAGGGGCCCCAGGCAGTATTAGGGGCCCCAGGCTACACACAGGATCCCAGGCTACACACAGGGGCCCCATGCAGCATACAAGAGCCCCAGGCAGCACAAAGGGGCCCCAGGCAGCACAATGTGGCCCCAGGCAACATACAGGGGGCCCAGGCAGTACTAGGGGCCCCAGGCTACACACAGGATCCCAGGCTATACACAAGGGCCAAATGCAGCATACAGGGGCCCCAGGCAGCACAATGTGGTCCCAGGCAGCACAATGTGGCCCCAGGCAACATACAGGGGCCCCAGGCAGTACTAGGGCCCCCAGGCTACACACAGGATCCCAGGCTACACACAGGGGCCCCAGGCAACATACAGGGGCCCCAGGCAGTACTAGGGGCCCCATGCTACACACAGGATCCCAGGTTACACACAAGGGCCACATGCAGCATACAGGGGCCCCAGGCAGCACAAAGTGGCCCCAGGCAGCACAATGTGGCCCCAGGCAACTTACAGGGGCCCCAGGCAGTATTAGGGGCCCCAGGCTACACACAGGATCCCAGGCTACACACAGGGGCCCCATGCAGCATACAAGAGCCCCAGGCAGCACAAAGGGGCCCCAGGCAACATACAGGGGCCCCAGGCAGTACTAGGGGCCCCAGGCTACACACAGGATCCCAGGCTACACACAGGGGCCCCATGCAGCATACAAGAGCCCCAGGCAACACAAAGGGGCCCCAGGCAGCACAATGTGGCCCCAGGCAACATACAGGGGCCCCAGACAGTACTAGGGCCCTAGGCTACACACAGGATCCCAGGCTACACACAGGGGCCCCAGCCAGCATGCAAGGGCCCCAGGCAGCACAAAGTGGCCCCAGGCAACATACAGGGGCCCCAGGCAGTGCTAGGTGCCCAACGTTACACACAAGATCCCAGGCTACACACAGGGGCCCCATGCTGCATACAAGGGCCCCAGGTAGCACAAAGTGGCCCCAGGCAACATACAGGGGCCCCATGCAGTAGTAGGGGCCTCAGGCTACACACAGGATCCCAGGCTACACACAGGGGCCCCATGCAGCATACAAGGGCCCCAGGCAGCACAAAGGGGCCCCAGGCAGCACAAAGTGGACCCAGGCAACATACAGGGGCCCCAGGCAGTACTAGGGACCCCAGGCTACAAACAGGATCCCAGGCTACACAGAGGGGCCCCAGCCAGCATATAAGGGCCCCAGGCAGTGCACGGGGCCCCAGGCAGTACAAAGTGACTCCACACAGTACAAAAGGGCTCCAGGCAACATACAGGGGCCCCAGGCTACACACAGGATCCCAGGCTACACAGAGGGCCCCAGCCAGCATATAAGGGCCCCAGGCAGTGCACGGGGCCCCAGGCAGCACAAAGTGACTCCACGCAGTACAAAAGGGCTCCAGGCCACATACAGAGTCCCCAGCCAGTATACAATGACCCCAGGCAGTGTTAGGGGCCCCAGGCAGCACAAATTGGCCTCAGGCAGCACAAAGGTGCCCCTGGCAGCACACAGGGGCCCCAAGCTACGCACAGGATCACAGGCAGCACAAAGGGGCCCTGAACGCTGTCTCTTGCCCCCTTGCGCGCTGTCTCTCCCCCACCCTTGTGCTGCCTCTGACCCCGTGTGCTTCCTGGGTCCCCTGTGTGCTGCCTGGGTCCACTTTCTGCTGACTGGGGCCACTTTCTGTTGCCTGGGGACACTTTGTGTTGTCTGGGGCCACTTTGTACTGCCTAGGGCCCTGTGCACTGCCTGGGCCCCTTGTATGCTGCCTGGGGCCCCTGTGTGTAGCCTGGGATCCTGTGTGTAGCCTGGGATCCTGTGTGTAACCTGGGATCCTGTGTGTAGCCTGGGGCCCCTGTGTGCTGCCTGGGGCCCCTGTGTGCTGCCTGGGGCCCCTGTGTGTAGCCTGGGATCCTGTGTGTAGCCTGGGGCCCCTAGTACTGCCTGGGGCCCCTGTATGTTGCCTGGGGCCACATTGTGCTGCCTGGGGCCCCTTTGTGCTGCCAGGGGCTCTTGTATGCTGCATGGGGCCCTTGTGTACCTGGGATCCTGTGTGTAGCCTGGGGCCAAGAGTACTACCTGGGGCCCCTTTATGTTGCCTGGGGCCACTTTGTGCTGCCTGGGGCCCTTGCATGCTGGCTGGGGCCCCTGTGTGTAGCCTGGAATCCTGTGTGCTGCCTGGGGCCCCTGTATGTTGCCTGGAGCCTTGTGCACCGCCTGGGGCCCAGTGCACAGCCTGGGGCCCTTGTATGCTGGCTGGGGCCCCTGTGTGTAGCCTGGAATCCTGTGTGTAGCCTGGGGCCCCTAGTACTGCCTGGGCCCCCTGTATGTTGCCTGGGGCCCCTTTGTGCTGCCTGAGGCTCTTGTATGCTGCATGGGGCCCCTGTGTGTAGCCTGGGATCCTGTGTGTAGCCTGGGGCCCCTGTATGCTGCATGTGGCCCCTGTGTGTAGCCTGAGATCCTGTGTGTAGCCTGGGGCCCCTAGTTCTGCCTGGGGCCCCTGTATGTTGCCTGGGGCTCCTTTGTGCTACTTGGAGCCCTTGGATGCTGCATGGGGCCCCTGTGTGTAGCCTGGGATCCGGTGTGTAGCCTGGGGCCCCTAGTACTGCCTGGGTCCCCTGTATGTTGCCTGGGGCCCCTAGTGCTGCATGGGGCCACTTTGTGCTGCCTGGGGCCTTGTGCACCGCCTGGGGCCCCGTGCACTGCTTGTATGCTGGCTGGGGTCCCTGTGTGTAGCCTGGGATCCTGTGTGTAGCCTGGAGCCCCTAGTACTGCCTGGGGCCCCTGTATGTTGTCTGGGGCCACATTGTGCTGCCTGGGGTCACATTGTGCTGTCTGGGGCCCCTGTGTGTAGCCTGGGATCCTGTGTGTAGCCTGGGGCCCCTAGTACTGCCTGGGGCCCCTGTATGTTGCCTGGGGCCACATTGTGCTGCCTGGGACCACATTGTGCTGCCTGGGGCCCCTGTATGCTGCATTTGGCCCTTGTGTGTAGCCTGGGATCCTGTGTGTAGCCTGGGGCCCCTAGTACTGCCTGGGGCCCCTGTATGTTGCCTGGGGCTCCTTTGTGCTACTTGGGGCCCTTGTATGCTGCATGGGGCCCCTGTGTGTAGCCTGGGATCCTGTGTGTAGCCTGGGGCCCCTAGTACTGCCTGGGGCCCCTGTATGTTGCCTGGGGCTCCTTTGTGCTACTTGGGGCCCTTGTATGCTGCATGGGGCCCCTGTGTGTAGCCTGGGATCCTGTGTGTAGCCTGGGGCCCCTAGTACTGCCTGGTGCCCCTGTATGTTGCCTGGGGCCACTTTGTGTTGCCTGGGGCCTTGTGCACCGCCTGGGGCCCCGTGCACTGCCTGGGGCCCTTGTATGCTGGCTCGGGCCCCTGTGTGTAGCCTGGGATCCTGTGTGTAGCCTGGGGCCCCTGTATGCTGCCTCGGGCCCCCATGCACTGCCTAGGGCCCCTAACACTGCCTTGGGCCCTATCACTGCCTGAGGCCCCTTTGTGCAGCCTCGGGCCCCCATGCATTGCTTGGGGCCCTGTGCACAGCTTGGGCCCCTGATCTACAGCTGCTGTGGTATATGGAGGGGTATAATCTGGCCTAGCCCAGTTTATACCCCGGGGTATAGTTTGGGCTAGGCCAGAATATACCCGGGGTATATTCTGGCCCAGGGGGGTATATTCTGGCCTAGCCCAAACTATACCCCGGGGTATAAACTGGGCTAGGCCAGAATATACCTGGGGTATAATCTGGGCTAGGCCACTTTAACCCCGGGTATATTCTGGTCGGGGGGTTAATCTGGCCTGTTACACCGGGTATGATGTCGAGCGTTGTCATTTCCGGTTCTCCACAGCTCATCCACAGAGCTGCGCATTGCGCATGCTCTGTAGAGCACATTATGTCAGCTCATCACAGGTATCATCACAGATGAGCTGATGTAATGTGCTCCATGGAGCATGTACACTGCGCAGCCTGACGTCCGGCCTGCGGAGTACCGGAAATGACTCATTTGAGTGATAAAAAGCTTTTATTACACAGTCAAAGGGCACATTTAGCACAGAAAGTATGAGTAGTAATAGTAAGATGCAGGGGCAGTTAGTGAGAGCCTGGGGAGCTTTATGGAGGTGACAGGTTACCTTTAAAAGCAAACTTCACTGATCGGGGCTAATGGGTGATACAGTGTGTGGGCTAGTGAGGTTTGTTTTCCAGGGCTTCTTTTTGGTCCCACTCCGGCCCTGCTGGTGGTCACACGTGGAGCTGAGATTGCGCCGTGCTTGAGGAGAGAGGGAGAACGTGCCTGGCTTCTGAGACAGTTGGTGCCTTCTTTCAGGCACTCAAACTAGATGGTGTGATCAAGGGGAAACTGTGTGTTGTGAGTGACGTGAGTGACTGAGATATGTGAATGGTGACCAACGGTACAGTTAGCTAGGGAAAGGTAGCCAGTGACTGTGGAACTGCAGAGAACTTTCCTGTGTGTATTCCTGCTGATGAACTGACCAGGCTTGGTCTAGAGACTGTGAAAGATCTAGTACACTGGGACTCTGAGCATGTGCATGATACAGAGGAGTCCTATAGTGAATTAGATCGTGAAACTGAGAGCGATTCCAATTCCTGTTGCTCCAGATTGTGCTAGGAAGCCTGGTGGGAGAAAAAGGCGATATTATCCTGTGGCTAGAGATTAGGTTTAAAGTTGGTCTGTTATCTGTTGTGTTATATCAGATCCAAGAGATATTCCTTTGCTCCTGCAGGAGGGGTTACTGTATACTGTGTGAATAACTTGTGGGTTATATTCATATAAGTGGTTATAAAGGCGGAAATAAGGGTACCCAGGACATATTGTAATTAGTGTCAGAGGAGGGTATAAGATTACATGCCCGAGAGGAACACATGCTGCGGCTGTGGTAAATTCCTGCGTAGGCCCAGGACCAAATAAGGGTGAGGGTGGCATAGCCTGGGGTAGTTGTGTCCCTCTCTGCAAAACTGGCACTTGAGTTCTCTCGGGCTGCATAACTTGTATCTTGCTTTTGGGCTGTTGTGGCCCATAGTTTGTAGAGAGTGCAACCAGTGGCGTAACTTCAGGCCCAGGGGCCCCGATGCGAAGGCTCCAACGGGTCCCCCAATTATTACAAATCTTTAATAGTATTAGTCTTTTTCTATAGGCCAAATGGACTTTTGGGGCCCCCTAGGCTTCAGGGCCCGGGTGCGATCGCAACCCCTGCACCTATTGTAGTTACGCCCCTGAGTGCAACCCTGTTATTTGTTTAACAATTTTTCATAAAAAGACATAGTTTGACACTATACTGAAGTCGGAGTCATTCGTAGCAGCGCCGTATCTCTCAAACAAAAACAACTGGCCTCTCGGTTATTACAAGTTCACAATTAAAACAGACATTAAGATCAAGACAGGATATTTGTTGTTATAATGAATAGCTCCTGTTATTAGTTGCTTCTTTTTTGATTAATAACTAGAAATAGTCCCGATGCTTTCGTATTGGGATTGTGGTGAAATAAACATCTGTGTATCCTTAGTGGTGCTGCCGGAGCAGTGGACATGTGTTTGCGCTTTCCAACATATCTGTTCTATATCATCCCAATGCATTTTTGTATTGTATATGTTGAGTCATTTGACCTCTTTCACCCTGTGCACTGCTTCTTCCTTGTTGTGTGCTGTATTTTGGTATGTGGTGTTGTGTTTCTTGAGCGGTGTTCGCTATGTTGTGTCTCCCCTGTGTGCTGTGTGTGTGTTTACCCTATGTGGTCTCTTGGAAGCTGTTGTGACTATAATTGGAGGTGGTACATCGTTTTGTGCACTTTAATGTGTGTATTTGTGTGTGTGTGTGTGTGTGTGTGTGTGTGTGTATGTGAGTGATTGTCCATTCCCAAAGTGGACCAAAAAAACAGAAAGGAAGTGAAGGGATATAATTTACTAACATGTCAAAAATAATGGCAAAGCTTCTTACTTTTACATAATAGATGCATATATGCAAATTTGCACTTCACTAAGGAAGTTGAGAAACTCCCGTGCCATATTTAAGCAGCTTCCTCAAAGTCATAATCGCTTTCCTACAAGCTTTTAATATAACTAAGGGATTTGTGCCAGATCAGAACCCCAAACTACAGACACTGTGTTTCGGGGTACCTGCCCCTCATCAGTGTAGTGTGTGGGATATTCTGATCTGGCAGAGTGAGTGGGCTAAGACAAGGTCTGGGAACTTGCTCTCAACCTTATGGAGAGAGCGAAGTAGGTGAGAAGATTGTAAGCCACTTCCCTCCTGTCAGATATATGCAAATTTGCACTTCACTAAGGAAGTTGAGAAACTCCCGTGCCACATTTAAGCAGCTTCCTCAAAGTCATAATCACTTTCCTACAAGCTTTTAATATAACTAAGGGATTTGTGCCAGATCAGAACCCCAAACTACAGACGCTGTGTTTCGGGGTACCTGCCCCTCATCAGTGTAGTGTGTGGGATATTCTGATCTGGCAGAGTGAGTGGGCTAAGACAAGGTCTGGGAACTTGCTCTCAACCTTATGGAGAGAGCGAAGTAGGTGAGAAGATTGTAAGCCACTTCCCTCCTCTCAGATATATGCATATATGCAAATTTGCACTTCACTAAGGAAGTTGAGAAACAATCTCCTCACCTACTTCGCTCTCTCCATAAGGTTGAGAGCAAGTTCCCAGACCTTGTCTTAGCCCACTCACTCTGCCAGATCAGAATATCCCACACACTACACTGATGAGGGGCAGGTACCCGAAACACAGCGTCTGTAGTTTGGGGTTCTGATCTGGCACAAATCCCTTAGTTATATTAAAAGCTTGTAGGAAAGCGATTATGACTTTGAGGAAGCTGCTTAAATGTGGCACGGGAGTTTCTCAACTTCCTTAGTGAAGTGCAAATTTGCATATATCTCAGAGGAGGGAAGTGGCTTACAATCTCCTCACCTACTTCGCTCTCTCCATAAGGTTGAGAGCAAGTTCCCAGACCTTGTCTTAGCCCACTCACTCTGCCAGATCAGAATATCCCACACACTACACTGATGAGGGGCAGGTACCCTGAAACGCAGCGTCTGTAGTTTGGGGTTCTGATCTGGCACAAATCCCTTAGTTATATTAAAAGCTTGTAGGAAAGCGATTATGACTTTGAGGAAGCTGCTTAAATGTGGCACGGGAGTTTCTCAACTTCCTTAGTGAAGTGCAAATTTGCATATTTTACATAATAGTAACAGAAAGACAATCCATAGGAATGTTTTTATATTCTATTTCTATGTATTAGGTAGATTGGTGTAAATATATTATGAATGTATGGGTGAACTATGTATGTCTATATCTATAATGTCTCCTCGATCTATATGTGTCTATATATCTATCATCTATGTTTATCATATTAAAAAATTATATTTCTATGTTTTAACTGTGATGTATATAAGTGCTAGCGAAGCAATCTTTCGTGACACTGTGGCCCCTTTGCAGATAATGACACAGATTCTGAAGACACATACATCTAAATACATACTCACGAATAATTTGTGTCACAACTCTTTCGGCGCTTATGTCGCTATCCCACAATGCACCATTGTGGGATAGTGACACAAGTGACAGAAGTGAAAGTGACCCGCCCAGAGGTCTATGGGAATTTGGTACCCGGGCGTTGATATGGGGGTGCTATCTCGGTGGCTGGTGCCCGGGCTCATAGCCCTGGGGGGTCAGCTAAATGAAGGGGTAAAATATTAATAAAAGAATAAAGTCTAGTGACGCCACTTGCAGATTCTGGTGAGTTCATCAGCGCCGCTGTCACACCACTGGGGATGAAGGTATTGCAGACAGTTGTTATTGCTCCATGCAGGCGGAGTAGGGTCCCGGGGAAGGATCGGGTAGCACTTGATTGTCGCAGTGCTGGTTATTGTCGGCATAGCTGCTCTGCAGCCTAGTGGAAATGATACACTCGAGTCGTACTTGCTCTGCATGGGTGTTTACTTGTAAAAGTTCACAGCAGTTCAGGTTCACAATTACACAGTCTTTAGCGGGTAGCTGGCCAGATAATCAATGGGGAGGATAAAGTCTCTTGGAGACTCCCAGAGTGTTCCTTCAGCTACTTTCACTGTCCTTTGCTGCCTTTCCTGCACCTCCTCACTATCCTTGCGCTGTCCTGCACAACCCACTTGTCTACTAGACCCATTGGGTGCTATGAGGTTACCCTCCTTCTCTAAGGGGCTCAACCCGGTTTAGTGCTTCTGGTGGGGCTGCACATTCTGGATCAGATCGGGGCTGCTGGGCAAACCAGCAACCCACCGTTATTGACGGCTCAGGGTTAAACGTGCCTGCACCGTGACTTGGAGCCGGTACCCTGTTATGGACCAGGATTGCCCCGGACTATCGATAAGGTCCGGCACTGGGTCTACTCCTTCCATCTGGGTCGCCACTCCTTTTCGGGCGCCCTCCCTGTGGTGTCCCTCTAAGACTTGTTCCTTGCTTCATCCCTCCGTGGTCTGATCTTATCTCTCCACTGACTGAATGTCTTCCCATTGCTTCTACCCTAACGCTCCTCCCACCGGGACCAGTTACCCTGGTAACGGGGTGGCCAATTGGTCCCCTATGTTATGTGTAGGGATGCTGGGATAAGAGCCTCAGGTTGACTGTACACTCCCCAATGACAGAAATACGGCACACTCAGTTATGGGTGCAGTACCCCTACTGTGGCGCACTGACCAGTGGGATGCCAAAAAGTGACAGCACTGCTACCGTCGGGAGGTCAGCGGCGAAGTAGCGGGGAGATGAGCGGAGGCAACCGCTCATCTCCCGGCTGCTCGCGGCGGAAGTACCCTGACCGCCATATTAAAACACCCAAATTGTGTATTCTGATTCAAATCCCCCGCCAAGTTGTGTGCCACTTCGTTGATTTGGTCGCCACGGTCGACCAATCAGTAAAGCCGGATTTAAATCACAAGCCAACAGTGCTGATTGGTCGCCGCCGGCCGCGGCAATCAATCAGCGAAGCGGCGCGCGGCTTGGCGGGGTATTTGAAAGCCACTTATTTAAAAGGGAAATTTCACTCCCAATTAGTCTATAACTAGACAGATTGAATATGCCTGTTGAGTTAGTATCAAGATTATCCTTATCTAAAGTTAGTCCTAGACTGCTTTCGCTCTTTTTGCAAGTGTTTCCATCAATATTATGCAGCTCCAGATAAAACGAGTGATATTGTAAGAGCTAAAGTACGTTAACAGGACACGGCTCACATAAGTGATAAAAAGGCACAATTGGCGTTGAAACGCGTTGTGGCTAAAGGGATCCATATGCTGAATCATTAAAGCTGAAAGGTAATACTTATGGGAGCCGTGTCCTGTTAACGTACCTTAGCGCTTACAATATCACTCGTTTTATCTGGAGCTGCAAATTTCTTCCCTGCTGGGAAGCGTGATACAGAGCAGCTTAGGAATACAGGACCTGGCAGACGTCACACCATCACTCCCCCCGAGCTGTCACATGCACCGGGACACACGGGAAATACGTGCACTTATCACCTCGCTGCTTGAAGCCCAACTAGGAGAGCCCAGCTGGGAGACAAATTAAACTCTTACTCCAGTTGTGCGGACAGGCACAACAATAGAAGGTGAGCAGAGGGGATCACTCACCGATCCCACAATTTAATGAAAGCAGTTTGGCGCAAACCTTTTGTGTATTTTCCATCAATATTATGTCCTGCCACAAACAGGGGGGACCACTTTCAGTTTTGTGGAGTATTACTGAAAAACTAGTCAGGTAAGTCAGTGACCTGTTTAGGCCTAATGGGCTGGATAAACTCAAAGCCCATGCAAGCGCTCCCATCAATATTATGTCCTGCCACACACAGGTAGTACAACTATCAGTTTCGTGGAATATTACTGAAAAAAATAGTCTGGTAGGTCAGTGACTTGCTTAGGCCTAGTGGGCCGAATAAACTTAAAGCTCATGCAAGTGCTCCCATCAATTTTATGCCCCGCCACACACATGTGGAACAACTATCTGTTTCGTGGAATATTACAGGAAATAATAGAGAGGTAGGTCAGTGACCTGTTTAGGCCTACTGGGCTGGATAAACTCAAAGCTCATGCAAGCGCTCCCATCAGTGTTATGCCCCTCTATACACAGGTGGGACAACTATCAGTTTTGTGGAATACTACTGAAAAAACTAGTCAGGTAGGTCAATGACTTGCTTAGGCCTAGTGGGCCGGGTAAACTTAAAGCTCATGGAAGCACTCCCATCAATGTTATGCCCCGCCACACACAGGTGGGACAACCATCAGTTTTGTGGAGTATTACTGAAAAAATTAGTCAGGTAGGTCAGTGACTTGTTTAGGCCTAGTAGGCCAGATATACTCAAAGCTCATGCAAGCGCTCCTATCAATGTTATGCCCTGCCACACACAGGTGGGAAACTATACATTTTGGAAACCGTCTGCAAACATTAAGGGAGACATAGTAATCACTGCTTTTAAGCACCCAACAATGGTGGACGTGAATACAGCAAATTTGTTAATCACTGGTTCGATTGACAAAAAGGTTGAACATTCAGAAACAGGGGCAGGAGTGTCAGGGATAGGTATTGAGCTCAGAGGGCCCTGCTCAAGTCAGCAACAAACAGAAAGGGGACCCCAACAACAGTCTCCATTTTTCAAAAAAAATTAGGCACAGCCATCACTTAAATGGCATCAATTGCCCCAGAATTTAAATATTGAAATGGGGCGTTTAATGCAGCACATTGAAAAATACACAAGCAGTTAGTCTCCCCAGGTTGACATAGGGGTGGAAAAGTCCTTGCAGATCCATGACGTTCATCTTGATAAACACTAGTCTGTTTACGCTAGGGAAAGGGTGGCCAACTACAGTTCTCAAGGTCTGAAAACAGTGCAAATTTTCAGGATATCCTTTGTATTGCACAGGTGCCCATAGATCTACTGTAAATGCCTTCATAACCTCGGACAGCGCACATACTATAGCTACAATAGCTATAGTATGCGTGCTGCTCTCAGAGGAGCCCGGCGCCTTCATTGATAAAACTGTACAGCAGCTGACAGGAGCCGGCTGCTGTACATAAGTGAGAAAAGCATTATATGGCCACCTGAGTGGGTGGAAGGTCTCTAGGGGAGTGGGCACCCCTTAGAGACATTATAGCATCATTTACTAATAAAATAAAAAGTTTTTGCTTGTGAAGCAATCCGGTTTTTATAATAGGCTCCTATGAGGAGCGTTTCCTAATCCGGTATTGAGCTTTTTAAAAGCTCAAAACCGGATCAGGTTTAAAAAAAAAAAAACGGATGTGTGACCCTAGCCATAGATAAAAAGGACAAAACGGGGTAAATCCCCAAACACATACATTTCTAGAAATAATGCTGTTCACATGACATCAAACCCATCAATATCTCAACACTTGACAGGGAGAATAAAGTGCTAATGCAAGAAATACAGTTACACTGTACATAACCATCTCATGTAATCTAATTACACCCAGTTTGCCATGTCATCCCGTATTAGTACATATGGAAGAGTATATGCATATCTTACATCTAATCCAACAGCATTAGTTATAAGAGCCATATCAAATGTGCCGAAGAACAGCTAAGGGGACGTCCCCAGGAAACAGAGAGGCAGCATTCTTACATGTCCCCTACACGTGTTTCACTTGTCGCTTCCTCGGGGGGAAAAAAAGTAGTAGGGTGTAGCTCTGGCAGTCCGCAATGATGATTCCATAATCGCCACTCTACTCCCTGTGCCGGCTGTGACGTCTCCCCGAACTTCCAGGTGGTGATGTCATGCGCATGCGCCGTTCATCCGCTGGCATCCTCTGCTGGCCAATCAGTAAACGGCTTCATTGCGCATGCTCCCGGTCCGTGACACGTCAATAAGACGACCAGGCATGCGCAGGGGCCTGTTCACCGTCGGTACTGCAGGGGGGGGTGGACTGACAGTGCAGCACAATGGTTTTCAGCCAGGGGCAGGACACATAATATCTCCCTGGTCTCCAAGGTGTTTATTCAGTCCTGTATGGCATCACAACAGTGATAATAAAGTCTTTGTCCCAAAAACGCCTGGAATTCACAGTCTTCAGGTTAGGGTCTTGTTCCCTTGGCCATGATCTTCCACTGGCATGACAGTATGGCGGCCTTTGGATGTAATAATTCCACAGACAAACAGAACCACAAAAAGTCCTACATGGAATGTAAAAACAAGAAAAGAAGAAAAGGGAGGATAAGACATGAATTGTGCATACAAGCATTAGTTTGTATAAATATTTTTTAGACATCAACAGCACAGAGCAATCGCCCGGCATTTTCAGTTAATTTTTTTTTATTGATTATTATTTCCAGATTGAGCACAATGAGAAACATAAATGTTTGTTACAGTTTGTTATGCTATTCTGTGCCGTTGAATGTCTAGCAAGTTTTATAAAAAACTAACACTTGTATACACGGTTTTATTTCTGTCTTCTCATAAGATCAGGCCTAACAGTTTGAAATATGTTGCTCTTAATGGTCCGCAAGGACTGATAATGGCTGCCTGTCATTTGTGCTATACCATTTTTTATATCATTCAGCGATGGCATGCTGAAGGCAGCCTGTGCTCTGAGTGCACCCAGCCCTACGTCACTGGAAGTGACGCGTGTCGGCATCACGTGACCTGCGTCACAGTGATGTGGCAAGAGGCGGGGAAATTCAAACATGCTCACGCTCTGGCACCAGTATTACACCCATTAGGGCTCATTTTAGCACTGAGGTGGGGGCAGTGCGGCCCAGGTACCCTGCCTACCTGACAAAGACCCCCAGGGGAGCGCCCAGCTGACAAGAAAAATTTAAGTGTACAAAATGATTTATTCAACTAGTACACATCACTAAAATGTCAGACAGGGATGGGTATTATAGTAGTTTTAAGCTGCAGGGTCAGGTATTTATAGGTTAGGAGGGCTAGATTAGGTGACAGGTTCCCTTTAATCATTGACAAGGTATGCCCTGAGGAAGCATGCAGGAGAGATTTAGCATAAGTCTCCTTTCTGAATGTACTGTTAAAGGCCGGGTTACATGTAGCGATGTTCCAGCGACCCGACCAATGATCGGGATCGCTGGAACATCGCTATGTGATCGATGGTGAGGTGCCAGACAGGCAGATCTCCTCAGCGACCAGCGATCCGTGTAACTACCTGGACATCGTGGAAAAGAATATAAACTCTTCTTTTCCACGATGTTGAGCTGCAGCTATTTATTCAGCAGAAGAACACTGGTAATCAGGGTACACATCGGGTTACTAAGCACAGCGCGCTGTGCTCAGTTACCTGATGTGTACCCTGGTTACCAGCGTGATGTGCTTAGAAATCCGATGTGTACCCTGGTTACAAGGGAACACATCGGGTTAGAAAGGCGTCACACACGCTGATGTCTGCTGCTCAGTGGCAGACCAACGACCACAAAATGGTCCTGGCCATTCCGCAGCTATTAGTGATCAGTGAGCTGATCGCTGGTTGCTGTGGCTTGTCACACGCCGCGACATCGCTGCAACGTCACTGCAACATCACAAAACCTGTGACATTGCAGCAACATCGTTAGCGATATCGCTGCGTGTAATGGGGCCTTAACTCTCTCCTTCAAAGCTTCCATCAGGTTGTAGTTGTAAGAGAGCCACAAGAGCCACTGTTGGTCTGGTCTATTAGATGTTTCAACAGCTCTGCTACAGGTTTTTTTATTACCTTAACCCCTTCCCGACCAATGACGTAGGAGGACATCATGGGTTGGGTCCTGGTGTTAGATGTGAGCTCTGGCGCGATGCTCACATCAAACACCCGAAATCTCAGCTGATCTCATCAGCTGAGATGTCGGGCTTCCAGCACTGATTGGATCCGGATCTGATTGGTGCCGTTAACCCCTTGAATCTCGCTGTCAATCACTGACAGCAGGATCCAAAACCAGCGCAGCGGAGAACACGCTGTTCCCCACCTGCAACTGAGATCCCGCAATAAGATCGCGGAATCTCCAGTGCTCATGTGACAGCCCTGGGTCCTGGCTTGACCCGGAAGCTGTCACGGATCCCTTCTTGTGAGTGGTTGGCAAACGCTGCCAACCACTCACATTACGCATTTGTGACAGGTCCCGGTGTGCTGCAGATCATCGGGACCTGTCGCAAGTGATCAGATTGTGCAGCAGTGTGCCTCCATATGGGGCTGTGTAAAATAAAGAATGAATTGTAAATTAAAGTTTTTAAAGTTTTTTAAAAATATGAGAAAAAAAACCCATAAAAGATCAAATCACCCCCCTTCTCCCCCATTCAAAATAAAAGTTTTAAAATAAAATACACATATTTAGTATCACCGTGTTCAGAAAAGCTTGATCTATTAATATATAAAATCAATTAATGAAATTCGTAAACCGCGCAACGGAAAAAAAGCTCCAAACGCCAAAATTATATTTTTTTGGTCCGCTGCAACATTGCTATAAGATGCAATAAAGAGTGATCAAAACAGTGCATCTACCCAAAATTGGTATCATTAGAAACATCAGTTCAAGTTGCAAAAATAAGCCATCGCACAGTCACAGATCCCAAAAAATGAGAACGCTACGGGTCGCATGCACTATTTTTTGGTGCTGTTTTAAAAACGCATGCGTTTTTTTAACATGGGCCCCTATGGAAAACGTATGCGTTTTTGGATGGTACTAAATGGTACTAATGTACCATGCGTTTTGCATGCGTTTTTGATGTCAGCTAAACATATAATTGCAAAAACGCACACAAAAACGCATGGTACTGTCACACATGCGTTTTTGCTATTAAGACATGCGTTTTTGCTATTAGGGCATGCGTTTTTTAACATGGGGGCCTATGGGTGCGTTTTTACATGTTTTTTTAACAATGCAGGTCTCCAAAAACTCATGAAAAAAACGCAAGTGTGACCCCAGTCTTAGATAACAGTAAAAGTGTAAATGTTTGGTATCTGCAAACTCGCACCAACTCGAGGCATCACGCCCTCACATTAGTTTTACCATATAGTGACCATGGCGAATAAAAAACCAAAAAACTAACATGTAATTGCACTGTTTTTGCAACTTCACCGCATTTGGAATACTTTTCCCATTTTCTTTTACAGTTTATGGTAAAATAAATGATTGCATCTGAAAGAACAACTAGTCCCACAAAAAACAAGCCCTCATGTCTATATTGGTGGAAAAATGAAAAGGTTATGGCTATTAGAAGCAGGGGAGCAAAAAATGAAAATTGCCTGAGTGGTGAAGGGGTTAAGAGATGAGCTTCAACAGAGTATGTTGCCTCGTCACAAAGAACTCACCATGTATGCCAAAAGCAGAATCAAAATGCACTCTCAGGATGCAGTCAGAGCCCAATTGTAAAGCAAGCCCAGCTGCAGGCTAATAAACCACCTCGACCAGCTATGTGTGGGAGGTGATCTGCCATGCATACACTGAGCCCGCTTAGAGCACCATTCACACAGATACAGTTGATGCAGAGTGTCTGAAAGCGACCCATCCTGCGCCGCTGCTTGAGCAATGGGTCGCACAGTACGATACCTCTGGACCACTGGATGAATGGCGCCCCTAAGGGCCCAACTGCACCCTGGATAGATAAAAAGTGCAAAAAGTCTCTTATATGATGAATAAAAAACTTTTACAAATGGGATTTTGGTTCATGCATTGGCCAAGACATTTAAGCTGATAATCCACAACAAGGAATCCCATGCTCATCAGTCCTATCAAAAACTTGTGCAAAAACTACTAGAAAAAAGCAGCATCAAAAAACTCACCATGAATGCCAAAAGCAGAATCAAAATGCACTCTCAGGATGCAGTCAGAGCCCAATTGTAAAGCAAGCCCAGCTGCAGGCTAATAAACCCCTCAACCAGCTATGTGTGGGAGGTGATCTGCCATGCATACACTGAGCCCGCTTAGAGCACCATTCACACAGATACAGTTGATGCAGAGTGTCTGAAAGCGACCCATCCTGCGCCGCTGCTTGAGCGATGGGTCGCACAGTACGATACCTCTGGACCACTGGATGAATGGCGCCCCTAAGGGCCCAACTGCACCCTGGATAGATAAAAAGTGCAAAAAGTCTCTTATATGATGAATAAAAAACTTTTACAAATGGGATTTTGGTTCATGCATTGGCCAAGACATTTAAGCTGATGATCCACGACAAGGAATCCCATGCTCATCAGTCCTATCAAAAACTTGTGCAAAAACTACTAGAAAAAAGCAGCATCAAAAAACTCACCATGAATGCCAAAAGCAGAATCAAAATGCACTCTCAGGATGCAGTCAGAGCCCAATTGTAAAGCAAGCACAGCTGCAGGCTAATAAACCCCTCAACCAGCTATGTGTGGGAGGTGATCTGCCACGCATACACTGAGCCCGCTTAGAGCACCATTCACACAGATACAGTTGATGCAGAGTGTCTGAAAGCGAGCCATCATGGGATTCCTTGTCGTGGATTATCAGCTTAAATGTCTTGGCCAATGCATGAACCAAAATCCCATTTGTAAAAGTTTTTTATTCATCATATAAGAGACTTTTTGCACTTTTTATCTATCCAGGGTGCAGTTGGGCCCTTAGGGGCGCCATTCATCTAGTGGTGCAGAGGTATCGTACTGTGCGACCCATCGCTCAAGCAGCGACGCAGGATGGGTCGCTTTCAGACACTCTGCATCAACTGTATCTGTGTGAATGGTGCTCTAAGCAGGCTCAGTGTATGCATGGAGATCACCTCCCACACATAGCTGGTCGAGATGGTTTTTTAGCCTGCCTCTGGGCTTGCTTTACAATTGGGCTCTGACTGCATCCTGAGAGTGCATTTTGATTCTGCTTTTGGCATACATGGTGAGTTTTTTGATGCTGCTTTTTTCTAGTAGTTTTTGCCTCATCACAAAGGCAGTGATGTAGTGCTCCAAGCTTAGGACTGATGGGGATGGTAATTCAGCTGAGGATGAGGAACAGGAGGAGGAGGAGAGAGAGGGAAGGAACTGGAGAACGAGGAGAGGGAAATTCTGATGGAATTTGGGCCCATTTTTCTTGGCATCAGCAGGACATGTGGTATCCCAGGCTTCGTCTTTGTCCCAGACTTCACCAGGTTCATCCAATGTACCGTCAGAAAAATGTACCATTCCTGTCCACAAGCACTTGTCAACATATCTGTTGTTAAGTGGACCTTTCCAGCAACTGCATTGGTGAGAGCATGGGTGATGATGTTGGACACATGCTGTTTTTGTAATGTGAGGACGGCACACTGGGAGAAAAGTGGTGGCTGGCGACAAAGCACTGTGGGTTGGCCACTGCCAAGAATTTGCAAAAAATAGTTTCCAAAAGAAAATGGCAACATTTCCAGGGCAAGGAGACTGGCAATGTGGCCGTTTAGTGTTTGGGCCTGTGGGTGACTGAATATTTCCAATTTCTTTAAAACGTCTTGGGTAGAGGCAACTGAACACCGTGCTGGAACAACAAAGTGGACATCATTGCTGATGTTAGTTTTTTTAAGTGCAACTACAAGTTCTGGGCATGAGACATTTGTGCCTGCTTCCTAAACAGCTGATTGTGAAGCACATAGCACAGGGGAAGTGGCAGTTGTTTCAACCTCAGACATAGGTTTTATACCCAGTGATTCAGATCACCTAGTGGGGTGCTGGCTGGCATGTGCTTTAGCATGCTTGTGGTGCTCAGGTTGGCAGTGCCCTTGCCTCTGCTTGGCATGACAGATGCTGCAAATTACTGTCCTCTTGTTTGAAGGATTTTCAGTAAAAAACTGCGACACACTGCAACAACAAACCTTTAGCCTTAGATATGGCCACTTTGGGGTGCTCTGAAGGACAGTTGACCACCGTCTCTCTCTGGTCAACCCACTGCTTCTTTTTCCCTGTTGCAATGCTATGGATCCCTCCCCCTCTGTGATACTTTGCTCACAATGTGTGCCACTAGATCAGGTTGGATAAGTGGTTTTATCATCTACCACCTGTTCTTCCAATTCTTCAATCTGGACCTCCTCCTAAATTGCATCTTAAGCTTACCTTATGGCAACTGTGTCATAATCATGCTCCACCTCTTGGGACACTAATTGCCATTTCCCAGTGTTGCTTTCATCTAGCAACGGCTGCTTAAATATTTTCGCATCACCGCACTCAACCTCCTCATCTTCCTTATGAAGCATGCACAGTGAGAGACAGAAGAAACCATTAAAGGGAATGTAAAAATGTCATCACAGTGTCTAAATGTTGGCTCCCTTGACTCCTGGAACATGTCATGGTGGGAGGAATGAGGATCATGTTGAGGAGTATGTGTTCCAGCCTCTTGGCTAATATAAAAAGGGAACAAGAGGCGCAATAGTGCCCTATCACTCAGACACTAAAAGATGAGAGGTGTAAAGTCAAAACCACTCACCTATTCCAGTTGTGATGACCCACAACTGGCTTGAAGGCATACAATCAATACCGGCTGCTGCAGGACCTCCACCAACCACTCGCACGTGGGAAGACTCTCAGGAAGCTGGGAAAAGGTGTATGACAGTCCGCGCCACCGGGTACCAAGGAATCACCTGGGATGCAGGAAGTTATTTCAAGCTTAATCTTTATTCTCCAACATGTTTCAGCGCTCCACCTGGCGCCTTCCTCAGGGATATTCCCTGAGGAAGGCGCCAGGTGGAGCGCTGAAACATGTTGGAGAATAAAGATTAAGCTTGAAATAACTTCCTGCATCCCAGGTGATTCCTTGGTACCCGGTGGCGCGGACTGTCATACACCTTTTCCCAGCTTCCTGAGAGCCTCTTGGCTAGTTAGACAGAGTTGTGTGGAAGACAAGATGGTGCTTGCAAATAGACTGGATGTATTATCTGCACACCAACCAACAATCTGCTTTCACTGTTCTGACTTAAACAATTGTGCTCACCCTGGCAAACTGGGATTTGAAAATAGAGCGAGATGAGGTTTGGGGTAGTCCCACAAATGCAGGGCCAGTTTCTCCTTTCTCACAGCCATGGCATGCAAATCCGTCAGCACCACAACAACTTCCCCGCAACCACAACTCGCGTATTTTTAACTATGTACGCAGTTAAGATAACTATTATTACAGAATAGATTATATTGGAATTATGCCTTTAAGGGACTGTTTGATGTGTTAGCAGGTAATGTACCACAATCAAGCCATCTTAAATGGCAGTAAAACCATATTTCTCCTTAGTGCAGAACTTATTTGCATGCCCTAATAGTGACAGCTAGCAGAGGTACTATTGTTAATTATATTCTAATCACTACAAAGACTACTTTAAGATAATCTTCTACTATATAATTGTCTAAGGCGTCTGTCGGTCACAGAAATCGCGTGCCAGACAGAGGCCGCCCATTGGTGGCTGCCGGAGGCTGCCACTAATGAGCGCAGACTATGCAAATAGGCGCGCAAATTCAAAGTTCGAATTTCGCGCCAATTTGCAGGCCGGCGACAGCGGTGCTTTAGCGCTGCGGTCACCGGGATACACAGCTCCGGCCGACAGTGGCCGCAGCGCGCGCGAGCCAGCCGGGAGATGACCGGTGGAGGCTCCAGGAGGGAGTGGGAGATCTCCTGCTCCCGCTCATATAATATGCATAGCCGCTCTCCATAACCATGGTGCTGAAACCGCACCGCGGTGATGGGCTGGGGGAGCCGCACATATTATATGGTCCTGTGCCCCCCTGTGATGGCACATGCCCCCCTATGTTAGATATGGCCCCCATGCTGCTGCCATAGTAAAATAATAAACTCTATACTTACCTCCTAGCTCCTCTTCCAGCGCTGATCTCCCGGTGTCTCTCCGGTCTGCCGGCTGCTGCTGTGATTGCACGGAGAGATGATGTCACTCTCTGCTGTGACAATCACATGACCGCACAGAACCAGGAAGTGGAGGAGCTCTGCAGCATAATCTCTGCCCAATCACAGCAGCACGGAGGGAGACCAGGAGATCAGCGCAGGAGGAGGTGAGAATAGAGCAGCATGGGGGCCATATCTAACACAGGGGGCATGTGACACACGTAGGGGATGTGTGCCCTGCATAGGGGACGTGTGCCCTGCATAGGGGACATGTGCCATGCATAGGGGACGTGTGCCATGCATAGGGGACGTGTGCCATGCATAATGGATGTGTGCCATGAATAGGGGACATGTGCCATGCATAGGGGACGTGTGCCATGCATAGGGGACGTGTGCCACGCATAGGGGACATGTGCCACTCATAGGGGATATGTGCCATGCATAATGGACGTGCATAGGGGATGTATGCCATGCATAGGGGACGTGTGCCATGCATAGTGGACGTGTGCCATGCATATGGGACGTGTGCCATGCATAATGGATGTGTGCCATGCATAGGGGACGTGTGCCATGCATAATGGACGTGTGCAATGCATAATGGGCATGTGCCATGCATAATGGATGTGTGCCATGCATAGGGGACATGTGCCATGCATAGGGACATGTGCCATGCATAGGGATGTGTGCCATGCATAGGGGAGGTGTGCCATGCATAATGGATGTGTACCATGAATAGGGGACATGTGCCATGCATAGGGGATGTGTGCCATGCATAGGGGAAGTGTACCACGCATAGGGATGTGTGCCATGCATAGTGGATGTGTGCCATGCATAGGGGACCTGTGCCACGCATAGGGGACATGTGCCACTCATAGGGGATATGTGCCATGCATAATGGACGTGCATAGGGGATGTATGCCATGCATAGGGGACGTGTGCCATGCATAGTGGACGTGTGCCATGCATATGGGACGTGTGCCATGCATAATGGATGTGTGCCATGCATAGGGACGTGTGCCATGCATAATGGACGTGTGCAATGCATAATGGGCATGTGCCATGCATAATGGATGTGTGCCATGCATAGGGGACATGTGCCATGCATAGGGGATGTGTGCCATGCATAGGGGAGGTGTGCCATGCATAATGGATGTGTACCATGAATAGGGGACATGTGCCATGCATAGGGGATGTGTGCCATGCATAGGGGAAGTGTACCACGCATAGGGGATGTGTGCCATGCATAGTGGATGTGTGCCATGCATAGGGACGTGTGCCACGCATAGGGGACATGTGCCACTCATAGGGGATATGTGCCATGCATAATGGACGTGCATAGGGGATGTATGCCATGCATAGGGACGTGTGCCATGCATAGTGGACGTGTGCCATGCATATGGGACGTGTGCCATGCATAATGGATGTGTGCCATGCATAGGGGACGTGTGCCATGCATAATGGACGTGTGCAATGCATAATGGCATGTGCCATGCATAATGGATGTGTGCCATGCATAGGGGACATGTGCCATGCATAGGGATGTGTGCCATGCATAGGGGAGGTGTGCCATGCATAATGGATGTGTACCATGAATAGGGGACATGTGCCATGCATAGGGGACATGTGCCATGCATAGGGGACATGTGCCATGCATAGGGATGTGTGCCATGCATAGTGGATGTGTGCCATGCATAGGGACCTGTGCCACGCATAGGGGATGTGTGCCATGCATAATGGATGTGTGACATGCATAGGGGATGTGTGCCATGCATATGGATGTGTGCCATGCATAGAAGATGTGGCCACGCATATGGGACGTGTGCCATGCATAGGGATGTGTGCCATGCATAATAGACATGTGACATGCATAGGGGATGTGTGCCATGCATAGTGGACGTGTGCCATGCATAGTGGACATGTGCCACACATAGGGGATGAGTGCCACGCATAGGGGACGTGTGCCATGCATAAGGGACGTGTGCCACGCATAGGGGACGTGTGCCACGCATAGGGGAGTGTGCCATGCATAGGGGACGTGTGCCATGCATAATGCATGTGTTCCACGCATAGGGGACGTGTGCCATGCATAGGGGACGTGTGCCATACATAGGCAGGGCCACACTATCCAATGGTCAATATGAACCTTTAGACTCAGGCAGCAAGGAGGCAGGGGGAGCCGCAGAGCAGAAGGGGGTGGCGCCTGCACCATGCAGGCGGCTCCCTGCGTGACGTGCGCCGTTTGCATAAGGTAAAATCACCAGCGGCAGCTACCAACAGCACCCCCCTCCCCGCTTCTCACCCGCGGCCGCCGACAGCAACATCACCCCACCCACCCGTGGCCGCCAACAGTCCTCACCTAGGCTCAGGCGGCAGAGAGTCTTTCTGCACCCCTGTGCATAGGGGAAATTAATCTGAAATGCGTACCGGCAAATATGTTTTTTACAAAAAAAAAGCACTGGCAACGCATCAGCAATGCGGGATTGCCGTGACAGAGACGACAGCGCTACACTCACATAACAGGCGAGAAAGCTGACTTCACTGTCGGCTTTCCCATCCAGCTATTTGAAATGAACAATGATTTGAAATTGACGCACCTGCGATCCCGGCCATGTTGTATCGTTATCGGTATCACTGGTGCGACGTTATGTGTGACGGGGGCTCTATACTTACAGGACCTCTGATGATGTCACAATTATGGCTGGAGCAAGATCACATGGCTGTGACATCACCAGAGGTCCTTAAGCTAAACGCACACAGCACCAGAAGCCAGGTACTGCAGACCACTTACACCCACACACCCTACACTCACCCTGCACTCACACTCACCCACCACTCACACTCTGCCCTGCACTCACGTCACACTCTGCCCTGCACTTACGTCACACTCTGCACTAATGTCACACTCTGTCCTGCACTCACGTCACACTCTGTCCTGCACTCACGTCACACTCTGTCTGCACTCACATCACACTCTGCCCTGCACTCACATCACACTCTGTCCTGCACTCACGTTACACTTAGCCCTGCACTCACGTCACACTGTCCCTAACGCAAAACCCGCGTCACTGATTGTTCGCGGCTGGCTGGGCGCGACCAATCAGCGATGCGGGATTTCTGTTACAGCGAAACAGGCACAGTCCGCCTGGTCTCCTGGCCCCCCTCCGCACGGTCTCCTCTCCGCTGCTCACCCGCTCCATGCTCCCTCCCGGCCGCCGCTCCATGCTGCACCTGCCCGCCGCTCACCCCGCCATTCTTCTTCTTCTTTTCGTGGCATAGACTCCAGAAATTCAAAGGCCTCAGTGGGTGGGGGTGGAGCTACCAAAGGGGGTGTCGTAATGGCCGTGAACAAGGGCACGCCCACCACATCAGTGCTATGTACTTGGACACGCCAACCATGATGCCTCCTGTTAACTCCGCCTCCTGAGGCCTTGGAATTGTTGACGTCTATGCTGGAGGAAGAAGAAGAAGACATGCTAGGGTGAGAGGCGGCTGTACAGAAGCCAGGAGCAGGTGAGAACTGAGGGGGTCACAGCTGAAACTCGCACAACTGCACCGCCGTACACCCGAACTGCCGTTACACCTTCTAGAATACCCGATGCGTTAGAATCGGGCCACCATCTAGTTATTAAATAAATAGTTCAAAACAACCAATGTGGCTTTGTGACATGTGCATAACACAGACTCTTCCCTCACACAGTTACATAGCATACAATATTTACATGATCCCAAAGGATCTCCCAATAGCCTATGTACGAATATGGTGGTCTCACCTAGCGTCAAATTCGGTCAAGCGTCAACGGTCAGTTATCGTCAACCTAGTATCCTTATCAAACTGGTTATAGGGGTAACCCTTGAAATCTAGACCATATAATATTTCAAAGTACAATTTTGCAACCCGACGCGTTTCACCAGCAGTTATGCCAGCTCATCAGTGATACACAATTTACATAATATTATACATGGTTTTTGCAACCAATTTTTTTCAAGGGTTCCCCCTATAATCAGTTTGATAAGGATACTAGGTTGACGATAACTGACCGCTGACGCTTGACCGAATTTGACACTAGGTCAGACCACCATATTCGTACCTAGGCTATTGGGAGATCCTTTGGGATCATGTAAATATTGTATGCTGTGTAACTGTGTGAGGGAAAGTCTGTGTTATGCACATGTCACAAAGCCACATTGGTTGTTTTTAACTATTTAATAAAGATTATCTTAGCAGTGGTTATAGTATAATATAGTGGTTGTAGTGGTTATAGTATAATATAGGAATACAACATCTATCACAACATAGTGTAAAAAGTACTATTGTTAATTACCCTGTTAAAAGAGCTGAATTGGTAGTATTTGGTAGCAGCAATTGTTTATGGTGCATTATCAAGCCTGTGTAAGTGATGTTCTCTCTCCCTACTTTGAAAGCATTGTGTGCACTATGCAGAGCGAGCAGACATATTAAGATTAAGCCCTGAAAAGAGCTGTTGGTTTAATCTTGCAGCAGGTACTGCAGGGGTAGGGAACTCCAAGCCTCAAGAGCCGCACACAGTGCATGTTTTCAGGGTTTCCTTAGCATTGCACTGGGGTTGGAATCATCAGCACTTCAGGTAATTCAATTTTCACCTGTGCAATCATGAAAACCTGTGCTGTGTGCAGCTCTCCAGGCCTGGAGTTCCCTGCCCCTGACGTACTGGATTGCACTAGCACTGTGCCTTCTCCAAATGCAGCTCTCCCTAAGCTCTCTCCAGATCAAGTCTGCGGAAGATAGTGGCAGCAGATCTTATATAGACCCTATGACACTGTTCAGCCTGTCAATCGCAGTAATGTCAGTAGCAAAGATGGTTATGGCATTACTATAATTAACAAGCAATCCCAGCATGTTTAGGGTCTGAAAATCAAGAGCAAAACATGCTGGATGAGTCATTCGTATATTGCCGGTGAGGACCAAAATACTCAATAAGTGACAAAAATCTCAAATATCGTACTATTTGTGCGAGTAGTAACCAATAGTACCAAGTATAAATAGGGTTAGAATGAATCCGGGCACCAATCCATCCACTAAAGGCATTTGAAACCACCACTGCTGTGGTCAGTGACAAGCCGGCGTTGCTCAGCTCAAAGCATGAGTTGAAGTTTATATCAGGGTGCAGGGAGGGAGAGTGTGCAGGGTCAGACTACTAGAATAGGGGTGAGAATGCGCATATAGGGTCTTATCCTTAGGAGACAGGATTATTAAGGTGGAATCTAGGAACTGCTCACCTGATAGGGTTGTGTAGCACACAACTGGCGTGATCGCTCAGAACAATGCAGCTGCTACAAGGACCGTACCTCCACAGGTCACTGTGGTCACGATAAGTTTCTGCAGGACATTGTACCCCGTGGTCCGAGCTGCTGTCTTCGTATGATGGAAAAACCAGAGACACCGGTATGCCTGGATATGGTAGTAGCTAGTTTATTTTCCAACGCGTTTCGGAGTCGTATCCCAAACTCCTTCCTCAGGAGTTCCCTGAGGAAGAAGTTTGGGATACGTCTCCGAAACGCATTGGAAAATAAACTAGCTACTTCCATATCCAGGCATACCGGTGTCTCTGGTTTTTCCATCATATGAAGACAGCAGCTCGGACCACGAGGTACTTTGTCCTGCAGAAACAGGGTCAGACTACGGTCAAACCGTTTTGCGCAGTTGCACTTCAAGGGACCATTGAAGCACAACTGCACGTAACATTTGACTGTAGTCCGACCCTGCACACTCTCCCTCCTGCACCCTGCAACTCTTGAAATGGAATAAATTTCCAAACACAGCTTGAAACCGGTGAGAGGTAACAAGTATATTCACTCATCACTAATTATCATGTTAGACCAAAGGCTTGATTTGTCCAGAAGTAAACCATTTTTTACTAACCTACTAATTAATGAGCAGACACAAATCTTGTATACTACAAATACATTTATTTGATACAATGAGAGGATAAATACATACACAGCTTTGTGTTTTTATTTGAGCAGCACAGAAAACAGAAAACATGAACACATATCAATGCATTCAGGAACTAAGAATAGGTTTTTTAGCATGATATTCTGCAACATGAAGGGAACAATCATTGTTTTATTACCAGACATAGTCTCAATTATGTTCACCATTCCCTATCAGACAGTCTGAAATTTGACTTAATGTTAAATTAAATTAAAATAAATTACCTATAGTTCCAAAGGAAAAACAAGCCTTAATTACAAGTAATAGCCATTATCTAGTCCAATTTTGTTATTTCCAGAAGAGTCTGAGGGAGCTTGCTAGATGTACTTAACAGACAAGAGTCCAAGCAGGGAGGCAGCCAACATAGTCCAAGATGCCACTACATAGGAAGAGATACACAAGGAATTATTTCATGTCATGGTATATGGATGATGCATATTTCTAAATATCAACACTTGTCCATAATTATGTCATGGTAATCACATGGCCATATTTGCATTACTTAATCCTCCCCTTAGTATTCAAAACCAAGCTTCAGTCACTAGCTGTGCTGTTTAGACTTAGAGCACACTACATCTAGGAGCTTGGAACATTTTTCCAACATGCATTTTTACATTCCCATAAGCCTACATTCACGAGAAGGAGGACAAAAATGTGTTCTTTCAGACACCGTCTGACCGGTATGAGTCTGTTTGTACTATTTGTTTTACTTTACTTTCCTATACAGAGGGCTATTGTGAATAAACTTACATTTTTAAAATCTAACCCTTTAAGCTATGGACGCATCGGTATCTATCCACACTTTGGCAACTGTCAGCACATATCTCCTGACCATAGGTACAAATGCAGTATGCACCCAGTCTTAGTCATTCAGTATTGAATATACTATTACTGAACAACACTTTTGACCAAAGTGGTAACATAAAGCTCTAAGGACCCAATGTAATATGGCTCTAGGGTATCATGCGTCATTCACTGTTCTAACTACATGGTACAAAGAAAATGAGTCCCTGTATTGGTTGTATCTCTAATATAAAAGATCCACCTAAAGAAAGTATGGTTTATTAATCAGTCTTAGGTGGTCAGGCAGTTTGTACTCAGTAGCTCAATGATGATTTTCACCTGCAGTGGCGTAACGATCGCGGTCGCAGCAGTCGCGGCTGACACCGGGCCCGCACCTGGAGGGGGGCCCGGGTCTCCAGCCGCCCCCCGCGACCGCGATCGTGTGTGAGAGGAGGTGAAGAAGTGGGGGAAGCTTCCTGCTTCCCGCGGCTGACCCGCCCCTCCTCTCCTGTCATCTGCTGCCCCAGCTCCCTGGCCTGCAATGTGAGGCCAGCACGCAGGTAATAGCAGCGTGCAGTGCAGCACCACCCCCCCGGGTCCTCATCTGTAGCTGCCAGCATCCCACCCAACCCTCCCCCGGTCCTCATCTGTAACTGCCATCACCCCACCCAACCCCACCCCTGGTCCTCATCTGTAGCTGCCAGCTCGCCCCCCCCCACCCCTCCTCCTCACCTACTACTAACTGGGGCCCTGGTCTAAGTGACTGCTTACCTGCATGATGTCCAGAGCTATTGTCAAAACTGTTATCTGAAAAAGAGATCAAAAACAAATCAAATAATGTATAGCAGAAATGCTAAATGCTATCAATACGAGAGACTATCAGATATTCCCATTTTAATCGAGATCACGTAGGTCAGTTCCAATGTATTTATTTTACATAACACAGCTACCGGATAGAAAATAGCAAAATGCCGATATATGATATAACAATGTGGCAAAAAATATTGTACAGTTTAGGAGACCAAATCATAAGACTTAATACAACCAAAATGTAATATTATCGAGTGTGAAAACAAGGAAATGTATAGCGTCTTATAATTGCAGAACAATTGTAAAAAATCTCATCTAATGGCTGAAATGTTATTGGATTGAAAAGTAAACGATAATGGGGACGTCTGGTGACAAGGAAGGACAGTTTTGTTATGGAGGAAGATTGAGGTCAAGCAAATAGCGGAGGCTGCTGAGATGATACCTTAGTTATAGGGTCCCCAGTATAAAAAGCATGTTCAAATAGTTTAATAAAGGAAATCTGTCAACAGGGATCAAACAATTAATCTGAGAGCAAGGGAATGAAAAAAAACCGCAATGCTGGCATTTTAATTTTACTTTTTATTTATAGCATTTGCCAAGTTCAGAAAAATACATTTTTAAAGGTTGTATTTTTAAGAACATGACAATACTTAAGATCCTTTTTTAGTGTTCTTTTATATGAATAATATCAAAAGGGGAGCTTTAAAACATTCATATATTTATTTATGTATTTATTTTTGAACCTGGCATGTGATGTACATTAGTTAGCTGGTGGATGGGTAACAACAGACTGATAACAGACTGATGTACTGTCACATTGTAAGCCCACCTTCATATACTGTACATTGGGAGAAAGGTTGATTCCCAGCACTGTGTTAACTATATAACCACAAATACAGTTGTGGCCAAAAGTATTGACACCCCTGCAATTCTGTCAGATAATACTCAGTTTCTTCCTAAAAATGACTGCAATCACAAATTCTTTGGTATTATTATCTTCATTTAATTTGTCTTAAATGAAAAAACACAAAAGAGAATGAAGCAAAAAGCAAAACATTGATCATTTCACATAAAACTTTAAAAATGGGCCAGACAAAAGTATTGGCACCCTCAGCCTAATACTTGGTTGCACAACCTTTAACCAAAATAACTCGATCAACCGCTTCCGGTAATCATCAATGGGTTTCTTACAATGCTCTGCTGGAATTTTAGACCATTCTTCTTTGGCAAACTGCTCCAGGTCCCTGATATTTGAAGGGTGCCTTCTCCAAACTGCCATTTTTAGATCTCTCCACAGGTGTTCTATGGGATTCCGGTCTGGACTCATTGCTGGCCACCTTAGAGGTCTCCAGTGCTTTCTCTCAAACCATTTTCTAGAGCTTTTTGAAGTGTGTTTTGGGTCATTTTCCTGCTGGAAGACCCATGACCTCTGAGGGAGACCCAGCTTTCTCACACTGGGCCCTACATTATGCTGCAAAATTTGTTGTTAGTCTTCAGACTTCATAATACCATGCACACGGTCAAGCATTCCAGTGCCAGAGGCAGCATAGCAACCCCAAAACATCAGGGAACCTCCGCCATGTTTGACTGTAGGGACTGTGTTCTTTTCTTTGAATGCCTCTTTTTTTCTCCTGTAAACTCTATGTTGATGCCTTTGCCCAAAAAGCTCTACTTTTGAATCATCTGACCAGAGAACATTCTTCCAAAACGTTTTAGGCTTTCTCAGGTAAGTTTTGGCAAACTCCAGCCTGGCTTTTTTATGTCTCGGGGTAAGAAGTGGGGTCTTCCTGGGTATCCTACCATACAGTCCCTTTTCATTCAGACACCGACGGATAGTACGGGTTGACACTGTTGTACCCTCGGACTGCAGGGCAGTTTGAACTTGTTTGGATGTTAGTCGAGCTTCTTTATCCACCATCCGCACAAACTTGCATTGAAATCTCTCGTCAATTTTTCTTTTCTGTCCACATCTAGGGAGGTTAGCCACAGTGCCATTGGCTTTAAACTTCTTGATGACACTGCGCACGGTAGACACAGGAACATTCAGGTCTTTCGAGATGGACTTGTAGCCTTGAGATTGCTCATGCTTCCTCACAATTTGGTTTCTCAAGTCCTCAGACAGTTCTTTGGTCTTCTTTCTTTTCTCCATGCTCAATGTGGTACACACAAGGACACAGGACAGAGATTGAGTCAACTTTAATCCATGTCAACTGGCTGCAAGTGTGATTTAGTTATTGCCAACACCTGTTAGGTGCCACAGGTAAGTTGCAGGTGCTGTTAATTACACAAATTAGAGAAGCATCACATGATTTTTCTAACAGTGCCAATACTTTTGTCCACCCCCTTTTCTATGTTTGGTGTGGAATTATATCCAATTTGGCTTTAGGACAATTCTTTTTGTGTTTTTTCATTGAAGACAAATTAAATGAAGATAATAATACCAAAGAATTTGTGATTGCGATCATTTCCAGGATAAAACTGAGTATTATCTGACAGAATTGCAGGGATGTCAATACTTTTGGCCACAACTGTACATCTACGTAGGGCAGCTGGTGGCTCAGTGGTTAGCAATGTAGCTGTGCAGCGCTGAGGTTCTTGGTTATAATCCCACCATAGACAACATCTATAAGGAGTTTGTATGTTCTCCCTGTGTTTGTGTGGGTTTCCTCCAGGTGACTTCGTTTCTGTCCATAGTACTTCAAGATTTCAGATTTACCTTGGAAACTCAGTTCTAAGCCCAGTCCGGGGAGACCAGCTTTTCCTGAGCGGAATTGTCACACTGTGGGCAGAAAAACAGATCAAATTTACAAAGTTTATTCTAGGCAATAATATTAACTGATTTCTGAAAAAAAACTCTTGAGTGATGAACTAATCAGTAGATTAGCAGATTGCCTATCAAGTATTAGAATCACTATATATAATAATGATTGAGTGAATTTATCAATTAGTGCACTGAACATATTGTCTATTATATTTATAGAATTAAAATTTCTGTTTCCAGTTATCATAAAATCTTGGCTGCAGATCTATATATAAATCTGTTTAGGCCCTACTGCTTTATATCATGCGGCCCGCTAAGAGGGTAACGTAGCACATTCATCGTTATAGGTATGCTATATAGCACAACAATCTCACCAAAAAACTTTGACAAGTGTCCTGGGCTGCGGAGCGGCGTTGGAAGAAAACGCGCCTGCCAGATGACTTCACAGCTTTCAAACAAGCTACACTTGTTTTCAAATCAGCCCTCACCTCTGCTAAACAGACCTATTTCACAAACCTTATATCTTCCTTATCCTACAACCCCAAACCCAAAACCTTTAACTCTCTACTCCGCCCACTGCTTCCCCCTCCGACCTCCCTCATCCCTGCTGAGGACTTCGCCACATACTTCAAAAATAAGATTTACCAAACAAGGCAAATCTTTATAGTTCCACCACCCCAACCACTCCATATACCAGACCTCTGCCCTTCCCTCATAACCTTCCTCTACAACATCACTGAAGGAGAGCTTACTTGTCTCCTATCCAAATCACACCTCACCACCTGTGCACTTGACCCTATCTCATCCCATCCCATCTCCTCCCCAACCTCACTAACACGTTCATCCCAACCCTAACCCACCTCTTCAATGCATCACTATCTTCTGGGAACTTCCCCTTGGCTTTCAAACATGCCACCATCACTCCCATCCTCAAAAGCCAAACCTTGACCCAACTGCTAGGACGAGCTACAGCCCCACATTGCTGCTCCCGTTTGCTTCCAAACTCCTTGAGCAACATGTCCATGCTCAAGTTTCCTCCCACCTCTCATCTAAGTCTCTCCTTGACAATCTACAGTCTGGTTTCCGGCCCCACCACTCCACTGAAACTGCCCTAACCAAAATTATCGATGACTTAACTCACAGCCAAAGCTAACAAACAATTCTCCATCATCCTCTTCCTATACTTATCCTCTGCCTTTGACACACTCCTTCCTACTTCAGATTCTTTCTTCCCTTGGCATCAAAGACCTTGCCCTGTCCTGGGTTGCCTCATACCTTTCCAATCACACATTTAGCGTTTCCGACTCACACCACAACCTCTTCATCCTGTCCTCTCTCAGTTAGAGTCCCACAAGGCTCTGTCTTGGGGCCCCTACTTTTCTCCATCTATACCATGGCTTAGGACAACTTATACATGCCCATTGCTTCCAGTACCACCTGTACGCTAACGACACTCAGATCTACCTCTCTGGCCCCGATGTCAACTCCCTGCTCTCGAGAATCCCGTAGTATCTGTCAGCCATATCCTCCTCCTTCTCCTCTCGCTACCTAAAACTCAACGTAGACAAAACTGAACTCATCATCTTTCCACCATCCCATCTTTCACTTTCTTCTTCACCACCTGAACTATGTATTATGGTAAATGGCATCATGCTTTCTCCCACACCTCAAATTCGCTGCCTTGAAGTAACTCTCGACTCTGCGCTGTCCTTCAAACCACACATCCAAACT
Source organism: Allobates femoralis (assembly GCA_033576535.1). NCBI lineage: Eukaryota > Metazoa > Chordata > Amphibia > Anura > Aromobatidae > Allobates > Allobates femoralis. The sequence goes on along the minus strand of JARQOC010000002.1, from coordinate 270,347,035 downwards.
CTCGCCACCTCCTGTCGCCTCCAGCTCAAGAATTTTTCCAGAATCCATCCTTTTCTCAGCCCCCAATCTACTAAAATGCTTGTACATGCCCTCATCATCTCCCGCCTTGACTACTGCAACATTCTCCTCTGTGGCCTCCCTGTTAACACTTTTGCACATCTTCAGTCTGTTCTCAACTCTGCTGCCCGACTAATCTCTTTTGCTACTCCCCTGTATCTTCCCTCTACAAATCCCCAATTCCCCAACGAATCCAGTTCAAGCTACTAACACTGACCTACAAAGCCATCCATAAACTATCTCCTCCCTATATCTCTGAACTAATCTCCCACTATTTTCCCTCACGTAATCTCCGATCCTCCCAAGACCTCCTCCTCTCCTCCACACTTATCCGTTCCGCACACAACCGCCTCCAAGATTTCTCCCGAATATCCCCAATCCTCTGGAATTCTGTGCCCCAACATGTCAGATTATCCACCATGCTCGGATCCTTCAGATGGAACCTGAAAACCCATCTCTTCAGGAAATCTTACAGCCTGCAATGACTGAGCTGCTGCCCCACCGCCACCGAAGCTGCCGCCTCTCAACCTACTGCACCCCTGACCTACTGCACCCCTGACCTACTGTCTCCTCCCCATTATCCTGTAGAATGTAAGCCCGCAAGTGCAGGGTCCTCTCCCCTCTGTACCAGTCTGTCATTATTAATTTGTTTACTGTAAACTATATTGATAATTTTGTATGTGGCCCCTTCTCATGTACAGCACCATTGAATTATTGGTTCTATATAAATAAATAATAATAATTATTATTATTATTATTATTACCGCTTACCGCTCCACAATTGTTTGTTTTGTTACACAGCTCCACTTCACAATGTAAATACACGTAAGGATAACCAGCAAATACAAATGCACTTGTTTGGAATCGAGCTTCTGTAGAATTCCCATTCTGTATAACTTTTGTCACAACATCACTGTTCGCTGCACAGCTGTGAATACAGAAAATGACATTTATAGCCAAGGAAATACATTCTACTGAGTTCTGATACATATAGTTTGGTGTCAGTAGAACAGTGGACATGTTTGCCGTTAGGATGGTTTGGCCAAACAAACCTTTTTAGTATGTGTTTATTATATGGATGCGCACAAGGGCAAGTCTATAGCCTTGTTATGTGAACAAAGATATGTTCAGAATCACTTGACTTACCCTCCGCTTATAAGCTGAACATTGGGGTCACTCTGGTCCTTGCTAGGGGTAGCATAGCACTTCTGAAGTCTTAAAGAAAATTCATTTGCATTCAAATCTTCAGAGAAAACTCCAACATAAAGATCTGATCCAACATCTATAGTTTGATCTTCCTGGATTGGAGAACTGAAATCTGGACCTGAATATGCAGCCATAGTGAGGGTATAATATCCAGATCCATCTCCTGGTGATGGTAAAACAATTGAGCTATAAAAATAAAAGCAGATCTCATCATTATCACTATAGACAATCAGAAGTATTCCAGCATATTTTCTCAGTTTCCAAATGAACTTTTCCATCATTCTCTGGAGTGAAATGAAGTATTATAACATCAAGTGGTATGGGAAGAAAAACTAGCGCTGCCCATAAATCTTACTGTAAGTGGCCTCAGGACCTCAGACAGCGGCGCACATACTATACCAATAGCTATAGTATGTGTGCTGCTCTGAGGAGCCCGGCGCTGTCATTCATAAAACTGTACAGCAGCTGTCAGGAGGCAGCTGCTGTACAGAGGTGATTAGACCATTATATGCCCACCTGAGTGGGTGAAAGGTCTCTAGGGGGACTGGGCACCCCCTAGAGACATTAAGCAAACATTTATTAATATAATTTACAGTTTTAACAAACCACAGAGCACTTTGCTTATCCCGGCGGCAGCCGGGATAAGCAAAGTATATATGGGAACTGCATTGCTCAGGATTGCACATCCTGAGCAATCCGGTTCCCGCATTGCAGATAACAGAACCGCTCCGAAAACTGCAGCCTGCATGATTTTTCACCCAGGCTGCAGAGCCGGAGACGGAAACCGGATTGCTTTTAAAGCAATCTGGTTTTTATCATAGGCTCCTATGAGGAGCGTTTCCTGATCCGGTTTTGAGCTTTTTAAAAGCACAAAACCGGATAAGGTTTTGTAAAAATAACCTGAAGTGTGACCCTAGCCTTTTTAAAAGCTCAAAACCGGATCAGGTTTTGTAAAAATAACCTGAAGTGTGACCCTAGCCAAAGTATTTTTCAGGTAGATTCCACTGGGAACCCCACCTGATAAAGCACTGCGATGTGAACCATCTAAAAATGTACATTGTGCACAGCAATGTCAAAATAACTTGCTGTGTAACAGGATTTAGTCTTATGTTATTTCTTTTAACCGCTTCAGGATTCAGGAACAGTGCACTGGTTAAAAGAAGTTACATGCCCATTCTTTGGTATAAAGCTGCCTCCACTGTAGTGTAACATGAAGAGAAAAGCCACAAAAGGCAGCCAGCGAAGCCACTTTAGGAAAAACACAGCCAATGATTTCTTGAACCATATTTGTCTAGAAAAACCCTGCAGAGCCGGGATATTGGGGAAGATATCCCAAAGAGGTAATCAGACACATAGGGAAGGCTGCAAAGACATTTTATTAAAGGTCTATTAATGTGTATCAGTTTATGTTTGGATGTAGATTTACTACTAAGTTTGCAGGGAGGATTTGTTCCTGCTTTTTGTTTTGTAATTCCATCACCAATGAAGCCTAATAAATTTCGGACTATCAGTTATTGAGTTGATGAGATGATCATCACACAGTGTATATACAAATCACTTGTTGGGGTATATAGTCTTCACGACCAAAGCTTGAGATTAGCCACTATAACCGGTTATCTCAGTCTTCTACTTTAGTTCTTGGAAATCTCCTGCTTATTTGTAGCTTGTCACAAATGGCAAATTATCAAGTGGGAATACGTGCTACTCTTATAAATAGAATTTAAGTGTTTTTGTTTACATTTTACAATATATCACTATAGGCATCTCACCTTAATACAGGATGCAGAATGATGTAAAGGCTGGTCTGCATAGTCAGGTTGTACATACAAGTAAAGTTGAAGACAATTGAATTGTTGGTAATAACATCGCTACCGGTCGATGGTAATGGATCGATGTGGAGAGTGTTGGTAAAATAGAGCTTTGATGAATCATTCTGGATAAGAAAATAAGATGAAATGTTTACACATAGACGTGAGTATCATGTATTTATTGGTTATTAGCTTTCCTCAAATTTGGTTTTATTTACTTTACAAATGAATATACACAAGTTTATAAAGTTCTGAAAAAAAAATTTGACCCCTTTAAATGTGATCTGGTGTTGTGTAATTATGACACTAATGGTTTATGTCCTGCAATGGCTTTTCTGTTAGGTTACTGGCATATACAAGATGTTGGATGCCATCAATATCCCTATTCTATATATACTCTTTTATATTAATTCTAAGAATTATGTATGTATAACATCTGCTTAATGTCATCTATGAACCATTGGAAAAGATAAGGAAAATAGATTTTGAAATCATATTATTGTGAAAACATAAAACAAGGGCACATTTATAGTAATCAGAATTACATTTAGAGTCATAATTTCCAAATTAAGGATGAGGAAATGGGTCATCATAGCTTAAACTATTTGAGCAATCGACCCATGGAACAAGTAGAGCATGAAGGCTCCAAAAGATTTTCTTCCAGTGACGCGAGTCAGTACAGTAATAACTAGTCTCAGAAGTGGAGAGATAAGACTACAATTACTAATAGTCATTTTATTATAGCATTACTTAGGCTGGTTTCACACTGTAGTTTTTTCCCTGATCAGGTTCCATCCGTTTTGTATGCCAAAACCAGTAGAGGAACTTGCAGAGAAAAACTATAATTAAAAGATTGGCACCTGTTCTGAGTTTTGGAGACACTCCTGGTTTTGACACAGAAACCGGATGGAACCTGATCAAGGAAAAAACTGCAGTGTGAATCCAGCCTTACTGGATAAGAAAAGGGAGGTAAAAAAATCCAAGGTCACATCCATGAAAAGGCTCAGTACAACAAGGGGTAGTCAGAGACAAATTATAATTCATGATCCAGGGTCAGGAAAGCCAGAAAGACTAGACAGTTCACAGGGAGCAGGAAAAAGAGCAGTCAGGTCACAGGCAAATAGTCAAAGTCTAGGGAAGGAATAAAATCAGTCTGGGTCAGGCACAGAGAGATCTCTCTTACACAGGCAGCAACGAGTGTATGATTGACACTGGATGGAGGAGCTAGCATGCTTAAGTAGAGGACGAATCAAGGAAAGTGAACAGAAATGATTGCAGCACAGACCCAGCACAACCAAAACACACCGACAGCTTCCACACAATAGTAACATGGCAGACAAGGACAGTGTGGAGATCATGACAGTAGTCCGTCTTCAGTGGGGGAGGGCACCGGACCCCCAGGTTTCCCAATAAACCCCGGACTAACCGATCAGCCCTTACAGAATGAGACAGTACCCATGACTGTTCTTCAGGTCCATACTCCTACCAATGTACCCCATATTGAAGGAGATTCCGGACCATTCGGGAATCAATGATGCTTTGTACCTTATATTCTAAGCTTCCCTCAATAGACACCGGAGGAGGCGGGGCAAGGGAGACAGAGCAGGGGGAATAAAGTCCTTCAACAATGACTTGTGGAACACATTAGGAATATAGAATGACCAAGGGAGTTTTAATCAGAAGGCAACTGGATTGACCAACCTCTAGAATCTCATATGAACCAATGAATCCAGGACCCAACTTTACCAAGGGCATCTTCAATCTAATATTTCTAGAAGATAGCCATACCTTATCTCCCACTTTGAAGGCGGCTTCTGACAAGCATCTCCTAGCGGCCTTCCATTTTTACCGATGCTACGCCACCCCAATATTCTTTTTTTTGGGAAATTCGTTTTTATTGAAAAATTATATAACATATCATAAACATCATTTTCTACAATGACAAATGAGTTGGTTACACCAAGATATAATGGTAACTTGCAATTCAGTAATAAACCAAAACTGTCCGTTGTTATTTACATGTTCACATCTTCCTCATCTTTACTTCTGCACCCACTCTTACATCAGATCTCTAACCCTTTTAAGAAGTGACCCTTCACCTAAAGCCATATCAACTTACCTGAAATTTAAACTTTCAGTCATCCTAAAGTCCCTTGAATATCTTCCAGCAAGTATCATTCGGATTGTTTGAATGGTGTAACCACCCACCTAATTTCTTCCACAGATAATTTGGAAATCATGAAACTCCTCCATTTGTTAATGAATCACCTCGCCAGTTTATCCTTACGCCTCTCTGCTTCTCTCATATCTATATCTAGCGTCTTTTTCAACTCTGCCAGTATCACATCAACTCCTGGCAGCTTTTTTGCAACCAACTCCGAAGTGTCACTCTTTTTGCCACCATGGTGATTGCATCAAAGAAACCAGGGGGCATCTGAGTTCGATCAGCATCCCCTACAAACTGAGAGATCCAACACATGGGGTCCAGAGGAATCTCCATTTCACAGATATCAGTAGCTAATGTTTGAATCTGTCTCCAGAAGTCTTGGACCACCTTTCACATCCATAAACCATGTAACATATTTGTTCTTTCTGCACCACATTTAGGACACTGCAGTGATCTCTCAGGATGTTTCACATTGGGAGGTATGTTAAAACCACACCCTGTTTTATGTATTATTCGAAATTGGGTATCCCTCCATTGCTCATTAATTATGTATTTTCTAACCCTCCCCCATCCGTCAATGATCTTTACCTCTAGACCGTCCTCTGGAAAGTATTTCGACCAAGGTTTGAATAATTTCTCAGGTCCTGAAGGTAACAAGACCTCCTTGTATATTTATAAATTGTCGAAATGGAGGTCTCCCCCGTCTTCATATTGACCAAGGTATCCCAGCCATTTAACCCTGAATCTTTGGAAACATCTGACAATTTTTGTAGTACGAAGTGCCTCAATTAGCTATACTGTATTAGCTGGAAATCAGGTAGATTATATTTGTCTATAACCTCCGGGCCAGTCATCCATCTATGCTCGGTTGCGTGTAACAGAGCTGCCATAGATTTTATCCCCTTCCTACCCCACTCTCAGAACAATATGTTGTCCCGTCCTAACTTAAAGTCTGTGCGTGCCCGGGAGTTGAGCTATTTGGATATTTTCCATGGTAGTTTTAAATTTCTTTCTCATTACCTTCCAAGTCATGATGGTATCTCGACAGATTAATGAGTTCTTTATGTTTGTAGGAATGCCCGCTAGTGACTCATGCAGAAGCAAGGAGAGATACCAAGGCCTGCAAAACTCAGCCTCTAGCTCATAGTCTGAGTGTCTTCCAGTTTTTCTCACCCAGTCCAGCACATGTCACAGCAGGCACGCCAAGTTATATCCGCGGATATTCGGCAATCCCACCTCTCCTCTTTCCTTGGGAAACATTAATGTTCTGCTCGTGATAATGGGTTTTCTCCCTCTCCGTATAAACTTTGTAAAGGCACTGTTCAATATATTGACATCTACATGTCTAAGTAGTAAAGGGATGGTTTACATGGGGTACCACAGGCGGGCAAAACTCATCATAATGAGGAGATGGCATCAACTGAGTAAAGACAATGAAAGTCCCGACCACCATTCTTATTCCTTTTCAATCTTGTCTATGAGAGGTCGATATTTCAAAGAGTATATCAACCCCGGTGTCCTGCCCAAATGGATTTCCAGTTATTTCACGGAACTATTAGTTTTTGGAATGCCCGAAATGTGCATCCCCTTGCCCGTGCTCCTCCCTCTCCTAAGGATTAGGATTTCACATTTCAACTTATTCAGGTGAAACCCCAAAAATGAACCAAATAGTTCAATTTTATGGAGCAGGTCAGGAAGATCTCTTTCTGGGTTCCCCATCAACAAGGCTATATCATCTGCGAAGAGAGCTACTCTAACCTCCTTCTTTCCTACTTTTATCCCTTCATACCTCTATCATTAAGGAACCTAGATAGTATTTCTATCACTAAATTGAAGAGTAGCTGCGACAGTGGACAGCCCTGTCTAGTTCCCCTACCTAGTGAAAAAGTAGTTGAGAGGAACCCAGGCATATAGACCCTTGTACTGGGATTGGTATACAGTGACCCCACTCTCCATTAAAACCATCAAGTCCCAGAGCCTAGAGTGAGCCTAAGTGCTTAATTGTATACTGCACCTCATCTTCTGTTATCAACCTGTTCAGTCCCTTTACATCCTCCTCAGTGAGTGATGGTAGTTGCATCCCATTGTCTCCCTTTAGCCAAATTCGCTAACAGCCTCCCTGCTTTGTCCCTGAACCTGTTTAAGTCTACCTCAAGATGTCTTCTTAACAGTTGTTCTCGCCTCTCCGCCCACAAATCAAAGTCCTTTATAACTCTCAGCCACTTATCCTTATCAATGAGGAGTCGCGTCTTCTTGAATGTCATATGTGCGTCTCAGACTTTATTACTGACTAAAGTGAACTGCTCCTTAACCTACTTTTTCGTCTTTATGGTGTGGGCCAGGATGTTTCCCCTTAAAGAGGACCTGTCACCCATCCCATGGATTAGAATCTAAGTGCAGCACTGAATGCAACATGTATGCTGCATTCAGGCAACGGGTCCCCCATGTCTCTGTGCGGCTGGTACCCTGAGATATAGGCTTAGAAAAACTTAGTTAGAAGCCATGGAGGCAGGCCCTTGTGCTGCAGCCACCTCGTAACACGGGTGCATTTCACTCCCTCTGCGCCCCTGTGTTCCACTTTTTTTTACGTGTTGCCTGCCTCCCTCCTGCTAGTCATGACATCCACGCTCTGCGCCTCTTTGTGCTGTTGACACAGGCACAGAGCAAGGAATTGCTTGCTGTGGTCTTGGGTGCCTGTCCCTGCTCCTGCTCTCACATCCTCTACTTTCCCCACCCTGCTCCAAACATGGAAAGTAGAGGACATCAGAGCAGAAGGCGGGACAGGCACCCGGGACCGCAATAAACAATACCTCGCTCTGCGCTTGCGTCAACAGCACAAGGAGACACAGAGCGAGGATGACATGACTGGCAGGAGGTGAACACATGTAAATAAAGGTGGCACAGAGATGCAGGGGGCATAAAATGCACCCATGGTATGAGGTGGCTGCAGCACAAGGGCCTGCCTCCATGGATTCTAACTGTAAGTTTTTCTAAGCCTATATCTCAGGGTAACAGCCGCACAGAGACATGGGGACCCATTGCCTGAATGCAGCATACATGCTGCATTCAGTGCTGCACTTAGATTCTAATCCATGGGGGCGGTGACAGGTCCTCTTTAAAACTGCCTTTGCCGTCTCCCAGAACAAATGGGGATTCTGCTTATGTTCCTCATTATTTAAAGTGAAATCCACCCACCATTCATTCAGTTTTTTCTCAACGTCGCTGTCTCGCAGCAAATAAGAGGGAAAGCACCACAAATAATCTATTTCCATTGGGTGTTTGTCTGTCATTACCAGGGAGACTGGGCTATGGACCGATATCACCATGTTTGCTATCATAACCTGCTCAACTCCCTGCAGTGCCCTTTTGGATGTCATGATCATATGTATCCTGGACCAAGAACAATGGGAGTGTGAAAAATGTGTGAACTCCTTCTCTGTTGGGTGCAAAGCTGTCCATGTGTACCTGAGTCGGAGCTGGTCAAAAAACTCTTCTAAATATCCCCTCTCACCCTGCTGGCATCCTAGTTCTTTTTCTCTACTTTGTCTGTCTTCCCCATCTCTCATGACTTCATTGAAGTCCCCTCCAAGCACTATATTCAAGTCACTGTCCATCAGCAATCTGGTCTGTTGGTCCCTAAAAAACACCTTCTGTGATGTATTGGCCCGTAAATGTTATATAGACTAAGTTGGTCACCCCGTACCTGAACTATTAAATGGATGAGCCGTCCCACCTGATCAGCCTCCTCTGATAATATTGTGTGCGCTAAATTTTTGTGAATCAATATCATTACTCCCGCCTTCTTATTACGTGCGCCCGAGCCAAACACCGCACCCACCCACATTTTCTACAATCTAAAAAATTTGTCTTGGCTGACGTGGGTCTCTCGTAACAAGGCCACATCAGCCTTCAGCCTTTTCATGTGTCGTAGAACCATGAATCGTTTGCTAGGGGATCGCAGCCCTTTCACATGCGAATATCTTAACTATGTCTATATAGTTTAGTTCGGCTTTTGGCTTGTCGCTCCATCGGGGGAATTTCGTATCTTATAATATATCCAGCAGAAGTAAAGTGTTCAACAAATGGACATGATAGAAACCACCTGTAACCATTGTCAAATTTAGTCAGAATATGAGTCTTATGTCCCGCCGTCCCTGCTCCCTCCTCTCCTAATCCTACAAACACCCTTAAAGTTGTAACTCCCATTTTTTCTGACATGTGCCTCTCCCGCTCAATCCTCCAACCCCAGCCTATGAACATATCGTATTACAAAGCCCATCTTAACATCCCCCTCCCCCAGTTCCCCCTTCTACAGCCGACCAAAGGCTTGTTAGAATAATGAGAATTCTCCGATCAAAATATTCAATGGATTCATACCCTTCCCTCCCACCTGAAACCCACGGTGATAAGTTAGGTCAGAGTCCCAGTGTTCTCGTGTAACCCATCACATACCAATTGTGTCCATAAGTTAGAACGCAGTCACATACCAGACCAGGAGCATCCATCACCTGAAGAAGTGAAGACCGATAAAACAAAAAAAAAAAAAATGGGGGGAGGGAAAAGAGATGTAAAGCCCCCGTCACACATAGCGAGACCGCTGTTGTGTCACAGGTTTTGTGACACAACAGCGACCTCGCCAGCGATCTCGCTATGTTTGACACGTAGCAGCGACCGGGTCCTCGCTGTGACATCGACGATCATGTTGGAATGGCCTGGACCATTTTTTGATCGTCGGGTTCCCACTGGGCAGCATGCATCGGTGTGTTTGATACCTTAACAATGACCTCGCTGGCGACTCAAAACTCAGTCACACAGGTCTGAGTCGTCAGACTAGCTGCTGTGTGACAGAGTCCCAACGACTGCCAAGGTCATTATACGGGTCATTGTATAGTTGCTGCATCGTTGAGTAGATCTGACTGTTTGACTTCTCACCACCGACCATCGCTGGAACGACGCCAAGTGTGATGGCACCCTAAGGCAGGGACGTTGTCGCCTTGTCACAAGGGCTGGGAGGTACCCCGTTGGTCAGTGCCTCTTCCCCTGCTTATTAAACAGAACCAGGAAGGTTGTGAGAGGGCCTTATGTTCCCTGGATACAGGACAGTGTGAGGGAATCACCTATGCAGGAATAGCAGAAATGTCAAAACCTTAACCAACATAACTCCCGGTCCTATGTCATTGATTCGAGTTTGGAGACTATACCATCAATCTCGATATCAGAAGCAGTCCCTAGAAGAGAAAAAAAAATAAAAATATTCCTTCAGGTTACAACACTTCTCTTGCTGGGCAAGACGTCTTCTTTTCTCCCGTCAGGGTCTCAAATCACCGTGTAGATCAGAGGTCTCAAACTCCAGGCCTCGAGGGCCGCACACAGTCCAGGTTTTCAGGATATCCATAGCATTTGACAGTTGGTAATCACATGACCAACAGTCAAATTCCAAGGAAATCCTGAAAACCTGCACTGTGTGCGGCCCTCGAGGCCTGGAGTTTGAGACCCCTGGTGTAGATCAACACATTTTGATTCCAGATAGATTGCCAGTGGAGCAGTTCAGGTAGTCAGTGGAGCCTTTCAGGTATTTTAGCACTTGGTGTTCCCGCCCTTTCTGGCCGATTTCAGCATAGGTGCTCTTTGCTCCCTTGGCGATACCTCACCCTCTTCTCTGTCCGCCCTGGAGTGATTTCTTCAGGTTCAGTCTGGCCCTCTCTCCCTTGAGTTGTTACCTGGGCTCCTACTTTTTACATGTCCTAAGTGTTCTTGGCCTCACTATTGAGGGGTCTTGATGTCTTGGAGAACCTCCTGGATTATCTTCATTGCCTCTTTCGTGTCAGTAATAGCAAGTAATGTGCCATCTTGAGATCTAAACCGCAGAGTCGCTGGGTACATTAGGTGGAACAGGACATCTCTTCGAAATAGTATAGAGCATGCCTCACTGAAGGCTCTCCTTTTCCTTCTCCTTCTATTGAAAAGGATGATGACTTCAACTAACCAGACTAGACTGATTTGGTATTATATCCTAACCAGGTATACCTGGTCTGGCTATGCTCAAGCAAAAGACACAATGCTTGGTCTTTCACAAGAGTAGCATCGTTTATTATTGTAACAAGTGTTTATATAGGTTACAGAAGCTTAGAAAAAAATAGATTACATCATACAATGATAAATATGATAAATATGCATTATAGACAGTTTTGAAATAACTGGTGACCTTTAACAAAACTACAGAAGATAAGAACGGTACACTTAGGCTTACGTATGGCCTGCTGGTCTTGGCCTGGGGACCATTATCTTAAAAGCAGGGACAAAGAGAAGAATGTGCTGACTTACTATTTTCTGCTACTGTTACAGAGGTTTAGTCAGAATAGACATGATAACTACAACATGGCTTCTGGAGTCACAAAATGGCGACAGATATATACTACATATGAAAACATCTTTAACATCCCCAAAGAGTAGAACTTTGTGGCCACGGAGTAACAGTGGCTGTTGTCTGCCTTTAAAGAGGACCTGTCACCAACCATCCATAGTGATCTAATTACAGCACTGAATGCAGCATGTCTGCTTCATTCAAGGCAAGGGGTTCCCCAGCCCTTTACCCCCCCCCTGTACCCCGAGATAATACACTTTGAAAACTTACATGCTGGAGCCACTTCTCTCAAAGGACAGTTTCATGCCCCCTGGATCTTGTATCTGCCCGCCGCCGCCTCCCTCATGCCAATTATTCTCTCCCTCGCCTGCTGCATTGTACACAGAGCGAGAGATCACTTATTGCGGTGCTGGCCACATTGCCCCGCCTCCTGCAGTGATGTCACCACTTATACCCACCCTGTTCCATGTTAACAATGGAGCAGGGCGGGGAAAGGTGGTGATGTCAAGGCAGGAGGCGGCTGCCCCGCCTCCTGTGGTGACATCACCGTTTATACCTGCCCTGCTCCATGTTAACCATGGAGCAGGGCGGGAAAAGGCAGTGATGTCACAGCAGGAGGCCGGCCGCCCCGCCTCCTGCTGTGACATCACCGCTTATACCCGCCCTGCTCTATGTTTAACATGGAGCAGGGCGAGTATAAGCGGTCACGTCACCGCAGGAGGCAGGGCAATGCGGCCAGCACCGCATCCCTGGCTTTGTGTTATGCAGCAGGTGAGGGAGAGAATGATTGGCATGAGGGAGGCAGCGGTGGGCGGATACAAGATATAGGGGACGTGAAACTGCCCTGTGAGAGAAGTGGCTCCAGCCAGTAGCCACCTCCTTTTTGGCTCCAATATGTAAATTTTCAAAGTCTGTTATCTCGGGGTACAGGGGGGGTCAAGGGATGGGGGACCCCTTGCCTGAATACAGCAGACGTTCTGCATTCAGTGCTGTAATTAGATCACCATGCATGGTTGGTGACAGGTCCTCTTTAAACACTCTGAGCAACTCCTTTGTCCTTGTATTCCAGGAACTTGACCACCACTTGGTGTTGTCTTGTGAATGTGGTAGTTGCCTCTCTCATCTCCTGCTGATATTGCATCTCTTGGTGGGTAAATTCTGTGTGCACGTTCTACCTTGCATCTGTGTATTATATGCATACATGTACATATATGCAGACTGTTTTTGCATGTCTGCCACCTATGCCTCTAGCTTACTCATCTTATCTTCAGCATCTGAGAGTCTTTGTTCAGCCTCTTGTAATCTTGCCCCTTGCTGAGCTTGTTGTTTGCAGCTCTAAAGGTGCCGTCACACAGCACAAACTGGCCAGCGATGTCGGAAGCGATGGCGGGTGCCCGCTCGGTTCGACATCGCTGGCCAGCTGTCACACAGCATCGCGCGGCCGGCGATGCCGCAGCGATGCGGGCGGTGACATCGCTCGCTGGGCTGGGCTCAGCCCAGCGAGCGATCCACAGCAACGCTGCGGTATAGGCTGGATCGCCGCTGACATCGCTCTGGCGATGTCACACGGCGCGATCCAGCCTAATCGCAGGTTGTCAGGTTTACAGTTCTTCCCGTAAACCTGACAACCTCTGACTAGCGATAAAACGCGGTCGCGTCGCGCTGTCACACAGCGTGACGTCGCTAGCGACATCGCTGGTACGTCACTTTTCCGGCGATGTTGCTAGCAACGTCGCCTGGTGTGACAGCACCATAAGGCTGGCTTCACACTACCTTTTTTTACTATCCTGTTCTGTTCGTTTTTGAAACAAACAGAACAGGATCGTTTTTGCCTCCCATACATCCCTATGGTGCCGGATTGGCCCTATTTGGCCAACCAATTTTGTGAATCCGGTGCAGGATTCGTTTCTGTCCTGTTTTTCACCGGTCCCAAAAACCGCGTTTTTGGGCTCTGGTGACAAAACAGGACAGAAACGAATCCTGTCCTGTCTGGCACACTTAACATGGGGGCATATGGCACCGGATCCGGGAAACAACAGCCAGGGTACAGAGCATGCGCAGAACAGGAGCGCTGCTCTGTACCCATAGTAAATCTGTCTAATATCGCTTTAGCAGTGTATCTATATAAACTGCTAAAGTGATAGTAAATAAAGGGATGGTTAAAAATAAAAAATAATAAATACTCACCTTCCGGCGTCCACGAGTGGCCCACACTGAATCTCCCGGCCATTCAAGGTCCATGCATGATGTCACTGGGAGGGCGGGGCAGCCCGATCACATGACCACATCAGCGCAGGTTTTAATTGGTGCTGATGCAGTCATGTGATCGAGTTACCCCGCCCCAGCCAGTGACATCATGCAAAGTCCTCAAATGCCGGCAGATTCAGCGTGGGACACTCAGAAGTTGTCGGAAGGTGAGAATTTAGGATTTTTTATTTTAATCATCCCTTTATTTAATATAATTTTAGCAGTGTATATAGATACACTGCTAAAATGATATTAGACAATGCCGACAGCACTTGTCAAACAATAATTCACAACTTTCCTTGAAAATTCTGAATGGTCTTTTTCCCCGGAAAATTTGTTGGAGAGTACTACAACATGTTCAGGGGGGCTCAAAGATACGTCAGAGGGTTCAGACATCATAGCAACCGTCGAAGGAGAGAGATTCTGAGGGGCAAAAAAAGTACCAGAAATCTGACCCTGTAACTGAGCCTATGAGGATGCCAGTTTGTGTTGTTCCAAGACCAGATCTTGGACTACCTGAGTCAGATCCGCAACCTGATAACACAAAGTAAGTAACGGATCCATAAGTGGGGAAAAGAGAAAATGTAACGGTCAATCGTAATGTGACGTGAGTCACTACAGGAATAACTAGTCCCAAAAGTGGAGAGATAAGACTAAAATTACTCATATTAATTATATTATAGTATTACATACCGGATAAATAAAGGGAGGTCAAACGATCCGCAATCAAGTCCAGTAAATGATGCAGTACAACAAGGGGTAGTCAGAGACAAAATGTAATTCAAAAGCCAGAAAGACAAGACAGTTTGCAGGGAGCAAGAAAAAAAGCAGCCAGGTCACAGGCAAATGGTCAAAGTCCAGGGAAGGGAATTAAAATCGCAGATTTTTGTGTCTGGGGCAAAAATATGACAAAATCGGATCCTCCTGGATTCTCCCAGATCCGGTGTGATCCGGCGCCCCCTAACATGAGAGTCAATGGGCGCTGGATTGCATCGGATCCGACAGAAAATCGGATCCGGCTGCCGGACGCCAGGTGCTGAAGTTCAGTGGTGGCTTGCGCTGAACTTCAGCACCTGGAGAGCTCCCGGCTGAAATTTCAGAACCGCGGCTAGCTCCCTGCTAGACGCGATTCTGAAACTTCAGGATTGGACAGAGGCTTCAGCTGCACACTGCCTATTCTGGCACAAAACAGGTCCGGAGGGCATGTTAACCCTCTGGTTTTGTTTTGTCCAGAGCTGTCAGGCTGTTTCTTGTGAGTCCAGCAAAACACCGGACACAGCTTGACAGCAAGAGACCGTGGTGTGAAGCCGGCCTAAGAATGTCCGTAGGCCTCTTTCACACAACTTATTATCATATACATGAAAAGATGGTACCATTATTGTGTCAGTATTTACCATCCATGTGCATCAGTGTATTTTACTGATAGATGAAGAAATAATAAATAATTCACAAAGGTTCTCATATGTTAAATGCATACAGCACACATATAGTAAATGGATGCCATTCATGTTCTGTATGTGTTTTCCACAGACCAGTGGACTTATATTGGAAATTTTCATCCGTGCTGCCAGAAGAAAATGGAGATGTCTCCCTGTGTTTTGCCCAGATTCACAATCCATGCATAAACAAGGACATGTTAATAGCATAGAATACAATGGGTGTTGTATACGTAAAAGTAATGGTTGCAACACAGACATGAAAATGAGGCCTTAGGCCGGCTTCACACCACGGTTTTTGTCTGTCAGGGTGGATCCTTTTTTTTGCAGGATCACCCTGAGAGGACCGGAGAGAACCTGACAGGAGTGGACAAACAGAACTAGAGGTTTAATACACCCTCTTGTCCTGTTTTCTGCCTGAATCGGTAGATCGCATCTTTCAGGAACTGTCCCTGCTAGGCACGGTCCTGAAAAGTCAGGCGGGGAGCTCTCCATGGTGCTGAAGTTCAGCGCTGGCCGGATCCGGCGATGTGGCGCCATAGACTCCCATGTTAGGGGGCGCCGGATTGCACCAGATCCGGGAGGATCTGGGAGGATCTGATTTGTGTAGATTTTTCCCCTGGATAGAAAATCGCAGCAAGCTGCAATCTTTGTCTGGGAGAAAAACCCGCATTCTTCCAGATCCTCCCGGACAGATGGGAACCAGATGGCATATAGCTGCAATCCGGCCCCATCCGGCCCATAGCAATACTATGGGGCCGAAATTGGTTCTGGGGCTGTCCGGTTCACAACGAACAGCCCCGGATCTATAAAAACTTGTTGTGAAGCCAGCCTTAGGTCTTGTTCAGAATTCCAATTTTTATGTACAGTGCTATCTGTGGCTTCCATGGACGGCACATGTAAGTGATAGTTTATGGGGCCTTTCACATTTCTGTGAAACCGAGCAGAAATTTGCAGTGACATGATTGTTTCGTGCCAGAAGTTATTAGTCATTAGTCCTGCCTTCAGCTCCACATCACAGCAGAAGCTGCACAGAGAGGCTGGATCATTCAGGCTAAAAAACAACACGCCCTAAGGGCTAAAGAATATAGCCCCTGCTAATTATAATCCCTTATGAGCATTGTGAGACAGTGCGAGGGATCATATGCGTGGGGCGCTATGTGTCTCCCAGAATGCGCACTGTCACATATTGAGCCCGGTATAGGGTGTAGGAAAGAGGGACGGTCCACTCCCTCTGCTCCAGGTCTTGCAGGTTTCCCTGGAAGGAGACACAGGGTTAAAAGCATGGTTAGAAGACAGGGCGGGGGGTTTTTACCTGTGGACAGTTTTGCCCTGAAGCTGAAGCAGCAGCATCTAAAGACCGGACAGGTCAAGGGCTCCAGAGGCTGTGTGAGGTAATCACACGGCCTAGCCTTGGAGGGCAGGGAGCTCGGAGCGACCTCAGCAGGAGAGCTCATAACCGGAAGGGACTGGGTTACTATCTGTGAACTGTATCCATTGTACCCGGCTGCGACCCGGATTCCGGCATCTTGTGCCACCACTGTGTTTTCAGCAATAAACCCGGGTATTGTACAAACTACTACCGGGCTCCATGTTTTTTCCTATCTTGCAATCCCGGCGCTGCCCCACAGTAAGTATTAAAATGTTTTTATGCACTTTCACAGGATGCTTTTAAGAGACAAAAGGAGTGTGAGATTAGTGATAATATGCTGCAGGGGCTTGCTTTGGTAGCTTAGGAGGCGTTTTGGAGGTGACAGGATCCCTTTAAACCTGCCTCTTATTACAGATCCTTTCTTCCATTGGAATCACTGACCTCGCCCTCTCCTGGATCTCCTCCTATCTTTCCAACCGCACATTTAGTGTCTCCCACTCCCACACAACCTCCTCGCCCCATCCCCTCTCTGTTGGGGTCTCTCAAGGCTCTGTTCTGGGGCCCCTCCTTTTCTCCATCTATACTCTTGGTCTCGGACATCTCATAAAGTCCCACGGCTTCCAGTATCACCTGTATGCTGATGACACTCAGATCTACCTCTCTGGCCCAGACGTCACCTCTCTGCTTGAAAACAATTATGAGCGCACTCCTCTTTTTATATATAGTGGGTGCTAGCTTCAGAAATACATGTAATTATTAAACCAATAAATCCACTGCACACCACAAAACCTGGAATTGCCAAAATGGCTGTGTGAATATATTTCATCTTATGTATAGGAATCTAAGAAATATTAGTAAGATATCAAAAGCTGTCCCTGGTCTAAAAGGAAAATACGTGAAAGCATTAGTTTGATTCCATAGCTATGATATCATAAGCCCAGAAGCTATTTACAGAGCTCTCTCACCTGTTCTGGGTCCTATCTCACCCTCTGGACTGCAACTGTGAAATGTGGAATGGGAAAATGCCCTAATGTAATTAAAATCGTGCATCTTAAAGGGGATGTACTAAGACACTAGGTGTAACCCTGCCTTTAAAGGGTAGAGGTGAGAGTGTGAGTGTTCTCCTAGCTATACTGGGTGGGGTGCAGCTCAAATAACATTATATATGTGTGAAAACAATTATGAGCGCACTCCTCTTTTTATATATAGTGGGTGCTAGCTTCAGAAATACATGTAATTATTAAACCAATAAATCCACTGCACACCACAAAACCTGGAATTGCCAAAATGGCTGTGTGAATATATTTCATCTTATGTATAGGAATCTAAGAAATATTAGTAAGATATCAAAAGCTGTCCCTGGTCTAAAAGGAAAATACGTGAAAGCATTAGTTTGATTCCATAGCTATGATATCATAAGCCCAGAAGCTATTTACAGAGCTCTCTCACCTGTTCTGGGTCCTATCTCACCCTCTGGACTGCAACTGTGAAATGTGGAATGGGAAAATGCCCTAATGTAATTAAAATCGTGCATCTTAAAGGGGATGTACTAAGACGCTAGGTGTAACCCTGCCTTTAAAGGGTAAAGGTGAGAGTGTGAATGTTCTCCTAGCTATACTGGGTGGGGTGCAGCTCAAATAACATTATATATGTGTGAAAACAATTATGAGCGCACTCCTCTTTTTATATATAGTGGGTGCTAGCTTCAGAAATACATGTAATTATTAAACCAATAAATCCACTGCACACCACAAAACCTGGAATTGCCAAAATGGCTGTGTGAATATATTTCATCTTATGTATAGGAATCTAAGAAATATTAGTAAGATATCAAAAGCTGTCCCTGGTCTAAAAGGAAAATACGTGAAAGCATTAGTTTGATTCCATAGCTATGATATCATAAGCCCAGAAGCTATTTACAGAGCTCTCTCACCTGTTCTGGGTCCTATCTCACCCTCCAGTATCACCTGTATGCTGATGACACTCAGATCTACCTCTCTGGCCCAGACGTCACCTCTCTGCTGTCCAGAATCCCGACGTGTCTATCAGCCATATCCTCCTTCTTCTCCTCCCGCTTCCTAAAACTCAATGTAGACAAACCGAACTCATCATCTTTCCTCCATCTCCCACACCTTCCTTGCCAGACTTATCTATCACATTAAATGACATCACACTTTGCCCTGTACCCGAAGTCCGCTGCCTTGGAGTAACACTTGACTCTGCATTGTCCTTCAAACCGCACATCCAAGCCCTAGCCACCTCCTGCCGTCTCCAACTCAAAAACATTGCCAGAATCCGTCCCTTCCTCAACTCCCACTCTGCTAAACTACTCATGCATGCCCTCATCATCTCCCGCCTTGACTACTGCAACCTCCTACTCTGCGGCCTTCCTGCTAACACTCTTGCACCACTTCAATCTGTCCTCAACTCTGCTGCCCGACTAATCCACCTCTTTCCTCGCTATTCCTCCACGTCTCCCCTCTGCAAATCCCTCCACTGGCTCCCAATTCACCAGCGTATCCAATTCAAACTACTAACATTAGCTTACAAAGCCATCCACAATCTGTCCCCCCCATATATCTCTGAACTAATCTCCCGATATCATCCAACTCGTAATCTTCGGTCCTCCGAAGACCTCCTTCTTTCCTCCACACTTGTACGTTCCTCATCTAACCGCCTGCAAGACTTCACCCGAGCATCCCCCATCCTCTGGAACTCTGCACCCCAATACGTCCGACTGTCCCCTACACTCAGAACCTTCAAGCGGAACCTGAAAACCCATCTCTTCAGAACAGTCTACAACCTGTAATGAGCACAGTGCCGCCTCAACACCACTGGACCCGGCGCTCCACCACCACTGGACCTGGCAATCCAGCACAACCCGAGCAGACCCAACCTACTGTCTCCCTCCCCATTGCCCTGTAGAATGTAAGCCCGCAAGGGTAGGGTCCTCTCTCCCCTCTGTATCAGTCTGTCACTTTGTTCATTATATTTGTAACTTGTCTGTATGTAACCCTTTCTCATGTACAGCACCATGGAATGAATGGTGCTCTATAAATAAATAATAATAATAATAATAATAATAATAATAATAAACCCATTCTGTCTTCTGTTCTAAAAAAGTTATGTATAATATTTAGAGCAGAGACAATTGAGTTTAAAATCCTTGTACCCCAATTCTTCTTTGTACTTTTCATCCCTTGTGTGGAAAAATTAAATAAAATAAAGTTTATTCAGATACATGTTAGTGTTATTATAAGTTGGCGTCATCTTTACTTTAACAATTGTGTTATGAACATGACATTATGGCATTTACTCATATATTGTGTAGCATGAACTAATATATTTAGTGACTTTTACTAATAGTATTACAGGTCCGCCAGAACTTCTAAGCGGTACTTCACACACTACAACATCGCTAGAGATGTCGCTGAAACGTCACAGATTTTGTGACGTAACAGCGACCTCGCCAGCGATGTCACAGTGTGTGACATGCATCAGCGACCTGGCCCCTGCTGTGAGGTTGCTGATCGTTGCAAATTGTTCAGGACTATTTTTCGGTCCTTGGTCTCCCACTGGTCAGCACGCATTGGCATGTGTGACAGCGAGAGACCAATGATCAGCGATCTCCCCAGGCTGGTAACCATGATAAACAGTGGGTATCCAGGCAGCGCCTAGACACCCGATGTATACTGCGGTTACCAGCCTTCTCAGCTTCCAGGCTGGTATCCAAGGTACACAGCAGGTAACTAAGGACAGCGATGTGCTTGGATACCCGCTGTGTGCCTTGGATACCAGCCTGGAAGCAGAGAAGGCTGGTAACCAGGATATACATCAGGTAACTAGGCAGCGCGCGCTGCCTAGATACCAGCTGTTTATCATGGTTACCAGCTTGCTCCCGCTTATCGCAGCCTGTGGGAAAAGAGGAGCGGGAACTCAACATCGTCGAAAGAATAGTTTATATTCTTTCCACGATGTCGCTGTTCCACTTGTCGCTGGTGAGTCTGCCTGTTTGACAGATCACCAGCGACTGCATAGACTTTCCAGTGATCACGGCCAGGTCGGATCACTGGTGGGATCGCTGGAAAGTCTCAGTGTGTAAGGAGGCCTTTACTTCAGCATTGATCACAGGATGAAGTTGTGCTTTCCATACAATGTCTGCCAATGGAGGAGGATATCACCAGATCAGTCATCAGCATCTCCAATTCTAAGACATTATACATGGCAAAGCTGTATTTTAATAGGAAGAGGCTGATCTGGTCACAAGATAAGTCTCCATTTCTATGTAGATCATCTGTCATTGCAATGGGGTACTTTAGTTACTGATGTATAAAAATGAAAAAAATGAAGTGCTATCAGTACACATACATTACATTTCTCATGGGAATACACAAAAAGTGTTCTTTGCTAAAATAGTAATGAAGCAAAATTGTGAAAAGAAAAATAACTTACCCAGGCAATGTTCCCACAATATCCTATGGCTGCATTTACTTGAATACGTTGATCACGCACATTATTAATAGTTTCATTATAAGTAACAGTACAAGCAGTAGAATTATCAATTAGATGAAAACTCTTGTAGTCATAGCCGATTTGTTTGAGCTTGCAAATGCTGATAGATACAACCATTGTGCCACCACCACAGGAAACCGTAGGCGCCAAGTCTTGTGGAGCTGTAGAGCAATACAACATTCAGCTTTAGTTGTAAAATTAATTCACCATACATGGAGATGGTATGAAAATACAGCAATAAAAAGTGATGGCTTAACTCAAAAATTAGTCTCACAGAGAAGATATTGCATTGCCCATATGGCAGGCAGCATTAGCCTCTCTCTGGTGCCACCTTGTTGAAGGCAGCGCCAGGCTCTTAGCACACTGCTGTGCCGCTGGATCTTCAGTCTCCTGCCCTCCAGATACCCCTGCCGGGGTGTGCAGCACCCGCACAACCAAGGACTCTGGCCTTTCTTTCCTAGTGCTCCAGGGTGAGCTCAGTCACAGCTCACTCCAGAGCTCTCTCCTCTACTCTTCCTCCTAGACTTTCTAGCTAGCCCCGTCTCCATGCCTGAATTTATACAGCAGCTCCCCTGAAACCGGGTTCTAGAGCTCCCCCTTCAGGCCTGGAATCAGGAATGGTGTTGCATGCTAATGTTACCCTGTGAAGGAGGCAATGTTACTTTGGCAACCAGACCACTGGGGTGCCACATTCCCCCCCTAGTAACATACAGTACATCCCGGACTGTGGAAACATAGCAAAACATAACAAGGTTAACATCAACAACAATAAACTATTTACAAGATCATAAAAATAAAAAATTACAAAAACCTAGGAAAATGTAAAAATTGGCATTTGGTCACTAAAGTTCCTGGGGCTACAATTGTCACCCCACGGACTCCCAACTTTCTTCGGTGGGAACCACCTCAACCCACTTTTACTTTGCCCCGGGGCAAATGCTATGGTGCTCTAGGACCTGGCCTTACTTGGCTCTGAGGCCAAGCCGACAGTTTATATTTAGCCAGGTTGGGGTTAACTATTTACAACAAGACAACAAGGTCCGTAGAAGGGGCAGGTGCTCCGAAACGGAATCCGTCACCTGTGTGTCTCCTCACTCCCTCCCCCATCTCAGAGAAACCATGTAAAGAGGACTCTGAAATAAAAAAGGAAAAAGCTCTGCTCGGTGAGTGCCGCATTTTTTTCTTATCCATTGATATTGCTGTCTAATAAGCGTGCACCCGGGCACATGAACCTGCTTTACTCGCACCCTTACATGTGTAAGTAGCACCGGTCCCTGTAGCACAGCAGTGCCCAGTATATATCTGCAAAACCTTTTAACTATTTACAAGTATTGTCTTGCCCACACATAGTCTTGTGGCCCAATTGTCCTTCAACAGATAATATATGAGTATTCAAAAAGTTAATACCGTAAGTCTCTGTAGGTTCGTACACTTAATGCTTGCAATTATATACACATATTTACATTGTTTACCTTTATTCTCTATAAAGGGCTGTGATCTGACCACTGGTTCTATGGATAGATCTAAGCAGTATGGGTATTGCTGATGACCAGACCTGGTCTCTAGTGTCTACCAATGGTGTGATGGGTTCACTAACCACTACGCTACGTGTGGACTTACGTAGTACCGGTATACCGGACCACCTTCTGTGAATTCTTAAACTCACCATGGGGCTGACAGATTCGCCGCTGGCAGGGGGTAGATTTTCTCATTCCACTGCTGGTGTGGCATCTGGTGCCAGAGTCGACGGATCTAGAGTCTCTTCTGCTTCAGGTGCAGTAGGCTGGAGAAAGATTAGGACAGGCACTACGATGGCTTGATTCCCTTGTGTTCGAGTCCAGGGAAACTCCTAAGATGGTATTAACTGTCTCTTCAACCTCTTCAGACGGTTGAGGGGTGACTGGGTCTTCCTCTTTATCTTTCAGCCGGTAAGGGCATACTTTTAGGTGGTCTCTTGAAACTGCTGCTAAGGTTTTCTCTGCACCTTTACTGACGATACACACTTTGTTGTTATTAAAGTTCAAAGGCAAGATGGTGTATGGCTCACCCTCCCACTGATCGTCAAGTTTGTGCATTCTGCTTTTCTGTTTCAGCACTTGCTCTCTTTGTGTCAAGGGAGTAGCTGGGGCTTGATGGTTGTAGTTTTTCTCTTGCCGCTGAATTGCCTGTGTCAGACTTCTTTCTACGCATTCTTGCACTTTGCGGTATTGTTGCTTCCACTTTGTATCCCAGTTTGCATCTGGTGGTGTCGTCTCAAGTTTAAAGACTCCCATGTACAGGTCAATGGATAACTTGCCAGGTCTCACCCTCATCAGGTAAGCCGAAGCACAGTTGGTAAAGTTTACCAGGATGTGGTTGTAAAGGTCTACCAGATCCAGCAACGTTTCTGGCCACAGGCTTCGTTCCTCAAGGGGTAAGGTTTTCAACAGGTCGATTACCACCTAGTTTATTTTTTCGCACATTCCGTTGGTTTGCAGATGATGCGGTGTGATATTTTCTTGCGGCCGTACAGGTTACAGATCTTCTGGAACACCTTTGCTTCTAATTCTGGACCTTGGTCGGTAAGGACTCATTCAGGGTAGTTGGGGGGGCCTACAGAACTGTGCTTGGAAGGCCTTGGCTGCAGTCTTTGCGGTCTGGTCTTTGACAGGCATTGCTACCAGGAGCCGGGAGTAATGGTCAACAATTGTCAGTGCTTAGGTGTAGCCAGACCTACTCGGGGTCAACTTCATGTCATCCAGAGCCACAAGTTTGAGTGGTTGTTTCATGTCTATCAGCTGTAAGGGGCTCCCTTGCTATCACGGTCCTTTCTCCGCAGGTTGCATGGACTCTCAGCAACACCTCTCTATAGCTTTTCTCATACCAATCCAGTAGAATCTCTTGCGAAGAAGGACCACCAGCTTCTTCCACCCGAAGTGTTCTGGTCCATCGTTGTAAACCTCTAAGCCATGGGCGCATCCCGTTTCGGGACTACTACCTACCAAACTAATTTGTGTGTGCGCGAGTTGATGCTTCACCGACACAGCTTACCGTTGTATATGAATAGCTTACCTTTCTCTTTCCTGTTGGGCTTCTTATGGAGCATCTGACCCAGGGTGTGAGTCAGCTTGGGTCAACAGTTCCTTCACTAGGTGGATGGCTGGGTCACTATCCTGCATTTCTACTTATCCATTGTGAGGTAACGGTTTGAATGAGACCTCTTGTACAGCAGTGCGTCTGTCTGTCACACAGTGGGACCAATGAGTCGCACCGTTGCGGTGGAAGGCTGGTAACTCTATTTCTTCTTTCTCCTCCAGGTCTTCTTCCCCATCTGGTAAGTTGAATATGCAAATACAGTCTGTGGAGCCTCAGTTAGGAGTCTCAAGCACAGGACTAGCCAGATATCCCTCCAGGGAAGGACCCAGCAAAGGGGTGGCTCCTTGCGGAAAACACCATAACCACCATATTAAGTGGCCCTTTTAGTCAATATCTGGCTAGTTCCAAGGCTCTATTTGTCTTGAACTGAGATCAGTGAATGCCATCTGGTAAGTTGGGCATCCGGAACAGAGAATCAGCGTTGGTGTTCTTATTCCCCGCTTTGTACTTTATTACAAACTCATAATTGGACAGCTCGGCCATCCATCGCTGTTCCAGTGCACCTAACTCTTTGAGTGGCCTTGCATCTTTTTAGATCATTACAATAGCAATGGAACCCAAATCCTTTGTAAGAGATTCAACCTATCTGTTACAACAGCTTGAGCCCCTCTTGATTCCTGTCGGAACTGTTTTGGTATCTATGGACGTAGAATCGCTATATACATCAATTTCACATGACTGAGGGGTTGAGGCGATTGGATTCTTTTTAAACTAAAAACAAAGCAACAATAGATAGCATGATTAATTGCTCTTTGGATTTACTACAGATGGTCCTGGAAAGGAATTACTTCATTTTTGATCGGGTTTTTTATAACTAAGCGTCTGGGACCGCGATGGGCGCGCACTGCGCGCCTTCGTAAGAGAACATCTTTTTGAGCTGGTGGCAGGAGACTTATGTGTACAAACTTGAGGCATTCTAAAAAAAAGTGTTGAAATGGTACAGATTTATCAATGATGTGCTTTTCCTTTGGACAGGATTACAGTAGGAATGTCAAGAACTCATTTCGGACCTGAACAATAATCTATGGAACATCAAATCGACATCCTAAATTTCTGATACCACGGTGAGTTACCTTGACCTCCAATTATCCCTTAGTTCAGATACGATTAAATCCACTCTTTTCAGAAAACCAACGACCACCAACAGTATGCTGCATTTTAGCAGTTCGCATCCTCCACACCTCCGCCGGAGTGTACCCAAAGATCAAGTTTTGCATATACACAGAAATTGCAGTGATGCAGTTGACTTTAAACAGGAAGCTTCAAATCTTACAAATCGATTTCTGGCACGAGGCTATCCGCGGAAGATAGTTTCGAGGGCATATCAGCAAACAAGCAGCATTACAAGGGAGGAGGTACTCATGCCAAAAGTGAGAGGGAGAGGAGGAATATTCTGAGCATTACTACCCCTTATAACAATCAGTGGGAAGACATAAGACATAAGAAGGATATTGGACAGAAATTGGGATCTCTTGACAAGGAATGTGAAATTGAAACCCTTTCTGTCTCCATGGCCGGGTTTAACTGCTATGAGACATCCAAATTTGAAAGATAAAATTACCAGGAGCCACTACACGAGACCTACAACAAGAATTGGCAGAGATAGCAGCCTAAAAGGATCCTACGCTTGTGGGGATTGTAATATTTGCCGATTTATGATTGCTGCAGAACGTTTGACCCTCCCTCAGTTTCCATTTGAATTGAGGTGTAGGTCTTATTTCAATTGTCGCTCCAAAAATTTAGTATATGCTATCGTATGTGAATGCCAGAAGGTATATGTGGGCCAAACAACACAAGAATTAAGACGTAGGATCCAACAGCACATCTCAACGATCAATACAGCAAAAAAAATCTGAAGACAGGTAATGCCTTAACCTCTATAGCCAAGCATTTTTTGCTGAAACACAACAACAGTCCAGCAAGTATCAGGGTACTGGGCTTGCAAGGCATACGACAGAACATACGAGGGGGAAATCACCTTAGAACTCCTAAAAATGGAATCAAGGTGGATATACGACCTAAAAAGCCTTTCCCCAGGAGGCCTGAATGAAGAACTTCTATATAATGGCTTTTAGAAACAGACATGAATTTGCTTTCTATCCAACCCTAGTGGAGACCCCCTACTCCGGATTGGTATCCATGTAAATATTTAGTTTCCTTGCATAAGAGGGAACCACAACCATCTTCCAAAGCTCAGGGTTGTACACCTGGGTATATGAATGACAACTTGATAATTTGTTTTGACGAGATGGATTTTTCTGTTCTATGTTTTGACTTTGTCTATGTTGTCGATTATAGGAGGATGGCTTGTAGAAAATGTAGGAATTCATTGAACCATCTGGTGAGAATGTGGGACCCTCTTGGACGTCGGTAATCCATGGACGGTCGTCGCGTATTCTAAAAAATATGAACCCGAATTATAATTTGGAGTCCTACTGGGATCATGGAAATTGCTATATTTCATCTCGGGGATGTGATTTGGGGTCCTCCATAGTAGGATCTTTTATGTTTAAGGCCAATTTAGGGGCTACCGACACTATATTGGCACCAAGGAATTTGTAAGTAATAGCTACGTCTATTTTTGGACTGTAGCACGATTAGTATATGAATAAAGCAGCAACTAAAAAATAACAATGGGGCTCAGTCAGTTCTTAACCCCTTCAGGACCCAGCCTATTTTGACCCTAAAGACCTTGGCCTTTTTTGCAATTCTGACCAGTGTCCCTTTATGAGGTTATATCTCTGGAACGCTTCAACCGATCCTAGCGATTCTGAGATTGTTTTTTCGTGACATATTGGGCTTCATGCTAGTATTAAATTTAAGTCGATAATTTTTGCGTTTATTTGTGAAAAAATCAAAAATATGGCAAATATTTTGAAAATTTCACAATTTTCACATTTTTAATTTTTTTTTCTGATAAACAAGATAGATATGTGACAGAAAAAAGTTATTAAATAATATTTCCCACATGTCTACTTCACATCAGCACAATTTTGGAAAAAAAAAATTTTTTTGTTAGGACGTTATAAGGGTTCAAAGTTCATGAGCAATTTTTCATTTTTCAACCAAAATTTACAAAACCATTTTTTTTTAGTGACCACATCACATTTGAAGTCCTTTTGAGGGGTGTACATGACAGAAAACACCCAAAAGTGACACCATTCCAAAAACTGCACCCCTCAAACTACTCAAAACTACATTCAAGAAGATTATTAACCCTTCAGGTGCTTCACAGGAACTAAAGCAAAGTGGAAACAAAAAATGGATATTTTAATTTTTTTATCAAAAATGTTCTTTTAGCCTCAATTCTTTCATTTTCACATGTGCAACAGGATAAAAAGGATCTTAAAATGTGTTGTGCAAATTCTCCCGAGTACATCGATACCTCATATGTGGTCATAAACCATTGTTTGGGCGCACGGCAGGGCTCAAAAGGGAAGGAGCGCAATTTGACTTTTGGAGCTAATTTTACATTCAAAAAGTGAAATTGCGCTCCTTCCCTTCTGACCCCTGCCGTGCGCCCAAACAGTGGTTTATGACCACATATGAGGTATCGATGTACTCAGAAGAAATTGCCCAACAAATTTTAGGATGAATTTTATGCTGTTGCTATGTGAAAACGAAAAAATTTAGGCTAAAAGAAAATTTTTGTGAAAAAAAAAGTACTATTTTATTTTCACAGATCAATTTGTAAAGCACCTGGGGGTTCAATATGCTCACTACCCATTTAGATATGTTCCCTGGGGGGTCTAGTTTCCAAAATGGGGTCACTTGTTGGGGAGCTCCAATGTTTAGGCACACAGGGGCTCTCCAAACGCGACATGGTGTCCGCTAACAATTTGAATAAAAATCAGCTCAAATTGTTAGCTGTAACCATGTTGTGTTTAGTGAGCCCCTGTGTGCCTAAACATTGGGGCTCCCCCACAAGTGACCACATTTTGGAAACTAGACCCCCCAAGGAACGTATGTAGATGCATAGTGAGCACTTTGAACCCCAGGTGCTTCACGAATTCATCCATAAAAATGAAAAAGCACTTTTTTTTCCACAAACATTTTCTTTTTTCATTATTATGGATCAATTTGTGAAGCACCTGGGGGTTGAAAGTGCTCACTATGCATCTAGATACGTTCCTTTGGGGGTCTAGTTTCCAAAATGGGGTCACTTGTGGGGGAGCTCCAATGTGGAGACGCACAGGGGCTCTCCAAACGCAACATGGTGTCCGCTTACAGTTTGAGCTCATTTTGCATTCAAATTGTTAGCGGACACCATGTCACGTTTGGAGAGCCCCTGTGCGTCTCCACATTGGAGCTCCCCCACAAGTGACCCCATTTTGGAAACTAGACCCCCCAAGGAACTTATTTAGATGCATAGTGAGCACTTTGAACCCCCAGGTGCTTCACAAATTCATCCGTAACAATGAAAAAGTACTTCTATTTCCACTAAAATTTTCTTTTTCCATTTTTAAAGATTAATTTGTGAAGCACTGGGATGTTCAAAATGCTCACCACCCATCTAGGTAAGTTCCCTGGGGGGTCTAGTTTCCAAAATGGGGTCACTTGTAGGGGAGCTCCAATGTTTAGGCACATAGGGGCTCTCCAAACGTGACATGGTGACAGCTAACAATTTGAGCTGATTTTTATTCAAATTGTGAGCGGACACCATGTCGCGTTTGGAGAGCCCCTGTGTGCCTAAACATTGGAGCTCCCCCCACAAGTGACCCCATTTTGGAAACTAGACCCCCAAGGGAACATATCTAGATGGGTAGTGAGCATATTGAACCCCCAGGTGCTTCACAAATTAATGATAAAAAAAGATTTTTGCGGAAAAAAAGTACTTTTTCATTTTTACAGATTAATTTGTGAAGCACCTGGGGGTTCAAAGTTCTCACTATGCATCTAGATACGTTCCCTTGGGGGTCTAGTTTCCAAAATGGGGTCACTTGTGGGGGAGCTCCAATGTGGAGACGCACTGGGGCTCTCCAAACGCAACATGGTGTCCGCTTACAGTTTGAGCTCATTTTGCATTCAAATTGTTAGCGGACACCATGTCACGTTTGGAGAGCCCCTGTGCGTCTCCACATTGGAGCTCCCCACAAGTGACCCCATTTTGGAAACTAGACCCCCAAAGGAACGTATCTAGATGCATAGTGAGCACTTTGAACCCCCAGGTGCTTCACAAATTGATCCATAATAATGAAAAAAGAAAATTTTTGTGGAAAAAAAAGTGCTTTTTCATTTTTATGGATGAATTTGTGAAGCACCTGGGGGTTCAAAGTGCTCACTATGCATCTAGATACGTTCCTTGGGGGGTCTAGTTTCCAAAATGGGGTCACTTGTGGGGGAGCTCCAATGTTTAGGCACACAGGGGCTCTCCATACGCGACATGGTGTCCGCTAACAATTGGAATTGTTAGCGGACACCATGTTGCATATGGAGAGCCGCTGTGTGACTAAACATTAGAGCTCCCCCACAAGTGACCCCATTTTGGAAACTAGACCCCCCAAGGAACGTATCTAGATGCATAGTGAGCACTTTGAACCCCAGGTGCTTCACAAATTGATCCGTAAAAATGAAAAAATAATTTTTTTGTGGGAAAAAAAAGTACTTTTTTAATTTTATGGATCAATTTGTGAACCACTTGGGGGTTCAAGTGCTCACTATGCATCTAGATACGTTCCTTGGGGGTGTAGTTTCCAAAATGGGGTCACTTGTGGGGGAGCTCCAATGTTTAGGCACACAGGGGCTCTCCATACGCGACATAGTGTCCGCTAATAATTGGAGCTTATTTTCCATTCAACTTGTTAGCGGACACCATGTCACGTATGGAGTGCTCCTGTGTGCCACCAGCACAAGGGCAACTGGAAGAGTTGGGGTACAGCACCAGAAAATGGCACCTCTAATGTGCTATTTTCTGGGGTGGCAGTGAGTTGCAATTTGCAGTGTGGGGGGCCACAACATTTGGGTCTCTCCACGATGGGGATTGCAGCCCCCCAACTGCCAAGTTGTACCTGGCTGGCATCCAAAAATAAGGCAAAGCTCCTTGTCATTTTATTGGTAGACGTAAAAAAAAAAAATGGCGTGGGGCTCCGCCATATTTTTGGTCCAGCCAGGGACAACTTGGCAGCTACGGACTGCCAGCAATCCCCAGCTGCCTCGTTGTACCTGGCTGGTACCCAAAAATACAGCAAAGCCCTTTTTTTTTTCTTTCTAGTACTAATTCTAGAAAAAAAAATGACGTAGGGCTCCGCCATATTTTTGGTCCAGCCAGGTACAACTTGGCAGCTACGGACTGCCAGCAACCCCCAGCTGCCTCGTTGTACCTGGCTGGTACCCAAAAATACAGCAAAGCCCTTTTTTTTTTTTTCTAGAACTAATTCTAGAAAAAAAAATGACGTAGGGCTCCGCCATATTTTTGGTCCAGCCAGGTACAACTTGGCAGCTACGGACTGCCAGCAACCCCCAGCTGCCTCGTTGTACCTGGCTGGTACCCAAAAATACAGCAAAGCCCTTTTTTTTTCTTTCTAGAACTAATTCTAGAAAAAAAAAATGACGTAGGGCTCCGCCATATTTTTGGTCCAGCCAGGTACAACTAGGCAGCTGGGGGCTGGATTCCACAGCATGGAGAGGCCCAAGCATTCTGGGCCCCCATGCTGCGAATTGCAGCCCGCAGCCGCCCCAAAAAATGGCGTATTCATTGAAGCGCCATTTTCTGGCGCTGTACCCAGACTCTTCCAGTTGCCCTGGTGCCGGTGGCAAACTGGGTAATAAAGGGGTTAATGCCAGCTTGTTATTGGCAGCTGGCACTAAGCCCCGAGATTCATAATTTAGGGCCAATGGTAGACCCGCCATTAGGAATCTCTGTTAAATAGTCAGAAAATACACACAGAGAAAAATCTTTTTATTTGAAAAAAAAACAAACAAAATTTGGACTCCATCTTTATTATAAAGATCCGACGTAGTCCACAACGAAGGTCCCACGGCGCTCGACCGCCTCCGACGTAGTCCACAACGAAGGTCCCACGACGCTCGATCGCCTCTGCTCAATCCAGAGATTGCAGCAAGGGATCAAGTGTCCTTTTCCTACAGCCTATGGGGTCAGAGTTATGTTGCACTGTATGACAATGAACTGTCATACAGTGCACCATGACTATGATCCCAGAGACTACAACAAGAGGATACTTGATCCCTTGTTGCACCCATCCATTCACCTATGCACCCATCAGCCATGCACACACACATCCACGCCCGCTCGCTGATATCCACGCCCGCTCGCTGACATCCACGCCCGCTGACATCCACGCTCGCTGACATCCACGCCCGCTGACATCCACGCTCGCTGACATCCACGCCCGCTGACATCCACGCTCGCTGACAGCCACGCACGCAGACAGCGACGCACGCAGACAGCGACGCACGCAGTCACCCACGCACGCAGACATCCATTCATTCATTGATACATACAAACATACATGCATACTACATACATACATGCAATTTGAAAGATGAAAATTACCGGGAGCCTACACGGACCTAAAAAGAATTGGCAGAGGTAGCACCCTTTAAAAGGATCCAGCTTGTGGGGATTGTAATATTTGCCCGATTTATGATTGGGCAGAACGTTTGCCCTCCCTCAGTTTTCCATTTAAATTGGGTGTAGGTTCTTATTTCAATTGTCGCCCCAAAAAATTTAGTATATGCTATCGTAGGAATGCCAGAAGGTATATGTGGGCCAAACAACCAAGAATTAAGACGTTGGATCCAACAGAACATCTCAAGATCAATACAGCAAAAAAAATCTGAAGACAGGTAATGCCTTAAAACCTCTATAGCCAAGCTTTTTTGCTGAACACAACAACAGTCCAAGCAAGTATCAGGGTATGGGCTTGCAAGGCATACGACAGAACATACGAGGGGGAAAAATCCCCTTAGAATCAAAAAAAATGGAATCAAGGTGGATATACGACCTAAAAAGCCTTTTCCCCAGGAGGCCTGAATGAAGAACTTCTATATAATGGCTTTTAGAAAACAGACATGAATTTGCTTTCTATCCAACCCTAGTGGAGACCCCCTACTCCGGATTGGTATCCATGTAAATATTTAGTTTCCTTGCATAAGAGGGAACCACAACCATCTTCCAAAGCTCAGGGTTGTACACCTGGGTATATGAATGACCAACTTGATAATTTGTTTTGACGAGATGGATTTTTCTGTTCTATGTTTTGACTTTGTCTATGTTGTCGATTATAGAGGATGGCTTGTAGAAAATGTAGGAATTCATTGAACCATCTGGTGAGAATGTGGGACCCTCTTGGACGTCGGTAATCCCATGGACGGTCGTCGCGTATTCTAAAAAATATGAAACGAATTATAATTTGGAGTCCTACTGGGATCATGGAAATTGCTAATATTTCATCTCGGGGATGTGATTTGGGGTCCTCCATAGTAGGATCTTTTATGTTTAAGGCCAATTTAGGGGCTACCGACACTATATTGGCACCAAGGAATTTGTAAGTAATAGCTACGTCTATTTTTGGACTGTAGCACGATTAGTATATGAATAAAGCAGCAACTAAAAAATAACCAATGGGGCTCAGTCAGTTCTTAACCCCTTCAGGACCCAGCCTATTTTGACCTAAAGACCTTGGCCTTTTTTGCAATTCTGACCAGTGTCCCTTTATGAGGTTATATCTCTGGAACGCTTCAACCGATCCTAGCGATTCTGAGATTGTTTTTTCGTGACATATTGGGCTTCATGCTAGTATTAAATTTAAGTCGATAATTTTTGCGTTTATTTGTGAAAAAATCAAAATATTGGCAAAATATTTTGAAAATTTCACAATTTTCACATTTTTAATTTTTTTTTCTGATAAACAAGATAGATATGTGACAGAAAAAAGTTATTAAATAATATTTCCCACATGTCTACTTCACATCAGCACAATTTTGGAAAAAAAAAATTTTTTTGTTTAGGACGTTATAAAGGGTTCAAAGTTCATGAGCAATTTTTCATTTTTCAACCAAAATTTACAAAACCATTTTTTTTAGTGACCACATCACATTTGAAGTCCTTTTGAGGGTGTATGTCATGACAGAAAACACCCAAAAGTGACACCATTCCAAAAACTGCACCCCTCAAACTACTCAAAACTACATTCAAGAAGATTATTAACCCTTCAGGTGCTTCACAGGAACTAAAGCAAAGTGGAAACAAAAAATGGATATTTTAATTTTTTTATCAAAAATGTTCTTTTAGCCTCAATTCTTTCATTTTCACATGTGCAACAGGATAAAAAGGATCTTAAATGTGTTGTGCAAATTCTCCCGAGTACATCGATTACCTCATATGTGTTCATAAACCATTGTTTGGGCGCACGGCAGGGCTCAAAAGGGAAGGAGCGCAATTTGACTTTTGGAGCTAATTTTACATTCAAAAAGTGAAATTGCGCTCCTTCCCTTCTGACCCCTGCCGTGCGCCCCAAACAGTGGTTTATGACCACATATGAGGTATCGATGTACTCAGAAGAAATTGCCCCAACAAATTTTAGGATGAATTTTATGCTGTTTGCTATGTGAAAACGAAAAAATTTAGGCTAAAAGAAAATTTTATGTGAAAAAAAAAGTTACTATTTTATTTTCACAGATCAATTTGTAAAGCACCTGGGGGTTCAATATGCTCACTACCCATTTAGATATGTTCCTGGGGGGGTCTAGTTTCCAAAATGGGGTCACTTGTTGGGGAGCTCCAATGTTTAGGCACACAGGGGCTCTCCAAACGCGACATGGTGTCCGCTAATCAATTTGAATAAAAATCAGCTCAAATTGTTAGCTGTAACCATGTTGTGTTTAGTGAGCCCCTGTGTGCCTAAAACAATTGGGGCTCCCCACAAGTGACCACATTTTGGAAACTAGACCCCCAAGGAACGTATGTAGATGCATAGTGAGCACTTGAACCCCCAGGTGCTTCACGAATTCATCCATAAAATGAAAAAAGCACTTTTTTTTCCACAAACATTTTCTTTTTTCATTATTATGGATCAATTTGTGAAGCACCTGGGGGTTGAAAGTGCTCACTATGCTCTAGATACGTTCCTTTGGGGGTCTAGTTTTCCAAAATGGGGTCACTTGTGGGGGAGCTCCAATGTGGAGACGCACAGGGGCTCTCCAAACGCAACATGGTGTCCGCTTACAGTTTGAGCTCATTTGCATTCAAATTGTTAGCGGACACCATGTCACGTTTGGAGAGCCCCTGTGCGTCTCCACATTGGAGCTCCCCCACAAGTGACCCCATTTTGGAAACTAGACCCCCCAAGGAACTTATTTAGATGCATAGTGAGCACTTTGAACCCCCAGGTGCTTCACAAATTCATCCGTAACAATGAAAAAGTACTTCTATTTCCACTAAAATTTTCTTTTTCCATTTTTAAAGATTAATTTGTGAAGCACTGGGATGTTCAAAATGCTCACCACCCATCTAGGTAAGTTCCCTGGGGGTCTAGTTTCCAAAATGGGGTCACTTGTAGGGGAGCTCCAATGTTTAGGCACATAGGGGCTCTCCAAACGTGACATGGTGACAGCTAACAATTTGAGCTGATTTTTATTCAAATTGTGAGCGGACACCATGTCGCGTTTGGAGAGCCCCTGTGTGCCTAAACATTGGAGCTCCCCCCACAAGTGACCCCATTTTGGAAACTAGACCCCCAAGGGAACATATCTAGATGGGTAGTGAGCATATTGAACCCCCAGGTGCTTCACAAATTAATGATAAAAAAAGATTTTTGCGGAAAAAAAAGTACTTTTTCATTTTTACAGATTAATTTGTGAAGCACCTGGGGGTTCAAAGTTCTCACTATGCATCTAGATACGTTCCCTTGGGGGTCTAGTTTCCAAAATGGGGTCACTTGTGGGGGAGCTCCAATGTGGAGACGCACTGGGGCTCTCCAAACGCAACATGGTGTCCGCTTACAGTTTGAGCTCATTTTGCATTCAAATTGTTAGCGGACACCATGTCACGTTTGGAGAGCCCCTGTGCGTTCCACATTGGAGCTCCCCCACAAGTGACCCCATTTTGGAAACTAGACCCCCAAAGGAACGTATCTAGATGCATAGTGAGCACTTTGAACCCCCAGGTGCTTCACAAATTGATCCATAATAATGAAAAAAGAAAATTTTTGTGGAAAAAAAAGTGCTTTTTCATTTTTATGGATGAATTTGTGAAGCACCTGGGGGTTCAAAGTGCTCACTATGCATCTAGATACGTTCCTTGGGGGGTCTAGTTTCCAAAATGGGGTCACTTGTGGGGGAGCTCCAATGTTTAGGCACACAGGGGCTCTCCATACGCGACATGGTGTCCGCTAACAATTGGAATTGTTAGCGGACACCATGTTGCATATGGAGAGCCGCTGTGTGACTAAACATTAGAGCTCCCCCACAAGTGACCCCATTTTGGAAACTAGACCCCCCAAGGAACGTATCTAGATGCATAGTGAGCACTTTGAACCCCCAGGTGCTTCACAAATTGATCCGTAAAAATGAAAAAATAATTTTTTTGTGGGAAAAAAAAGTACTTTTTTAATTTTATGGATCAATTTGTGAACCACTTGGGGGTTCAAGTGCTCACTATGCATCTAGATACGTTCCTTGGGGGGGTGTAGTTTCCAAAATGGGGTCACTTGTGGGGGAGCTCCAATGTTTAGGCACACAGGGGCTCTCCATACGCGACATAGTGTCCGCTAATAATTGGAGCTTATTTTCCATTCAACTTGTTAGCGGACACCATGTCACGTATGGAGTGCTCCTGTGTGCCACCAGCACAAGGGCAACTGGAAGAGTTGGGGTACAGCACCAGAAAATGGCACCTCTAATGTGCTATTTTCTGGGGTGGCAGTGAGTTGCAATTTGCAGTGTGGGGGGCCACAACATTTGGGTCTCTCCACGATGGGGATTGCAGCCCCCCAACTGCCAAGTTGTACCTGGCTGGCATCCAAAAATAAGGCAAAGCTCCTTGTCATTTTATTGGTAGACGTAAAAAAAAAAAATGGCGTGGGGCTCCGCCATATTTTTGGTCCAGCCAGGGACAACTTGGCAGCTACGGACTGCCAGCAATCCCCAGCTGCCTCGTTGTACCTGGCTGGTACCCAAAAATACAGCAAAGCCCTTTTTTTTTTCTTTCTAGTACTAATTCTAGAAAAAAAAATGACGTAGGGCTCCGCCATATTTTTGGTCCAGCCAGGTACAACTTGGCAGCTACGGACTGCCAGCAACCCCCAGCTGCCTCGTTGTACCTGGCTGGTACCCAAAAATACAGCAAAGCCCTTTTTTTTTTTTTCTAGAACTAATTCTAGAAAAAAAATGACGTAGGGCTCCGCCATATTTTTGGTCCAGCCAGGTACAACTTGGCAGCTACGGACTGCCAGCAACCCCCAGCTGCCTCGTTGTACCTGGCTGGTACCCAAAAATACAGCAAAGCCCTTTTTTTTTCTTTCTAGAACTAATTCTAGAAAAAAAAAATGACGTAGGGCTCCGCCATATTTTTGGTCCAGCCAGGTACAACTAGGCAGCTGGGGGCTGGATTCCACAGCATGGAGAGGCCCAAGCATTCTGGGCCCCCCATGCTGCGAATTGCAGCCCGCAGCCGCCCCAAAAAATGGCGTATTCATTGAAGCGCCATTTTCTGGCGCTGTACCCAGACTCTTCCAGTTGCCCTGGTGCCGGTGGCAAACTGGGTAATAAAGGGGTTAATGCCAGCTTGTTATTGGCAGCTGGCACTAAGCCCCGAGATTCATAATTTAGGGCCAATGGTAGACCCGCCATTAGGAATCTCTGTTAAATAGTCAGAAAATACACACAGAGAAAAATCTTTTTATTTGAAAAAAAAACAAACAAAATTTGGACTCCATCTTTATTATAAAGATCCGACGTAGTCCACAACGAAGGTCCCACGGCGCTCGACCGCCTCCGACGTAGTCCACAACGAAGGTCCCACGACGCTCGATCGCCTCTGCTCAATCCAGAGATTGCAGCAAGGGATCAAGTGTCCTTTTCCTACAGCCTATGGGGTCAGAGTTATGTTGCACTGTATGACAATGAACTGTCATACAGTGCACCATGACTATGATCCCAGAGACTACAACAAGAGGATACTTGATCCCTTGTTGCACCCATCCATTCACCTATGCACCCATCAGCCATGCACACACACATCCACGCCCGCTCGCTGATATCCACGCCCGCTCGCTGACATCCACGCCCGCTGACATCCACGCTCGCTGACATCCACGCCCGCTGACATCCACGCTCGCTGACATCCACGCCCGCTGACATCCACGCTCGCTGACAGCCACGCACGCAGACAGCGACGCACGCAGACAGCGACGCACGCAGTCACCCACGCACGCAGACATCCATTCATTCATTGATACATACAAACATACATGCATACTACATACATACATGCATACTACATACATACATGCATACATACTACATACATACGTACATACATACATTCATTTATACATACTACATACATACTACATACTTAGATACATTCATTCATTCATACACACACACTACATACATACATACTACATACATACTACATACATAGATACATTCATTCATTCATACACACATACTACATACATACATACTACATACATACTACATACATACATTCATTAATTTATTCATTCACACATACACACATACTTACCTGATCCAGGAGGAGGAGCCCAGAAGAGGAGGAGCCCACACCGGAGTTGGACCGCGGCTGCACCGGCGGGCCCGCCGGTAGGTGAGAGAGGGATGGGGGGGGATACGGGGCATGGGGTGTTAGCTTCATCAGCCCCCTCCATGATCACACGGAGGGGGCTGTGGAAGCTGACAGGCGGCGGCGGTGATTGTCATTTACCGCCAGCGGGCATACCGCCGACGTGATGACTGTTACCGCCGCCATGGGGGGGGTAGGACGGCGATCGGGGGGGCCAGGAGGCCGATCGGGGGGCCCTGGAGTGAGGGGGGGCTAGGAGGGAGACGGCACATGCCATCCCGCCCCTCCAGATCTGATTGGAGAGCTCCAATCGGATGTGGAGGGGATTACTAGCACTGATTGGCAGTCTGAATTTCAACTGCCAATCAGAGGGGCCCTGGGCACGGGGGGGTTAATCCACCCCCCGTGGGGTGTACTACAGGTTGTCACTGTGCATTATGTACAGTGACACCTGAGTCACCCCCCTCACACGGGCCGCAGGAGCCCGATCATTCCATGGCCCACCGTTTGGGCCAAAGGTCGGGAACGAACTTGTTTTCATGGCTCAAACGGTGGGCCAAGGGTCGGGAAGGGGTTAATCTCAAAATTCCATAATACTCAATTTATGCTGTTCTAACCTTTTTCGTTTATTTATTTTCTTAACTTGCCATAATAATAACTATATTTTAGTGTTTACTGTAGTTCAAATCTAAAAATCATACCCTTGATGAAACCCTAGGGGAATACCATAGTATTATATAGATAATCCCTTTTTTTCCCACTTCCCTTCCCCCATCCCTCTACCCTATCCACCCTTAATCCCCCACCCCCCAACCCCCCCCTTTTTTTTTTTTTTTTTTTAATAATTGAATATAAAATAAATGTTACCAGGATCCTGGAGACTGAATGTTGGACTATGCACAGGTGAACAGAGTATTGGTTTTAGTATGAATGGCAATGGAGGCATTTCAGGTCTGCCTATAATTCATTACAACCCCCTGGGTCCACCAACACATCAGATTGCTTGATCTCTATGCAACTAAATCTATCCACATTGCGACTGTTGTACCTTTTTGAATCCGCTGTGCTACACAGGGAACTATATTGACTGTTTATATAGGCTGATTGGTGCTGTTGTCATAGTGTTTGTTTTATGGTACCTACCCCTTAGGGAATTTGATATAAAAAAAAAACACGCATATATGTGACATCAGACTCCTAAAGATTATTTGTGTGCAGTCATATACTTTCTTGCTTGGTGAGACCTCCTATTTGATGTAAGGGCATTGTCCCCTTGTTTAAATTGTTTTTAAACTTTTCAAGTGTGTGATTTGTACATTTCTAAATAAAGTGTTATTGTATATAATTTGGTGATCGCCTATGCATTATGTGTTGCTGTTTCTCAAATTTTGATTGATTTAAATGCATCGTGGCTGATCCCTTGTGATATTAGTGGTGCTCGTGGGTTCTTCCTCCTTTTTTTAGCACACCTAGCCTCGCCATCTATAGGTGGGTCAGCGGATTATTGTCCGTGAAGATGGTAAATTTTGCTGAAGCCAGGTAGTGTTTGAATCACTCGGTCACAGCTCAGACTATGGCGAGGAACTCCAGCTTAAAGGAACTGTAGTTGTTGGGGTTCCTTTCAGTGGGACGAAGCTTCCTGCTTGCGTAAGCAATCACTCTCTCGGCCTTTCTGCACTTGGGACAATACTGCTCCCAATCCCACGTTGTTGGCGTCCGTGTATAGTATAAAATGTTGGCCACAGTCAGGGTAGGACAGCACTTCGTCTCATGTGAGAGCCAACTTAAACCGGGTGAAGGATTCTTCGACTCTGCTGTCCTACTCAGAGGGCTCTTGTTCTTGGCCTTCTTGGATTAGCCCACTAGGAGGTCTTGCAGGGCTGCGGCTATCTTTGTGAAGTCCTTGATGAACCTCCGATAATAGCCTACTAACCCAAGGAACTGCACAGATGGTGTTGGGTCTTTGCCAGTCCCTGATGATGGTTATTTTGTCAGGGTTTGGTGCCACGCCTTCTGCGCTTACCACGTGGCCTAGGCACTGCACCTTGGGCTTCAAGAGGTGACATTTTGATGGCTTCACTTTCAGGCCAAAGTTGGACAGGGCTTTGAACATCTCGGGCAGGTGCTGTAAGTGGTCTTCGCAGGCCTTGGAGAAGACAATGACATCATCCAAGCATAATAGGACCATCTCAAAGTTCATGTGCCTGAGGCAACACTCCATCAACCTCTGGAATGTCCCTGGCGTGTTGCAAAGCCTGAATGGCATGCAGTTGAACTAGCATAAGCTGATGGGTGTCGTGAAGGCGGTCTTCTCTCTATCCGCCTGTGCCACGGGAACTTGCCAGTAACCACTGGTGAGACCTAAGGTGGAGAAATTGTTTGCATCTCTGTGTGTAATGTGGTTAATTTGCCTGTAATCAACACACATCCTCATCATACCATCTTTCTTTTTAACGAGCACTAACAGAGCTACACAGGGGCTACAACTATCCCTGATTACCCCTGCCTCCTTCATCTCCCATAACATGCCCTTGACACACTGGTAGTGGGCCGGGGAACAAGCCGATACCTTTCTTTAATGGGCGGATGGTCTCCGGTGGGGATATGATGTTGGAGCTTTTACCTGCCCAAAGTCTAGTGGGTTTTTGCTAAACACCCGTTCATATTCTCGAACCACCCGGTATACCTCATTCTTTTGGTACAAAGGGGTGGATTCAGTGCCTATGTGCAGCTTCTGAAAGGAAAAAACAAAAGGTTGCGCCACGCTGATCCCACACATAAAATAAGGGTTAATCAGGGATACACTCACCTGGCACTGTTGTGCACCACACAACAGGGAATGGAATACAAGGTGAGTGTAAATTCGGACAGTTGTTCTTGAGGCGGCCTTCCACTTGGCTCCGTGTGATAAGGCTCCGAGGTCAGGGCGACCGTGTCCACCGGGCCTGGACACTTAATCCCAAGGGAGGCAGCTCTATTGCATGTTCAGCAAGGTCTCTTCTCCAGCAGCTCTCATACCACACCCCGAAGGGAGAAGGGTAATAATGAGAAGGAAAAATAGTATGGAAGTGAGCGCTAGAAAAGACCAGGGAACTGAAAATTAAGAGAATTACCTCTAGGTTTATTAAAAAGTGGGTATAGCGAGCCCTCAGCCACAACGCGTTTCGACAAACGTCTTTCTCAAGTTGAGAAAGACGTTTGTCGAAACGCGTTGTGGCTGAGGGCTCGCTATACCCACTTTTTAATAAACCTAGAGGTAATTCTCTTAATTTTCAGTTCCCTGGTCTTTTCTAGCGCTCACTTCCATACTATTTTCCTTCTCATTATGTGCAGCTTCTGACAGCAGTCCTCCAACTGTTCGGCAGAGCCATTGTCCTCCGCCTAGTCGGATGGGACCTAGGGTTCTACTGTTTGTATTGCGTTTTTATTGACAGTGAACAGCTTGGCAACAGTGGCATACCGGGGTAGTTTGACCTCTTTCTCCCCACAATTTAATATGCATATAGGTACCCTTCCCTTGCAGACATCCACTACCCCTCTGTCTGTCAGGATAGTAGGCCTACTGGCTGAGTACACAGGTTCTACCAGGGCCTGGTAATCTTGACCCCTGATACCTATAGCATCTCAACACCAAATCAACATTTCAGTTTTGAGAGATATTACAATGGGGAATGGGTCACTCACCCTCACACTGCCGAATTCTCCACCAGACAACTCTACCTGTTGCCTCTGCATCAGGGCTTTGATTTCCTTCTGCAGGACTCACTGCTTACTGGAACTGGCGGTTACGGCTACCTGTTCTAATAGAACAATAATCTCGCCAAAACAATTTTCTATAACATTGGTACCTAGGGTCATCATGGGATTACATTCTCGCCAATCAATATTTACAATTATCAGTCCCTGAGCTTTCAGCTCTACTCGCCCAACCTTAATGGTCACCTCTTTATACCCCACTTGTGACACGGGCTTACCATTACTGGCGATTATTGTCAGGTCATCATCTCGGCGATAGGTGAAGCTTGATTGAGCCCAGTACCGCTTGTAAAGGATATATGGCATCGTTGTCACCTGGGACAGTCCAGTAGAGCATTCATCAGGATGCCATCAATCACGAGACTGAGTTTTGGTCAATGCAGCCACACTTTTGGTTAACTCTTGGACCTGCAGGCATAGATCTGCAGACGTGTCATCACTTAGATTCTGTGCATCTACCTCAACGGGCAAGGGCGTTGCCTCCTGGTGGTACATGATGGCTGGGCACCTAGGGGGCACTGTACCGCTTGGTTTCACCTTTCACAGCACACGGATGACCTGGTATTTAAGTTGCGCAAAGTGCATGGTTGGATTTTGTAGGGCCATAATACGCAGCTGTATTCAGTGTGTGCTGGATAGAAGCCCCTCGATGAACTGTTCTAGTAGCTGTCTATCCTCGTCCTGCACACTATCAGGGTCAACCTGTTTAATGGTCCGCAGCATCTCTTGAAGTTTACGGGCATAGTCTCTTATGTTGTCCTGCACCCTTTGTTTGCACCCGAAGTATCTCATTTTAATCTCTGCCACGGTGGGGAATCAAAGATGTTTTTAAGCCTGGCGAGGATGTGCTTAACTGTCTTCTTATAGGCGTCCGGTCAGGACTTTACTTCCCTCTGGGCTGCATCGGTTAACTGTCCAATGAGACTGCTAACTTTTTGTCCCTCGGTCAGGGGATACACTTCAAACAGGCTACGCAGTCTCTCCTTGAAGTTGCTTATACGACTCCTCTGAGTATTGTGGTAACCAGGCCACTCCTGGAATGTACGGCATGGATAAAGACATTATGGGGCTGAGGCCACACCCACTGCCGGGCCTTCACTTGGGTCGGACATCTTTTTCTCCCCTAGTGAACCTCAACCAGCATCTGGGACTTTGTCAGAGTATCAGTCTGCTGATCCATAGGCGGAATGAATTGTACACTCAGGGGTTTTGGGTTGGAGCCTCCTGCTTCCCGCCA
Source organism: Allobates femoralis (assembly GCA_033576535.1). Taxonomy (NCBI): domain Eukaryota; kingdom Metazoa; phylum Chordata; class Amphibia; order Anura; family Aromobatidae; genus Allobates; species Allobates femoralis. Next base: position 270,303,970 of record JARQOC010000002.1, on the reverse strand, counting down.
ACTGACGTCAGAGTGCAGGGCAGGGTTTCACTTCATGCTCTTTCTAGGGTTCCACCTACGATGATACGTCCCTTCTGTTTCCCGAGCGTCACACGGCATGGTAATGGCGGCAATTATACAGTTCAATACAGTCTATGGCAAACAGGAGCCGGTGATACCGGGCTACAAAATCCTGTTCATGACACCAAATGTGATACCCACCAAGGCCGGGGGGTACTCGAAAACCGGGTCGGTCGGTTCGATGGGAGGCCACGGAGGCAGTGACCCAACTCCATGGCCCTGGGTGTGCAGTGAAAGGGGGAATATTTACAGGGGAGAGTTTGTAACGCCACCTATGGTACTCAGCCAGGGGTGGCTGACACTGCAGAATATGACTGCCGGGACAGATGGTAGTGCAGCCGGGATGGTATATGGTGGAGCTGGGCCCCAGGGATAGAGTGGACAGTCTATGATGGGGTGATAATCATTGGAGTGCAGGACTGAGGGCGCGGGTAATAATTAGAGGACACAAAAGGGTGCAGTTTCCATTACTTTTACTTTGTAGATGGTATTGATGGTTACAGATGTTAGAAGGGATCTGGCCGGCCTGGAAGCATTCGGGGATCCACCTCACCAGGCGGGATTGGAGGACTTCCTACTGTTCTTCCCCTTCAGGTCCCTGTATCCTGTAGCTACGCTGCAACCCTTCTCTTGCTTGGTGGTTCTGACCCATATGGCAGGCAGGATGAGCCTCTCTCTGGTGCCACCTTGCTGACAGCAGCTCCAGGCTCTTAGCACACTGTTGTGCTGCCGGGTGTTCAGTGCGGCCAGGAGGCTTGTAGTCTCCTGCCCTCCAGATATGGCTGCCAGGGTGTGCAGCAACCACACAGCCAAGGACTCTAGCATCCTTTTCCTAGTGCTCCGCTCCAGAGTGAGCTCAGTTGCAGCTCACTTCCCAGAGCTTTCTCCTCTACTCTTCCTTCTAGACTTCCTAGCTAGCCAGGCCTGAATTTATAGGGCAGCTCCCCTGAAATCGGGTTCTAGAGCTCCTCCTTCAGGTCTGGAGTCAGGAAAGGTGTTGCATGCTAGTGTTATCTAGTGTGGGGACCGCCTCCTGCTTCCAGGCATATCACCCCCTGTGAGGGAGGCAATGCCACTGTGGCAACCGGATCACTGGGGTGCCACATAATAAAGACATAGAAGACATTGTATGGCCTAGCAGTGTAATAAGGACATAGAAGACATTGCATGGTCTAGCAATGCAATGAGGACATAGAAGACATTGCATGGGCTAGCAGTGTAATGAGGATGTAGAAGACATTGCATGGCCTGGCAGTGTAATGAGGATATAGAAGACATTGCATGGGCTGGCAGTGTAATTAAGACATAGAAGACATTGCATGGCCCAGCAGTGTAATGAGGACATAGAAGACATTGCATGGGCTGGCAGTGTAATTAAGACATAGAAGACATTGCATGGCCCAGCAGTGTAATGAGGACATGGAAGGCATTGTATGGTCTAGCAGTGTAATAAAGACATAGTAGACATTGCATGGCTTAGCAGTGTATTGAGAACATATAAGACATTGCATTGCCTAGCAGAGTAATGAGGGCATAGAAGACATTGTATGGTCTAGTAGTGTAATGAGGACATAGAAGACATTGTATGGCTTAGTAGTTTCATGAGAACATAGAAGACCTTGCATGGCCTGGTAGGGTAATAAGGACATAGAAGACATTGTATGGTCTAGCATTGAAATAAGGATATAGAAGAGATTGTATGGTCTAGCATTGTAATGAGGACATAGAAGACACTGTATGGTCTAGCAGTGTAATGAGGATATAGAAGACATTGTTTGGCCTAGTAATGTAATGAGAACATAAAAGACCTTGCATGGCCTGGTAGGGTAATAAGGTCATAGAAGACATTGCTTGGCCTAGCAGTATAATGAGGACATAGAAGACATTGCTTGGCCTAGCAGTGTAATGAGGTCATAGAAGACATTGCATGGTCTAGCAGTGTAATAAGGACATAGAAGACATTGTATGGTCTAGCAGAGTAAGGCTATGGTCAGGCTAGGGTCACATATAAGGCTTGGAAACATATTTGGCATAAAATTTTGCATATTTTTTTCTATGTCCAAAAATGGATCCGTTAACGGATGGTGCACTTAAGTGTCACTGCATTTTTCAAAAACGTTATGCCTTTTGTTCCTGCTTCCAAAAAACGCTGCAGGCAACATTTTTGGTTGCAGTAAAAAAACGCATGCATTTTTTTTAACATGGGGCCCTATGGGAAACGCATGCATTAACGCATGGTACATATAGGCACCATCCGTTAACGCATATGCGTTTTTTTGAAAAAATTACCAAGTCTAAAAAATGTTCAGGGGCACAGGAGGATCAAATAGCACCCTAAAAAAACAGATTTGTCATGGGAAACCTTTGGCATGTGTGTCCCTAGACTAAGGCTAGGGCCAGACTGACGTTTTGTTCTTATTTTACCGGACTGTCCTTACAACTTATTTTTAAAATATCAATAGAACCCTTCACAGGAGTTTTTGAGATATTTTGCAAGGTAAAGAGTTGAACAGTGAAGCACAATAGTAAAAGGGGACCTTTTATGTGTATACCTTTACAACTTAGAAGTTTTCCCAGAAGCGCATAGCGGTAACAGTTACCCGATGTGTACCATGGTTACCCAGCCATATACAAAGCTGCTTGGACTGCGCTTTAGCTGAGCACACAGAAAACGTTGCAGACAACCATGGTAAACATCAGGTAACTAGGGGCAGCGCTCTCCCGAAGCTGGAAAACTTCTTAGTTGTAAGTGCAGTCCGGTAAAATAATAACAAAACATCATTCTGGCCGTAGCCTAAAGTTGGGGTCACATTTGGCAGTCAGTTTTTCTGCCTTTTCAAAGCCATATTCCGTTTTTGGAGTTTACCAGGCTTGCATCCCAAAAACGCTATGTGTTAATGCTATGCGTTAACGCATGGTACCTATATGTACCATGCATTAACGGATACATTTCCTATAAGGCCCCATGTTAAAAAAACGCTATGCGTTTTTTTAGCAGTGAACTTTGACACTGCATTTTTTGCATGGGAGCCTATGGATCCGTTAAGACAATCAGTTTTTCATAAATTTGAAGTTGAAAAACTGATGCTTTCAACGGATCCAGGGCTCAAGTGTGACCCTAGCCTAATGCAGAACCTCAGATCAGGATATGGTCATCATATATCTGCAACATATTTCACAAATATCTAATTCTGGTTTTGACTTTAGAAAAGTGTGTAAGACATATATTTAATTACTAGCTGTACTACCGGGCTACACCCGGGTTAATAAATAACTGATGTTAGCTATAACAAAATAGAATGTGAATATGTCATATTAATGACCTGTAGGAAAATAGAAGCTGAGCTGTGATTGGTTGCTATAGGCAGCCTAATAAATCTCCAGCCAACAGTAAACCCTCCCCCCGGCCTGGGCAGTATATGTTACCTCACACATACACATAATAGACAGCTCATGTGACTGACATCTGCCTTAATCTCCTATATGGCACATGTGTTGCACATTGGCTGTTTTTAATCAGATGTTTATATTTGGAAATTAAGATGGCACACGTATGAGGCGAGCTGTGTGAGGTGATTTGTGCACATCTGTGTGTCTGTGTGGTGTGTGTGTCCCTGGGTGTGTGTATGTGTTTGTGTCTGTGGGGTGAGTGCATGTGTCCCTATAGGGTGTGTATGTGTGTGTGTTTTCCCTGTGGGGGGGGGGGGTCTGTGTGGTGTGTGTGTCTGTGTGTTGTGTGTGTCTCTTTGTGGTGTGTGTGTGTCCTGTGGGGTGAATGCATGTGTCGCTATAGGGTGTGTGCGCGTCCCCGTGGGGGGAGTGTGTGTGTTTGTCTGTGTTGTATGTGTCTCTTTGTGGTGTGTGTGTGTTCGGGTGCGTGGTGAGTATCCAATGTTGGGGCTCCACCTTAGCAACGATACACTTGCTGTTACTCTTTGTGTGCGTATGATGTGTATACATGTCCCCGTTTGTGGTGAATATCCCATGTTGGGGCCCCACCTTAGTGAACTATATGCTGGTATGTGCTGTTAGTCTTTGGCGCTGTCATTAAGCCCCTCTCATTCACAACTGTCAACTGGTAACTGTCACTTTCTCCCCATTATGTAGATAGGGGCAAAATTGTTTGGTGAACTGGAACGCGCAGGGTTAAAATTTCGCCTCACAACATTGCCTATGACGCTCTCGGGGTCCAGACGTGTGACTGTGCAAAATTTTTCTGGCTGTAGTTGCGACGGTGTAGATGCCAATCCCGGACATACACACACACATACACACATTCAGCTTTATATATTAGATAGTAAATGTGATTGTATAAAATGTAAGGCTAGGGTCACACTGAGTGCTGCACCTGCGGCAGCTGGATTCCGTTACAGCAGAGCCCAGCCTGCTGTAACCGCCAGCGGTAATGTCCGGAACTTCGGGCGAACGCTGCCCTTAGTTACCCAATGTGTACCATAGTTACTGGCCACACACAAAGCTGCCTGGACTGCGGTAATCCTGTGCGCAGAGAAAAACGTTATGCCTTTTGTTTCTGCTTCCAAAAAACGCTGAAGCCAACGTTTTTGGGTGCATTAAAAAAACGCATGCATTTTCTTAACATAATGCCCTATGGGAAACGCATGCATTAACACATGGTACATATAGTACCATCCGTTATCGCATGTGCGTTTTTTGTGAAAAAATTACTAAATCCAAAAAATGTTCAGTTGCACAGGAGTCTTAAAAAGCACCCTAAAAAGAAGGATTTGCTATGGGAAACACTCAGAAAAACGGATTGGCATGTTCTAGCCTTATTCACTCTAAATTATAATATGGAAACATTGCAATCACTCACTTAATCCTGGGTATGCATTAGAAGCACAATCACACTCTCCGGTTACAGAGTTACAAGTTTCATCACTGTAACAGCTTGAATTGGACTGTGGTGTTGCTGGTGTTTCTGTAACATAATGAAATAACCATTAATAACAAGATTAATAAACTTTCAACAGTCAGCAATGATATTGCTCTTCTTATATAAGGTAATAAATATTTGTACCATGTTAGCCAGTAGATAGAAAAATATATATTAGGCCCACGTCACACACACAGATATTTGTGCAGATATTGTTCACAGATCTCTGGTTGCAGTGAAATTATGGACACATTAATCCATTTGTACACAGCCACAAAATGGAACAATGTGTCCATGATTTCACTGCAACCAGAGATCTGTGAACTATATCTGCACAAATATCTGTGTGTGTGACGTGGGCCTTAGAATCTGAGAGTCCTCAGTGGTTGATACCTTTTAATGGCTAAGGCTGCCTTCACACTTGCACTCCCCTAGCAGCGTTTTTTGGGGTGCAGTAAAAAACGCATTCGTTTTATTAACATGGGCCCTATGGGAGACACCTGCGTTAACGCATGGCACATATAGGCACCATGCATTAATGCATGCGTTTTTGGTGAAAAAATTACTAAGTCCCAAAAGTTCCAAAAAACGTCCTGCACCTCAGGGGACACTATTGGCACCCCCAAATAAAATGCATCCGGTTTTCTAAGGGCTTAAAAAATCGGATTGGGATATGTGACCCTAGAATTACTCATGATCATGATCATGTGTAAGGCTACAAGATAGCCGAAATTTTTTGCCTGAAGACATGATAAACTGACCAGTGCGTTTTTACGTGCTAAGAAACCTGTTTTTACCTGAATACCAATAGATGGAAATTTTACAAAGAACTCAAGGTGCAATTTTCCTCAATTCGCTGGACAATTCTTAGAAGTGATTTAATGCAGCTACAGGCCTGCTGGAGCCTGTGCTGAGAAGGAGGAAAACTGGAGAGAGAAGTCAGTTGAACGGAGCTTTTTTTCTTAATGTAATGTAAAGCAGTATTTTTTACCACCCTCACGCATAGCCAACCAGTAACAAGGTGCATGTACATTTATTGTTTGTCCAATTAGGACTAATAAAAATATGATAAAACTGGCTGGCTCAGAGGTAGGGTTAAACAAACATATATTCAATATTGGACTTCTGCTACCACCATGCTTTACAAGTGGGTCTCTGTTTTTTCTCCTCTTTGGTACTCACTTGTCCCTTGTGGTTATTGGTAACCTAGGTGCCATGGATATGTCTTATGAATTGTCAAATGGCCTATCATGTATGCATTGTAACTATGTCCCATATTGAATATATGGGTGTTTAACACTACCTCTGAGCCTGCCAGTATTATCATATTTTTATTAGCCCTTTGTCCACTTAGTGGACAATTAAACTAGGGATCTCTTACACCTGGTTACAAAGAAGTAGCACATATCTATCCCCCTGACGATATTCAGTACAGAGCAGTTCCAGTGACTTTTATAATTAGAGTTTCCAAATATTATCCACTACTGACTTCATCCCTCTGGGATTCAAGCCATAGAGCAACCCTGGGACCAAGATCAAATAATTGGTTGAAACGTTAGATCCCATTGTCGCATTTAATTTTTGGCACAATTAAATGTTTTTTTCTTGCAATAAGTTCTTGGGAGTGTGCAGTGATTACAGTAACTTCTTCCATATTGATTCAAGAGTTTACCATAGTCCGTTCATTAGCATCTCAACAAACACCCTGTGTCACACCGTTTGATTTATACATAGCACATATAGGAAAGAGCAAATCCTGTTCCTCCATCTCTCTTACATAGCAGTCAGCGGTAAATAAATAGGAATAGGGGACCTTATACAATATTAATGATCAGAGTGACTTTAAATTCAGTGATTATTGACAGCAAGTGCCTTTAGGAAGCTCATTTGCAATAATTGACGTTTCAACGTCGCTCAACCCATGACATTTCAGCGATGTTGCGGTCAATACGTGTCGTGTAACAGTACCTTTAGGCTCTGTGCCCACTTTGCATTTGTGCTGCACTTTTTTCTGTGTTTCTGCAGCAAAAACCATCACCCACAGCTTTATCATTAAAGTCAATGTGATTTTCAAAAAGCTGTGCCCACATGGGCATTTTTAAGTATTGCATATTTGCTGCCAAAAACACATTCGTTTATAAGAGTACTTGTCAATTTACTTGGCCGTTTTGGGACATTTTCTTATTAACAGCCATTCTAATCACCTGGAAAATGCAACACTACAAAACACAGCACAAACATACCACAAACGCATTGCGTTTGTGGTCGTTTTTCAAAAGAATGCTGTGTTTGTTAAGCTTAAAACGCAGCATAAACGCAACACAAAAAAATAAGTCAGTGGGTACATAGCTTGAGACTTCCTATAAAGGAAATCTGTCAGGTCAAAAGTCCATATGTAACTGATATAATTTTCTAATTCCTCACTCTAAACCAGGGGTGGGGAACTCCAGTCCTCGAGGGCTGCAAACAGTTCAGGTTTTCACGATTTCTTTAGTATTGCACAGGGATTGGAATCATCACCAGTGCAAGTGATTATGTTATCACCTGTGCAATACTAAGGAAATCCTGAAAACATGCACTGTTTGCGGCCCTCGAGGACTGGAGTTCCCCACCCCTGCTCTAAACACTCTATTTATGTCTCTTTATTATTTATATTTCCCTTCTATCTTCTGTAATCTTCAAATAAAGAGATTCATTCCATCTGTCAATCGCAGTGAATGAGCTTTCTACTGTTCTCTCCTCATAAGCATAAATATGCATGTCACATACTCACACCACATCACTGCACAGGAGATCACTAGGGGGTGCGGTATTCTCCTCTATGCTCTCCTTGTTTGCATTTGCAGCCAAGAAAGAGGTGAAATACAACACAGAAATTGTCACAGCACACAATGATATCTGCTTAGAGAAATAAATGGAGTCTAGATAAGATAAGCCAGACCTGCAAAAGCTCTCTCCCCCTGTGTCCTCAATAGAACATAAGCTACTGAAACCTGACACTGCACTGTCTGAGAACAAAGGGAGAAGTTAGCTGCTGTGAGGGAGTGCATAATTACATGAAAATGCACCTGGACTATTCTTGTTTGCTTATACACTGTGTGCAGAATTATTAGGCAAATGAGTATTTTGATCACATGATACTTTTTATACATGTTGTCCTACTCCAAGCTGTATAGGTGTGAGAGTCAACTACCAATTAAGTAAATCAGGTGATGTGCATCTCTGTAATGAGAAGGGGTGTGGTCTAATGACACCAACACCCTATATAAGGCGTGCTTAATTATTAGGCAACTTCCTTTCCTTTGGCAAAATGGGTCAGAAGAGAGATTTGACGGATCTGAAAAGTCCAAAATTGTGAGATGTCTTGCAGAGGGATGCAGCAGTCTTGAAATTGTCAAACTTTTGAAGCGTGATCACCGAACAATCACCGAACAATCAGGTGTTTCATGGCAAATAGCCAACAGGGTTGCAAGAAGCGTGTTGGGCAAAAAAGGCGCAAAATAACTGCCCATGAATTGAGGAAAATGAAGCATGAAGCTGCCAAGATGCCATTTCCAGTTTTACAATATTTCAGAGCTGCAACGTTACTGGAATATCAAAAAGCACAAGGTGTACTATACTCAGGGACATGGCTAAGGTAAGAAAGGCTGAAAACTACCACTTTTGAACAAGAAACATAAGATAAAACATCAAGACTGGGCCGAGAAATATCTTCAGACTGATTTTTCAAAGGTTTTATGGACTGATGAAATGAGTGTGACTCTTGATGGGCCAGATGGGTGGGCCAGAGGCTGGATCAGTAAAGGGCAGAGAGCTCCACTCCGACTCAGATGCCAGCAAGGTGGAGCTGGGGTACTGGTATGGGCTGGTATCTTCAAAGATGAACTTGTGGGACCTTTTCGGGTTGAGGATGGAGTGAAGCTCAACTCCCAGACATACTGCCAGTTTCTGGAAGACAACTTCTTCAGGCAGTGGTAAGGGAAGAAGTCGGTATCATTCGAGAAAAACATGATTTTCATGCAGGACAGTGCTCCATCACATGCATCCAACTACTCCACAGCGTGGCTGGCCAGTAAAGGTGTAAAAGAAGAAAAAATAATGATATGGCCCCCTTAGTCACCTGATCTGAATCCCATAGAGAACCTGTGGTCCCTCCTAAAATGTGAGATCTACAGGGAGGGAAAACAGTACACCTCTCGGATTAGTGTCAGTGAGGCTGTGGTGGCTGCTGCATGCAAGGTTGATTGTAACCAGATCAAGCAACTGACAGAATCTATGGATGGAAGGCTGTTGAGCGTCATCATAAAGAAAGGTGGCTACATTGGTCACTAATTTTTTTTGAGGTTTTGTTTTTGCATGTGAGAAATGTTTATTTCTAAATTTTGTGCTGTTATATTTGTTTACCTGGTGAAAATAAAAAAGTGAGATGGGAATATATTTGGTTTTTATTAAGTTGCCTAATAATTCTGCACAGTAATAGTTACCTGCACAAACAGATATCCTCCTAAGATAGCCAAATCTATAAAAAACACTCCAACTTCCAAAAATATTAAGCTTTGATATTTGAGTCTTTTGGGTTGATTGAGAACATAGTTGTTGATCAATAATAAAAATAATCCTCTAAAATACAACTTGCCTAATAATTCTGCACACAGTGTAATAGAGAGGACTAATCCAGGAGCTCCCTGCAGGGTCTGACAATGCTGATAACATGGAAACTACAATAATGATTTTACATGTTTTTAAATGGTCTGACCAGGACCCATTCAAGGGTAATATTAGTATCTTACTGAAAAATGACCTGGCAGTGTCCCTTAAAATTGGGTCACTAAAACTATACAGCAAACACAGTAAATATTTTTACAACAAATAATACACAAAGCACTTACCATAGCATTGTGAATCTGCAAAAGAGAGTAAAAGAGAAGATATTTTAATTATACAAGATGGAGAATTTTGTTTTAGATGAAATTAACATTCCTATTTTCATATCTTTATTAAATTCAAACTGTCCTTTAAACAGATAATCTGGCCTAAAGGGCCTATTATGGTACGTGCACATGATCAGGAGTGCCAGCGATCTGCACACAGCGTGTTTTCTCTTGTGGAGACTCTGGTGTTCTGTGCAAGAGAATGCGCTGTCAGTGCCCACATTCAGGATAAAACTTGCTCCTCCACGAGCATAAGTTGACATGTTGTGGATCAGAAAGAGGCACCACATCGGGAGTTTACACCTCAGAAAAAATAAGTGGACATCGGATTTCTTTAAATCCAATTCACTGTGATTGTACTGTCCAATGCAGCAGTTTGGAATAATTTAGCAAGAACGCACTGAGTCTAAAACGTTGATAGCACTGATCATGGGCACAGGTCCTTAAAGGTTACCGGTTGTCAGGGAAGACCAAAGAACCACTTGATACAGCACCATATCCAAGTGCCTTCTAAGGCTACTTTCACACTACGATTTTTGTAAAATCCGATGCTGTCCGATATAAATCGGACAGCATCGGATTCTTCTAATGCCTGGAATCGGGTGCCAAATAGGCATCCGATTCCGACAGAAAATAGGATGCCCGCCCTCCTGTCAGATCGCTCCCTGAGAGCTGTCAGTCTCTCCCCCGGTCCTCTTCTTTATCCCTGTGTCTCCCCTCTTGGCCCCCGGTCCTGTGTCTCCCCTCTTGGCCCCCGGTCCTCTCATCCCCTGTGTCTCCCCTCTTGGCCCCCGGTCCTCTCATCCCCTGTGTCTCCCCTCTTGGCCCCCGGTCCTCTCATCCCCTGTGTCTCCCCTCTTGGCCCCCGGTCCCGCGTCTCCCCTCTTGGCCCCCGGTCCTCTCATCCCCTGTGTCTCCCCTCTTGGCCCCCGGTCCTCCTATGCGTCCTCCTCCTCTCCTCTTGTCCTCCTCCTCTTGTCCTCCTCCTCCTCCTCCTCTCCTTTCTCACCTGTCCACGACTCCTGCACGGTCCCGCGCGTCTCCGGTGCCTTGCTGTTCTGTCTCAGTGCAGCCAGGACCTCTCGTGATGTCACAATCACATGACTGCCGGCTATTGGTTCCTGGCAGTCATGTGATTGTGACATCACGGCAGGTCTTATCAGCACAGACGGCAAGATACCTGGAGACACCGGAGATGCCGGGAGACGTCGGGGGCCTCGTGGACAGGTGAGCATAGATTTTTTTTATTTTTAATTAACCCATTCATTCACTTTTGGAGCGATTTTAGTGTACTGAGCATGCTCAGTACACTAAAATCGGTCCGAGGAGACATGAGATGTTTCCTCGGACCCTTCTCCATAGGGCCCCATGTTAAGTTGATCGGGTCGGATCGGATGTGCACTAAATGCCATCCGATCTGGTCCGATCCGAATCTGTCAGATTTTATTTTCGGTGCAAAAATCGGAGCAAGCTCCGATTTTTGCACCGATAAAAATATCGGACAGATTCGGATCGGACCAGATCGGATGGCATTTAGTGCACATCCGATTCGGTCCGATGCCCATAGGCATACATGGGGTCCGAAAATCGGTCCGATGCTGTCCGATTTTCATCGGACAGCATAGGAAATGCTAAAATCGTAGTGTGAAACCAGCCTAAGAGCTTTAACTGCTCTGATGGACTTGAACATTTTACTGTACGTATTACAGGAGTAGTCATTTATTGGATTGTCTGGCCCATAATACTACATGTCTACTGCACCGACCACTTCAGCCTCTTTATGGCCTGTTTTTTGCTTTTATAATATTAGAATTGTCCGTGATGCAATTATGTTTTTATTTTAGGATAATCAGCATTCATTGATATCAGACGACTATTTCTAACAACTACATTTTTAAGAAATAGTGGCAATTTAATCCATGTTCCCGTTAGCTCCAAATAGCCTAGCGGAGCAATACTGAACTGACCCTATGGACAGTATTGGTACATAACTGGAAAACAGTAGTAGTGAACTTCTAATTTCATACAATCTGTTTAACTAATAAATAGGGGGTAATTGACACTTGTATCCAAATGTATCCAATACTATTAGTCCCCAAATTGCAGCACATTTCCAATCTGCTTTGAAAACCAAATGTAGTGTGATCATTTCTTTAAAAAAGGTTGGATATGGTCTTATCGATGTTGGAAAGCAAAGTAGTCCTTATAAACATTAATAGATATTTTATTATGAAAACAAAACATTAAAATACATTTGTAAATGTAGTCCAGAAGTATTTTTTTGTGTGCAATAATACACAGTTTGTGCATTAATAAACCAAACATGTGCAGTAATAAAACAAATTTTGTGCAGGATATGTGATAGTGATATTACAAGGAGGGTATATACTAACTAGAACTACAACTGTCTTCCAGCATTCCCCAGGTTCAGAGAGCACTGACCACATGAGGAGGTGGTCTGTTTCACTTTCTTTCCAAGCCTCTGCACACAAGCTCCACCCCCTAAGGTCACATAAAAGCCTTCATTGATGATTTCCATTGGATATATCTGCACATGTCCTGTGATGGACACACATGTGAATGACTGGGTATAGTGGGTACAGTAGGTCCCCAGAGCTAAGTCTTGTAACAAGTGTACCCAGCACATATGGCCACAAGAGATCAGTAGATTTATGGACATCATCAATGATGATTTTTATTGAATGATAACAAGAAGAGATCTTAAAAACTGTAAGGAACAGATGTAGAAAGTATAATATTCTTAGTTACTCTTTATGAAATGACTAACAATTCTTTGCTCACTCTAGTATACTTCTTAAACTATGGAACATATTAAATGCAATAGATTTTTTTTCATACTATATCTAAAAAATGTAAAATTGAAAAAAAGATGGAAGAAAATATGCAAACAATACTAACTACACCCTTTAAAAATTGTGTAATCTTCAGTAAACAGATGTTACCTGCATATTTCAGCAGAGAGCACAAGGCAAAGAAGAGAAGAAACTTCATTCTGTAAGTGTTTTGTCTCTTCTTCAGGACGAGATGCAGATATTCTTACAACTGTGATGCACACGGTGTCTGTTGTGTTTTTAGGGGAATATCTCCTAAGGAGGAAGAAACATTCTAGATTTGTAGGGGATGTAAAAGGACAGAGATGTATAGACTGAAGAGAGTTAGGTAAAATCCACAAGGGAGGTACTAGTTTGGAGTGTAAATGTCTAACTGCATTCCTCTTTGTACAGTCTTGGCGTTGGCCTTCAATGTTTTGCATATGTAGTTTAGGAATCTAACTACAGAAACAATAGATAACACATTTGAAGATGAGCTGTTGCCCTACCTTACCCTCAAGGCTTCATGTCATGAGATTTTTATGAAACTATGGGAGAAGGTTCATTTTTTTTATATATTGACGTTTGTGTAACTGATATAATAGGATAGTTTAGAGGAAATAAGCTACTTCCTTTAATTAGGGGAACTTTGGAACATTTTTGCCTGTACAAGTATTTAGGAATCTTAAAGTGAATCTGTCAGTAGAACCAAACTTTCTAGGCCATCTATATGGGCATCTAGATGATAAAAGTTAAATGAAAATAATACATTGATATCTGCAATGCAATGTCTTATTCCAGAGAACTCCTCATTTTTCTTAATATGTAAACAATCTGTTATTATCTTTAAAGAGGACCTGTCACCAAACCAGGCATGGTGATCTAATTACAGCACTGGATGCAGCATGTCTGCAGCATGCAGGCAAGGGGTCCCCCAGCACTTGAGCAGCCCTGTACCCCGAGATAATACACTTAGAAAACTTACATGCTCCAGCCATTAAGGAGGTGGCTAGGGGCAGGAGCCGAAGGGCAGATTCACACCCCCTGCATGTGTAATCTGCCCAGCGCTGCCAATCACTCTCTCCCTCTTCAGCAGCATTTAAACAGATGCTGGTGCTGCTCAGAGAGTAGTTAAGTCCTGGCCAGATACTGATAAAAGGACAGTTAAGCACATATTGGAAAAGCTAAAGGACACTTTTGATACTCGCACCGCAGCAGAAGTAAAAATGAGGTACTTTGGCTGCAAACAAAGGGTGCAGGACAGACTATGCCCTCAACCTCCAGCAGATCGACCCTGACAGTGCGCAGGAGGAGGACAGACTGTAAACAGAACAGTTTATAGAGGGGCTCCTGTCCAACACGCATAAGACACAGCTATGTATTATGTCCCTACAGAACCCCGACATGAACTTTGCTCAATTCAAGGATCGGGCAATCCGCATGTGTTGGCAGCTGCACATCATTCAGGATTCACTGAAAGCGTGTTAACAACAGAGCTTAGCTTTAATTAGCAACAAACAGGTACAGATACAAAGGTCTTTGTGAAAACAGGAATATACATCTTATTCCATCTGTTTTTGCCTTAAATCCGTTTGTGGGAACATTTTGGATATTTTTTTTCAAAGTCCAAAAACGCATATGCGTTAATGCATGTGTGTGTGCATTTTTCAAAAAAAGCATGTGTTTTGTGCAGCATCCCAAAAAACGCTGCTAGCAGCGATTTGAGGGGCTTTTAAAAAACGCCTGCGGTTTTTTAACATGGGGCCCTATGGGAGATGCATGCGTTAACGTATGGTACATATAGGCACCATGCATTAACGCGTATGTGTTTTCGGTGAAAAAATGACTAAGTCCCAAACTTTCCCAAAAACGTCCAGGACCTCGGAGGACACTATTGGCACCCTTAGAAAACTAGATCCAGTTTTCCTAGGGGTTTAAAAAAGCACATGGACTTGTCTTAAATGTCCCTTTGCAGCATCAGCAAGCTGCTGTGCTTCTCTTCACATGCACAGACACAGGAAACTGGTCACATGGTATTTCCTGTGCATGAGCCTCTGGGAGTGTTTTCCTTTTTTTTTTAAACTAACTTTACTGACAATACACAAACATAGCAATATAACACTTACACATACAGGATTGGAGTTGTTGCACTAAACATATTCCAACGCTACCACTCAACAACTACTTATCCTGTTAGTCCCCATTGCGGTTCTAAGTCCTCAAACTTGGCTCTTAGCAATGGTTTTGTCATACCATCTGCAAACATCTTGTCAGACTCGAAATACTCAAACTCTTGTACATTATGTTCCACTAAGTCACGTAAGTGGTGATGCTTAATGTCGATGTGTTTAGTCCTTGCACTAATCTTCTCAGTGCTGGCAAGTTTAATGCATCCTTGGTTGTCCTCATAGATAACTGTTAGCTGAGCTAGTGGCTTGCTGAAATCTTCCAAAAGTTGTTTTAACTAAATAACTTCTTGACTTGTATAAGCAGCTGACACATATTCTACTTCTTTAGAAGACAATGTGACTGACACTTGTTTTCTTCTGGACCAAGAAGTTTAATTTTCTCCTAACTTCTTCTCCTTCCAACTATAAGTAGGATGTATCTATTGGTGTTGATGCACCTTTGGCTTCTGACAGTTCAAACTGATTTAGGAGTGCAGAAATTTTAGAACTTTGACTGAGAAGAAAACTCCCATCTTCCTCTTTCTGGATTTGGATTCCCAAATAATATGTCACATTTCCAAGGTCCTTAGTCTAAAAGTGCTGGTTGAGAATTTCACCTAGCTTTGTAATTTATTTTTCATCTTGATGAGACATGATTACATCGTCCACATATAGGAGAACATTCATCCACTCCTTTGCTACAGTTTTCTTATCTAAACATGGATCAGCTTTAGACCTTTTAAATCCTTCATCCATCAAAACTTTGTTCATTTTTGAGTTCCATGCTCTTGCCTACTGATTAAGCCTATAGAGAGATTTTTGCATTCTACAAACAAGGTGCTCTTCACCCTTTTTGATATATCCCTCGGGTTGGCTCATGTACAACTCTTCTTCAATATCACCATGTAGGAAGGCTGTTTTGATGTCAAAATGTCTCACTGTCATCTGTTGAACTGCAGCTACGGACATTAAAGTTGTGAATGTGGTTTGCTTCGCACCTGGAGAAAATGTAGCATCATAATCTTCACCATACTTTTGAGAGTACCCTTTTACGACCAATCTTGCTTTAAACCGGTGAACTTTACGTTCTGAATCATATTTGTTTTTGAAGACCCACTTACATCCGATAGCTCTTTTTCTTTGTGATAGCTCCGTAAGCTCTCATGTCTGGAGTTGGTGAAGGGACGCCATCTCTTCATTAGCACCATTTATCCACTTCTGCATCTCGTGGACAGGCAGGTTTTTCATCTCTTGCCATGACTGTGGCTCTGGTTCAGGAAGTGTTCTGATTCTATAAGAAAGGCATCTAGCTGGGACCTTTGTTGGTGTTTCTGATCTCTGACTGGAGGTTGACTTGGTTCTTATGTTTCTTCCATGCTGGATTCAAAGCTTATCCAGACTTCACTGTTTTTTTTTCAGCGCCTGGGTTTGGTGATTGAGATTCTTCTTCTTCTTGTTTCTTTGCTTGAATAACTGGTGTAACTTCATGAAATTTGAGCGAAACAGTGTTCTCATCAATCACTACATCTCTGCTGATTATTACTGTGTTGGTCTCTGGGTGCAGGATTCTGTATTAGAGATGAGCCACCACCCTAATGCTCAAATTCGAATTTGAGATTTGTGTGTCGAATGTTCGTTGAATGTTGAAAATTCAATGGCAGGCTACAGAAAACGCATAGAAAACACCTTCAAAGGGCTCCAAAAGCTGCCAAACTACTCAGAATGGACAACAAACACCACAAAAAGTGACAATTCAAACACAGTACAAATAGTCAAAGGCTAAGTGGCTTAAGTTTTCTATATTAAGTAAAAGAGGTGCAAGAGTAAAAGGAGAATGAGACACAGGCATGGGCATGTCACACCCTTCTTAAATCATGTAAAACATAGCAAGGGGACTCCAACAAGAATCCTTACTCCTTTCAAAGGGTCACACATACAGCAAAATGGCATCAATTCTCCCAGACCTAAAATTATTGAATTTCCCAGCTTGCATGCATGGCACAGGGTCTGGAACAGGACCTGGCCTAGCATTTCAAGGTTAAACCTTGCTCAGCAACTAAACGTTTTGTGGAGTATTACAGTAAAAACTACATAGGTAGGTCAGTGACCTGAATAGGCCTAGTGGGCCGGATTCCCTCGAAGCTCATGAAAGCGCTCCCGTCAATGTTATGCCCTGCCACACACAGGTGGGGCCACAATTAGTTTTGTGGAGTACTACATGAATTCACAGAGAGGTAGGTCAGAGACCTGTTTAGGCCTAGAAGGCCACAAGAAGTCAAAGCTCGTGCAAGCGTCCTCATAAAGTCATGCCCCGCCACACACAGGTGGGACCACCATTAGTTTTGTGGAGTACTACATGAATTCACAGAGAGGTAGGTCAGAGACCTGTTTAGGCCTAGAAGGCCACATGAATTCAAGGCTCGTGCAAGCGTTCCCATAAAAGTTATGGCCCGCCACACACAGGTGGGACCACCATTAGTTTTGTGGAATACTATAGAAAAAGCAGAGAGATACGTCAGAGACCTGTTTAGGCCTAGAAGGCCACATGAAGTCAAAGCTTGTGCAAGCGTTCCCATAAAAGTCATGCCCCCCCACACACGGGTGGGACCACAATTTGTTTTGTGGAATGCTATAGAAAAAACAGAGAGATACATCAGAGACCTGTTTAGGCCTAGAAGGCCACATGAAGTCAAAGCTCGTGCAAGCGTTCCCATAAAGTCATGCCCCGCCACAGACAGGTGGGACCACCATTAGTTTTGTGGAATACTGTAGAAAACAAGAGATATCAGAGAATGTTGGCTAGAGTCACATGAAGTCAAAGCTTGTGCAAGCGTTCCATAAAGTCATGCCCGCCAACACAGTGGGACCCCATTAGTTTGTGGAGTACTACATGAATTCACAGAGAGGTAGGTCAGAAATGTTTAGGCTTAGAAGGCACATGTAGTCAAGCTCATGCAAGCGTTCCCATAAAGTTATGCCCCGCCACACATAGGTGGGACCACAATTAGTTTTGTGGAGTACTACATGAATTCACAGAGAGGTAGGTCAGAGACCTGTGTTTGTGCTTAGTAGGCCAGATAAATTCAAAGCTTGTGCAAGAGTTCCCATAAAAGTAATGCCACACTACACACAGGTGGGACCACCATTACTTTTGTGGAATACTATAGATAAAACAGAGAGATAGTCAGAGACCTGTTTGTGCCTAGTAGGCCGGATAAAGTCAAAGGGAACCTGTCACTGAATATTGGAGATGATCCACCACCCTAGTGTTCGAATTCGATTCGGTTTGTCGAATTGGGGGTGTGTTTGTCGAATGTTCGTCGAATGTTCGTCAAACACCATCGAATATCATTGAAAACAATGTCAGGAAAAAACAAACACATACAAACACATAAAAAAACATGGAAAACAACTTCTAAGGTGTCGAAAAGGTGATGACTCACCGTAGCCGGGTTCTGCACGTCGCAGGCGTTGACTCTCCTGTGTCACGGAACCGGCCTGCGGCTGTGGGGCCCGGTGGTCCAGACCAATAGGGGGGATGGCTGAACAGTAGAGATTAATTGTCTTCGTGACGCCACCTGTGGGTGTTCCGGTAACTGTACCGACGCTGCTAGACCTCTGGGGGATGTTAGGCAGCAAGATGGGACGCTCCCCACAGGATGAGCGGGAGTCTCCGCTGCGGACACATCATTATGAACAAAAATGACCCTGCTTTCACTGCGTTTGTGTCTGCATGCCCTCTGCATGCAGACACAAACGCAAATGTGAAGGTAGCCTAACCCCATTTCTGGGGCCTGAGGTATAAGGCACATGGGTAGCTAGAGCCTGAGGTAGACAGCACAAGGGTAGACAGAGACTGAGGTAGAAGGCACAAGGGTAGGCAGAGCTTGAGGTATACAGCACATGGTTACACGGAGCGTGAGGTATACAGCACATGGGTACACAGAGCATGGGGTACACAGCACGTGGGTACACAGGGCCAGAGGTATATGGCACATGGGTAGACAGAGCCTGAGGTATACGGCACATGATTACATGGAGTTTGAAGCATACGGCACACGGGTACACGGAGCACAAGGAATACGACACATGGGTACAATGAGCGTGAGGCATACGGCACTTGGGAACACAGAGCCTGAGGTGTACGACACATGGGTACACTGAACCTGAGGCGTACAGTACATGGGTACACTGAGACGGAGGCATATGGCACACAGGTACATGGGGCCAGAGTCATACAACTCATGGGTACACAGAACATGGATACACTGAGCCTGAGGCATATGGCACATGGGTACACAGGGCCTGAAGTATAAGACACACAGGTATACAAAGTACAAGGTACAAAAAGAGATCCAGCAACACATCCAAATGAAGGTAGATAAAAATCAATGTGGACATATATGATTTTAACATGGCTTCACATGATTTTTATCTCCCTCCCTTGGCTATGTTTCTGGATGCAGCTCCTTCTTATACTGCTGACAGTTTTCATCCCTGCACAGCCGACGATCACAGAGCAGACACTTTATTTATTTACTTAGCTGACACCTTTAGATTTACTCACGGACTTCCCGAGGTGGAGGAATTGTTTATTTAAGATAAGCAGAAGGTGATTGTAATCCTCCCGGGAGCTGAGCTGGACTGTGCAGAGGCTCCTGCTTCACAGAACGCCTCACGCTGACTATGTTTCAGGTCGGAGACAATTCCGGCACGCACCGCTGCTGATTTAAAGGAACCGCGCTACAAATAAAAGCAAAGTGGCCACAGGCCAGATCAGGTAACATGGCGGGCTGGACCCGGCCCGGGGGCTGGACGTTCCCCACCACTGCCCTTGAGGCTCGGGGTGAAACCAGGTGTTCTAAGGTGTTGTAGTGTTGTTAGGTGTTTTGTGTGAGTGATGTTTGCTGTTAGCTCCATTCATGCCCTAAGGAGTTCTGTGGTGCCCAACAAGGTGCCAGGGTGCCACAATGACAAACTTCTCAAAAGATACAACAAACACATGGAAAAGTGACAAGTACATATAAAAATGCAAAAAGAAAAGAGATGGACGAGTAAAACAAGGAGGAGACACAGATATAGGCATGTCATGCCCTTCGAAAATCCCTTTTTACTCCAGTATTTGTAAGGCATCATGCAGACAATGAGCATTGCTTGATTTTTACTTCAGTATCTGTAAGGACACGTTCAGACGATGAGTATTTCTTGATTTTTACTTCAGTATGTGTAACGCCACGTTGAGACGATGAGTATTTTGTGATGTTTTTCCTCACTATCTGTAAGGCCTCGTGCAGACGATGAGTATTGTGTCCCATTTAGGGGACTACAAGAAGCGTCTCCCTTTTTTTCCAAAAATTTGGGCACAGACACCACTTAAAGGGATCCTGTCACCTCCAAAACGCCTCCTAAGCTATCAAAACATGTCCCTGCAGCATCCTATCACTAATCTCACACTCCTTTTGTCTCCTAAAAGCATCCTGTGAAAGTGTAGAAAAACGTTTTAATACTGACTCGTAAAGGTACCTTTACACGCCACTACAGACGGGTAAAAACAACCGGGTTTAGGAGACAAATGTATCTTGCACCGTCAAATCAACCCGAGGTAGCGGCGTGTAAAGTAGGTTGTTACCACCCGTCACTTTCGGCACCTGTTTCAGAGCAGTGCTCTAAAACAGGTCGATTTCAACCCGATGGTAGCGGCGTGTAAATAAGGAACAGGAGGGTTTTTTGCGAAACCTAGGTATCTACCTGGGGCGTGACACAGCCTCCGGGATACCGCGCCCCATCATCGATCATTGGTGGCAGCTCCTGCGTTACGATTGGCTCTCCCCTCACCGGGCGCCATCTTGTATGAGCTGTCACTTCAGCACTAGAGATACGCGCCGTATGCACGATTTGAGACATTACTCCAATTACACTGCCACACAATTGCGGAACGCCAAAGTACTTGACGTTATGGTCCTATGTAGTTGACATTGTCATACCACATACAAAGGGAGATTGGTGTACACAACGCATAAGGTTGCAGTACGCAAAGCCCTGGGTTCCTGGACTGTAGATGCCACAGAAGTGTTTCTGGCATGTCACTGCGCGTACGGCGACTTAGAATTTTGGAACGCCCCACAAGCGGCTGTAATGCCGTCATGACGTTTGTTTCAGTTTCACTCTGCCTGCAAGGTGCTAGACCCTCCCCTGCACACATAGCGGCATAGTCATGGCTGCCACACAGCGCGCACCAACGTGGGGGATGGCGAAGTTGATAATTCTCATTGACCTATGTGACCGCTATGATTATTGGGGCCACCATCACCACCAGCACCCCATGCTGCGCAATCGCAGCACCGTCAGGCGGATTCAGCGTTCCCTGCTCCACAAACTGGGGGTGGCGAGGGACGCTAAACAGATCCAGAAAAAGATCTCGGATCTGAAATCCAAGTGCCCAGGCCGCATTGTGGACATCCGGGCCAGGATTGCCAGGCTGCGTGGTGAGTAATTGATGTCCCCAAACACACACCTGCACATGTACATGTACCAAACTACACAGCAATGTCTACAAACATATTAGAAGGAGAGTGTGTTCCACGGTGTGGCCACTGCAATGTGGTAACATATATTCAGCCTAATTTGGAGGGGGAGTATATGCATCCAACATAACCTTTGCTCCTCTAGGTTATGCTGGAAAAACATAGGCACACAATCTATATGTTGGCGAAGAATGTGTTTAAACTTGGTAATCAAGGATGTGTCATTTTATTTACAAATACAGATGGTGAGGAATCTTCATCTGAAGAAAGGCACCATGCCCCACCCGCAGGTGGCCCAGCAACACCACTGCCACATGAGGAAGTGGTCTCCGGCAGCAGAGAAGAGGTTACAAGACTGCTTTGATTGTACAGACTGGGAGGTGTTATGTGCCAGGGAACATAATGATGATGTTAATGAGGTTACTGGGAGAGTTACTGATTACATCAACTTTTGTACTGACAATATTGTACCTATTCATGAGATTCGGTGTTATGCAAACAACAAGCCTTGGATTACAAAAGAATTGAAACACCTACTAAACAGAAAGAAAAAAGCTTTTAACAGCAAAGACAAGGAGGAGATGAAAACTGTACAGAGAGACTTAAAGGGGAAAATTAAAATTACCCGTGAAGCATTCAGAATTAAATTGGAAAATAAATTGTCACACAACTCTAGAGAAGTGTGGGCGGGAATGAAGCTATTGACTGGGTTTAAGGCAAGGTCAGATCAGGGGGATGGGGGGCTGATCATGGCTAATGAAATGAATGAGTTTTTCAACAGATTCAATGATAAATGTGCAATGTCAACAGGGGAGAAGGCCGGGGAGCGACAAGCAATATCAACTGGGGGGAGGAAGGTAGAGACTTTCTTGATCTCAGAAAATGATGTGAGGGAACAGTTTAGTAAGCTGGTCATTGGTAAAGCAGCAGGGCCTGATGGTATCTGTCCACGTGTCCTCAGAGTGTGTGCAAATCAGTTGTGCACTGTCTTCCAGCACCTGTTTAACTGGAGCTTACAATCACAGAGAGTACCAGTTCTATGGAAGACTTCTTGCCTGGTGCCGGTTCCCAAGACTACCTTCCCGAGCTCCCATAACGACTATAGACCGGTGGCCTTAACATCGCATGCGATGAAGTCCTTGGAGATAATTGTACTTGCCTACTTGTGTCCGAGGGTGTCTGCTTTTACGGACACCCTTCAGTTTGCGTATCGGCAGAGTCTGGGGGTGGACGATGCTGTAGCGTATCTGCTACAAACAGTACATTCCTTTTTGGACAATGATGGAACCACTGTGTGTGCCATGTTCTTCGATTTCTCCAGTGCATTCAACACCTTACAGCCACTATTATTACGTAAAAAGCTGGTTGAAATGGCGGTTGATGAGGGACTAGTGAATTGGATCATTGATTACCTGTCGGACAGGCCACAGTTCGTAAGGTTGGGGACGGCCGTATCGGATAGTGTTCGGAGCAGTGTTGGAGCCCCTCAGGGAACGGTGCTGTCGCCATTCCTTTTTACGTTATACACAGCTGATTTTCAGTATAAATCAGACCTTTGTCACCTTCAGAAGTACTCTGATGACTCAGTGATAGTCGGAGGTATTGAGAGAGGCCGGGGGGAGGAGGAATACAGAAGGGTGGTCTCGGACTTTGTTGACTGGTGCCAGGCTAACCATTTAGAACTCAACGTAAAGAAAACCAGGGAGTTGGTGTTGAGTTATGGAAGGTGCATGAAGGATTGCTTACCTATCACTATTGATGGTCAGGATGTGGAGATGGTGGAGAATTTCAAATATTTGGGGGTTCACCTGGACAGCAAGCTTGATTGGAGGTGCCATATGGAGAAGGTTTGCAAGAAAGGGATGAGTAGACTTTACTTCCTAAGGAAATTAAGGTCGTTTAATGTGTGTAGCAAAATGCTTGAAATGTTCTACCAATCTATTGTGGCGAGTGCAATCTTTGCTGCAATAATATGCTGGGGTAGTAGTGTGCGCACAGCTGACGCTAATAAGCTGAATAAAATTATCAAGAAGGCTAGTGCGGCGGTGGGTCTACAACTTAGGACTTTTGAGGGGTATTAGAGGATAGAATTAATAAGAAATGCAAGGCTATAATGAGCAATAATACACACCCGCTCTCTGAACTGTTTGCGAAGCAGAAGAGCACATTCAGCAAGCGTCTAATCCAACTAATGTGTATAAAGGAAAGATACAGAAAATTGTTTGTTCCGACAGCTGTGGGGATGTTTAACAAATGTATAAGTGTAAAGTATCCCAAGACTATGTGAAGTTCTATGTGTATGGGGGGAATAGGTGAGGTACATGTACCAGTCTACCCGCATCTGCTGTCCATATACACTTATTTTGTAAAGTGTGAAATGTTCTTGATCTTTGTTCTGCTGCTGTAATACTGTAATTTCCTCCGGGATCAATAAAGTTTATCTTATCTTATCTTATCTTATGAGGCTGCTGTGCCACACTCGCCCCCTATGCCTCCACGGGCACCAGGGCCTCAGGAGCCAGACAGCCCATCACCTCCAGGGCCAGAGGACGTTGAGGAGGTGGCTTTACCAGCAGGGTCGGAGGCCTATGACCACCTTTCCTGAGATGGCTGGATGGAGGAGGAGGACGGGCAACCATCACCACCATGGCCACAGGAGGCCGAGTACCTGCCAGCACCTTATGGGCCTGAGGAGGGTTCTCTCTCGAGCCCAGGCCCCCTTTTGCCGGAACACCATATCATGTGGCCACAGAGCCCCAGCCCTGGAGTCACACCACCTCCCACTGTGTCGAGCTCCGTGGCAAGCCCTGGGGTGGCCATGTCACCCGAGTCCGAGTTGGCAACAGACAGTGACTATTCTGGTAAGTGTTTAAGTTGGCCACATACACCCTGCACACTGTAATCACTGTTGTGTGTTTTCACCATGACGATGTTCACACACTTTGTTTTCATCAATGTTTATCTATTTGTGCAGATGGCGAACGTGCTGGGGCTGCTGGATGGAGCTTGAGCCCATTACTATCCCCACCTGATGGTGAGGATGAGCTGGAGCCAGAGGGTAAGGAGCAGCATTTTTTTAGTCATGATGATCCATGCCCAGCGACTGTTGTGTAGTAACTTGTTTTTACCCTCCCCAATACAGGTGTCCCTACCATGGAGGCAGTCATCCGTGCCCACCATGATTTTGTGTCCCGAATGACAAGGGCATACGAACACGGGCTGCAGGACTTGGCTCGGTTGGCTGCCATGCTCGAGGCCCTACAGCACCCACATGGCGGCCTGCCATAAGCTTCATGCCTACGCCATGTTTTTTTGCCAAACATGGCCACAAAAACTCTTGTACATGTTGGACTTTGACATACGTCAACCCTGTTGCCCTGTTGGCATTTGTTTTTATTTTTGTTTTGTTAGGCCACGTTGACCTCTTTTCTTATAGTGTCCCACATTGGGACCATGGGGAGTGTGTTGTGGCTACCCTGTTGGCTTCTTTTCTTTTAGTGTCCCACATTGGGACCATGGGGAGTGTGTTGTGGCTACCCTGTTGGCCTCTTTTCTTATAGTGTCCCACATTGGGACAGTATGGACTGTGTGGTGTCTACCCCGTTGGCCTCTTTTCTTATAGTGTCCCACATTGGGACCATTGGGAGTGTGTTGTGGCAACTCCTACCCTCAAACACAATTGTGTATATTGTGGCAAATGTGTGTCACACATGTTTGTGTCAAATAAAATTTGAAATTAAAAATTATGTGTGTTCTTTGATGTCACTACACACATGTTGTGGTGGCCAACATGTTAAGTCCCTAACTGGGTGCCCCAGATGAGTTGACCTCTTTGAAGTCTAACTGCATGTTACCACGCCACATTGTGTTCCTGCACTGCCGCCATTGCCCACAATGTGTGGATACTCTCCCCTATATTTGGACCAGAAACATTCACAAAGTAAACACTATTTGTTTCTTAGTGGGCAAATTGAAGACTCAAATGTGTGGTTCAAATAAATTTAATTTTCAAAATAAAAAAACACATAAATTACCGTATTTTTCGCTTTTTAAGACGCACTTTTGTTTCCCCCAAACATTGGGGGGAAACGGGGGTGCGTCTTAAAAAGAGAATGTAAAAAAAAAAAAATATGAAAAATTTAAAATTACACATTACCGGGCCCGGGGGGTGCGGGTGCCAAGCGGGGGTGCTGGGGGCACGTTCCGGAGGTTGAGGGGCACGGGTGTATGGCCGTAGATGCAGGGGAGTACCGGCAGCAGTGAGCGCTGGGCGCCGCCATGTTTTTTTGTGGGCGGTTGCATTCAATATGTGCAGCCAGCCAGTAGAGGTAGACACTGCAAATTGGCCGCGGGTCTCCTCTATGGCCGCGGCCATTTTGTTGAAGTCTGTGCTGCCTGATACACATAGGGAATGCATCCGCCAGAAAAAAACATGGCGGCGCCCAGCGCTCACTGCTGCCGGTACTCCCCAGCATCTACGACCATACACCCGTGCCCCTCACCCTCTGGAACCTGCCACCGGCACCCCTGCTCAGCAGCCACAATTCCATAATAGGTAAGGTAAAGCCATATATAGGGAATGGGGGATATAAAAAAGATGGGGGTACTTAACAGGATGAGGGCATATATATACAGGATAGGGATGGGGATGGGGGCATATACATAGGATGGGCGGACATATTTTCAGGATAGGGCACATGTACAGGATGAAGAACATTTAGATAATATGGGGGAATGTATATTCCAGGATGGGGGTATATATACAGGATTTGGGACCATATTTACAGGATGGGGACATGTGTGCCATAATGAGGGTATATATACCAGGATGGGGGGGGCATATGTACCAGGATGGGGACATTTATACTGATTATAAGACAGACACTGGCATTATAAGACGGACCCCATTTAACATTAAAAATTATTTTTTTTCTCTTTTCGTTCACCAAATTTGGGGGTGCGTCTTATAATCAGGTGCGTCTTATAAAGCGAAAAATACTGTAAATGTAACACAGGGCAAATAGCCCACCAGAGAAATAACATTTTACACACAAACACAAAGCCAAATGTGTGGCTGAAATACATAAGTCCAGAAGGCCAATTCAGTGCATTGGTGTCAGTATTCCAGGTTTTCCAGCCTGCCGTTTGACAATATTGCCCTCAGTCAACATGGAGATCATTGTTTTGTTTGCCCTTCTTCCTGTCTCGTTTGCATAAAGACCTGGCTCAGGTGATCATTAATTGCTTGAGTATACTGGTTCCTGGTCTGCTCCTGCTCAGCTGCTCTCCTTGGTCCACTTACTTCCCTGGAGCTCTGTGAGATCTTTGTCTTCCTACAGCTTACTGCAGTGTGCTCCCTGTAGTGCCGCTGCTATCATCAGGCTCGGACGTCTTAAAGTGTGTGTAAGCAACTTCCTGGTTATTACTTTATGTACTGTTTGCTCTCTGGAACTTGTGTTTACATTTCCTTCTTGAGACTATGTTTTGAACTCCTCACCCGGTCATCCGGGTGTGGGGACCTTTTTGCCACAGACTATATTCATCCGGTCGTTCCGGTACAAGGATTTGTGCTATGGACTACATTCATCCGGATCTACATATTTTGGACTATTTGTTTATCGGACTGTTTTCGTAAGGACTGTGCTTGGCAGTATATTTTGGGGTCGTGTTCTTTTTGTATGTTTATTTGCTGTGTACTAAGTTCACATTGTTTGCTGTGTGTGTATAAATACTTTGCACCCAAGTACCCGTCTCTGCTCTTCATTGCCCTTAAGCGATCAGAATCCTCAAACCTATACAATAGTATTACATTATACTCAAGCCCAGAAAGAGGATTCTGCTTAGGGCAATGACGGAGACACGGGTGGAGAAGCTTTTCTCCATGGTTAACTCCTTGCAGCAGGAGATGGAGGCGGTGCAAAATAAGGTCATAGACATGGAGAGACAGCTGGGCCATAATCACCAGGCTGTGGGTCAGGCTCTCCTGGATGTGCAAACCAGAGTTGAGGTTCTGGAAAATGTACCCACACCAGCCACCAGTATGCCTAAATTACCCCCGTTTCGGTTCGGTGGTGATCGTGGTCAGTTCCGTGGGTTTATTAATCAATGTATGCTGTTTTTCGATGTACATGCTAACTATTTCCGGTCAGATCGGTCAAAAGTATTATGTATAGTCATGTTGTTAACATCACGAGCACTGGCTTGGGTCAATCCCATGATTGAAAGTCACGATATCCGTTTGAATAACCTGGATAATTTTGTAACAGCAATGGCGCAAATGTTTGATGACCCTAATCGCCGTACTACCGCAGAAACAGCTCTGCTTTCCCTACGTCAAGGAAAGCGGTCTGTCATTGAATATGGTACCGAATTTAAAAGGTTAGTGGTGGATGTCGATTGGGGAAATAATGCGCTGTTATCGATTTTCAAAAAGGGACTGTCCGGTGCAATCAAGGACGAGTTAGCCCGGGCCGAGTCTCCCCAGGACTTTGAACTGTTCCTTCAACACTGTGTGCGCATTGATACCCGATTGACGGAACGTAGACAGGAAAAATGGGCAGCTGTAAACTGGATAACCAATTCTGCTTTCCATCCTAGGGAGCCCGCTAATAAGATTCCACGGGAGGCCGAGGACATTCCCATGCAAGTGGATTCTTTACAACGACGGGAAAACAACGAACGTCGCGACTACCGGCTCCGTGAGCGTTTATGCTTTTATTGTGGTCAATCTGATCATTTTTTGATTAACTGCCCTAAATGCCCTAAATGTCCAAATAAGGTTCTGGCAGCCGTAACCGAGTGTGATAACACGGACGCAGAGTCCGAGATCTCTGACTCAAGTATACACCTGGATGCGGTTTTTCCTTCTGTACTAATGTCAGCTTCACCTAAGGTTCCGGACGACAATTATACCCATTGCTCTCTTCCAATTCAGATTCAGTGGGAGGGACAGTTAATTCCTACATCTGCCATGATAGACTCCGGGGCAGGGGGTAACTTCATGGACTCTTCTTTTGCCAGGAGACATGGTATCAAAACACAACAAAGAGTCTCACCAATAACCATGGAAACGGTGGACGGTTCTCCATTAGTTTCGGGACCCGTAGATCAGGAGACGGTACCTCTTAACTGTGTGATGAAACCAGGTTATCAGGAGACACTGACTTTTATGCTAATTTCTTCTCCTCACTTTCCGGTCATTTTAGGACTCCCTTGGCTGTGGTCTGAAACTCCAATCATCAATTGGGAGACAAAGGAAGTATCCTTCCATCCCCAGGCCAGTCCGACCATCAGTCCAGCAGTACCGGTAACGCAGAATGAGGAGGACACTATACAAGTACCTGTTCTCCCCCCAGTCTATAAGGAGTTTACGGATATATGTGACAAGTAAAAAGCAGACCAGCTTCCCCCGCATAGACCATACGATTGTCCCATAGACTTGCTTCCAGGGGCCGAGATTCCGTTTGGTCCTGTCTACCCGTTGGCGGCTCCGGAGTTACAATCACTGAAAGACTATATCAATGAAAGCTTAGCCAAGGGGTTTATTCAACATTCGTCCTCACCTGCAGGGGCTCCCATCTTTTTCGTGAAAAAGAAAGATGGGACTCTAAGACCTTGTATCAATTACCGGGAGCTTAATAAAATAACCATCCGGAACCGGTATCCCTTACCGTTGATTCCCGAACTGTTGGAGAGAGTACAGCAGGCCAAAATTTTCACCAAATTAGATCTCCGGGGGGCATATAATTTGCTCTGTATACGTCCCGGAGACGAGTGCAAGACGGCGTTCAAATGTCGGTATGGCCATTTTTAATACCTTGTGATGCCTTTTGGGCTCTGTAACGCTCCCGCTGCTTTTCAACACTTGGTCAGTGATATATTTAGGGATTTGTTGGATCAGTTTATGGTGATCTACCTGGACGATATCTTAATTTTCTCTGATTCTCTACAGGAACACCAGGAGCACGTAAAGGCGGTACTTACCCGTCTGAGAGATAATCACCTGTATATCAAGCTGGAGAAGTGTGAATTCCATTGCTCACAGATTCACTTCTTAGGGTATGTTATCTCTCCTCAGGGATTAAACATGGAGTCCAGCAAGATCCAGGCGATTCTAGACTGGCCGGTACCAGGAAACATCAAGGAGGTACAACGCTTTATCGGTTTCGCTAATTTTTACAGACGCTTCATTCGCAACTTTTCAGAGATTGTGCGTCCTATCACCTTGCTCACCAAGAAGGGGCAGAAGTTTGTATGGTCCACGCAGCCCAGGAGGCTTTTGATCATCTCAAGGTTTGTTTTACCTCGGCGCCAATACTGACACACCCGGATCCCGTACTCCCTTTCATTGTGGAAGTTGATGCTTCCGATAACGCACTAGGGGCTATCCTTTCACAAAGGACTGGGGACAAGGGACTCCTACACCCGTGTGCTTTCTTTTCTCGTCGGTTGTCCCCTGCAGAAAGAAACTATGATATTGCAGATAAGGAACTGTTAGCCATTATTTCCGCGTTTAGGGAATGGAGACATCATTTGCAGGGAGCATCACAACAAGTGGTAGTTCTCACAGACCATTGTAACCTCGAATTCCTTAAAGTGCCAGGTGCCTGTCTCCACGGCAAGCCCGGTGGAGCCTGTTTCTTAACCAGTTTAATTTCATTGTCTTGTACCGTCCAGGGTCACGTAATGGGAAAGCTGATGCCTTGTCCCGAATCCACGCTGTGGATTCCGTGCCAGGAACCCCATCCAAGACCGTCTTGTTGGGGGAGTTGGGATCCGGGGCAGTCTCCTCACACGCTGTTGTGGATGAGCGGGCGCAAGGGGCCAAAGGGTGTTCCTCATTGGGGGCGGAATCGCACACCCCCATTGCAGGGCCCCATCTACGCCCGCATCAAGGACACGGTCGAAGACCCGCTGAGCGATCTCCCTCTGTTCCGGCTCCATCTTGTCGAGCCTGTCGCTGACGTGGAGGGCGTAACTAGAAATGTGGGTCCGTTGCTCATCCAAAAGGACACGTCTGGCCCAGGTGCCCAGCTCGGTCTCCGGTGGGGCTGGTCTTCGCCTTTGCCGGATAGCCGAGCTGGGCCCTGGGCCCGGACCCCCATCACTAGTTACGTCTTCCAGCTCGCCCGCTGATGTTGTTGGGCGAGCATCACCAGCGGCAGGCTCGGGCACAATGGAGCCGGGCTGCTCAGGGGCCTGTGGAAAGAAAAGGAAAAAAAAAAAAAAATCAATACCACTAAGCAGCATCATGTATGTCAATTGGCCAAAGGCCAACACTATCCCCAACACCACACAACACACCAGCACCCAAACAACCAACATAGACCAGAAAGGATCAAGGCTAGGGAGCCAAACACCTGCACGTGTCATGTATACTCACCTGTGGCATCCAACCCACTGTGCCCTAAACATAGATTGTTAATATTCACTATGTTTTAAGCTCAAATTGATATGTGACCACAGGAGATTGATGCTGGCTGTAATACAGTGCACGGCCATGTGCCTGAGCCAGACCTAACAAATAAATTAACAATGAATGGGCAGGCTCCAGAAAACATACACTACATGGGCCAAAGGCCACACACATGTGTGGGTTCTAAAGTTACTATATGTTGCTGTGACTGACATCAACTACACCAAATCAGCATTGGGGATAATATGAAAACCAATACACAAACCATCCATGTTCGTTTATTGTAACGGACATGGAGAAGGGCTGTTTGTGAAGATTTCTGAATTTACGAGCAAAGCCCCTGAGGCCACATACCACATCAATAAATGGTTGGAAAGGAGATTAAAAGAAATAAAGAATGGGGTTGTGGGCAAGCATGCAGACAAGCACACCTGTGACACAAACATTGTGGACCACCACCGTAACACAATTACCCATCTCCTGCAGCGCAGAGTGGTCTTGGGCAGGGCCTACATGGGAAGCGGGAAGGGGTTTGTTGGTCCTCGTATCACGCGAGCTCCCCTGGCCAAGGGTGAAGGTGAGGAGGTCATAGTACCATAATTTTGGCCTAGCGACCTCCTCACCCCCAGCCCCCGACCGACGCCTCGTGTAATCCAGGTGAGCACGCGTGAACGAGGCCCGCAGGTTCTTGATCTTCTCAGCCACCTTCGCCGCGTCCCACCTCTTGCCTTGTCTTGGGGCCAGCCGATTGGCCAGCTCGACAAGAGGCCTGTAGGCTGCTGCCCGCACTGCCTGATTTCTATACTCAGGCAGCGATGTGCGCCACAGGCACTCGTGTCCTTGATACATTGTGAGGAGCTGGGTAAAAAATTCCACGTACCCCTCCAGCATCTGTGTTAAAAAAACCACAAAAAAAAATGAAATATAAGCAAGCATTCTACATCAAAGCCATGCATGGGCCAAAATCAAGATATTGCGTGGCTATATGCAGGTGTTTATGGGCATCAAGCATGTGGTTGATATGTATGTTTGCATGTGGGACACCCTTTGTCCATGTGCAATATATCAGCTAGGGTACACATGTTTTGACGGATTTTGAGCCCTACATATGTTGTCAAAGGCACATGGGGCCACAAGGATTACACCCAAACAACAAAAATTACAACATAGCAAAACAGGGGGACAGGGAACATGGTGGCAGGGGCATATGTGGACCCAGCCATGCTGGCCCAACTGTCATCTAGGTCCTTGGCACAATGTGAAAGGTTTGCCATTTGTAAAATGAAGAATGGCTGGCTGACACAACAGCAGACACTGAGGCTTGCGCCCAACCACATCATCAACTCCCCCTTACACCCATGAACACCCTACAGTAGCACATGCAACAACCACCCCCAGCCCTCACTTTCGGACATTGCAGGCCAATAAGGAAAAGGAGAATTACTGTGCCC
The DNA here is from genome assembly GCA_033576535.1 of Allobates femoralis. Lineage (NCBI taxonomy): Eukaryota > Metazoa > Chordata > Amphibia > Anura > Aromobatidae > Allobates > Allobates femoralis. The sequence continues at coordinate 270,271,696 of JARQOC010000002.1, read as the reverse complement.
AAGCAGCCCATAATAGTTGCCCTACAAACAACAAGACTCCAATGTATGGAATACATAACCATATTTGCTCAAAAATGTCGACATGGCTATTGCCTATAGGTAGCAAGCCTTTAACATAGCAGGAACACAATATAGACCTGAAGCACATAACACAACGTCCTGAGACACACAGCCTAAGTGGCATGTGCCACACACACAGCCTAAGCGGCATGTGCCACACACACAGCCTAAGCGGCATGTGCCACACACAGCCTAAGCGGCATGTGCCACACACAGCCTAAGCGGCATGTGCCACACACAGCCTAAGCGGCATGTGCCAGATGCATCTGCGTTATGTACAAACGCATGGCAAGGAAAAATCACGTGAGCTAACTTACCGTCAGACCAACAGAGAACGGATCACTGGACACCACTAGCTCAATGCACATGGACGTCTGGACAGGATCTGGTCGGCATTGCCTGATATTTATACTCACCCACACCAATCAGACCACACGAATTAGGCACATTATCAGCCGACACCAGTGAACAGCCCTAGCGGCAGCTGATTAGGAAGAATCTAAACGTCCTGATTGGTTGATGCTCCTTGAAAAGCAGTACAGCCCGGTGGACGTTACGCTTGCTGGCCAGAGTCATTAAGTAAGTATTTTTGGGCAGACATGGATGTAGCGATGTGGGGGGCTGAGGCGCATGATTTGCTTGTGTAACGCAATAGACTACTGTAACGGCCGCCCTTGTGATGTTAGTTTGGTGACTACATTAGCGTTGCATGCTGACGATTAATTAACATGCTGGACAGACTTTGCCATATTGACATGTACACATTTGTGTGTTTGTTTCCATTCACCATGCAGGAGAACGGCTGCTGGAATGTAGACTGTAATGTGGTGCAGATGTGCACAGCAAAGAATATATCATACTGGTTTTGGTGAACACACACTGGGACCAACATGGCTAGGAGCTGACATGGCTTTGAGGCGTGACACAGGAGAGATTGAGCAGATGTGGATCTCACCCTTGCAAACACATGTGTGATGAATTCCCTACTTGATGAGTCATGTGTAATCTGGTTCGTGACATTTACTCACCCTGTGATTACTCACCCTGCAATGCTGTGGTACGTTGTTACTTACTGACTGTTGTTGTGTAAATATAAATGGTATGCTCCATTGTTTGTGTGACATGTATAGGCGATATTAGTGGTGACATATGTCCCTTTTTAACACAGATAGGTCCAGATGTGATCCTTTCTGCCAGTCAACAAAGTGTTTAAGGATGGGCGGCCCTGATCAGTGAGCATGTTCTGTTTGTTTATCGCCCACTAGAGGTTGCTGGCCTTGCATGGTTCCCAAGGATGTGTGTTGTGCACACACGAGGGCTTACATCTGGTTTCCTATAGTGTGTAATTTAAATTTTGTGTGGCTTGCTTTACATGCAAACATGTCCCCATATTGATGTATGTACTGATGGGTTTTTTTTGCACTTATACAGGTGCTGACACCGAGGATGCAGAAAATACATGATTGACATGTTATCATGGCTCTTGCATTGGTGGAAGAGAAAATGTGGCTTGAGGATCGGTATGAAAGGTTGATGCGTCGCAGACAACGGCGGCTGTGGAGCCGGGATTGGCTTCGCCGCCGGGAGACCCGAGGCCACATGCAGCTGATGCGTGAGCTGGAGGATAACAATTCACCTGATTACCGAAACTACCTCCGGATGTCCGAGGACTCTTTCACCTTCCTTCTGGAGCACGTGAGGCCACTGATAGCCCGTCAGGACACTATTATGCGTCGATCGGTATCAGCTGCGGAGCGGTTGGCTATAACTTTGCGGTTCCTGGCTACAGGGCAGTCAATGACATCACTCACATACGCTTAATGAGATATAGAAATTGGTTGCGCCACGCTGCTTTATGTTTTATATCCACCCTCTGTTAAGTCACCGTTACACTCACCTTTTCCTGTTGTGCTGTCTGCACAACAGGGGGGCTCACGTAGTGCGTGCACGGGGTCTCTCTCTGGACGGTGTGGATTTCTTTCCCTTTTTCCTCGGTGTCCGCCTGTGTAATTGCACGTGATCCGTCACGTGTTTTCCTCTCCTCTGTTAGATTTGTCTTCTCCTCCGGAGCTGCTCCACCGCTCTCCCCATAGGGAGATGGATATGCAGGCAATGGAATAAAACGATGTTTGGGTGAGTGCTGGGATATGAAGACAGCTGCACTTCAACAAGTATTTTACCTGTAAGTTTATTGTTCAAATCACACTAGGTCCTCTCCCGCAACATGTTTCGACGCTCAGGGCGTCTTCCTCAAGTGGATATCCACTTGAGGAAGACGCCCTGAGCGTCGAAACATGTTACGGGAGAGGACCTAGTGTGTTTGAACAATAAACTTACAGGTAAAATACTTGTTGAAGTGCAGCTGTCTTCATATTCCAGCGCTCACCCAAACATCGTTTTATTCCATCACTCACATACGCGTCATGTGTCTCCCTGCCCCTGCTGAGCCGCCTGATCCCTGAGACGTGTGAGGCCATCTGGAGTGCTCTGCAGCCATCCTTCCTAAAGTTGCCACAAACAGCCGCAGAATGGATGGAAGTAGCCCGAGGCTTTGAAACCCGGTGGAACTTCCCAAACTGCGGCGGGGCATTGGATAGTAAGCACGTGAGGATTACTAAATCCCCCAACTCGGGCTCTTTGTTTTACAATTACAAAGGGTATTTTAGTATAGTCCTCATGGCCCTAGTGGATGCGAACTATGAGTTCCTCTACGTGGACTTTGGAATGAACGGGCGCAACTCCGATGGGGGGGTGTTCGCAAACTGCTCCTTGGCACAACTACTAAGGACCGGTGGGCTGAACCTACCTTCAAATGATGAGACGACCCATCATCTCAACTTTGCGTTTGTGGCGGATGAAGCATTCCCACTTCAGGCACACCTACTGCGGCCATATCCCCAGAGGACCATTACTTCTGAACGACGTATCTTCAATTACCGACTATCCCGGGCCCGCCGTGTGGTTGAAAATGCGTTTACATTCCGGATTTTTCATATGCCTGTGCATATGAAACTGGAGTCTATTGACGCGGTACTGCTGGTCTGCTGTGTGCTGCATAACTTCCTGTGTCGTAGGGATAGAGGATCATATACTCCAGGAGGTTCTGTAGTTAATGCAGACGCCACAACAGGGGAGGTCCCTCCAGGGTCTTGGCGTGATGTAGACCATGGTGTGGCGCCACTCCAGCCACTGAGCCATGGTCGCACTCAGCAGGAGGCCAGGGACAGTAGAGATGCTTACTGCTCCTACTTTAATGGCTCTGGTGCAGTGGGCTGGCAGAACCAGCACGTGTAGTGTGGCTGGTTCTGGGTGCTCATAAAAAGGTTGCCATGGTGGTAACAGCAGGGTTGCAGCACCATGGTGTTTTTTGTTTTGGTTGTTTAATTGTGTGCATAGCTTTTAGTTAGTTAGTTAGTTAGTTTAGGTTTTATTTGTGTTATGTGGGTGCTGCACACGGTATAATTTTTGGTTCTTTTGGGATCCCAAAATTATATTTGTTTACAAAGTCACATGCTGTTTGAAAGTCCATTGTCTTTCCTTTCTGTATGTGTTATTTTCTTTCACAAGGTCATGTTTTCAAAGTAAAAATACAATTTTTTTTTCTTGGATCCAAATTACTCTGTGTGAGCCTGATTACTTGGGGATGGAGGGCAGTGTGATCAAGGTTTGGGTTGTGGCCAGTGCTGTCACACACATTGGCACCTATGGCTGTGAAGGTTTTTGGTCAACAGTCTATGTGCCAAATGTGTGTACATAACCCTTGTGGTTTGGTGTAGGCAGAGGGTCACCTGGACATTACACATTGATGCAGCACATCATATTGTCTGTCAGGTGGGTTTAAGTACGTAGACACACACATCATGGATATGTGGCATGTGAGCTGCTCAAGGCCATTGACATCTGTTACCACATATGCGATCGGCATTGGGGCTCTATTCACACATTGCTATCTAAATGTCCCTTTAAAGCATCAACAAGCTGCTGTGCTTCTCTTCACATGCACAGACACAGGAAACTGGTTACAGTCACATGGTATTTCCTGTGTGTGAGCCTCTGGGAGTGTTCTCCTTTTTATTTAAACTAACTTTACTGACAATGCACAAACCTAGCAATATAACACTTACACATACAGGATTGGAGTTGTTGCACTAAACATATTCCAACAGCGTGCTATGAGAGATGACCCCTAGTGGCACAGTGTCCAGTTCCGAGGTCACCATGATGCCTTATATCCTTTACAAATGTTATTGGGCTGACAATGACTTTACCTATCATCCTGATGATGACTTGACTATCATAACAAGTAACGGTCAGCCCTTGCCTCAGGTGGGGTATAAAGAGGTGATCATTAAGGTGGAGAGCGTAGAGCTCAAATCCCAGAGTTTGATAATAGTGATATTGATAAACGCGAATGTAATCTCATGATCACCCTAGGTACCAACATTATTGAAAACTGTCTCGACAACATTATTGTGTTGTTACAGCAGGTAGCTGAAACCACCTTTTATGGACAACAACGAGTTCTGCACAAAGAGATCAGAGCAAAGACAGCAGGTAGAATTGTCTGTTGGAGAAGTCGGCAGCATAAGGGTGTGTGACGTTTTCCCCATGGTGCTTTCCCCCAAATGTTAAAGGATGATATGGTGTCAGGCTGCTACAGGTATCAGGGGTCGAGATTACCAAGCCCTGTAAAGCCATTTTACTCTGACAGCAGACCAACTATCCTGACAGCCAGAGGGGTGGTGGATGTCCGAAAGAGGAAAGTACCTATATGCATACTAAATTGTGGGGGAAAAGAGGTCAACTTACTCAGTTATACCACAGTAGCCAAGCTTTTTACTGTTAGTAATAAAGCAATCCAGGCAGTAGAACCCTTGGACCCTTCTGAAAAAGCGGAGGACAACGGCTCTTTGGGACAGTTGGAAGACTGGTGTCAGAAGATGCACATTGGCACTCCTTCACACCACAAAGATCGAGTCTACTGGGTGGTTCAAGAATATGAGAGGGTATTCAATAAGAACCCCTTAGACTTTGGGTAGGTAAAAGGAATCCAGCATCATATCCCTACAGGAGGCAATCCGCCCATTAGAAAGAGATATCACCCTGTGTCCCCGGCTCACTATCCGTGTGCCAAGAGCATGTTATGGGAAATGAAAGAGGCAGGAGTAATAAGAGACAGTTGTAGACCCTGGGCAGCTCCTCTAGTCTTAGTCAAAAAGAAGGACGGTACCATGAGAATGTTTGTCGAATATAGGCAGATCAATAAAATCACCCATAAAGATGCCTATCCTTTGCAGCGTATAGGAGTCATTAACTGACTTAAAGTCTGCTATCTATTTCTCGACTCTAGATCTCACCAGTGGGTACTAGCAGGTTCCCGTGGCAGAGACGGACAATGAGCAGACCGTATTTTCTACATCAATGGGTCCTATTTGAGTTCAACTGCATGCCATTCGGGTTGGGCAATGCACCAGGAAAGTTCCAGAGGTTGATGGAGTTTTGCCTTGAACCTAAGAAGTTTGAGACGGTACTGTTATACCTACATAATGTCATTGTCTATTCTAGGACCTAGAAAGACCACCTGAAGCACGTGGCTGAAGTGTTTGAAGCCCTGTCCAACTTTGGTCTCAAGGTGAAGCCGTCCAAGTGTCACCTCTTAAATCCCAAGGTGTAGTAGCTAAGCCATGTAGTGAGCGCAGAAGGCGTTGCAACCTATCCTGATAAAGTCACCGTTATCAAGGACTGGAAGAAACCAACTACCATACATGAGGTACAACAATTTCTCGGGTTGGTGAGCTATTACCGAAGATTTATCAAGGGCTTTAGCAAAATAGCTGCTCCCCTACAAGACCTCCTAGTGGGCCACTCTAAGAAAGCAAAGACCAAGAGCCCTCTGATAATGGGATGCCAAGAGAAAAGAATCCTTCAACCGCTTGAAGTTACCGTATATACTCGTGTATAAGCCGAGTTTTTCAGCCCATAATTTGGGCTGAAAAGTCTCCCCCTCGGCTTATACACGGGTCATATACGGTACATGGTGAGGTGGGGGCTGTGTCCGGGGCTGTGGAGGCTGCAGGAGGTGGGGGGAGCTGCTGTATGAGCGGCCCCGTCACGTGGGGCCGCTCATTAAATATGCACTGCTTCCCCCTGTCAATCAGCGGCAGGGGGAAGCAGTGCATATAGCCCCCAAGTGCTGGCACTCGCCCCCCCTTGTAAGGGCCCCCCGCTGGTTATATTACCATCCCGGTCTTCTGATCAGCACCGCTCCTCGGTGCTCCGTCCGTCCGTCCTGCTACATCCGGGATCTCCGGCCGTCGCAGGCATATGACGTCATCGCGGGACGGCCGGGATCCCGGATGTAGCAGGACGGGAGCAGCGAGGACGGAGCGCCGAGGAGCAGCGCTGATCAGAAGACCGGGATGGTAAGAGAAGCGGGGGGGGGCCCTTGCAAGGGGGGGTGAGTGCCAGCATTTGGGGCTGCTGGGTACCCCAGGGGCTGCTGGGTACCCCCTGGTGGGCTGCTGGGTACCCCCTAGGGGCTGCTGGGACCCCCAGGGGCTGCTGGGTACCCCCTAGGGGCTGCTGGGTACCCCCTGGGGCTGCTGGTACCCCTGGGGGCTGCTGTATACCCTGGGGGCCTCCTGCTATATACCCACTGGGGCTGCTGTATACTACCACTGGGGCTGCTATATACTACCACTGGGGCTGCTATATACTACCACTGGGGCTGCTATATACTACCACTGGGGCTGCTGTATACTACCACTGGGGCTGCTGTATACTACCACTGGGGCTGCTGTATACTACCACTGGGGCTGCTGTATACTACCACTGGGGCTGCTATATACTACCAATGGGGCTGCTGTATACTACCACTGGGGCTGCTGTATACTACCACTGGGGCTGCTGTATACTACCACTGGGGAGGCCTGTATACCACTGGGGGGGCCTGTATACCACACTGCTGGGGGACCTGTGCTGGGGTCCACCCTCGGCTTATACACGAGTCAATAGGTTTTTCCAGATTTTTGGGGCAAAAGTAGGGGGGTCTGCTTATACATGGGTCGGTTTATACACGAGTATATACGGTAGCTCTCACTGGAGACAAAATCCTGGCTTACCCCGACTATGGTCAGCCATTTATTCTGTACACAGATGCCAGCAATGTGGAGTTGGGAGCTGTTTTGTCCCAAGTGCAGAAAGGCAAAGAAAGGGTCATCGCCTATGCTAGTCAGTAGCTATGTCCCACTGAAAGGAACCCCATCAACTACAGTTCCTTGTAGCTGGAGTTCCTAGCTATAGTCTGGGCTGTGACCGAGATGTTCAAACACTACCTCGCCAAAACCAAGTATACCATCTTCACTGATAATAACCCATTGACACACCTGGAAACTGCAAAGCTTGGTATGCTAGAACAGCGATGGATGGCTCGGCTGTCTAACTACAAGTTCGTGATCAAATATCGGGCAGGAAACAAGAACACCAACGCTGATGCGCTGTCCCAAATGCCGAACTTGCCAGACTTGGGAGAAGATATGGAAGAACTCAAAGAAATTGAGATCCAAGAAGTCTCTTTCAACCTGTTGCCCCACCATGGATGGGCAGAAACGCATGACAACAACCCGACTATTCTCATAGTGAAAGAGCTGCTGAGTCAAGCTGATTCATTCCCAGGTTCAGATGCACCACAAGAAACCCTGTAGTTATGGAAAAAGAAGCCAAACTGTTATTTTACGAAGGTAAACTATACTGAAGACACATTAACTCTTGCACGCATGAGCTGGTATGGCAGATAGTGGTCCCAAAGTGGGACGCGTCAATGGTCCTAGAGGCTTACTATGATCAGGAAGGACACTTCGAGTGGAAGAAGTTGGAGGTTCTAATTCATGAATGGTTCTTCTGGATAGACAGGAGAAGGTCCATCGAGAAGTGGTGTAGAAAGTGTGTGTTGTGAATTCATTGGAGCCCCCTCTGCTGGTTGTTGCTGGTGATGCAGCTGACTGTGTGGGCATTTGGTTCTTGGAGCATATAATGGTTGGAAGTGGATCAATCCTTGCCAGTTGTCTTTTGTTCCTGGGGGAGTTCACATCTCTCTGGTTTCTTCTGTTCTGTGGAGATCTTTGCAAGATAAGTAAATGTTTTTTTTATATTTTGTGGCACACTTTTGTGTGCTTAAGGATCTGCTTATGTTTTGTTTTATTCTGAGATGTGGGTTTGCTATCTAGTCTGTATATTTGTTTATCTGCTCTCAGATAGGAAGTTTTCTTCCTAGGAATTTTACCATTCACTATTATCTGTTATTTCCAGTTCTGCTGGCATTTGATTCATAGAAGTCTGCTGATATAGAGGTCGCCGAGTCTTAGTGACTCAGGGTCATTTTTTATATATCTGCTGTTGGTGGTTTTTGATAGTGTTTTATACCGACCGCAATAGTATTCTATCCTGTCTTTCCTATATACCTATTGAGACCTCTTTTGCTAAACCTTATACTCTGCCTGTGTTTGTTTTTCCATCTCTTGTTTCGCAGTTAATATCTGTGGGGGGCTTGCTTTTCTTTTGGGGTTATGCTCTGAGGCAAGATATCTTTTCCTACATCCATCTTTAGGAGCAGTTAGTTCTCCAGCTGTGCAGAGGTGTCTAGGTCTGGTTAGTTACATCCCATGGCTACTTCTAGTTGCGGTGTGTAGTCAGGGATTGCGGTCAGTTCAGTTACCAATGATTTCTATAGAATCTGAATGTTACTCCTGAGTCATCGGTTCATAACAGTACAACTGGCCAAAAGAGTTAAAATTGAGATACATGCATCTCAGAAGAAGTGAAGAGAAGTGTTGAGGCTGTTGTTTCTTTTTTCTTTCTTCCCTCTTTTTCTTTGGGTCACTGTGGAGTCTTGTGGCAGTATGAGTGTTCAAGAACTACCTTCTTGTTTAGTCCATCTTGCTGCAAGGGTACAGGGAATATCTGAGTATATAGTTCAGACTCCAGTTTTGGAACCAAGAATTTCTACTCCAGATTTGTCTTATGGTGATAGATCCAAATTTTTGAGTTTCAAAAATAATTGTAAACTGTTTTTTGCTCTGAGACCTCGGTCCTCTGGTGATTCAGTTCAGCAGGTTAAAATAGTTATCTCCCTGCTGCGGCGCGATCCGCAGGATTGGGCATTTTCTCTCACCTCTGGGGATCCGGCTTTATATAATGTAGACTCCTTTTTTCAGGCCTTGGGTTTACTTTATGATGAACCCGACTCTGTGGATCAAGCAGAGAAGACCCTGTTGGCCCTGTCTCAGGGTCAGGAGGAGGCAGAATTGTATTGTCAGAAATTCAGGAAATGGTCTGTGCTGAATAAATGAAATGATGATGCTTTGGCTGTGCTTTTCAGAAAGGGTCTTTCTGACGCTGTTAAGGATGTTCTGGTGGGGTTTCCTACGCCAGCGGGTTTGAACAATTCAGTGTCTCTGGCCATTCAGATTGATCGGCGTCTGCGGGATCGCCGAGCGGTTCGCTCAGGATTGTCATCCTCAGAGCAGATTTCTGAGCCGATGCAGTATGATGGGATTCTATCTCGCACTGACCCACAAGGTTGTAGACGCCGTAATAAGTTGTGTTTTTACTGTGGTGATACTTCTCATGTCATCTCTGTTTGTCCCAGGCGGCACAGAGGATTGCTGGTTCCTTTAACATCAGTACTATACAACCTAAGTTCTTATTATCTGTGTCTATAATTTGTTCCTTGTCGTCATTTTCTGCTATGGCGTTTGTGGATTCAGGTGCCGCCTTAAATTTGATGGATTTTGAGATTGCTAGTCGTTGTGGCTTTCCTCTGCAGCCGTTGCGGGACCCTATTCCTTTAAGGGGCATCGACGCTACACCTCTTGCACAGAACAAACTTCAATTTTGGACGCAGTTGACAATGCGCATGGCACCAGCTCATCAGGAGGATTGTCGTTTTCTGGTTTTGCATAACTTGCATGATGCAGTGGTGCTGGCTTTTCCATGGTTGCAGGCCCATAATCCTGTTTTGGATTGGAAGTCTATATCCATAACTAGCTGGGGTTGTAAGAGGGTACATGATGACATTTCCTTGATGTCTTTATTATCTCTGCCCCAGGAGATTCCAGGGTTTCTGTCTGATTTTCAGCGTGTTTTTGATGAATCCAAGTCCAGTTTTCTTCTGCCACATTGGGCGTGTGATTGTGCTATTGATTTGGTGCCAGGCTGTAAGTTTCCTAAGATTCGACTTTTCCACTTGTCTGTGCCTGAACATCCTGTGGAGTTATATTAAGGATTCTTTGGAGAAGGGCCATATTCACCCTTCCTCTTCGCCGTTGGGGGCGGAGTTCTTTTTTGTTGCCAAGAAAGATGGCTATCTGAGACCCTGTATTGATTATCACCTCTTGAATAAGATCACGTCAAGTTTCAGTACCCTCTGTCTTTGACTTCTGACTTGTTTTCTATGGTTAAGGGGGCATGTTGGTTTACTAAAATTGACCTTAGGGGGGCCTACAGTATGGTTCGTATCAAGCAGGGACACGAATGGAAAACAGCGTTTAATACGCCTGAAGGTCATTTTGAATACCTCGTGATGCCTTTTGGGTTGGCAAATGCTCCTTCCTTTTTCAATCCTTTATGCATGACGTATTTCGGGAGTTGATTGACAAGTTCTTGATTGTATATTTGGATGATATCCTGATTTTTTTCTGATGATTGGGATTCTCATGTGGAACAGGTCAGGACAGTCTTCCGGATTCTGTGTGACAATGCTTTGTATGTTAAGAGGTCTAAGTGTTGCTTTGGTGTCCAGAAGGTTTCTTTTTTGGGCTTAATTTTGTCTCCTTCTATTGAGATGGATCCTGTTAAGGTTCAGGCTATTCATGATTGGGTTCAGCCCACGTCCATGAAGGGTCTTCAGAAATTTTTGGGCTTTGCTCATTTTTATTGTCAGTTCATTGCCAATTTTTCCAGCGTGGTGAAGCTGTTGACCGATTTGACTAAGAAGGGTGCTGATGTGGAGCATTGGTCTCCTGCAGTCGCTTTTGCCTTCCAGGAGCTTGTATATAATCAAGAAAAAGCCATGGCATATACAAGGCGCACACCTAAATGATTATGAATGTACAAAGTTTATTTATTTCAAACACAGATGCAGACAAGGGTTAAAAACAATTAAAATTCAAAACTTGAACCACTACAAGGGGTCCATCAAGTATATATCTATATGTGGCATGAAAGTGCTTCAGAGAGGGGGGACAAACCAGGTACAAGATAACCACACAATAGGAGTTGTTCACAGAACAATGGATATAAATGCAAAATTACAGTATTTAGATTATATCACATGCAACACAGTCTATAAATCCCGTAACAATGGTTGTCAGATATCAAAAAGTACCAAGTACGGTATACATATATCCACAACATAAAATTGTGGGCATTGGTGCAAGTAGTACATATGAACTAGGAGGTGATAACCATATGTGTGTCTATAGATCGATCAAAGGTTCCAGTTGGACTTGAAATATTGGTAGTAAATTCAAGAAAGGTAATATGGGGTGCTAAATATATCCCTTGTGCTATAAACCGATTAGAACACAGAGATCACCAATGTAGTTATACATATCACAACTCATAGATAACAACCAATGATGTTCAATATGTTACTCAGTTATACGTTACAGGTTGCAACTATATGGTCACTCATATTAAAGCTGATGTGCAGGTTAAGCTAGTACCTAAATACACTTCTATCCATATAGCAACATGGAAAGAAGTGTCGGGTGTACAATAGCATAAAGGTCATTGGGGTAGTAGTATAAAGCAGTTATAATATAATAGTTCCCAATATGTGCAATGTCACTACAGTGCTGCTAGCATTAAAGGCTTTAGTTATATAAACCTGGGCAATTGAGGAGCATTTAGAATGGAAAAATCAATAAGTCTCGGTAAATCAAAGTCTCTTAGTCATCCATAGGTCCCCGCATGTAATGGATGCACCCCAAAGGACCCAACGCGTGTCGCTGCACAATTGCAGCTTCGTCAGGGGTGTCCGCCTGTGTCCTCTGTTGCTGTATATATTTCAGCTTATGGTGCCGCGCCCGGAAACGCGTCACAGTCACGTGACCGTGTTGCTCGGTAACTGTGAAACAAAGGTAAAAACACAGTCACATGACGCGCTTCCATAGAGATAATGTAAACATTCCTCTCATGTATCAGGGAGGATTGTGAGTGCCCAGGGAAGGGATAAAGCGATGGAAATTTGATAAGTGGCTTCCAATTGTGGATCCACATCAAGGAAAAGTTCAGATGATTCATATAATGAAATGAATATTGTGATGATAAGATAACATAGTATCAGCCTCATCTCCAAGAGTGACATAAAGGCAAATATTCCCCATATATCAATGCAAAAGGGGTATCATCAGTGCAGCATAACCTTCCTCCCGAGAGGGTATATATAAGTGGTAACAGAGGTTTCTGATGCTAATAAGAGAAAATTTGGCAGAAATTGGAGTGCCTGAGTGCAATAACTAATGGGGATAGCTCAAGATACAATATTGGCATAACCCATGGTAAATATTAGGGGATTCATAGTATTGTTATGCAGTCAATTATGAATCGGTCTGGGAAGTGCACTAACAAAAGGCACCATTCCCATTGTAGTAAACCCGTGGCATGTATGTCCCTAAAACGACATGTTATAAAAATATTTTTTATGTAACAGTCATTTAATTATCTAAAGAGTCATCCCCTATGTAAGAAAACATTGATTCAAAAGTATGAATGAAATCACTAGTTTATTATGCCAAGTCCCTAGGCACTATGTTATATATAAGATAATATCACGTAGTAACAAGTGCCCATTTTATCTCGGAGTGCACAATAGCTGTGCTGATCTATATTATATATGAAACATATACCTAGCTTCAACATACTATATATGAGTAACCCGTTATGCACTTAATAGAGATGTGTACAGTTAGCATCACTGATTACCATAACCACCTTGGTATCCATAACTGGATTGTGGCAAAGGGGAGGAAGAATGAACATAACCACCAATTAGGAAAGGGAGGGGAAATGGGAAGTAGAAGCCCCCCATTATTTTGGGTCCACCCAATAGTGGAACACTGAATCATTCCTATATTTATCTACATCATGCATATGATGTCTATGAAGCACCCAGAATGGAAGAAGGGTATTTGAATACCAATGTGTTGAGCAAAAGCCATCAATAAAGGCCGTACGTTCAAATATAGCAAAGACAACATAAAGTCCCATTGGAATCAGAAGATTGTCTCATATTGTAAGAGGAAGTCCCAAGATATTGACATCATCATTTTTTTGTTCTTAAATCCTGAGGCGGGGCCAATCCACTTTGCCTTCCACAGATAGCTGTAGGTAGATTCCATAGTCGCTGGTACCCCTTCCCATATGGGTGCATTGATTTTAACAAAGTCTACTGCTTCAGTTTTTCTAATGGCAATTTGCATACACTCCAGAATGTCATAAAGAGTGATCAGCTTAACAGCAATTACTTGCAAAGTCAATATTTGCCTAGAAAATGAACTTTTACCCCCAAAACACATTTCAACATCATTGCAGTCCTGCCTTAAAAGGAGCAGCTAACATCGTTTTAGTGATTGTTCCATTAACACAGGTGTGGATGTTGATGAGGACAGGGCTGGCGACCAATCAGTCATGATTAAGTAAGAATGACACCACTGGACACTTTAAAAGGAGGCCTGGTGCTTGGTATCATTGTTTCTCTTCAGTTAACCATGGTTATCTCTAAAGAAACACGTGCAGCCATCATTGCACTGCACAAAAATGGCCTAACAGGGAAGAGTATCGCAGCTAGAAAGATTGCACCTCAGTCAACAATCTATCGCATCATCAAGAACTTCAAGGAGAGAGCTTCCATTGTTGTCAAAAAGGCTCCAGGGGCCCAAGAAAGACCAGCAAGCGCCAGGACCGTATTTTAAAACTGTTTCAGCTGCGGGATCGGACTACCAGCAGTGTTCGAGCTTGCTCAGGAAAGGCAGCAGGCTGGTGTGAGTACTTCTGCAGACGCTGTGAGGCGGAGACTCTTTGAGCAAGGCCTGGTTTCAAGGAGGGCAGCAAAGAAACCACTTCTCTCCAGAAAAAACATCAGGGACCAACTGATATTCTGCAAAAGGTACAGGGAGTGGACGGCTGAGGACTGGGGTAAAGTCATTTTCTCTGATGAATCTCCTTTTCGACTGTTTGGGACATCTGGAAAACAGCTTATTCGGAGAAGAAGAGGTGAGCGCTACCACCAGTCTTGTCTCATGCCAACTGTAAAGCATCCTGAAACCATTCATGTGTGGGGTTGCTTCTCAGCCAAGGGAATCGGCTCACTCACAGTCTTGCCTAAAAACACAGCCATGAATAAAGAATGGTACCAGAATGTCGTCCAAGAGCAACTTCTCCCAACCGTCCAAGAGCAGTTTGGCGCCCAACAATGCCTTTTCCAGCATGATGGAGCACCTTGCCATAAAGCAAAGGTGATAACTAAATGGCCCAGGGAACAAAACATAGAGACTTTGGGTCCATGGCCTGGAAACTCCCCAGATCTTAATCCCATTGAGAATTTGTGGTCAATCATCAAGAGACGGGTGGACAAACAAAAACCAACAAATTCTGCCAAAATGCAAGCATTGACTATGCAAGAATGGACTGCTATCAGTCAGGATTTGGTCCAGAAGTTGATTGAGAGCATGCCAGGGAGAATTACAGAGGTCCTGAAGAAGAAGGGTCAACACTGCAAATATTGACTTGCTGCATTAACTCATTCTAACTGTCAATATAAAATTTTGGTACTCATAATATGATTGCAATTATATTTCTGTATGTAATATAAACATCAGACAAACACAAATAAAAACCAGAGGGCAGCAGATCATGTGAAAATATAATTTTGGTGTCATTCTCAAAACCTTTGGCCATGACTGTATTATCTAAGGAATCCTGTAAATAGAAATTCTTCATTTAGTCCAACAGGTGACATGGAGTTGAGAAGATATATCCATTTCGTTTCAGATCTAAGTTGCATCTTCTTTACATCGCCATCCCGAATGGTTAGTTTGATCCCGTCCAACCCCACAATTTGTAACCCTCTAGGGCTTCCATGGTGTACGGATAAAAAATGTGAGGAGACCGAGGTCAATTTAATACCTTTGTCCTGGTGGGTTGATGCCATGTTGATAGTAGAAATGTGATGTTGAGCTCTTTTTCTTAGTTCTTGTGAAGTCTCACCAATGTACACCTTGTGACAAGGACAGATCAAGGCATAGATGATGTTAGAACATATTCAATTAATGTAATGTTGTAGTTTATGTTCCTTGGAATCATGAGGGTTACAAAAAAAATTCCTTGTTGGGGTCATATACTGACATATACTACAGGACCCACAGGGAAAAGAGCCCATTCATTTAAATCCCCTTGCAGTTGAAATAGTGGGCCTTGCAAAGTGGCTATTGGTTAGTTGGTCACGTAAATTAGGTGCAAGCCTCGCAGTTAGGAGTGGACGATCCTCTATTAAGGGTCTGACCCTGGGATCAAGGGTTAGTAGGTCCCAATGTTTACGGAATGCTTTACCCACCTCTGACCATTGGTTATTGAACTGGGTGATGATCCTGATCTTATTGTCCACCGAACGGTCCTTCCATTGGAGTAAAGATTGTGGGTCATGTTGGTCAGCCCTTTGATGCGCTTTGGAAATCACCTTCTTCGGGTAACCCCAGTTCCGGAAGCGTTCAGTAAGAACTTTAGCTTGTGTCTTGAAGTCCTCGTGTTAAAGTGATCCTGACCCCATAACACCACCCCACACCCTGGTTCTCCACACACCGTGCTGGCGATCTTTATAAATCACTATTTTATTATATCATAGGAAGCCGCAACAGGCGGGGCTGTGTGCCGCTCTCCTCCACCTTGACGGTAATTATGCATGCCAGCAGTACACCCAAATGAGTGTACTGACGTATGTGAAACCGGATATGACGCGTATTATGACGCGTATTACGTCAGACCGGCTTCGCCGCCCCTGCTATGAAGCGAGCAGCCTCTGGGATGTTTACCACGCCCATGGTGGCGTGCATAATTACCGTCAAGGTGGGGGAGAGCGGCACACAGCCCCTCCTGTTGCGGCTTCCTCGATACTAGGAAGCCGCAGTAATGTTATAATAAAATAGTGATTTATAAAGATCGCCAGCACGGTGTGTGGAGAAGCAGGGATGGATGGCCTCAGGATAACAAGCTGCAGGGGTAGGTAAGAAGAGGATGTGGGGTGGTGTTATGGGGTCAGGATCACTTTAAAGTTGTCAAATTACAACTAACCAGAGTAGACTGATTTGATAAGAGCTCTACACAGGTATACCTGGTAATGACTATAACTCAATTGATGACACAGACTTGGTCTTCAAGAGAATAGCTAAACGTTTATTGTTGCAAGAGCTTTAATACGTTACAGAAAGCTTAGAAAAATAGGTTACATCATACAATGACAAATATGATGAATATGCATTATTGACAGTTTTGAGATGATTAATTAGTGACCTTTAAGAGAGTTACAGAAGATAAGAACGGTACACTCGGGCTTACATATGGCTTGGTGGTCTTATCTAAAGAAGAAGGACAAAAGCAAGAATGTGCTGATTGTGCTGACTTCACTAAACAAACTGTTACAGAGGTCTCTAGTCAGAATAGACATGATAAACTAATCAAAATGGCTTCTTTAGATACAATATGGCGGAAGCTATATAGTACATATGATATCGTCTTTAACAGTCCCCTCTTTTTATCATTTCTATTCTAGACCTATCCCTGCCTACCCCTAGGTCCGCAGGGCCCGCCCTACTACACAATACGCAAGGCTACTTCCTACGCATATTATGGAGCGCGATCATTCAGGAAGACCCTGTTAGCTGGCCTATTCCATCCCTCAACCTAAAATTTTATATATTGAGTAATTTGAGGGATGTATGAATTTAAGGAAAAAAACTGTGGAAAAAAACATATGATACATTCTAGACTGTGGGTTATCATAAGTCCATGATATTTAATGTTTCACACAATGTTGTAGTTCTCATTTTCTTGTATCTTTGGCAGTGGAGGTGAATCCAGAGGATTTCCAAAATAAGTGCAGTTGGAGAGTTCCGCCAAAGTCTTTTTGTTGCACAGCACACACTTGCGTCCTGCGGTAGTAACATATGTCAGGAGCACTTGAGTACGCAGTGCTTCAGTATCTGTATCTTTACTCTTTTTCATTTTGTATTTACCTGGAAAACATTTGCAGTTAGTTCTTAGAATTTTCTTCACAAGCATTACAAATAACTTTACCAGTACAGCAATAACTAGTATTATAGATGCTCCCTGGATTACAAAATGAATTATCCCAGTTATCCATCCACCTACACCCATAAAGAGATTATTTAACCTGGAGAATAACAAACCTGTAAGATCCAACAAAACTTTCCTGGCTCTTTCATATGTTACCTTCACACCTTTTCACATACTTTTTTATCCTTCCCCATTCCTCTATCAACGCCTGCCAAGTGAACTGATCAGCTCATAATCAGTTCCCATTATTTTTCAAAACCCAACTCGTACTTTCTACCGACTTTCCTAATTCAACCTTCTTTTCCTTCCTGCCTATTGTTGTGGTGGATCCTCGTCCCATTGTGAGTTTCCCTGTTTGGCTACCTTTTTCTGCTGCAACCCTCCTCTTTCCCACTACTTAAGTTCACCTTCTGCTGTTCTGGAATGGAAAGTGTTGAAGAAAAACAAGAGAAATGAACAATACTCCCCTAAGGTTATCTCTTTTGTCTCTGTAAACCTTCTTGCAGTGGGATGCATGGATCCAGATAGTTATGGACCTTCAAATCTGGGTTGCAAGCTTTCCTCACGGACTGTGACCAGGTCACCAGGTTTTAGGAAGTGTGTACCTTCCAAGGAGGATAGATCTAGAATGGAGCTGAAAACACATTTGTGAGTTTGGCGTAATACATTTTGTAAAGCTGATTGTACTGATATATTTATATATTTATATATTACAAATGAATAAAATGATTATTACTATAATTAAAGCTCCTACATATGCTGTCATATCAGAGTGTAATGTATGTAACTGCTAAGGAAAATACAATACTGTCTTTGGTGGTTCCTCAAATAGTATCTCTTATGGACATAACCCAGTCTTTTTGTTTGGAGTTACCCCTACAGAATACAATGTACATTTCAGGCGGTGGCCTTGGCAGTAAGTCATACTTCTGGCTATACAGAGAATAGGTCTATGAAGACCAACACATACTCATAGGCGCCTACCTTTGGAAGCTGAACAAAGTCAATCTGCAGTGGCTGAAATGGGTAGAGTAGCCTTAGCGCACATCTCTGTCTCAACCGCTTTTCCCACCTTATGGAATGCACAGACTACACAACCGTGTATATACTTAGCAGCAGCATAGTAGAACCCAGGTGCCACCCTGTGATGTTTCTATTGGATCCTCTTCTCGGGCATCTTCAGGTTTCCATTCTTCTTTCTTCTGTTTAGCAGCCTGAGCTTACAGGCACCCTAGGAGTTCAGCGTCCACCCTCCCAGAGACACACATAGTGTACATCCCTATCGGGAGAGGGAGCGAGGCTGCAGCTTTAGCTGCCCTGTCAGCATGGTCATTTCCTTCGGCCTCCTTGGTGAGCTCCTTTGAGTGAGCTTGCACACTAACCACAGCTTAATGGGTTTCCCTGGAGCTCCCACAAGCTGTCTGCCTTTCCATACAGGGCCGTAATCATGGCAAATACCAAAAGCGTAACGGTTAGCAACAAAAACGCACCCCAAACCCCTCCACCATAACCCAAGCCTCTGTTAGAGCCTTTAGTTCAGTCTGCAATATGATGGCTGTGTTTCAATGTTTATTAGTTCAAAACAATTGTGTTCAATTTAATTTGTCAAGTCATCATTAGTATCAGGTAATAAATGTTTCTGTGTCAATATTCCTTTGGCATATCCCGCTAATTCATAACATTAAATTAATAAATTTGCAATACCTAGTGCTAGGACAGAGAGATTGTCATTCTTCAGCATGTCAAACCCCTCTTTTGCTTCTGCTCTGATTTCATAGGGTTTGCTCTCTCTGGAAGCGGGGAGCCAGAAGGATCACAAACCAAAGTCATCTGACTTGCTCTTATTGCACTCTGCCAACACATGATATAGTGGCTGCATTTTCTTTGATGCTGAAGAAATCCACTCCCTGCAGTAACCCACCAGCCCTAAGAAGGTGCTTAATACTCTTTCAGTGGTAGGTTGTTTTGCTTTACTGATTGCTTTCTTTCTGTCAGCTGTGATGTGTTTTGATTGAGTAGAGATGCAATAATCAAGTCAAAATGACTTCTGTGCTACCTATAACTTATTCTTCCCCACTTTGCATCTCTCCTCAAACAAAAACCCAACAGAGACAGTGTTACCTGTAAACAAGTTGGTCCGTCTGGTGTGCATGATCAATTGTACTTGTTCATTTTCTGAGTGCAAGGAAAGAAGTATGTAGGTACAGGTGATAGTGGAGCTGCTTTGGTCTATTTTATATCCAAATTAATTGTTACCATTATCTATAATCTATAAGGCGATTGTGGAGTTCAGAAGCCCAGATCCAGGACTTTACCTGGTACCTGTATCTGTGCCTCTGAATCCACTGGTCATTCACACGGATGAATTGCCTCCAACAAGCCATATCAAAACAACCCAAGTTACCCATCTAGGATTTCCCACTTTTCTTTAACATTATTGCTGCATCATTAAATGCCCCTGCTTCTCTGCTCTCACTGATCCAACATTATCCATCCTGATCCAGTAGGAGCCTTGGTGAGTTCCCATAACGGCTGTCATGAGTTGCGAACCCCGTCTTCAGTATCCCGCTACCACTCTGAACTAGTAATCCTCTAGCTTGTCATCCAAACCAGCGTCCTGGTTTCCCCAGTTACTGTCAAAGGTCGCTAACTCTCTCTTCAGTATCCTGGCATCCCAAACTAGACATTCACCGGTTCACCCTACCTCCAGCTTGTCATCCACACCAGCAACCTGGTTTCCACAGCAACTGTCAAAGCCACTACCCCTATCTTCAGTATACTGGCACCCAAGCTGGAGCTCTATTTCCTGGGCAGTCAATTTTACGATTACCGTATATACTCGTGTATAAGCCGAGTTTTTCAGCCCAAAATTTGGGCTGAAAAGTCCCCCCCTCGGCTTATACATGGGTCTATACGGTAGACCCGTGTGGTGGGGGCTGTGTCCGGGGGCTGTGGAGGCTGGAGGAGGCGGGGGGGGGGGGCTGCTGTATGAGCGGCCCCGTCACGTGGGGCCGCTCATTAAATATGCACTGCATCCCCCTGTCAATCAGCGGCAGGGGGATGCAGTTCATATAGCCCCCCAAAAGCTGGCACTGTCCCCCCTTGTAAGGGCCCCCCCCCCGCTGCTTATACATTACCATTCCGGTTTTCTGATCGGCGCCGCTCCTCGGTGCTTCTTCATCCTCCCGTCCTCGCTGGCTCCATCCGTGATCTCCGGCTGTCGCAGCGATGTGACGTCATCGCGCGACCGCTGGAGAACCCGGATGCAGCCAGCGCGGGAGGATGAAGACGCAGCACGGAGGAGCCGCGCTGATCAGAAAACCGGAATGGTAATGTATAAGTAGCGGGGGGGGGGCCCTTACAAGGGGGGACAGTGCCAGCTTGTGGGGGCTGTTGGTACCCCCTGGGGGCTGTTGGTACCCCCAGGGGGCTGCTGGGTACCCCCTGGGGGCTGTTGGTACCCCCAGGGGGATGTTGGTACCCCCAGGGGGCTGCTGGGTACCCCCTGGGGGCTGTTGGTACCCCCAGGGGGCTGTTGGTACCCCTAGGGGGCTGCTGCGTACCCCCTGGGGGCTGTTGGTACCCCCAGGGGGATGTTGGTACCCCCAGGGGGCTGCTGGGTACCCCCTGGGGGCTGTTGGTACCCCCAGGGGGCTGCTGGGTACCCCCAGGGGGCTGTTGGTACCCCCAGGGGGATGTTGGTACCCCCAGGGGGCTGCTGGGTACCCCCTGGGGGCTGTTGGTACCCCCTGGGGGCTGCTGGGTACCCCCTGGGGGCTGTTGGTACCCCTAGGGGGCTGCTGCATACCCCCTGGGGGCTGTTGGTACCCCCAGGGGGATGTTGGTACCCCCAGGGGGCTGCTGGGTACCCCCTGGGGGCTGTTGGTACCCCCAGGGGGCTGCTGGGTACCCCCAGGGGGCTGTTGGTACCCCCAGGGGGCTGCTGGGTACCCCCTGGGGGCTGTTGGTACCCCCAGGGGGCTGCTGGGTACCCCCTGGGGGCTGCTGGGTACCCCCAGGGGGCCGCTGTATAACCCCTGGGGGGTGCTGTATAACCCCTGGGGGCTGCTGTATATACTGCTGAGGCCTGTATACCACTGGGGCTGCTGTATATACCACTGGGGCTGCTGTATATACTGCTGGGGCTCCTGTATACTACCACTGGGGCTGCTATATACTACCACTGGGGCTGCTGTATACTACCACTGGGGCTGCTATATACTACCACTGGGGCTGCTGTATACTACTGCTGGGGCTGCTATATACTACCACTGGGGCTGCTATATACTACCACTGGGGCTGCTGTATACTACTGCTGGGGCTGCTATATACTACCACTGGGGCTGCTATATACTACCACTGCGGCTGCTGTATACTACCACTGGGGCTGCTGGGGATGCTATATACTACCATTGGGGCTGCTGTATACTACCACTAGGGCTGCTGTATACTACCACTGGGGAGGCCTGTATACCACTGGGGGGGGGGGGCCTGTATACCACACTGCTGGGGGCTGTATACCTGTGCTGGGGTCCACCCTCGGCTTATACACGAGTCAATAGGTTTTTCCAGATTTTTGGGGCAAAAGTAGGGGGGTCGGCTTATACACGGGTCGGCTTATACACGAGTATATACGGTATTCTAATTGTAGAGAAGAAGAAAAAAAATAAAACATACAATGATGAATAATTATATAATAATAATGATTTACGGGAAAAAACATACAATGCAATCCCAAAAAAAACAAATGTCATGTATATCAGAATTATCTGTAGCAGACACCCCTATTCCTGAATCCACCCCTCCCTCTGCGTATCTATAATTATGTATTACCTTTTTGCACCTATATGCAACTATACTTTACACTTTTTCTGAATCAACTTTATACAAGAATACAACATCACTGTGGCACATCAAACAATTCACATTATATTATTCTACCTGACACATTACCCATGTTATAGCTGGAATTCCATGAGGAGAACAAAAAGTCTTGCAGACTTCAAACTGTGTACACCTCTTATCAATTATGCAAATATTACAGTTATCACTGATTTCATAAACTTACTCCTGTCTCAGAGACTTGAATGAATCCCATAAAATTTTGTCACTAAGATCTATTGTTGACATCCATTACAGCCCCACAGACCGGGACCGGGGTCTCTGGTCTTCTGTTATCCAGAAAACACCTGAATGGTATGTTTCTAGGACACCAGACACCATATTCCTCTATTACTCTATGTGTTTCAATAATGCTTCAGAGGTCCAAACCCAGTGTACACCTGACCACAATAAATGTCAACAATTTTAGCAAGTCTCAAATCCTCAGAAGACACAGTTAACATTAATCCAAATCTACAACGTGCTCTGATTGAGCAGAGATGCAATAACCAAGGCAAATGACTTCAGTTTGTGCTACTTGTAACTTATTCTTCCCCACTTTGCATCTCTCCTCAAACAAAGAAATTAGGGCATAATATTATAAGACATTTGCCAGTGGTTGCCCAATCACAATGCAAACATCACAATCAACACTATATTATTAAACTCTATCCAGTTTCAGAAGTCTGAATAAATAACTAAAATAATTAGTAGATTAGTCGTAAAATCTATTCCAACATACCGTAGAGTATATCAGTTATTAGTACCAACTGTGACATTGTCCCTCCAGCTCAATCCCCCTGTCTGCTCAAAACCCCTCCTTTCCCTGCTGCTGTGAGTGTAACCCTCACCCAAACATTCTAAATTCCACTGACTCCGCTCATACAGGAAATATTTAATACTTTTTTGAAAATAATTTACTTTGGTTAACTTTCCTTCTGCTGTCATACAAGGCACAATTCTCATCTAATCTTTGTGAAAACATGTGTCTGTCTTTTAGCAGATCATTCAACACAATTGCTCAGCATACAGCCTTCACCAAAATATTACAGTTTATCGCAAAACCATAGGCTACCAGAAAAACAAGGTCAGGACAAGCCCGTCTGCAAGTTTTCTGATCTTTCTGCATAGTTTCACAATTTTAACACAACAGCTGGTT
Organism: Allobates femoralis; assembly: GCA_033576535.1. Taxonomy (NCBI): domain Eukaryota; kingdom Metazoa; phylum Chordata; class Amphibia; order Anura; family Aromobatidae; genus Allobates; species Allobates femoralis. The sequence goes on along the minus strand of JARQOC010000002.1, from coordinate 270,248,247 downwards.
CCAGCTTAGTCAAAGAGTTCCAGTCACCTTCTTTCACACACACACCTTTCCACATGCGTACACCTTTAAAAAAGTTAGTGATATGAAAATGCAGTCACAAGAAATGCAAGCCCCTGAATTGCGCGTGGACAAATCAGGTTGCCATCTGTAAATATCTGTTTAATGGGTAATCCAATGCTCTATATTGCTGGGACAGAGTGGGCATTGATCCTGACTTCAAAGTACCTTGTACCTGCTACCCGAGTGTACCCTGCATCCCATCCTAGAGGATCTAACAAAGATGGCAGTATGGTTAATAATGAAATCAATGGGTCAGAGCTGAAACAGCTGAAGCCGGGTTCCCAAAGGAATAGCAAGCTACAAACACAATTAGAGCAACACATAATAAATAATATTCAACCTTCAGAACGTTTACTGTAAAGAAGGGAGGGAGGAGTGGTGAGAAGCTTGTTCAGACCTCAGCAGCAGGAAGAGAATGGGGGCTGTAGCTCTCTAACTGTTTATCAAATTCTTCTCCTGTTTCCCTATTAGTTCTGGCAAGATCTTAAAAACATAGTAATACCGTAAAGGTAGAGAAAGGGTGATAGAATTAGAAGATTAGTAAAGTTTGTTACAAGTGACGCTTAACAACAAAGTAGTACCGTATATAGAATTAGAAAGTTAATAAAGTTGTATGAAACACCAAAGATTATATAAGCAGTTTAGAATAGAGTAGTTTTGCACAATTAACAATTAACGTATACAGACAAATACAACAATACTGTGAAGTATGACAAGACAATACAGATAAGCAAAGAAGAGACCGGACAAGACAACACAGGACAAGATTAAGAACAAATAACAAATAACAAATAATCAAATCAGTCCAGCTGAGTTTCCCATTTCTAATTCCCCAAAGATTGACTCTTGCTACCCCCTCCTAGAGAAGACAGTACCTTGAGACAATGGCTCAAACTTACCGCGGTTCTGTATGATGTTCAGCAGGAGACGGGTAACCTTTGCGTTCAGTCCAAGGTGAATGTAAAAAGGGGAAAAATATACATAACAAAGATAAAAATCTCGCTGGGGCCTCCAAATGTTAAAGTTATCAAATTACAACTAACCAGAGTAGACTGATTTGATAAGAGCTCTACACAGGTACACCTGGTAATGGCTATAACTCAATTGATGACACAGACTTGGTCTTCAAGAGAATAGCTAAACGTTTATTGTTGCAAGAGCTTATATACGTTACAGAAAGCTTAGAAAAATAGGTTACATCATACAATGACAAATATGATGAATATGCATTATAGACAGGTTTGAGATGATTAATTAGTGACCTTTAAGAGAGTTACAGAAGATAAGAACGGTACACTCGGGCTTACATATGGCTTGGTGGTCTTATCTAAAGAAGAAGGACAAAAGCAAGAATGTGCTGATCGTGCTGACTTCGCTAAACAAACTGTTACAGAGGTCTCTAGTCAGAATAGACATGATAAACTAATCAAAATGGCTTCTTTAGATACAATATGGCAGAAGCTATATAGTACATATGATATCGTCTTTAACACTCGTTTAGAGTGCAGTTCCGTCTGACACGTAGAAATTGTCCAGTGGGTATACCCCTTCTTAGATGTTGGGGGTGCAAACTGGAAAATGCAAGTAAACTGTTAGTTCAGTCGGTTTTCTATACAAGCTTGTGCAAAAACGTCCATTTTCCACTGTTATCGTTAGGTCCAAAAAGATGGCACTTATGTGAGAGATGGAATACATTAGGAAGATGTTTAACACATTCAAGTTTAAGCTGGTCAGGAAGTCAACACAATCTGATTCGGTGCCCTCCCATAAAAAGATTATGTCGTCAATATATCTGTGTCAGCTACGCACTTGCCTTTTGTATGTATCCATCTGGTAGACCACCGTTGATTCCCACCATCCCAAGAAGAGGTTTTCAAAAACAGGTGCACACTTTGCACCCATGGCCATGCTTGATATTTGCCGATAGTACAACCAATCAAATAAAAAATAATTGTGTGTTAACACAAAATCCAAAAGATCGGTTACAAAGGAATCGTGCATCCTGTCTGAACCCAACTGTTTGTCAAGAAAGTACAGAACCGCATGCATGCCGTCGGGGTGGGCAATGTTGGTGTAGAGTGATTCTACATCACATGTTACAATTAAGGTATCAGGGGTAGGTTTAAGAGTCCGGACATATTGATAAAGTGGGTGCTGTCCTTAATGTAGGAAGGCAGTTCCTGCACCAAAGTTGTAGAAAAAAATCTACATATTCACTGGCCTTCTCACATAAACTCCCTATGCTCGAGACAATAGGTCTACCTGGTGGAGAGTTAACTGTTTGTGTACCTTCGGAAGTAGATAAAACGTGGGTACAATTGGCTTCTCCACCCAAATTGAAATCTTTCTCCCTTTAATTGATGATTAAATATCTGCTTGCTGCTTCAAGGAGCTTGAAGAGCTTATTCTGGAAGACATAAGTGGGGTCAGATGGAAGTTTCACATAATGGTTAGCATTTGTCAATTTTAACAAGCAAGTTTATTGTGCGTTATTACTGGCTCATGTGCCACCATTATGTTCTTGTGTTGATAGTCGATCTATGTCTAGTTAATAGGTGATTTTTAACTTTGTTTATCTTCTCCTCCCCATTGATTGGTTGTTTGCCAGTGGGGGTGGAGTTGTTCACTATAAAACACATGGTGTATCTGTGTAATGTATGCACTTGAAGAAGGTTCTGTAACCGAAACGTTGTGCTGTGGTGGATGGAATAAAGGTTTGAAGATTTGAATTACCAGCTTGTGAGGCGCTGTCCTTCTCTTATATAAGCATTTGTCAATTGTCTCAAGGCCTCTGTTGTGTACATGTTAATAGGCCAGACCACTACATTTCCACCCTTATCCGCTTCTTTAATGACAAACTCGGAGTTGTCCCTTAATTTTCTTATTGCTGTCAGTTCTTTACTTGTTAAGTTTTTATTTTTGACAGTATTTGTTGGCATGTTGTCAATTTCTTTTTTCATACTTTCAAAAAACACATTAACAGAGGGTATGGTAGTGAGTGGAGGGGCTTTTTGAGATCTATTACAGTAAGGGAAAATTTTCCTACCTGAATTAAGTTGAGCATCGTCAAGTAGATCCAATAGGTCCCGCATCGCGTGTTGTTCCCTTTCTGGCAAACTATTAATTGTGTCTGGACGATGGTACATGTCAGCAAAAATCAGTTTTCGACAAAAGAGATAAAGGTCTTTGGTTAATGTAAATTTGTCTAGTTGGTTTATAGGGCAAAAGGTAAAGCCCGTTCAAGGACCGAGATCTCAACAGACTCGAGATTGTAATTCGAGAGATTGATTACCTGTAATTTTGCGTCCATTGATGAGGGAGCAGCCAAAGGGATAAGTTGTTCTAATATCTCAGGTATCCTTTGCCCGACCCTTCCCCCTCCCCTTGCCGCCTTTCGGTTTTGGTGCAGGTTCTCCCCCTCTTCCTCTTTCCTCCCCTCCTGACTCGCTTTCTCGGTTGCTGCCTGAGCCTAAAAAATTGCTGCTGTCATCAGAGGAGTCAGTTAGGGGGTCTGAAGGTAGTGGGTCCTTAGGTAGGGGTTTGGGTTGTGGAGATTTACGAGGGTTGGGGTCACGTGGATTACCCCGGTGTCTCCACCTGAAGGCCTTGTTATTTTCAAAGTCAGTCTTATCTCTCTGGAATTTCTTATGTTTACCCTCTATTACTGATTTTTCCTATTCATCTACTGATGTTTTAAGTTTACTCAGAAAGGGAGTGACCACTATCTCGGTATCGAAACCAGACAATTTTTGTTCTAAGGACTTAATTTTTATTTTAGTCTCTGCTAAGACAGTACGGTCATGGTCCAACAACATGTTAATGATAAATTTGGAACAATTCAATAATCCCTGCTCCCAGGTGTTTTTGAATTGGGTGGAAAGTTCCCATGCAGGGAATATTTGTACCCTCAGTCCTCGTGGGACGATTGAGGCTTTCAGATATTCTTCCAGGGTGTGGATATTCCACCACACCCGGATTCCTTTCTTTTGGGCTGCTGTGAGCTCTTTTGAAACAGTGGAGAAGCCTGTCTCAATGGGTATTGAAGAATCTATATTAAAAACATCAGAGGTGGAACTATTCCAATTAGCCTCCCTTGTATGTCTTCCAGGAGCTTAAAAGACGGTTTACTACTGCTCCTGTGTTGCGCCAACCGGATGTATCCCTTCCTTCTCAGGTGGAAATTGATGCTTCTTAGATTGGTGATCTTGTCTCCGAGGGATCCTGTTGGTTCCGCGATTCACCCTTGTGCCTTCTTTTCCCATACATTTTCGCCAGCGGAACGCAGTTATGATGTCGGCAATCGGGAGTTGCTGGCCATGAAGTTGACATTTGAGGAGTGGCGTCATTGGCTGGAGGGGGCTTTACATCGTGTGGTTGTCTTGACTATTCACAAGAATCTGGTTTATCTCGAGTCTGCCAAGAGGCTGACTCCTAGGCAGGCTTGGTGGTCCTTGTTGTTTGCTCGTTTTGATTTTGTGGTTTCCTATCTTCCTGGTTCTAAGAATGTTAAGGCCGATGCTCTCTCTTGCAGTTTTTTGCCTGATTCTCTTGAATTCTTGGAGCCGGTTGGCATTCTGAAGGAGGGGATTATTCTTTCCACTGCTTCCCCGATTTACGGTTTGCTCTTCAGGAATTTCAGGCGGATAAGCCTGAACGCTGCCCTGTGGGGAAATTGTTTGTTCCTGCCCCGTGGACTACTAGAGTGATTTCGGAGGTTCATCGTTCTGTGTTGGCTGGTCATCCAGGCATCCTTGGTACCCAAGATTTGGTCAGTCGATCTTTTTTGTCGCCCTCTTGTCCCAGGAAGTGCATTCTTTTGTGCTGGCCTGTGGGACTGCTCAGACGAAGGAGAATTTCCGAAATGCGCATAAGGGCGCATGCATGATATGAACACTTGATACAACCAGGTATTGAACTACTTTATATTAACTCTAGTGTATAGCTGCAGCATGCAATAGTCCCCTGAGTGACTTGTTATGGGGGATATTACTTTATAGAGGGATGAATCATAGGTTCTAAGGATAGTAGTAGCAGATAACCTTTATTTGTAGCACTGAGAGGCTGTATATAACTAAAGCCTGCATGAACAGGTCTGGGAAGTACATCCTATATAGGACGCTGCTAGATCAACATGCATTAGCAATTTGATTACCTGAGTGACTGCATATATATTGGATGAGTTAAATCATAATATTAGTTATATAATGACATACTTATAGGATCCTCTGACCTAATTGATTACATTTATAAAAGCTATAGCTGTAAATATATCCTAATACCTTCTGCTGGGCCTATGCAATATATGATATCTGACAGTATATACAGATTGGAGTTGTTAAATTATATCATATTGTTCTTTACCCTAAATTTGGTACATGTATACTGCTGTTTGGTAGATAATAATTAAATATAGCTGTATTCTAATTTTTTATTAGTATACATGTATGATTAACTTGAGAAATTATTTTGTATCAATGCTGGTTTTTCTACCTTGCTCCCACCCCTTGTACCGCACATTGTCTAGTTAATAAAATTTACACTTTCATATAATTGACAGTATGATCGTTTTTCTTCCCTTTGGGAAATTGTTTACACTGTGGGACTTATGCACGGGCGAAGCCTTCTTGTTCCCGTCCTAGTGGATTGCTTTTGCCCTTACCTGTACCTGAGCAGCTGTGGACGCATATTTCTATGGATATTGTTTCAGACCTCCCTGTTTCCCAGAGGATGACGGTTATCTGGGTTATTTGTGAGTGATTTTCTAAGATGGTTTATTTCGTTCCTTTGCCTAAATTGCCTTCCTCTTTGGACTTGGTTCCGTTGTTTATTCAGCATGTTGTTCATTTGTATGGCATTCTGGAAAATATTGTGTCTAACAGGGGTGCCTAGTTTGTTTCTTTCTCGGTTTTGGAAGTCTTTCTGAGCTAAGCTGGGTGTGGCTTTGTCTTTTTCTTCTGCGTTTCATCCGCAGTCTAATGGTCAGACGGAGAGGACTAATCAGACTTTGGAGACTTATTTGAGATGTTTTGTGTCTGCGGATCAGGATGATTGGGTTGCCTTTGGACGATTTTGCACTTAATGATCGGGCGAGTTTGGCTAAGTTGGTTTCGCCCTTCTTTTGTAATTTTGGTTTTCATCCTCGTTTTTCTTCGGGGCAGGTTGCACCTTCTTCCTGTCCACGTGTGGATTCTGTGGTTGAGCAGTTGCAGCAGATTTGGGATTGTGTGGTTGACAACTTACATCTGACTCACCGTTGCCGGGTTCTCAGGTCTCAGGCAATGCTTCACTTGTCACAGTTCCGCGCCTGAGGCTGTGGGGCCCGGTGGTCAAATGGAAGGGTTGGGGAATTGGAATAATGAAGTCTTGATTGTCTCGTGACGCCACCTGTGGAGTCCGGTGATGGCACCAGCGCTGCTTGGGCCTCCGGGGGATGTGTGGCAGCTAGATGGGATGCTCCCCAAAGGATGAGCAGTAATCCCCGGGGCCAGGAGCTGCACTTGGATGGAATACAGCAGCTCAGTCGTTTTTAGTGTGCAAGGGTTAATAACAGTTCTGAAAGAAATGCACTGACACCATGCTCCTCTGTAACGGGTCTTTACTGTAAGTTCGGTGCGGTACACGGTATACAGTTCTTTAGGTAACGGACCGGGTGGTCCCAGTGAAGAACAGCCTCTGTCCAGAGCTCCACAGTGTTCCTCTGTTACTAACTGCCCTATTCTCATTGCCGTAGCTGCCTTAGTGTACCAGTTCAAGGCACTGGGAGAACCTCTCCGGATTACCTTAGCTGGGTCTTCTGCCGGGGCTGTAGAGGGTCCTGGATCCCAATCGTCGGTATCCTGCTGGTAAGACTGCTGGATTAGCGGGTGTAGTGAGGCGCTCCTAAAAAGCTACTCCATCACTCCGGTTTTGCAGAACAGCGGTGGACGACTGACTGCCTCGGAACCGGTGTCCGGTAGGACTGGGCATGGGTGTCTTTGAACCGTTGCTTAGTTGCTGTTTGCCCGCTTTCTTGTCTGGGTCACTAGTTGTTGGTGCCCTCTCTGTTAAGTGGTCTTTCCAGGGTTGCACGGCACTGTGCAGACGCATGCTCCTTTTCCTCCTTCTCTTATGTTCTCCTCACTTCTCTCTCCCTCCTTTTTCTAACTTCCCCCACACTACACCTTACACTCCTCCCACCAGGACCTGATTGGTCCTCTACGTCTGAGTGGTGCATGTGGTATTTGGAACTCTGGATTTAACCATTTCATTACTGAGACGGAAGATATTACATCTTCAGTCAGGGATGCAATACCTTCCTGTGACGCACTCGTTGCGGTGCGCCACACATCTTTCTCAGGAAGCTGCTCAACGTTTTGCTAACAGTCATCGGTGTGTTGGTTCTCGGCTTCGTGTTGGTGATTTGGTTTGGTTGTTCTCCCACCATGTTCCTTTGAGGATTTCTTCTCCTAAATTTAAGCCTTGGATCATTGATCCATACCGAATTTCTGAAGATGTTAATCCTGTCGCCTTCCGGCATGATGTTTCATGAAGTCCTTGTTGAAGAGATTTTTTGAGCCCATGGTTCCTGCTGTGGCCCTCCGGCCCCGGTCCTGATTGATGCTGAGTTGGAGTATGAGGTTGAGAAGATTTTGGATTCTTGTCTTTCGAGATGGAGGCTCCAGTACCTTGTTAAATGGCGGGGTTATGGCCAGGAGGATAATTCTGCCTCGAATGTTCATGCCCCTGATTTGGTTCGTGCTTTTCATCTGGCTCATCCTGATAGGCCTGGGGCTTCTGTTGAGGGTTCGTTGACCCCTCCTCAATGGGGGGGGGTAATGTTGTGAATTCATTGGAGCTCCCTCCAGTAGTTGTTGCTGGTGATGCAGCTGACTGTGGGGGCTTCACAGGTGATGGTGATTGGCAATCTGGTTCTTGGATCTTGGAGCATATAATGGTTGGAAGTGGATCAATCCTTGCCAGTTGTCTTTCCTGGAGGACTTCACATCTCTCTGGTTTCTTCTGCTCTGTGGAGATCTTTGCAAGATAAGTGAATTTTGTTTTATATTTTGTGGCACACTTTTGTGTGCTTAAGGATCTGCTTATGTTTTGTTTCATTCTGAGATGTGGGTTTGCTATCTAGTCTGTATATTTGTTTATCTGCTCTCAGATTGGAAGTTTTCTTCCTAGGAATTTTACCATTCACTATTATCTGTTATTTCCAGTTCTGCTGGCATTTGATTCATAGAAGTCTGCTGATGTAGACGTCGCCAAGTCTTAGTGATTCAGGGTGATTTTTGTAATATCTGCTGTTGGTGGTTTTTGATAGTGTTTTATACTGACCACAATAGTATACTATCCTTTCTTTCCTATATAGCTAGTGTGGCCTCTTTTGCTAAACTTTATACTCTGCCTGTGTTTGTTTTTCAAGAATAGTGAGCTCAATTTCCATCATGGTTTCCATCTCCTTGTATGCCAGTTTCTGTCTCCTCTCCTCCTCCTCCTCCTCCATGTCATTCTGCAGCCCTCAATTCAATTTAGAGAGCCTGCAAACCTAACTGTGTTGAGGGCCCAGAAGTAGCCCTATAACATATATTTGGGAGGGACATCCTCTATACATTTGGGGTGAAACCCTTAATAATAACGGCATAAGCAAAGCCATGTTTGATGCCACTTAACGTCATCTCATCTCAACATTAGGGAGGGCCCTCTCTATTAATTTGAGAGTGCCCTCCTCTATACATTTTGGAAGGGCCCTTTTCTTTTCATTGGGAGGGCCCTCCTCTATTAATTTGGAAGGGCCCTCCTCTATACATCTGGGAGGGCCCTCCTCTATACTTTTGGGAGGGCCCTTCACAATCTGCTGTCCATAAAGCAGGTGCTCCTACCTCCTGCCCACGAGCTGCAGTTGCACAGATGTAGCAGACAACATGAACCATGTTCACTTTTTTTGTCCCAGCTAAGCGTGCCGTTGTCCCTGTCCCAGATGTTGGAAAGGAAGCGTAAATATACACTCACACACAGGAAAAAACATTAGACGCTCACATTACAAAATTGCCGTGGAGATGTTTCCCTTTTGGGCTTGTGGGAATGGGGTATTTTTGATCTCATGGCTGTGGTTGCCCCACGATACTCGTTTCCTAGCCAGTGCCACCGCTATTGTACCTGGTGTTATGTCCCATCTTTACAGAAGCATATGCAATTCAATATCAACCGTGCTGTCACCAACGCCATAATCAAAATGCTCCACGTACAACACATACATGGAGAAGTTGTTGTGGACAGTCAGGGACAATATATTTCTCTGATGGCCCACTGGATGAACCTGGTGGAAGGTGGGACAGAGTGACAGCCTTGGGACATCAAACTTTTGGACAAAGTACCTCAAGGTCCGCGCTGCTGCCAAATGGATACAGAAGACACCAGAAACAAAGGAATGTTTGGATCAAGGTGATGACTTGGTTTATTATCAGACGCGTTTCAGAGCCACATACTGAGCTCCTTCCTCAGTACGGACCTTGAGGTACTTTGTCCAGAAGTTTGATTGATAACTGCAGTAATCTGTGGAAGTATGGTCCCAGTAGCAACTGCATTTTCTGAGCGATCAAGCTGGTTGTGTGTGACACAACCTTATCAGGTGAGAAATTCTGATTTTGCACCTTTACTTCTGTCTAAAGAGATAAGACCCTATTGGGCATTCTCAACCCTCTAGATATTAGCCTGGGACATCACACATACTACCCACACCAAGAATAGTGAGCCCAAATTCTACCATGGTTTCCATCTCCTCATATGTCAGTTTCTCTCTTCCTTCCTCCTCCTACTCCTACTTCTCCTCCTTCTCCATGTCATTCTGCATCCCTCAATTCAATTATTCAGAGGGCCTATAAACTCAAGTTTGGTGAAGGCCCAGCGGTGGCCCTGTAACATATGTTTAAGAGGGCTCTCCTCTTTACATTTGGGAGGGCACTCCTCTATTCATTTGGGAGGGCACTCCTCTATTCATTTGGGAAACCTTCTCTATATATTTGGGAGGGTCCTCCTCTATACTTTTGGGAGGGCCCTTCACAATCTGCTGTCCATAAAGCAGGGGCTTATACCTGCTGCCCACAATCTGTGGTTGCACAGACGCAGCAGTCAACATTAACCATGTCCCCTTTTTTTGTCCTAGCAAAGCGTGCCATTGTCGCTGTCCCAGAAGTTGGAAAGGAAGCATAAATACACACTCACCCACAGGAAGAAACATTAAAAGCTCATATTGCAAAATTCCTAGTGATGGAGATGTTTCCCTTTTGAGCTTGTGGGAATGGAGTATTTCCATAATCTCTTGGCTGTGGCTGCCCCATGAAACTCATTTCCTAGCCAGTGCCACCACTATTGTACGCAGTGTTATGTCCCATCTTTACAGAGGCATGTGTCTATACAATATCAACCGTGCTGTCACCAACGTCCTAACAAGGATGGTCCACGTAACAACAGATACGTGGTGAAGTTGTTGTGGACAGTCAGGGACAATATATTTCTCTGACGGCACACTGGATGAACCTGGTGAAGGGTGGGACAGAGTGACAGCTTGGGACATCATATATACTGATCACACCAAGAATAGTGAGCTCAACTTGCATCATGGTTTCCATCTCCTCGTATGCCACCTTCTCCCTCCCCTCCTCCTCATATTCCTCCTCCTCCATGTCATTCTGCATCCCTCAATTAAATTTTTCAGAGGGTAGAAACCTGAGTTTGGTGAAGGCCCAGAGGTGGCCCTGTAATCAGTGGTGTAACTTGAAGCTCATGGGCCCTGATGAGAAAACTCCAATGGGGCCCCCAATTATTGAAAAGCTTTAATAGCATTAGTCTTTTTCTATAGCCAAAAGGACTTTTGGTGCCCCCCAGGCTTCAGGGTCCGGGTGCAATTGCAACCCCTGCACCTGTTTTAGTTACACCCCTGCCTGTAATATATGTTTGGTAGGGCCCTCCTCTATACATTTGGAAAGGTCCTCTTCTATTTATTTGGTAGGGCCCTCAAACATTTGGTAGGGCTTTACTCTATTTAAAATATATGAGAGGGCCCTCCTCTATTCATTTGGGAGGGCACTTAATACATTTGGCAGGGCCCTCCTCTATTCATTTTAGAGGGCCCTTCTCTATACATTTGGGAGGCTCTTCTATTCATTTGGGAGGGCCCTCTAAATATCTGGGAGAGCCCTCCTCTATACATTTGGTTTGGCCCTCCTCTATTCATTTGTGAGGGTCCTCCTTTATTCATTTTGTTGGGCACTACTCTATGGCCATGTGGAATAATGGCAGTAACCTGGTGGCGGCTTTAAAGGTCAGCAAGTTGCTACACATGCCATGCATGGCTCACATAATGAACCTAATTGTTCAGAAATAAATCAACACATGCCCTGATTTCCGTACATACTTTAGAAGGTGTGCCGTATTATTGTCCATTTACGCCATTCCTCTACTGCTTTTGCAGTTCTTGCAGTGCTGCAAAACCACTTTAATTTGACAAGTCACCTACTCATTTGTGATCTGCACCCAATGTTGAATTGAACATATCATATGTTATCAAGGATTAGTGAGCAGCAGAGGGCTGTAGCTGAATACTAGCTTCAACATGCCTGTTACTGTACATTGAGACTCAGCCACCACACATAACAACTGTCAATTGGTTGTGGATTGCTGACATTTGGGAAGTTATTGAGAACTTTGAGTACTGCACCAAGCTTGTAAGCATTCAGTAGTCAGGCTATTATCAGCGTACTCATCCCACTGCTCTGTCTGTTGAAACAATCATTGCATTATATCAAAGAGGAGGCTTTGAATGACCAGCTTGTGGCTATGGATCAAAATTTTTCCAATGGGTGATACTACCCATCCAATATTCTAAGGCAACATTGAGAGATGATGAGGAAGATGAGGAGGGAGAGGACTTGTTTTTCTGTGCTACCAAGGGGACTCCCATTGCTACAGAGGGTACTCCCAACCACAGCTTGGATTGGCTGGAGAGGAGGAGGAGGAGGAGCTAAGGCAGTGTGAGGAGAGGATGAGTATTTTTCCTCCTGTTGGTGACACAGAACCTTTGCCTGTTTGAAGCATGACCCACAAGGCACATTTCATGTTTGAGTGTCTGTTTTAAGTCCCTCACATGATACACATTTTCACCAACAACCTATACTGGTTAGTCACCTTTCTCAACCGACGGTACAAGGAGAAATTTTCTTCTCTCCTGGAGTCACCAAAGGGTTGCACAATGGATTCCTTCAAGAGGTGCCATTGTACATCAGTTGCTGAAAACATCACCCTCTGACAATGCTGGTGGCAAAGGTACCGGCTCTTTTCAGTGCAAGGATTAATGAGGAGAGATACGCACACCTGCTGTAACAGAGGTGGGGGAAATGTGCACAAACTGGACCATTTTGAATAAACCAGCACATCAGCAAGGGCTAGCTGTGGCTGTAACAATGCCAAGGATATAGAAGTTGAACAACATGCTCAAAGCATACTTAAGTGACTATACCTGCGTCATTTCTGATGATTCAATTCCCTTTAATTATTGGGTGTCCAAGCTGAACACTTAGAAGATGCTATAAAAAGGAAATAAATAGGGTCTTATCTCTCAGAAACACTGTTATGACAAGACAGATGTCACTACTCACCTGGATAGGTTGTGTGACACAAACCAGTATATGCGTATACCACGGCTGTTGCAGGATCCACACTCCACATTGCACAATGGTGTCAAAAATAAAGCCAAAACTACAATGTGTATTTGTTCCGTGCTGTTGTATGAAGCAAAGACCACACAGTTCTGTTAAGTGATGGCGTTTTTTTTACGCATTTTGGAGCATTATGCCTGCTCCTTCCTCAAGTAAAAAAACTACCTCATCAAGGTTCTTTTTCCTGGCGAAGGAGTGGGGATAATGCTCCAAAATGATTTATTTCTGCCACTAAGCTGAACACTTGGCCTGACCTCTCCTAATATACGCCTTGAAGGTGCTGGCATGCCCTGCTGCTAGTGTCATGCCAGAGCATGTTTTCAGTTATGCTGGGGCAATCAGTCATCACAGATATGTGAAAGAAAGAATGCGCATATAGGGTCTTATCTCAATTAAATACTTTCACTTGTTGATGTGGAATTGCTCACCTTTAGCAGTTGTGAAACCCACAACTGGTAGAATAGCGTACAAGCAGCTGCTGCAGGGACCGCACTCTCAACGGTGACCGTGGTCGTGATGTAGATTCTTGGACAAAGTGCTTCGGTGTCCGCGCTGCTGCTCCGGGATCAAAGAAACACAGACACAGGAATGTCTGGTACAGCTACAGCCTTTATTTTCCGACGCGTTTCGGAGCCTCCTCCCGAGCTCCTTCCTCAGGGAGGAGGAAGGAGCTCAGGAGGAGGCTCCGAAACGCGTCGGAAAATAAAGGCTGTAGCTGTACCAGACATTCCTGTGTCTGTGTTTCTTTGATCCCGGAGCAGCAGCGCGGACACCGAAGCACTTTGTCCAAGAATCTAAGTCATCACAGATAGGCGCACATGCCTCTTAATGGAAAATGCAGACAAACTCTAATTAAATTCAACAAGGACTGGATTTCTCCACAGTTTATAATTGAATCCCTCCATACAGCAACCCAACTTAAATTCAACAAAAATATTCATTTTCAAAATGATCTTAACTAGAGATGACTAAATCTTTTAAAGTTTGTATTTGGTTTGCCGAGCAGGCATATGTTCGCCCACTATATTGGCGAAAAAGTCACTGAAATACCGAACCCCATTCAAATCAAGAGTATCACTATAGTTGTATAGCCGAATTTGAGCTTCAACGTTGATCAGGAATAGGTAGATTAGTGACAGATGTAGGCATGGTGCTCAGAGAGCCTAGCTAAATTCACAAAACACACAGAAAAGACACCACAAGAAATGTCTCCCAATCTGAAAAAAATATTCCCAGATGGCATTTCCCCTGTGTTATAATGGAGAAGGAAAGGGGGAAGTTGAAAGCTCCACCACCTATACACTGTGTTCCAGGCTGCCGGCATAATGATAGGCTTCCATCTGCGATGTTTTTAATTTGAAGAAATAAAGGATTTACCGCTACAGTGGCACCGGATTTTCATTAACACTATTTCCCCTGTGTTACCTCCTTCCCAATATGTTGTCCAGGCAGCAGGCCCTGATGCCACCTGCACACAATCTGCAGTTGCATATAAACAACAAACATTTAGCATTGGACGGTGGACGTATATCATATATACTTCTGGTGTCAAGCATAATGTGACCCTCAAAATGACTAGAGGTTCAAGGACCAGTGCTTTTTAACCCTGCTGTTCTGATCGCATTTACTATGCACTTATTTTGTTTTGGCTCAATATGACCCGACCTATAAAAATGTTGATTTAAGCTACTGTGTTTTATTTGAATACCTATTTCATTATTAAACTGTATGTGAACATGATTGATCATAAACAAATGAAAAATGAAATTAAAACTTAATTTTTTTTTTTTTTCAGAAAAAGGTTATATGGGCTGTTTGCAATTATGTTCGCTTTACAGCATTCAACACACAAATAACAAACATGCATTAGATTTCTATTACTATAACATGAAATCTAACTAAATATAACTTTGTGTTAACATATTTTATAAAACAACAAATGAAAACTTCATTTTTTCTTCTTATCTCTAAAAAAGGGTGAACTGGTTCATGCATTTTCACACTGAACACAATAATAAAACACATGTCCTTTATGCTGCTTTCACATCTGGGGCCTTTGAAAAATGCTGCAATTGCGGTCAAAAAAACGCATCTGCCACATTTACCGCATAACATCCACACTTGCGGCACACTTGCGGCAAGCCCCTTGCATTTTCTATGGGGCTTGCGTGTAAGTGTGCGGCAGGTGCGTCAAGTGTGGTTTCGGCAGTTGCGGCCGATACGGCTGCGAAATAAACCGCCGCTGACCGTGTATTTTTTCGTGGCCACAACTGCTGCAACTTCCGGAACCGCACTTGCTGCAGCTGCCGCACACTTACCGCAAGCCCCATAGACAATGCATGGGGCTTGCCGCAAGTGTGCCGCAACTGCAGCCGTTATGCGGTAAATGCAGCAGATGCATTTTTTTTACTGCAACTGCCGCATAGATATTTTTCCCACCCAGCACATGTCAGATTTGTTTTATTGTCACAAGAAGATGGACAGTAGCTACATCTCTCCCTTTTTTGGCTGGTAGCTGTGCTGGTGGAGGCTGTGGAGGCTCTCTCTTGAGCATGCTACTGGACACTCTTCACAACGGCTGCTGCTGCTTCACATCTGGGGTTTACTTTTCTGGCTTCGCTATATGGCCTAACTAGGGATTTTCCTAATTCTTCAATAAAAATTCTTGTTTTATGCAGCTTATTTTTGTGCCAATTGGGGTTTATTTCTCTTCATAAAACAAATGTGTTATATGCCGAAACATCCAGAATGTTGTAAAATATTATCATTGGCCAACGATTAGTTTTGTGTTTGCATGTGTATATAGATATTGCTTGATCTAGTGTATCAACTGACCCTTTTTTGGCATTATAATCAAATATCATGTCTGGCTTTCTGTCTTCTCAATTACTTATTGCATTGTCATGGTGCATTTGTGCTCATTTTTTTTGGTACAGTATATACTCGTGTATAAGCCGACCCGTGTATAAGCCGACCCCCCTACTTTTGCCCCCAAAACCTGGGAAAACCTATTCACTCGTGTATAAACCGAGGGTGGACCCCAGCACAGGTATACAGCCCCCAGCAGTGTGGTATACAGGCCCCCCAGTGGTAGTATACAGCAGCCTCCCCAGTGGCATATACAGGCCCCTGCAGTATATACAGCAGCCCCAGTGGTATACAGGCCCCAGCAGTATATACAGCAGCCCTGGGGGTATACAGCCCCCCCAGGGGTTATACAGAAGCCCCCAGGGGTTATACAGCAGCCCCCAGCGGGTAATACAGCAGCCCCCAGGGGTTATACATCACCCCCAAGGGGGCAATACAGCAGCCCCCAGGGGGTAAAATAGCAGCCCCCAGGGGGTAATACAGCAGCCCCCAGGGGTTATACAGCACCCCCCAGGGGTATACAGCACCCCCAGGGGTTATACAGCAGCCCCCAGGGGTTATACAGCAGCCCCCAGGGGGTAATACAGCAGCCCCCAGGGAGTAATACAGCAGCCCCCAGGGGTATACAGCAGCCCCCGGGGGGTTATACAGCACCCCCCCAGGGGGTAATACCACATCCCCCAGGGGGTAATACAGCAGCCTCCAGGGGGTAATACAGCAGCCCTCAGGGGTTATACAGCACCCCCCAGGGGTATACAGCAGCCCCCAGCGGGATATACAGCAGCCCCAGGGGGTAATACAGCAGCCCCCAGGGGTTATACAGCACCCCCAGGGGTTATACAGCAGCCCCCAGGGGTTGTACAGAGCCCCCCGGTGGTAATACAGCAGCCCCCAGGGGTAATACAGCAGCCCCCAGGGGTTATACAGCAGCCCCAGGAGTTATACAGGCAGCCCCCAGGGGGTATACAGCAGCCCCCAAATTCTGGCACTCGCCCCCCTTGTGAGGCCCCCCCCCCCCCGCTTCTTATCTTACCATCCCGGTCTTCTGCACAGCGCCGGTCCTCGGTGCTCCGTTCTCATGATCCGTCCTCGCTGCATCCGGGATCCCCGGCCGTCGCGCGATGACGTCATATGCCTGCGACAGGGGGGGATCCCGGATGTAGCCGGACGGGAGCATGAAGAACGGAGCACCGAGGACCGGCGCTGTGCAGAAGACCGGGATGGTAAGATAAGCAGCGGGGGGGCTCTTACAAGGGGGGCGAGTGCCAGCATTTGGGGCATATATGCACTGCTTCCCCCTGCCGCTGATTGACAGGGGGAAGCAATGCATATATAATGAGCGGCCCCACGTGACGGGGCCGCTCATACAGCAGCCTCCCCCCGCCTCCTCCAGCCTCCCCAGCCCCGGACACAGCCCCCACTACCATATTGACTCGTGTATAAGCCGAGGGGGGGACTTTTCAGCCCAAATTTTGGGCTGAAAAACTCGGCTTATACACGAGTATATACGGTAAGTAAGACACAACTGTTGTATCTCCAGTAAAGTAAAAAGTAGAACTATACACATCTCTTTTACTAAGGATACCTTGCAGCAGTTCTGGCTTGTTTTTCCTTATAGTACTCAGCATGATAAGTTGTCTTTTTTGCAAAATCTGACCCAGTTAGTAGGAAATGAAACATTTGTGACATTAAGTCCATGAGTCAAATTGAGAACAACTTGCATACCCTGATTTTTTTCAGGTCCTTCTCCAGGGTTTCTTTCTGTATACACATGAGCATGCACAACGTATGAACTTTTGCTGTCGCAAAGTGTCCATATCTTGATGTCATACTTTTCTGGCTTACTCGGTATGTATTGTCTGAACAGGCACTTACCTCGGAATGCCACTAGTTGTTCGTTGACAGTCACAGCTTCACCAATATTATAGAATTTTGGTAGAATCTCTACCCATTTATTCCAAAAATGTATAATAGAAAGGAGGAGGGAGATAAGCAGTTATAGGGGCGCACAAAGGATGAGGCTAGAGGGGGAATAATTTGTAAAAGTACTTTCCTTTATTCAAAAAAGGTCCTCACAATGCGTTTCAGCGGCAACCTCCGCCTTCATCAGGTGCTGACCTTTATTACAATTCATGGAATTTAAAGGATACAGCTCTAATAAAGTCACTTCCCCAAATTAACCCCATAATCACCAATGGCAATATACAGGGACAAATATTCTTACAAAAAAACGCAAAAAGACAAAAGAATATTCCATTATAGGGGCATTACTTTTAATTAAAAAGATTTATCATTAAAAAAATCACATTAGCTCCCCAAAAAAAAGAAAAGAAAATAATTAATTACATATATATAAATATATAAATAAATGAATAAAAAATGAATAAAAAATGAATGAATGAACAACCTCCACAAAAAAACATTTTATCAAAATATTTTTAAAATATTTATTTGTTTTTTATTTAAAATCCTAAATTAAAATAGCCCCCAATGGAGGGATCTCCTCTCCATCACAATAGGGAACCCTAAGTTTCAAATTGAGGCCCTCTGGGTGTAGGCACCCCATCTTGAAAATCCAGTAGTTCTCTCTGCTTACCAAAATTCTTAATCTATTATTAGAAGTGGCCGGAATATGGTCAATAATGGTTAATCTAAGTTGTTAATAATCCCTTTGGTGTTCTGCCAGAAAATGATTAGACACACTATGTTGTGCAAATCCATTCTTTATATTTTGTCTATGTTTATTTAATCTTAAATGCATTGTGCGGCCGACATACTGTAGGCCACACATGCACTCGATGAGATACACAACATAAGAAGATTGACAAGTCAGACTGTAAGTAATTGGGAACAATTTACCAGTTACTTTTGATTTAAAAGACACAGCCCCATTGTCTAAAGAAGCACAACAAAGGCATTTCTTACTCCCACATTTGTAACAAGCAATGTTGTTCATTGATATTGATGGCTGATCATTGATCTTACAATATGTCTGACTTGGTGCCACCAAATTCTTTATTGAATGATTCCTTCGATAAATAATTGTTGGTTTGTCGGGTAGATGTTTTGATAAAATCGGATCATTCTTAAGTATAAACCAATATTTCTGCAGAAGGCACAACCTTTCTGTTGTCTATAAATTTCGCCCTCAAAGGAAAAAACATTGTTTTTAAAATAAATTCCATACTCTCCAGTAGGAATTCTCTTTGTTCTAGTGGCAGTGAGTGGTCTTAGGACAAATAGTAGTCAACAGACTCCAAGCCCAATGAGTGGGGGATATTTGAATATAAGGAACCAACTAATGAACAAAATAAATGTTGATCTGCAAGGGTGTAGCACTTCAAAATTTTTATTAAATGTGTGGAGTCAAGTAAATGAAAATTTAAGCTTAAAACATACTTCTGTAAGAAAAGATCCAGGTAGTGGGAAAGATTGGCAGTAATAGAGGAAATCCCCAAGATGATTAGACGTCCTGGAGGATTCCTAGAGTCCTTATGGATCTTTGGTAGAAAATAAAAGAAAGGAGTTTGAGGATGTTTAATATTCAGAAAATCTTTCTCTTTTATGTCTAAAATCCCATGTACAGTCAATAGGGTATAATGGTGTGCACACCGCGTAGGTGGTGAGTGGAGGTGCCAACTAACAGGATTTCTTCAATCCCAGTAAATACAAATATGGATACAAAGTTGCACACTCCTTTAGATGTTTGTGATGCAAGGTTTATTATGAACAGTTAATGGCCACAGATGTCAACGCGTTTCGGCTTTAACCAAAGCCTTGATCACGACAATTGGTTATGAAACAAAACAAATAAAAGTGTATAAATATTTACAAACATATGGTGTCACCTGTGCTGTAGAGAGCACAGGAAAAAGGCAATTTACATATTTACATAGGTCAACGATACTGTTGAGGACAGCAAGAATGTATTACTGTCCCAGAGGATGTTATTAGTACATAGAAGGTAATAGGGGAGCTGAGCAGTTAGTTTAGGGAGTGCCAAAGAGTTGGTCAGTAGCGATTGGAGGAAGGTATAGATAGGTTAGAGAGGAATTAAATATAAATAGGTGTATATAGATATACTTAATTAGACATATTTAGTCAGAGAGATAGGGTCGTAGTATGAAAAAGTATCTGAGTTACCAGGTGTGGGTCATGGAATGTTCTAGGATAAGATTGGAAAGAGGCGTCTTTCCTTGGTGGCGAACGCTCGATTAAGGTGGTTTGCTTTATTTCAATAATTCCCAAATGGGGATAGGCGTTTTTCAGCACGGTCCTATGGAAAGCAATATCATAGCTGTCACTATTCTGGCAAGAAGATCAACCAGAGCTAAATAAAGTACCATGTAGCGTTAGTCTCTCCAAGCTGACAAATCATTAGTATTATGTGATTATATAGTTTGATTATATCTCCTTAATTTCAATGTAGCCTAAAAAGATATATGTGTCAAATAGGTTGTATAGTATATGTGCAGAGCTAATCATTGTCAAAACAAAAGTTCCTTCTGCTTTTTACCCAAAGTGCATGTTGGGCATTAATGGACAGAGTGCCTGTCATTATAGAGTTAAATACCTTCTTTCAGTGATAGGTCCGCCCCCGTCAGAGTCCTGGTAGGAATGAGCACAGTGTGTTATCGGTTGCTGCTATTTATAGCAGAAAACAGGAAGTGGGGAATCCGCACATGCTCAGTAGCGTGTCTCGGACAAAGTGTGGCAGAAGTGCCATGTTAGGTATATGCTAACCAGTGACTGCTTGTAGTTGAGAGTGCAATGCATCATGGGAGGGAAGGGGAGGAGCCGTTCTCAGCCTGTCAGCTTCAGTGTAAACAATGCTGCTAGTAGTAATTATAGCAGGAGATCGGTGTGAAGGGGGGCTGATTGTAAGCATGAATGAAGGGTGTGTTATGGAGTATTCCACAGGAGGTATATTATACAAGAAGACAAGATCAATATTAGATATTTCAGTATTAGGAAGAATGTAAAAGGCCCAAAGGGTGAAGACATTGAGAGGAACAGAAGACATACTTTATCAATATTGTGACGTCATGCTTAGTATCTTATAGTAGATATATTGTTCTCATGTATTATATCTCAGAGTAATGGCATACATATTGGTTATGATCCAATAAAAATGGATCTAGATGATAAGATTTATTATTTCACTTCAGGAAAAACGGGAGAGAAGTGAGTTAGTACAATGGAAACTGTGATGGAGACAACCCTTGTTAAAAACAAGGTCAGCTGGACCACTGCTTCATTGTTATGTTGACGGCAACAATGTGTATATAGTGCCTAAAACTTTTAAGGCACAAATTTCTTCGGTCACATTCTTCATGTATAACCTATATTGGGGGAAAAAAAGGTTAAGAGACACAGGGGGTCCCAACCCTCAGCAACAGATATCTAGGTCATTAGGAGCAAGACTAATATCTATACGGTACAGGCTCTAGTTGGGATCTTACCATTCCAGTGCAACGACTAGGGGAAGGGAAGATGAAAGGGTTTGGCGACCCTTATCTCTCAGTATATCTAATAGTAAGTGGAAGAAAAAAAGGAAAGATCATTAGTGGGTTATTTTAACAGAACCAATCCATTTCTCTATTGAGCCCATGAGGATGTAGTGTTTTCAGTGTGTAGATCCAAAAACTTTCCCTGCTCTTCAGTAATTTGACATGATCACCACCTCGTCTGGGTCTCTCTACTTGTTCGATGATCTGGTACCGTAGTTGTGATATAGAGTGATTAGCCTCATGGAAGTGGTGTGGTATGGGTAAGCAATTCCTTTCACATCTAATGGTAGACTTGTGGCTAGCTATTCTTTCCTTGATATGTTGGGTAGTCTCACCTACATAGAGGAGGCCACAGGGACACTTGATTATATATACAACGAAGTTGGAGTTACAAGTGTAAAAACCTTTGATGGGATATGTTTTGCCTGTGTGGGGGTGTGTGAAATGTTCACCCCGGATTATATTGGAACATGATGGACAGTTCAAACATGGGAAGGTTCCCCTCCTTGGTGTATCTAGGAATGTTTGTTTTCGGTAATGTTTTCAAGCTCCCAATATCGGCTCTCACTATTTTATCCTTGAGGTTTGCTGGACGTCGTTTACACATGAGTGGTGGGGTACTGAATACTTCCATGTTGGGATATGCTCTTTGAAGAAGAGGCCAATGATGTTTAATTATGTTATATACAACTGGCATTGATGGGTGGTGTCCATGTACAAAGGGGATTCTTTCCGGTTTGTTGATGGAGATAGAGGTTTCTGGTGGATTTAGTATTCTGTCAGTTTCCTCCATAAGGAGTTTCTTGGGGTATTGGCGTTCAAGGAATTTCTTGTTCATCTCCTCAAGTCTAACCGGTAGGGTCTCCTTCTCTGATACAATACGGGCCACCCGTTGAATTTGAGATCTAGGCAGACTATTTTTGGTGGTGGAGGGGTGACAACTACTATAGAGTAGGAGGCCGTTCTTATCAGTAGGTTTTTGGTAGAGGTCAGAGCCTAATGTGTTGTTACTTTTTTTGAAAATTTTAGTATCAAGGAAACTCACTTCGGTGTCGCTGGATGTCATAGTGAAAGAGAGTTCCTGTCTTATTGTGTTAATTTCAGTAAAAAATGAGTCAAGTGAAGTTTGATTACCATGCCAGATACAAAATATATCATCAATATATCTTAGCCATATCAAGGCGTGGTTCTGGAAGAGAGAATTTGGGTATATGTACTGGGTTTCAAAATCATGCATGTATAGATTTGCATACGCCGGTGCGACATTTGAGCCCATAGCGGTCCCCCGTTTCTGGACATAGAAGTCGTCACCATACAAGAAATAGTTTTCCCTCAGGACCAGATTCAATAGGTCTAAGCAAAGTTCGATGGAATTTGGAGTAAGGGTACTTGTAGTTTCAAGGGCTCTCTGGGTGGCCTCCATACCCTTGTCATGATCGATCGAGGTATAGAGGCTGTTTACATCCATGGTAGCCAAAAGGCTACCAGGAGGGATTGAGTTTAGTTGGCGAATTTTTGATAGAAAGTCATTCGTGTCTAGTACAAAGGAATCCATTTTTCTCGCTAATGGTGTAAGGATTTTCTCTAAATACACAGATAATGGAGCTAGTATGGAATCAGTTGAGGCTACAATTGGTCGCCCCGGTGGATTGGTGAAATTTTTATGAATTTTTGGCAGGATATATATGACTGGAGTGATGGGGTTGGAATTAGTTAGAAAAGTCTTTGTTTTGGCATCTATAGTACCCATATGGAGATGCTTGGTCAGTGTGGAATCTATTTTCCTCTGAATTGAATATAGTGGGTCTGTGTTTATTCTATTGTAAGTGGTGGTGTCGCTCAACTGTCTCTCAATCTCCATTTTGTAGTCTCTTTTGTTCATGATTACTATAGAATTACCCTTGTCGGCTGGTTTTATAGTAATTGCTTTATTGTGCTGTAGGGCAGTAAGGGCTTGGGTTTCCTCAGATGTTATATTATTTTTGGTTTTGAATAATCCTAGTTGATGGTCGTGAATATGGGAATCAACATCTCTCTGTATTAGGGAGATTAGTGTCTCAGTTGCATGGTTGGTCTTGGGCGGCATGAATGAACTCTTATTTCTCAGACCCAAGGATGTTATGTTCATTGGGTCGTTGGTGGCTCTTTGTATGTTCAGGATTGGTCTGTTTTCTAATAACCCGAAATGAGTTTTTAGTCTAATTGTCCTGTAAAAATTCTGTAGATCTTTCTGTAGGGTGAATGAGTCCCATCTAGGTGTTGGACAAAAAGATAGGCCTTTATTTAGTACCCTATACTCGGTGGGGGAGAGGGTATAGTCTGATATGTTAACTATAAGGTTGGGACCCTTACCTGTGCTCGCGATCTCGTGTGTGGTCGTCCTCCTCCTCCTTGACCTCCGCGTGGGTTTACTCTTTTTGGGCGTGCGGGTAAAAAGGGGCACCCCCTCTGTTGCCCGTACTGGAGTCGCTTCTGGATCCTGAGGAAGGTGGCTGGCCTGGATAGGGTTGCCATGGTCTTGGGGCGTAGGTGATGGGTTCGTTCCATAGATATACACGATTTGTTCGTAATCTTCGACGTCCCTCTGGAATTTTTGTCGTTTTCTATCTTGAAGAATTTTCTTGAAGTTATTGATAGTATCGTTAACCCTGTTCTTCAGGTCAGCTAGGTCATTCGATGTGAAAGATCCTACTAGTTGGGCTTCAATTACAGCCACCTTCTCCTTAGATTCGGTAATAGCAACCTGTAGATGTTCAATCGTTAAAGCAATCAAATCAAAGGAGCATTTATTTAGGATCTGTTGGAACTTTTTGCAGTAGTCCTCTTTGTCGGAGAAGATCGTGGGTCTGATATTACTCCTCAATCCCCTTGGAATCTTTTTCTGGCGGTAGTATTCCGCTAGGGTTCTAGAATGCAGATCAAGTGAGACGAACCTCCTTCGTTCCTTCTCAAACTCCTTGGCTCTCAGATCCTTACTGGGTACTTTTAGAAACTCGGTGGATGCCGTGACCTGGGCCACGATCTCATCTCGTACAGTATCGTCGTAGACGAATGATTCACTGGACATTTAGAGAAAGCGGGTGCAACAACCAAGAGATAAGTACAGTCAATAGGGTATAATGGTGTGCACACCGCGTAGGTGGTGAGTGGAGGTGCCAACTAACAGGATTTCTTCAATCCCAGTAAATACAAATATGGATACAAAGTTGCACACTCCTTTAGATGTTTGTGATGCAAGGTTTATTATGAACAGTTAATGGCCACAGATGTCAACGCGTTTCGGCTTTAACCAAAGCCTTGATCACGACAATTGGTTATGAAACAAAACAAATAAAAGTGTATAAATATTTACAAACATATGGTGTCACCTGTGCTGTAGAGAGCACAGGAAAAAGGCAATTTACATATTTACATAGGTCAACGATACTGTTGAGGACAGCAAGAATGTATTACTGTCCCAGAGGATGTTATTAGTACATAGAAGGTAATAGGGGAGCTGAGCAGTTAGTTTAGGGAGTGCCAAAGAGTTGGTCAGTAGCGATTGGAGGAAGGTATAGATAGGTTAGAGAGGAATTAAATATAAATAGGTGTATATAGATATACTTAATTAGACATATTTAGTCAGAGAGATAGGGTCGTAGTATGAAAAAGTATCTGAGTTACCAGGTGTGGGTCATGGAATGTTCTAGGATAAGATTGGAAAGAGGCGTCTTTCCTTGGTGGCGAACGCTCGATTAAGGTGGTTTGCTTTATTTCAATAATTCCCAAATGGGGATAGGCGTTTTTCAGCACGGTCCTATGGAAAGCAATATCATAGCTGTCACTATTCTGGCAAGAAGATCAACCAGAGCTAAATAAAGTACCATGTAGCGTTAGTCTCTCCAAGCTGACAAATCATTAGTATTATGTGATTATATAGTTTGATTATATCTCCTTAATTTCAATGTAGCCTAAAAAGATATATGTGTCAAATAGGTTGTATAGTATATGTGCAGAGCTAATCATTGTCAAAACAAAAGTTCCTTCTGCTTTTTACCCAAAGTGCATGTTGGGCATTAATGGACAGAGTGCCTGTCATTATAGAGTTAAATACCTTCTTTCAGTGATAGGTCCGCCCCCGTCAGAGTCCTGGTAGGAATGAGCACAGTGTGTTATCGGTTGCTGCTATTTATAGCAGAAAACAGGAAGTGGGGAATCCGCACATGCTCAGTAGCGTGTCTCGGACAAAGTGTGGCAGAAGTGCCATGTTAGGTATATGCTAACCAGTGACTGCTTGTAGTTGAGAGTGCAATGCATCATGGGAGGGAAGGGGAGGAGCCGTTCTCAGCCTGTCAGCTTCAGTGTAAACAATGCTGCTAGTAGTAATTATAGCAGGAGATCGGTGTGAAGGGGGGCTGATTGTAAGCATGAATGAAGGGTGTGTTATGGAGTATTCCACAGGAGGTATATTATACAAGAAGACAAGATCAATATTAGATATTTCAGTATTAGGAAGAATGTAAAAGGCCCAAAGGGTGAAGACATTGAGAGGAACAGAAGACATACTTTATCAATATTGTGACGTCATGCTTAGTATCTTATAGTAGATATATTGTTCTCATGTATTATATCTCAGAGTAATGGCATACATATTGGTTATGATCCAATAAAAATGGATCTAGATGATAAGATTTATTATTTCACTTCAGGAAAAACGGGAGAGAAGTGAGTTAGTACAATGGAAACTGTGATGGAGACAACCCTTGTTAAAAACAAGGTCAGCTGGACCACTGCTTCATTGTTATGTTGACGGCAACAATGTGTATATAGTGCCTAAAACTTTTAAGGCACAAATTTCTTCGGTCACATTCTTCATGTATAACCTATATTGGGGGAAAAAAAGGTTAAGAGACACAGGGGGTCCCAACCCTCAGCAACAGATATCTAGGTCATTAGGAGCAAGACTAATATCTATACGGTACAGGCTCTAGTTGGGATCTTACCATTCCAGTGCAACGACTAGGGGAAGGGAAGATGAAAGGGTTTTGGCGACCCTTATCTCTCAGTATATCTAATAGTAAGTGGAAGAAAAAAAGGAAAGATCATTAGTGGGTTTATTTTAACAGAACCAATCCATTTCTCTATTGAGCCCATGAGGATGTAGTGTTTTCAGTGTGTAGATCCAAAAACTTTCCCTGCTCTTCAGTAATTTGACAAAATAGTCTGCCTAGATCTCAATTTCAACGGGTGGCCCGTATTGTATCAGAGAAGGAGACCCTACCGGTTAAACTTGAGGAGATGAACAAGAAATTCCTTGAACGCCAATACCCCAAGAAACTCCTTATGGAGGAAACTGACAGAATACTAAATCCACCAGAAACCTCTATCTCCATCAACAAACCGGAAAGAATCCCCTTTGTACATGGACACCACCCATCAATGCCAGTTGTATATAACATAATTAAACATCATTGGCCTCTTCTTCAAAGAGCATATCCCAACATGGAAGTATTCAGTACCCCACCACTCATGTGTAAACGACGTCCAGCAAACCTCAAGGATAAAATAGTGAGAGCCGATATTGGGAGCTTGAAAACATTACCGAAACAAACATTCCTAGATACACCAAGGAGGGGAACCTTCCCATGTTTGAACTGTCCATCATGTTCCAATATAATCCGGGGTGAACACTTCACACACCCCCACACAGGCAAAACATATCCCATCAAAGGTTTTTACACTTGTAACTCCAACTTCGTTGTATATATAATCAAGTGTCCCTGTGGCCTCCTCTATGTAGGTGAGACTACCCAACATATCAAGGAAAGAATAGCTAGCCACAAGTCTACCATTAGATGTGAAAGGAATTGCTTACCCATACCACACCACTTCCATGAGGCTAATCACTCTATATCACAACTACGGTACCAGATCATCGAACAAGTAGAGAGACCCAGACGAGGTGGTGATCATGTCAAATTACTGAAGAGCAGGGAAAGTTTTTGGATCTACACACTGAAAACACTACATCCTCATGGGCTCAATAGAGAAATGGATTGGTTCTGTTAAAATAACCCACTAATGATCTTTCCTTTTTTTCTTCCACTTACTATTAGATATACTGAGAGATAAGGGTCGCCAAACCCTTTCACCTTCCCTTCCCCTAGTCGTTGCACTGGAATGGTAAGATCCCAACTAGAGCCTGTACCGTATAGATATTAGTCTTGCTCCTAATGACCTAGATATCTGTTGCTGAGGGTTGGGACCCCCTGTGTCTCTTAACCTTTTTTCCCCCAATATAGGTTATAAATGAAGAATGTGACCGAAGAAATTTGTGCCTTAAAAGTTTTAGGCACTATATACACATTGTTGCCTCAACATAACAATGAAGCAGTGGTCCAGCTGACCTTGTTTTTAACAAGGGTTGTCTCCATCACAGTTTCCATTGTACTAACTCACTTCTCTCTCCGTTTTTCCTGAAGTGAAATAATAAATCTTATCATCTAGATCCATTTTTATTGGATCATAACCAATATGTATGCCATTACTCTGAGATATA
Source organism: Allobates femoralis (assembly GCA_033576535.1). Lineage (NCBI taxonomy): Eukaryota > Metazoa > Chordata > Amphibia > Anura > Aromobatidae > Allobates > Allobates femoralis. The sequence goes on along the minus strand of JARQOC010000002.1, from coordinate 270,220,573 downwards.
ATACATGAGAACAATATATCTACTATAAGATACTAAGCATGACGTCACAATATTGATAAAGTATGTCTTCTGTTCCTCTCAATGTCTTCACCCTTTGGGCCTTTTACATTCTTCCTAATACTGAAATATCTAATATTGATCTTGTCTTCTTGTATAATATACCTCCTGTGGAATACTCCATAACACACCCTTCATTCATGCTTACAATCAGCCCCCCTTCACACCGATCTCCTGCTATAATTACTACTAGCAGCATTGTTTACACTGAAGCTGACAGCTGAGAACGGCTCCTCCCCTTCCCTCCCATGATGCATTGCACTCTCAACTACAAGCAGTCACTGGTTAGCATATACCTAACATGGCACTTCTGCCACACTTTGTCCGAGACACGCTACTGAGCATGTGCGGATTCCCCACTTCCTGTTTTCTGCTATAAATAGCAGCAACCGATAACACACTGTGCTCATTCCTACCAGGACTCTGACGGGGGCGGACCTATCACTGAAAGAAGGTATTTAACTCTATAATGACAGGCACTCTGTCCATTAATGCCCAACATGCACTTTGGGTAAAAAGCAGAAGGAACTTTTGTTTTGACAACGATTAGCTCTGCACATATATCTATACAACCTATTTGACACATATATCTTTTTAGGCTACATTGAAATTAAGGAGATATAATCAAACTATATAATCACATAATACTAATGATTTGTCAGCTTGGAGGACTAACGCTACATGGTACTTTATTTAGCTCTGGTTGATCTTCTTGCCATAATAGTGACAGCTATGATATTGCTTTCCATAGGACCGTGCTGAAAAACGCCTATCCCCATTTGGGAATTATTGAAATAAAGCAAACCACCTTAATCGAGCGTTCGCCACCAAGGAAAGACGCCTCTTTCCAATCTTATCCTAGAACATTCCATGACCCACACCTGGTAACTCAGATACTTTTTCATACTACGACCCTATCTCTCTAACTAAATATGTCTAATTAAGTATATCTATATACACCTATTTATATTTAATTCCTCTCTAACCTATCTATACCTTCCTCCAATCGCTACTGACCAACTCTTTGGCACTCCCTAAACTAACTGCTCAGCTCCCCTATTACCTTCTATGTACTAATAACATCCTCTGGGACAGTAATACATTCTTGCTGTCCTCAACAGTATCGTTGACCTATGTAAATATGTAAATTGCCTTTTTCCTGTGCTCTCTACAGCACAGGTGACACCATATGTTTGTAAATATTTATACACTTTTATTTGTTTTGTTTCATAGCCAATTGTCGTGATCAAGGCTTTGGTTAAAGCCGAAACGCGTTGACATCTGTGGCCATTAACTGTTCATAATAAACCTTGCATCAAAACATCTAAAGGAGTGTGCAACTTTGTATCCATATTTGTATTTACTGGGATTGAAGAAATCCTGTTAGTTGGCACCTCCACTCACCACCTACGCGGTGTGCACACCATTATACCCTATTGACTGTACTTATCTCTTGGTTGTTGCACCCGCTTTCTCTAAATGTCCAGTGAATCATTCGTCTACGACGATACTGTACGAGATGAGATCGTGGCCCAGGTCACGGCATCCACCGAGTTTCTAAAAGTACCCAGTAAGGATCTGAGAGCCAAGGAGTTTGAGAAGGAACGAAGGAGGTTCGTCTCACTTGATCTGCATTCTAGAACCCTAGCGGAATACTACCGCCAGAAAAAGATTCCAAGGGGATTGAGGAGTAATATCAGACCCACGATCTTCTCCGACAAAGAGGACTACTGCAAAAAGTTCCAACAGATCCTAAATAAATGCTCCTTTGATTTGATTGCTTTAACGATTGAACATCTACAGGTTGCTATTACCGAATCTAAGGAGAAGGTGGCTGTAATTGAAGCCCAACTAGTAGGATCTTTTACATCGAATGACCTAGCTGACCTGAAGAACAGGGTTAACGATACTATCAATAACTTCAAGAAAATTCTTCAAGATAGAAAACGACAAAAATTCCAGAGGGACGTCGAGGATTACGAACAAAATCGTGTATATCTATGGAACGAACCCATCACCTACGCCCCAAGACCATGGCAACCCTATCCAGGCCAGCCACCTTCCTCAGGATCCGGAAGCGACTCCAGTACGGGCAACAGAGGGGGTGCCCCTTTTTTACCCGCACGCCCAAAAAGAGTAAACCAACGCGGAGGTCAAGGAGGAGGAGGACGACCACACACGAGATCGCGAGCACAGGTAAGGGTCCCAACCTTATAGTTAACATATCAGACTATACCCTCTCCCCCACCGAGTATAGGGTACTAAATAAAGGCCTATCTTTTTGTCCAACACCTAGATGGGACTCATTCACCCTACAGAAAGATCTACAGAATTTTTACAGAACGATTAGACTAAAAACTCATTTCGGGTTATTAGAAAACAGACCAATCCTGAACATACAAAGAGCCACCAACGACCCAATGAACATAACATCCTTGGGTCTGAGAAATAAGAGTTCATTTATGCCGCCCAAGACCAACCATGCAACTGAGACACTAATCTCCCTAATACAGAGAGATGTTGATTCCCATATTCACGACCATCAACTTGGATTATTCAAAACCAAAATAATATAACATCTGAGGAAACCCAAGCTCTTACTGCCCTACAGCACAATAAAGCAATTACTATAAAACCAGCCGACAAGGGTAATTCTATAGTAATCATGAACAAAAGAGACTACAAAATGGAGATTGAGAGACAGTTGAGCGACACCACCAATTACAATAGAATAAACACAGACCCACTATATTCAATTCGAGGAAAATAATTCCTTACATGACCAAGCATCCCATATGGGTACTATAGATGTCCAAAACAAAGCATTACTGGCTAGGTCACATCTGCGTTTTGTGTTGATAAATACTGATCCGGTTTGGAGCTTTAAAAAGCTCCAAATCCGGACCATGAAACGCTCCTCATGGGAGCCTATTGCAAAACACTGGATGGCTTCACAAGCACTCATCCTGGCCGACCGGCACTGCTGCCTGCGTTTAAAATCATGCAGGCAGCAGTTTTCGCAGCAGTTCTGGGAACCCGCACTGCGGTCACCGGATGGCTCACGGATGTGTAATCCTGAGCTATCCGGTTAACTGCATAGTTTGCGGATCCGGTATTGCGGGATCAGCAAACTGTCCTCGCCTATTCCAAGAGTTAAATTTATAAGTAAGTACATGTGAGGATCTGTAGGGGGGCTAAGACCCCCCACAAGCCAGCCGCCCACCTCGGGGCTTCGACTATACAATTTCCTATGGCACGGGGTTGAGAGATCCAGTGCATGTCTCCAAACCTCCCGCCACCACGTATCACTATCAGGGGTGCCTGCACCCTCTTGTATGATTCTGCATGTGGCCCTAAAGTTAGGATTACAGAACAATGTAAGCATATTAACCTATATGTTATCGTCGGCAGTGTAGTGGTAATCCCTGGGCGGGTTTGTTCTGCAACTCTCGACCCTCTTCATCTTATGGCCGCCCCCTCGTGCCTCATCCAGTGATGTGAGGGCGGCCACGTCTATAAGGGGCGGGGCTAAATATGTGCCCGGTTAGCCCCGCCCCTTTCATGACGTGGCCGCCCCTTCACATCCTGGATGAGGCACAGAGGGGGCGGCCATAAGGAATGAGGGGCGCGAGGCCTAGAGCAAACAGCCCCGGCCCAAGGGATTAACACTCACTGACCGACGATAACAGTAAGTATGAGCTTACATGTGTTCTGTATATCTAACTTTAGGGCCCACGAGGAATCGCTATACTAAGATGGGTGCAGAGCACCCTGTATATGATACCAGGGGGAGCGAAGGTTTGGAGACAATACGGTATCCATGCCCCGTGCATAGGAAATTGTAGTCGAACCAACCGCAGTGGCGGCTGGCTCCTTAGGGGGGTCTTAGCCCCTCTACAGACCTCAAACAGTACTTTATTACTAAATTTAACTCTTGAATAGGCAGAGTCCAGTTTGCTGATCCCGGCAGATAGCCGGGAACCCAAACTATGCAGTTACCGGATGGCTCAGGATTACACATCCTGAGCCATACGTTACCGCAGTGCCGTATTCTGGCACATTTTTAGACAAAAAATGTGGCTGACCGGAATTGCATTCACCGACGACACACCGGATCGATGATGAATGCAATTCATGTTTGCAATTGACCCTACCCTTTTGTACTAATTCCAGCCCCATTCACTCATTCAATATATCCTGCCAAAAATTCATCAAAAATTTACAACCAATCCACCGGGGCGACCAATTGTAGCCTCAACTGATTCCATACTAGCTCCATTATCTGTGTATTTAGAGAAAATCCTTACACCATTAGCGAGAAAAATGGATTCCTTTGTACTAGACACGAATGACTTTCTATCAAAAATTCGCCAACTAAACTCAATCCCTCCTGGTAGCCTTTTGGCTACCATGGATGTAAACAGCCTCTATACCTCGATCGATCATGACAAGGGTATGGAGGCCACCCAGAGAGCCCTTGAAACTACAAGTACCCTTACTCCAAATTCCATCGAACTTTGCCTAGACCTATTGAATCTGGTCCTGAGGGAAAACTATTTCTTGTATGGTGACGACTTCTATGTCCAGAAACGGGGGACCGCTATGGGCTCAAATGTCGCACCGGCGTATGCAAATCTATACATGCATGATTTTGAAACCCAGTACATATACCCAAATTCTCTCTTCCAGAACCACGCCTTGATATGGCTAAGATATATCGATGATATATTTTGTATCTGGCATGGTAATCAAACTTCACTTGACTCATTTTTTACTGAAATTAACACAATAAGACAGGAACTCTCTTTCACTATGACATCCAGCGACACCGAAGTGAGTTTCCTTGATACTAAAATTTTCAAAAAAAGTAACAACACATTAGGCTCTGACCTCTACCAAAAACCTACTGATAAGAACGGCCTCCTACTCTATAGTAGTTGTCACCCCTCCACCACCAAAAATAGTCTGCCTAGATCTCAATTTCAACGGGTGGCCCGTATTGTATCAGAGAAGGAGACCCTACCGGTTAGACTTGAGGAGATGAACAAGAAATTCCTTGAACGCCAATACCCCAAGAAACTCCTTATGGAGGAAACTGACAGAATACTAAATCCACCAGAAACCTCTATCTCCATCAACAAACCGGAAAGAATCCCCTTTGTACATGGACACCACCCATCAATGCCAGTTGTATATAACACAATTAAACATCATTGGCCTCTTCTTCAAAGAGCATATCCCAACATGGAAGTATTCAGTACCCCACCACTCATGTGTAAACGACGTCCACAAACCTCAAGGATAAAATAGTGAGAGCCGATATTGGGAGCTTGAAAACATTACCAAAACAAACATTCCTAGATACACCAAGGAGGGGAACCTTCCCATGTTTGAACTGTCCATCATGTTCCAATATAATCCGGGGTGAACACTTCACACACCCCCACACAGGCAAAACATATCCCATCAAAGGTTTTTACACTTGTAACTCCAACTTCGTTGTATATATAATCAAGTGTCCCTGTGGCCTCCTCTATGTAGGTGAGACTACCCAACATATCAAGGAAAGAATAGCTAGCCACAAGTCTACCATTAGATGTGAAAGGAATTGCTTACCCATACCACACCACTTCCATGAGGCTAATCACTCTATATCACAACTACGGTACCAGATCATCGAACAAGTAGAGAGACCCAGACGAGGTGGTGATCATGTCAAATTACTGAAGAGCAGGGAAAGTTTTTGGATCTACATACTGAAAACACTACATCCTCATGGGCTCAATAGAGAAATGGATTGGTTCTGTTAAAATAACCCACTAATGATCTTTCCTTTTTTTCTTCCACTTACTATTAGATATACTGAGAGATAAGGGTCGCCAAACCCTTTCATCTTCCCTTCCCCTAGTCGTTGCACTGGAATGGTAAGATCCCAACTAGAGCCTGTACCGTATAGATATTAGTCTTGCTCCTAATGACCTAGATATCTGTTGCTGAGGGTTGGGACCCCCTGTGTCTCTTAACCTTTTTTTCCCCCAATATAGGTTATACATGAAGAATGTGACCGAAGAAATTTGTGCCTTAAAAGTTTTAGGCACTATATACACATTGTTGCCGTCAACATAACAATGAAGCAGTGGTCCAGCTGACCTTGTTTTTAACAAGGGTTGTCTCCATCACAGTTTCCATTGTACTAACTCACTTCTCTCCCGTTTTTCCTGAAGTGAAATAATAAATCTTATCATCTAGATCCATTTTTATTGGATCATAACCAATATGTATGCCATTACTCTGAGATATAATACATGAGAACAATATATCTACTATAAGATACTAAGCATGACGTCACAATATTGATAAAGTATGTCTTCTGTTCCTCTCAATGTCTTCACCCTTTGGGCCTTTTACATTCTTCCTAATACTGAAATATCTAATATTGATCTTGTCTTCTTGTATAATATACCTCCTGTGGAATACTCCATAACACACCCTTCATTCATGCTTACAATCAGCCCCCCTTCACACCGATCTCCTGCTATAATTACTACTAGCAGCATTGTTTACACTGAAGCTGACAGGCTGAGAACGGCTCCTCCCCTTCCCTCCCATGATGCATTGCACTCTCAACTACAAGCAGTCACTGGTTAGCATATACCTAACATGGCACTTCTGCCACACTTTGTCCGAGACACGCTACTGAGCATGTGCGGATTCCCCACTTCCTGTTTTCTGCTATAAATAGCAGCAACCGATAACACACTGTGCTCATTCCTACCAGGACTCTGACGGGGGCGGACCTATCACTGAAAGAAGGTATTTAACTCTATAATGACAGGCACTCTGTCCATTAATGCCCAACATGCACTTTGGGTAAAAAGCAGAAGGAACTTTTGTTTTGACAATGATTAGCTCTGCACATATACTATACAACCTATTTGACACATATATCTTTTTAGGCTACATTGAAATTAAGGAGATATAATCAAACTATATAATCACATAATACTAATGATTTGTCAGCTTGGAGAGACTAACGCTACATGGTACTTTATTTAGCTCTGGTTGATCTTCTTGCCAGAATAGTGACAGCTATGATATTGCTTTCCATAGGACCGTGCTGAAAAACGCCTATCCCCATTTGGGAATTATTGAAATAAAGCAAACCACCTTAATCGAGCGTTCGCCACCAAGGAAAGACGCCTCTTTCCAATCTTATCCTAGAACATTCCATGACCCACACCTGGTAACTCAGATACTTTTTCATACTACGACCCTATCTCTCTGACTAAATATGTCTAATTAAGTATATCTATATACACCTATTTATATTTAATTCCTCTCTAACCTATCTATACCTTCCTCCAATCGCTACTGACCAACTCTTTGGCACTCCCTAAACTAACTGCTCAGCTCCCCTATTACCTTCTATGTACTAATAACATCCTCTGGGACAGTAATACATTCTTGCTGTCCTCAACAGTATCGTTGACCTATGTAAATATGTAAATTGCCTTTTTCCTGTGCTCTCTACAGCACAGGTGACACCATATGTTTGTAAATATTTATACACTTTTATTTGTTTTGTTTCATAACCAATTGTCGTGATCAAGGCTTTGGTTAAAGCCGAAACGCGTTGACATCTGTGGCCATTAACTGTTCATAATAAACCTTGCATCACAAACATCTAAAGGAGTGTGCAACTTTGTATCCATATTTGTAAAATCCCATGTAGTGCAGCTTGGCTAATTTTCTCACTATACTCTATGAGGATTTGATTAGAGGGGTCAGAATCAAGTTTTTCATAAAACTCTGTATCCCCTAAAATCCTAAAACCTTACTGGGAATACCAGTCGCAATTCATAATCACGATCCCACCCCCTTTATCCGCTCCCTTAAGGATAATCTGTTTATTCGTCTTTAGAGTAACTAATGCTTCCCTTTCCGACAATGGAAGATTGTCACGATTTTTATCCTATGTAAATGACTGCAGCTCTTTTAGTGCTAGTTGTTGATAAGTTTCCAAATGGGTACCTCTATGTATAATAAGGGCTAGTTTATCTTTAGTTCTTCTTTCATTTTGATCTGTTTTATTATCAAACCTCAGTACTGTAGAAATTTCATGAAACCTTTCAAGAGACATTGTAGCACTAAATATGTGGGGACTGTGACAACATGGACTTTTTCAAGGCATAGCATGGGTTAAGTTTCTTAAAAGTTAGCCAGACATGATGTTATTTTGTTTAGTTATTTGTGATAAGCCACTCATTGTTTCTACAAGACTTGTAGGAATCTGCTAGTATTTAAAGTTTACTAATGTAATTATCTCACCCCTGTGTCAGAGACTCAAAGACAGATAAGGATGTGAACCTTTTATTCTCCAAAGATGTGTATTACTGATTCTATGTAAGTTACTTTAGCCACCATTGTTTCCTGTTATGGATGGCAGAGTGGATGGGCTTCACTTTGGCCCCTCTCTGCCCACATCATTTAAATGAACATTGGTTATGTGTAATATGCTGTTAACTACTTGGGGGTCCGATAAAGCCTTAATATTGTGGTTTCCTCACCCTGTGTTGTCTGAGTGGTTTTCTGCCCACAGGTAAAGAGCTCGGTTGTTCAGTTGGGATGAGCCCTGGTCCATGTTCTCTTTCTAAAGGTGGCTGGGCAAGTGGACGAGAGCTCCCACTGACCTCAGTATCTCCAAAATTGGGAGCAGCAGTGGGATACTACTGAGCCTTGTTCATCCAGGGAGCTGCCAGGGAATGGTGTTCGTGGACACTGTCCAATGGCTCCACAACCAGGGAGGCAGGCATATAAGCATACCACGCAGGCCATAGGTGAGACATTTAGGATTTGGATACTGTCATGTCCAACCCCACCAGCTCATCCATGGGACGAGGACCAGAGTGGATATACCACCGCCACAAGAACCTGCTACTACAAGAGCTGTGTCAGTTTCATCAGATTGAATTCAGGGGCACCGACACCAAGTCGGATTTGATCCAGAAATTGATCTGTTGACATGCCCAGAGTGACACAGAGGAAGATGAGGACCCCTTCGAGAGTGACTCAGAGATTGTAAACTGTGTGCCACATCATAGATCCAGTGAGGATCTGGACTTAAACTGGTCCTAAGTAGCTCGAGCCAAGGAATGGTTTGTCCGCATTGGGGCCTGACGCCTCAATAGAGGAGAAGGCTTGGGTTTTGCAATTTGTATTTGGAATTCCAGCACCAGCCACGCAAGAAAGAAGTTTATGGGAGCCCAACTCCTTAATCCCATCTTAGTGCTTGTCCTCAGTATATCTGCCCTTCCTTGGGGGGGTAATCTGGGGTAGGTGTATAGGTGGAAGCCTCGATTGCACACCTCACAATTAAAATAGACAAAACCATCTAGAGGAGAAGGATGATCAGAAACGTATCCCATCTGGCTGCCCCGTCTGGCTAATATTAAGAAGGGGTAGGAATGTGACTACATGGGCTTTTTCAATGCATAGCATGGGTTAAGTTTCTTTAATGTTAGCCAGATATAATGTTATTTTGTTTAGTTACTTGTGATAAGCCACTCATTGTTTCTACAAGACTTGTAGGAATCTGCTTGTGTTTAAAATTTACTAATGTAATTATCTCACCCCTATATCAGAGACTCAAAGACAGATAAGGATGTGAACCTTTTATTCTCCAAAGATGTGTATTGCTGATTCTATGTAAGTTACTTCAGCCACCATTGTCAGCATCGAATGTTAGGGGTACTTCACACACAAGAATATCGCTAGCGATATCGCTGTTATGTCACAGGTTTTGTGATACGTAGCAGTGACCAGGCCCCCTCTGGACAATTTTTTGGTCATCGCGCTCCCGCTGGGCAGCGTGCATCACTATGTTTGACAGGGACAACAACCAATGATCTCTATACTACGTCCGAGAGTGACAGGTTCCCAAGACCGCCGTATAATTTCATATCGTTGCTGCGTCGCTGGTGAGATCTCACTGTTTGACATCTCACCAGCAACCATGTATCAACGCACCAGCGATCCCTACCAGGTCAAATTTTTGTCGTTATCGCTGGAGCGTCACTACGTGTACCCTTAGGATTTGGTTGGGATATCAAAGTCTACTGAAGGAAGAAACCCTGGCCACAGCAGAAGTTTGTAATTTCCTGGTGAGCCAGCGGAGGGTGGGACTCCGTTGCCTGTTACATTTTATATTTTGCTGGTTATGTGTTATATGATGTTAACTATTTGAGGATCTAATTAATCCTTAATATTGTGGTCCCCTCACCCTGTATTGTCTGAGTGGTGTTCTATCCACGGGTAAAGCGCTCGAGTGTTCAGTTGGGATGAGCCCTGGTCCATGTTGCCTTTCTAAAGGCGGCTGGGCCAGCGGACGAGAGCACCCACTGACTCCTGTGTCTCCACTGTGGCCGGTTTCGGAATTCCACAAACTTTTAGTTGATTCACCATAAGATTTGTACACTCCTGTTAAAAGAAGTAAACCAACATAAGCCTTTAGAGCTGTCACATCTAATTTGTTCCATTTATCACCATAAACTCGTTGTCCCTCAATGTTTGTCATTTGTTATAATATTTAGAATAGTCATATTTAGGAACAATGAGAATGCTGATCTAATGTCAGATATTCTAGATATAGCATACCTAGTAGGACCAGGAGTAGCTTTTATGATATTTTCAGAGGACAATCTACCAGAACGACTAGGCTGCAAGTTCCAAATTATATCCTAGAATGGATTGCATGCCTCCGACTAGTTGTCTGGGTATCATGCTCCTCTTCATATTTCAATTAGATTTTTATTCAAGATTTTCATATTTACAATCCAGTTCAGTAAAACACAGTATTTATTACAATGAATAACATACTCTAGATTCCTTAATCATGTACAGTCCTTAGAATATTAAATATATGCAAGAGAAAGATTAAGCATATACACTGTGTGCAGAATTATTAGGCAAGTTGTATTGTAGAGGATTATTTTTATTGATCAACAACTATGTTCTCAATCAACCCAAAAGACTCAAATATCAAAGCTTAATATTTTTGAAAGTTGGATTGTTTTTTTTTTAGATTTGGCTATCTTAGGAGGATATCTGTTTGTGCAGGTAACTATAAAGGTACCTTTACACGCCGCCACTGTGCCTAGCAACAGGTATCCACCGCACGTGCACGCGCACGTTTTTAACGGTGGATACCGATCGCTAATGTCGCATATAGACGCCACCATTGCATTGTCCACTGAAGGTATCTGTGTTCCCCGGAAATGTCGACAGATCCTGCGGCTTACTTCCTGTTGAATACCTTCCCTGCTTTACACGCCGCTACCTTTGGAAGTACACTGAGCTGTAGGCTGATTTTCTGCTAAGAAAAAAAAAATGTAAATCTTAGTTCTTAGCGAGTGTGACCGCGAGCTTAGTGTGACCGGGAGCGCAAGTGCGGACGGAAGTAGGTGTGTGACTTGTGATTCAGTGACTTTGGATTCAGGGAGTTTGGAAGGGAGGACTTATTGAATTGCTGCTTGTATTTTATTAATACTTTGCATTTCTTTTTACTTATCATTTCTGTCTGGTGCAATCCCCATTAGGAAATGAGCTCCATGATTGGCAATGCCATCCAGTGTACATCTTGCCACATGTATGCATTCCTTGAACAGCCGGTCGAGGGTGCATACTGCTGTGTGAGATGTGAGTATGTTGTGCATTTGGAAGTCCAGATACTGGATCTAAATGAACAACTGACAACGATGAGATCCATAGACAATATGGAAAGGAGTCTGCAGCTCACTGAACAGCTGCTCAATGGGATAGATGTGGGGGAGGATGGTAGCATGGAGCTGCAGGACAGTGAGGTAGCCAGCTGGGTGACAGTTAGAAGGAGGGGTAGAGGGAAGAGTGCCAGGGAGGCTAGCCTTGATCTGGCACACCCCAATAAATTTGCTATGTTGGCAGATGAGGGGGATGTGAGTTCAGGGATAGCACTGCTGCAGCAGGGCATGACCTCTGAAAGCCAGAGGAGTGTCTGCTCCAGTAAGGGGAAGACAGGAGAGCAGGGCAGGACAGACAGGTGCTGGTAGTGGGGGACTCAATTATTAGGGGAACAGATAGGGCAATCTGTCACAAAGACAGGGATCGTCAAACAGTGTGCTGCCTACCTGGCACTCGCTGATCGGGTTGACAGATTATTGGGAGGGGCTGGTGAGGACCCAGCGGTTATGGTGCACATTGGCACAAATGACAAAGTTAGAGGTAGGTGGAAGGTCCTTAAAGATGATTTCAGGGAATTAGGCTGCAAGCTTAAAGGGATCCTATCACCCCCAAAACACCTCAAAAGCTATTAAAAGCTGTCCCTAAAGCATAGTAACACTTACCCTACACTCATTTTAGCTCCTAAATGCAACTAGTGAAAATAAAGATAAACGTTATAAAACTACCTCATTAGCCATGATAATTAGTGATTATTGTATGCATAGTCACCCTGGCAGCATCTCCCTATTCCTAATATCACGCCTCAATAGGCGTGATCTTCTACTCACATTCAAATGCGCACCTCCCTCTCTCCTATGCCAGCCGGACCGCTGCATTGTGTGGCTGTATGACGCGAATCGCGTCATTTCCCGCGCCGGGTGATGTATGTACACCCGCGCCGCTGTTGGCTTCAAGACCCGCACTGCACTGCGCATTTTGAAGCTAACAGAGTGGCGCGGGTGTACATACCGTCACCCGGCGCTGGAAAGGACGCGATTCGCGTCACCCAGCCCCACTGCAGCCCGGCCGGCACAAGACAGAGCGGGGAGGTGCGCATTTGAATCTGATTTGAAGATCACTCCTATTGAGGCATGATATCATGAAGAGGGAGAGCCTGCCTGGGTGACTATGAATACAGTAGTCACTAATTATCATGGCTAATGAGGTAGTGTAATAACGTTTATCTTCATCCTCAATAGATGCTTTTCGGAGCTAAAAGGAGTGTAGGGTAAGTGTGAATATGCTCTAGGGACAGCTTTTAATAGCTTTTGAGGTGTTTTGGGGGTGACAGGATCCCTTTAAGGCAAGGACCTCCAAGCTAGTATTCTCTGAAATACTGCCTGTACCACGAGCCTCACCAGAGAGGCAACGGGAGATTAGGGAGATAAATACGTGGCTCAGGAATTGGTGTAGGAAGGAGGGGTTTGAGTTCCTGGAGAACTGGGCTGACTTCTCTGTTGGCTACAGGTTCTATGCTAGGGACGGGCTACACCTCAATGGGGAGGGTGCAGCTGTGCTGGGGGAGAAAATGGCTAGAAGGTTGGAGGAGTGTTTAAACTAGGGATTGGGGAGGAGGGTATTCATTGTACAGGAGGGGATGATAGTGTAAATAGTAACCTTTTTTCGGTACTAGTTGCTCCTGCAATGAATATCATTTGGTTTTTGTTTCCTGGAACATCATCATATACAGTGCCTACAAGTGGTATTCAACCCCCTGCAGATTTAGCTGGTTTGATAAGATGCCAATAAGTTAGAGCCTTCAAACTGCAAACGAGAGTAGGATTTATTAACAGAAGCATAAATCTTACAAACCAAAAAGTTATGTTGCTCAGTTGAATTTTTATAAATTTTAAACATAAAATTGTGGGTCAATTATTATTCAACCCCTATGTTTAATATTTTGTGGATTAACCCTTGTTTGCAATTACAGCTAATAATCGTCTTTTATAAGACCTGATCAGGCCGGCACATGTCTCTGGAGATATCTTGGCCCACTCCTCCATGCAGATTTTCTCCAAGTTATCTAGATTCTTTACGTGTCTCATGTGGACTTTAATCTTGAGCTCCTTCCACCAGTTTTCAATTGGAAAACAACGAAAAACCGTATAATGCACCTAAATAACAGGTATAGGAAATTGTTTGGTTGCAGGTAAAAATCATCAGTTTATTACATTAATAAACAAGCAGACAATAACCAGAACCAGTAAGTACATAAAAGGAGGGTGCAGACAAGTTAAGAGACAGAAAACACTCTATGCCTCAAAGTTCAACATACCACCAGGGATAAAATCAGCAGCCGAAGTACAATGTACAGCACAGGTAACACGGGTTTCACAATTACAATCCATACAAACAAGTCAATAAATCATAATATCGTCACATTATAAAGAGAGTGTAATGAGTACCCAAATAAATCTTACATAGTGCTGCAGCTAAAGTGCATCTATGCCCTAGGACGGTGGATGGAGAGGCACAGAGTGTCAGAGCCCCGACACATGTGTTTCCCTGTTTTCATCAGGGGGCCGTGGTGGGGTGTGCTGGAGGAGCCAGGTATTTATGGGCGTCCCTATTAGATGCAGCTGTGGCTCTTAAGTGGCGCATGACTGCCTCCTTACCTCGTATCAGAGGTGACTATGGCAACGGTCGCAGACAGAGCTCCGGAAAAGGGAAAATTCCCAGTAACGTCATGTGATTCCGGAGCCCCGCCCACCGTGACCGTGTCACAGTCACATGATCGGGCCGGTCGGGGCATGCGCGCTCAGCCATCTAGGGAGGAGGAGTGAAGGAGTAGAGGCATAACAAGTGGTGCAGTGACAGGGGAGTTAACCCTTCACTGGACACCACATGAGCAGTCTAGATAATGGTCATATTACAATACAACCCTCCTTACCTACTGCATTTCCTGGAATGGGGAACACACTGAGAGATTTAAGAGACCAGGGCAGTATCACATAGAAAATAAATAATAAACAAAACTGGTTTACAACTACATAAATGCATTATCCAGGATATAGATGGTAACAGGTCCCGGGGCATCCAGTCTTGATTATCAATTCCCTTGTGTAGCTTAGTCCATAGTTGTATGTTCTCCTTCCCATACTAGGGAAGCCCACAAATCCAGAATCCAGATCAATATAAACTACAAGTGAAAGATAAAAACACACACAAGTTAAAATACCATACTGACAATAGGTACAGTTCTCAAAGAGAAAAAAGACCAGAACAGCTCGATGAATCTAGGGTAAAAATTGAATAGTAGAGAAGGGGAGAAAGGAACGAAAGAGACATGGAGAAGAGGACGGCCACAGGATCTTGCTCCTACAGAGCGGATATGCACATAATATGAATATTGCCACCGCAAATGTAATCGGGTAGCTAGAGACCGCAGCATTCAAAAAGACCCCCCAACCACACAGCTATCAAACCCAAAAAGAGAGACACCATATTAATAAGTGTTGCTCTCTGCCATTGGTAACCATACCACGGGTTCTTTAGGGAGAAGGAGACACAAGGAGACCAAAAAATACCCTCTAGGGGTGAATCTGAAGGGGTAACTATTGCTGCCATCCATGGTGGCAGCAGAAGATGATACAAGCAAGTGTAGTATGCCTCAATCCGCAATTGTGTTCATGGAAATCAGGATATATTCCCTCTCTCCTCCACCCTGAAAAAGGGGGCGGGGGGGAAGGGGAAAGGGGGAGGGCAAAAGCTCCGATCAACGTGCACATACTGCGCAGCATGCGGGGATGCCAACGTGCATATGCAAGCATGCATACAGATATATAAACAAAGGATATTGATACCTCGGGGTGACGTGGGTCGCGAGCATATGTCTGGGGATGGGCGTTACAGAAAGGGGGAGAATGTCAATCGCTCATTGAGCCCATTCGGCGACATAGTCCCCAGTCTGTGAATCCACCGGCATTCCAATTTAGCCAAAGCCTTTTTTAGATCTCCGCCTCGTATACCCAGATGGACTTGGTCTATGCCGCGGACTCGAAGACTGGAGGGATCACACTGATGATGTAATTTAAAATGTCGTGGGATGGTTCGTAACATTGACAGGTCATCTACCTTTACTGCTCCCTTGATCCCCTTCACATGCTCGCGAACCCTTCTCCGAAACTCCCTCGACGTCAGTCCTACATATACAAGCTCACAGCTGCACGTGGCGTAATAAATTACCCCCACACTGCTGCACGAAATGTACCGCCTGATCTCATAGTTCTTCTTTCCATCAGCACTAGCAAAGTGTGTGGCTCTGATAACATTTCTACATGAGAGACAGGACCCGCATGGATAACACCCCCATTTCGGCTTTCCAATATTAAATGGGAAGACCGATTTACGCACATAATGACTATGTACTAGGGTGTCACGCAGGCTCCTGCCCCTCCTTGCTGTCATCAATGGACGGTCTGGGATATACTCCCGTAAAACTGGATCACTTTTGAGAACCTGCCAGTGTCTGTTGAGAATGCCTCTGATAGCGTGCCATTGGTTATTGTACGTGGAAATGAATCTCACCACGGGTTTGTCAGTCTTTTCCTCCGGGGTTTGGGGCATAATAAGGTGTTTCTTGGTGTTCCTCTTGCCCTCCTATAGCCCTTTCTGATGCTGCGATTGCTGTATCCTCTGTCCACAAATCGCTCCCGGATATCCGCCGCGCACAACTCGAAGTCGACATCGCTAGAACAAATCCGTCTCAGGCGTAAGAATTGTCCAATCGGGATTGCAGCGATAGTCGACCCCGTGTGCGCAGATGACGCGTGCAGGAGTGCGTTCACAGAGGTCTCCTTTCTGAATATGCTTGTCCCAACATCGCCCCCCGTATGCACAGTAATTTTGATGTCCAAGATGTCGTGTATATAAATGGCGAGGGAATATCGGAAAAAACAAGCCTACTACACCAGCTGATCCCCAACCGCTAGGTCCACCAGCGTCATCGGTATCGTCATTAGATGAGGAGGTCTCAGGTGGTGAGGAGGGTGGCAGCCGCCCAGTAACCAGGGCGGAATCCGCCAGAAACAGGGAGACAAAGGTGAGACCAAGGAAGGGCCAGGGTCCTGTCTCTCATGTAGAAATGTTATCAGAGCCACACACTTTGCTAGTGCTGATGGAAAGAAGAACTATGAGATCAGGCGGTACATTTCGTGCAGCAGTGTGGGGGTAATTTATTACGCCACGTGCAGCTGTGAGCTTGTATATGTAGGACTGACGTCGAGGGAGTTTCAGAGAAGGGTTCGCGAGCATGTGAAGGGGATCGAGGGAGCAGTAAAGGTAGATGACCTGTCAATGTTACGAACCATCCCACGACATTTTAAATTACATCATCAGTGTGATCCCTCCAGTCTTCGAGTCCGCGGCATAGACCAAGTCCATCTCGGTATACGAGGCGGAGATCTAAAAAAGGCTCTGGCTAAATTGGAATGCCGGTGGATTCACAGACTGGGGACTATGTCGCCGAATGGGCTCAATGAGCGATTGACATTCTCCCCCTTTCTGTAACGCCCATCCCCAGACATATGCTCGCGACCCACGTCACCCCGAGGTATCAATATCCTTTGTTTATATATCTGTATGCATGCTTGCATATGCACGTTGGCATCCCCGCATGCTGCGCAGTATGTGCACGTTGATCGGAGCTTTTGCCCTCCCCCTTTCCCCTTCCCCCCCCCCTTTTTCAGGGTGGAGGAGAGAGGGAATATATCCTGATTTCCATGAACACAATTGCGGATTGAGGCATACTACACTTGCTTGTATCATCTTCTGCTGCCACCATGGATGGCAGCAATAGTTACCCCTTCAGATTCACCCCTAGAGGGTATTTTTTGGTCTCCTTGTGTCTCCTTCTCCCTAAAGAACCCATGGTATGGTTACCAATGGCAGAGAGCAACACTTATTAATATGGTGTCTCTCTTTTTGGGTTTGATAGCTGTGTGGTTGGGGGGTCTTTTTGAATGCTGCGGTCTCTAGCTACCCGATTACATTTGCGGTGGCAATATTCATATTATGTGCATATCCGCTCTGTAGGAGCAAGATCCTGTGGTCGTCCTCTTCTCCATGTCTCTTTCATTCCTTTCTCCCCCTTCTCTACTATTCAATTTTTACCCTAGATTCATCGAGCTGTTCTGGTCTTCTTTCTCTTTGAGAACTGTACCTATTGTCAGTATGGTATTTTAACTTGTGTGTGTTTTTATCTTTCACTTGTAGTTTATATTGATCTGGATTCTGGATTTGTGGGCTTCCCTAGTATGGGAAGGAGAACATACAACTATGGACTAAGCTACACAAGGGAATTGATAATCAAGACTGGATGCCCCGGGACCTGTTACCATCTATATCCTGGATAATGCATTTATGTAGTTGTAAACCAGTTTTGTTTATTATTTATTTTCTATGTGATACTGCCCTGGTCTCTTAAATCTCTCAGTGTGTTCCCCATTCCAGGAAATGCAGTAGGTAAGGAGGGTTGTATTGTAATATGACCATTATCTAGACTGCTCATGTGGTGTCCAGTGAAGGGTTAACTCCCCTGTCACTGCACCACTTGTTATGCCTCTACTCCTTCACTCCCCCTCCCTAGATGGCTGAGCGCGCATGCCCCGACCGGCCCGATCATGTGACTGTGACACGGTCACGGTGGGCGGGGCTCCGGAATCACATGACGTTACTGGGAATTTTCCCTTTTCCGGAGCTCTGTCTGCGACCGTTGCCATAGTCACCTCTGATATGAGGTAAGGAGGCAGTCATGCGCCACTTAAGAGCCACAGCTGCATCTAATAGGGACGCCCATAAATACCTGGCTCCTCCAGCACACCCCACCACGGCCCCCTGATGAAAACAGGGAAACACATGTGTCGGGCTCTGACACTCTGTGCCTCTCCATCCACCGTCCTAGGGCATAGATGCACTTTAGCTGCAGCACTATGTAAGATTTATTTGGGTACTCATTACACTCTCTTTATAATGTGACGATATTATGATTTATTGACTTGTTTGTATGGATTGTAATTGTGAAACCCGTGTTACCTGTGCTGTACATTGTACTTCGGCTGCTGATTTTATCCCTGGTGGTATGTTGAACTTTGAGGCATAGAGTGTTTTCTGTCTCTTAACTTGTCTGCACCCTCCTTTTATGTACTTACTGGTTCTGGTTATTGTCTGCTTGTTTTTTAATGTAATAAACTGATGATTTTTACCTGCAACCAAACAATTTCCTATACCTGTTATTTAGGTGCATTATACGGTTTTTCGTTGTTTTTCAATTAGACTTTACGTAGCACCCTTTACTTATGAGGTCCAGTACGCCCTTCACTGAATTTGTTATTACAGTTTTCAATTGGGTTAAGGTCAGGAGACTGACTAGGCCACTCCAACACCTTGATTTTTTCCCTCTTGAACCAGGCCTTGGTGTTCTTGGCTGTGTGCTTTGGGTCGTTGTCTTGTTGGAAGATGAAATTACGACCCATCTTAAGATCCTTGATGGAGGAGCGGAGGTTCTTGGCCAAAATCTCCAGGTAGGCCGTGCTATCCATATTCCCATGGATGCGGACCAGATGGCCAGGCCCCTTGGCTGAGAAACAGCCCCACAGCATGATGCTGCCACCACCATGCTTGACTGTAGGGATGGTATTCTTGGGGTCGTATGCAGTGCCATCCAGTCTCCAAACGTCACGTGTGTGGTTGGCATCAAAGATCTCGATCTTGGTCTCATCAGACCATAGAACCTTGAACCAGTCTGTCTCAGAGTCCTCCAAGTGATCATGAGCAAACTGTAGACGAGCCTTGACATGACGCTTTGAAAGTAAAGGAACCTTACGGGCTCGTCTGGAACGGAGACCATTGCGGTGGAGTACGTTACTTATGGTATTGACTGAAACCAATGTCCCCACTGCCATGAGATCTTCCCGGAGCTCCTTCCTTGTTGTCCTTGGGTTAGCCTTGACTCTTCGGACAAGCCTGGCCTCGGCACGGGAGGAAACTTTCAAAGGCTGTCCAGACCGTGGAAGGGTAACAGTAGTTCCATAAGCCTTCCACTTCCTGATGATGCTCCCAACAGTGGAGACAGGTAGGCCCAACTCCTTGGAAAGGGTTTTGTACCCCTTGCCAGCCTTGTGACCCTCCACGATCTTGTCTCTGAAGGCCTTGGAATGCTCCTTTGTCTTTCCCATGTTGACCATGTATGAGTGCTGTTCACAAGTTTGGGGAGGGTCTTAAATAGTCAGAAAAGGCTGGCAAAAGAGATACTTAATCCACACATGTGAAGCTCATTGTTATTTGTGCCTGAACTACTTATTAATACTTTAGGGGGACCAAACAGAATTCTGGTGGTTTGAGGGGTTGAATAATAAATGACCCTCTGAATTAACTTTCAACGCTTTAAAAAAAAAAAAAAAAAAAAAAAAAAAATTTTTGTGGCACTGCATTTCCCACTTCCAGGCTGATCTACAGTCCAAATGTCACAATGCCAAGTTAATTCCGCATGGGTCAACCAGCTAAATCTGCAGGGGGTTGAATACTACTTGTAGGCACTGTATATATGTATACTTTTATTGGTTATGAGGATAACATATATTTTTTATTATCAAAATACATTTTTTTTATATTTATATATTTTTATTAATAATTTATTTTATCCAGCATTCATTAATATCTTATCCTTATTACATATATACATCTCTAATAAATACATTATATTCAGAATGATATATTTAATATTTCATTATATATATACATTTTTAATAATATATATTATATTTAAGATCTACTATATCATATATTTTTACATATTTATTGATTAATTTTTTAATATTATTAAATAAAATTAAAATTAACGTTTACTATTTATTATGATTAGTTAATTTATTATTTTTTTAGATAGTTTTTCTCAACCTTTTGATTCATTTTTTCATCCTTTGATAATTTTCTCAAAAATCTAGAAAGAAATAATATAGTATTAATATTAATGGGTAAATGAAAGGAATCCTCACTATAGAGCATTTTTAATATCAAAACTTTTTTTATCCAAATGATAGGAGATCTCATCTAATGATAACTATATCTAGGATGGTATATAATGATATCACACCTATTACTTTCATCTGATCCTATAGCTCATCCTGTTGAACGAACACATCACTCATTTTTCTTTTACACTCATGGGTTCTAATCCATTCTTCACGCTTCTTTCTTCTTCTTCACTTTTAATTTCTACAGCACTATGCGCAGTATACTTGTCAAACTGAGTTGTCACATATATTGATTTGCACTTTGATATATTTCTCTGCTGTATCATTTTCACTTAAGATCATGTTGTTACGAGCTATTGTGTACATAACAATGTGACATCACCTACACACCCCTTTGTTTACCTACGTCACATCCAAGTTAATTTTCGCGCCGTTTTTTAAGTTATAAAGGTTTTTGTTCACTGTGCTCTTGATGTTCCCTGAGGAAGGAGTTTGGGATACGACTCCGAAACGCGTAGGAAAATAAACAGCTACTACTATACCCAGACATACCGCTGTATCTGGTCTTTCTATCATATGAACACAGCAGCTCGGACCACGAGGTACTTTGTCCTGCAGAAGCTTATCGTGACCACAGTGACCTGTGGAGGTACGGTCCTGGCAGCAGCTGTATTGTTCTGAGCGATCACGCCGGTTGTGTGCTACACAACCTTATCAGGTGAGCAGTTCCTAGATTTCACCACTTAAAACCTGTCTTCTAAAAGATAAGACCCTATATGCGCATTCTCACCCCTATCTTAAATAGTAACCTGGGCACAAGTAATAAAATTGGGGGTGGCATGGGGGGTGGGGTTAGAACAGTCAATATAGTAGGAAGGAATAGAGGTAAAGAGAGATGCGCAAAGTGCATGTACACTAATGCCAGAAGCCTCACCAACAAAATGGAGCAATTAGAATTGATGTTGTTGGAAAATAATTATGACATGGTGGGGATATCGGAGACATGGCTGGATGAGAGCCATGACTGGGCTGTTAATTTACAGGGCTATAGTCTGTTCAGAAATGACCGTACAAATAAGCAAGGAGGAGGTGTATGTTTATACGTAAAATTATCCTTAAAACCCATTATGCATGATAATATAGGTGAATCTAATGGGAATGTAGAGTCTCTGTGGGTGGAGATAAGGGGAGAGGGAAAAATAATAAATTACTGATAGGGGTTTGTTATAAGTCCCCAACAATAATGGAGGTGGAGGAGAATATCCTCATAAAGCAAATAGATGAAGCAGCGACTCAGGGAGAAGTCATTATTGTGGGGGACTTCAACTACCCTGAAATACATTGGGGATCAGAAACCTGCAGTTCCAGCAAAGGTAATAAGTTTTTGACAACTATGAGAGACAATTACCTTTCACAACTGCTTCAGGAACCAACAAGAAGGGGGGCACTGCTGGACCTAATATTAACCAACAGGCCAGACCGCATATCAAATATACGGGTTGGAGATCACTTGGGTAATAGTGATCATAAAATAAAAAGTTTTCAAGTGTCCTTTACTAAGATGTGTAGTAGAGGGGCTACAAGGACACTAAACTTCAGGAAGGCAAATTTCCAACGGTTGAGAGATGATCTTAGTGCAATAAACTGGGACGATATGCTGAGACATAAAAGTACACAAAGCAAGTGGGAGATGTTTATTAGCATCCTGAAAAGGGCCTGTGCACAATATATACCCTATGGGAATAAGCATGCTAGAAATAGTAGGAAACCACTATGGCTAAATAAGGCTGTAAGGGGCGCAATAAATGACAAAAAGAAAGCATTTAGGGAATTAAAGCAAGTAGGTAGTGATGAGGCATTAAATAAATATAGAAAATTAAATAACATTTGTAAAAAGCAAATCAAGGCAGCAAAGATTGAGACAGACAGAGAGACTCATTGTCAGAGAAAGTAAAAATAATCCCAAAATATTTTTTAACTACATAAATAGTAAGAAACTAAAAAATGATTGTGTTGGCCCCTTTAAAAATAATCTGGGTAAAATGGTGGATGAGGATGAGGAAAAAGACAATATGCTGAATTACTTTTTTTCAATAGTATTTACACAAGAAAATCCAATGACAAACAATATGATCAGTGATACCAAAAACTGTCAATTAAATGTCACCTGCTTAACCCAGCAGGAAGTATGGAATCGTCCAAAAATCACTAAAATTGACAAAACCCCGGGCCCGGATGGGATACACCCCAGAGTGCTGCAGGAATTAAGTACTGTCATAGATAGACCATTATTTTTAATCTTTAAAGATTCCATAATAACAGGGTCTGTACCACAGGACTGGCTTATAGCAAATGTGGTGCCAATATTCAAAAAGGAAACAAAAACTGAACTTGGAAATTATAGGCCAGTAAGCTTAACCTCTACTGTGGGTAAAATCCTAGAGGGTTTTCTAAGAGATGCTATACTGCAGTATCTGAAGAAAAATAACCTCATGACCCAATATCAACATGGGTTTACGAGGGACTGTTCCTGTCAAACTAATCTGATAAGCTTCTATGAAGAAGTAAGTTCTGGACTGGACCAAAGAAATGCAGTGGATGTGGTGTATATGGACTTTTCAAAAGCTTTTGATACGGTGCCACACAAAAGGCTGATACATAAAATGAGAGCAATGGGGATAGGGGAAAATATGTGTAAGTGGGTTAAAACTGGCTTAGTGATAGGAAACAAAGGGTGGTCATTAATGGAACACACTCAGAATGGGTCACAGTTAACAGTGGGGTACCACAGGGGTCAGTGTTGGGCCCGCTTCTATTTAATATATTTATTAATGACCTTGTAGGGGGCATACAGAGTAGAATCTCAATATTTGCAGATGACACTAAACTCTGCAGGGTAATCAATACAGAAGAGGACAACTTTAAATACAGGAGGATTTATGTAAACTAGAAGCTTGGGCTGATAAATGGCAAATGAGCTTTAATGGGGATAAATGTAAGGTCATGCACTTGGGCAGAGGAAACAAAAGGTATAATTATGTGCTTAATTGTAAAACACTGGGCAAAACTGTCACGGATAAAGACCTGGGTGTATGGGTAGATGACAAACTCACATTTAGTGGCCAGTGTCACGCAGCTGCTGCAAATAAAATAATGGGATCATTAAAAGAGGCATAGATGCTCATGAGGAGAACATAATTTTACCTCTATACAAGTCACTAGTGCGACCACACTTAGAATACTGTGTACAATTCTGGTCTTCGGTGTATAAAAAAGACATAGCTGAACTAGAGCGGGTCCAGAGAAGAGCGACAAAAGTTATTAGAGGACTAAGGGGTCTGCAATACCAAGACAGGTTATTAAACTTGGGGTTTATTTTGCTTGGAAAAACGAAGGTTAAGGGTGATCTTATAATAATGTATAAATATATGAGGGGTCAGTACAGAGAACTTTCTAATGATCTCTTTACTCTTAGGCCTGAGACTGGGACAAGGGGGCATCCTCTACGTCTGGAGGAAAGAAGGTTTAATCATAATCACAGACGTGGATTCTTTACTGTAAGAGCATGATCTCCAAAGTAAAAGAAAGGGATTTTTTCGTGCGCTGCCTCCAGACAATAGGTGATCCATATAGTATCCAAACTGTTCTTTATTACTCTACGCATTTCGTGAGAACCTCTCACTTCCTCAGGAGTTATACAAAGTTACCACACACACCGACATGACCATTTATCACACAGTTAAGTCCCTATTTTGCGCTATTTCTCCCTCCTTTAGTGTATAGTAGAAGATTACTGTAAGAGCAGTGAGACTATGGAACTCTCTGCCACATGATGTTGTAATGAGTGAGTCACTACTAACATTTAACAAGGGCCTGGATGCCTTTCTTGAAAACTAAAATATTACCAGTTATATATACTAGATCCTTTGATAGGGCGTTGATCCAGGGAACTAGTCTGATTGCCATATCTGGAGTCAGGAAGGAATTTTTTCCCCTAATGTGGAGCTTAGTGTTGCCTCATGAGATTTTTGCTTCTCTGGATCAACATGTTAGTTGGGTTGAATAGATGGACTTAACGTCTTCTTAACCTCAAAAACTATATGTTACAAAGGAATATGGGCGTACATCTTTCGCGCCGCAAGTACATAGGCATGACAGAGTTGTGTATTCCGTGACGCTCGTACGCTGACTGGACAACGCAATAGCATCATGATTGGCCAGCCTGCGCAGGAAGGCCGGCTAATACATGACGCCATTGCAATTGTGTAGTGTGAATGGTCAGCTCTTTAAATATGGCACCCTGTGCAGGGACAGCCGATAGTAACACAGTAGCCCCACCAATGATCGCTGATGGGGAGTGGTATCCATGACGCTGTGGCACGCCCCTGTGAAATCACTAGGCGACGCAACACCCATGCATGTGCCCCATTTAGAAGCCACTACCATGGCAATTGTGCCTTTGTGTTGCCTTCGGTTTTTGAGCACGGCTCAGCAACAGGTATCTGAGTCAACTGCAGGACACCGGAGGCAATTTCCCTATTTACACGCTGCCATTTCATAGCAATTTCATGGCAACAGGCACAAATATCCCCAATGCCAGGCAGTTGCTACCTTGCAGTGGTGGCATGTAAAGGGGCCCTTACTGTGCAGAATTATTAGGCAACTTAATAAAAACCAAATATATTCTCATCTCACTTGTTTATTTTCACCAGGTAAACCAATATAACTGCACAAAATGTAGAAACAAACATTTCTGACATGCAAAAACAATACCCCAAAAATTAGTGACTAATATAGCCACCTTTCTTTATGATGACACTCAACAGCCTTCTATCCATAGATTCTGTCAGTTGCTTGATCTGTTTAAGATCAACATTGCGTGCATCAGCCACCACAGCCTCCCAGACACTGTTCCGAGAGGTGTACTGTTTTCCCTCCCTGTAGATCTCACATTTTATGAGGGACCACAGGTTCTCTATGAGGTTCAGATCAGGTGAATAAGGGGGCCATGTCATTATTTTTTCTTCTTTTACACCTTTACTGGCCAGCCACGCTGTGGAGTAGTTGGATGCATGTGATGGAGCATTATCCTGCATGAAAATCATGTTTTTACTGACTTCTTCCTGTACCACTGTTTGAAAAAGTTGTCTTCCAGAAACTGGCAGTATGTCTGGGAGTTGAGCTTCACTCCATCCTCAACCCGAAAAGATCCCACAAGTTCATCTTTGATGATATCAGCTCATACCAGTACCCCACCTCCACCTTGCTGGCGTCTGAGTCAGAGAGGAGCTCTCTGCCCTTTACTGATCCAGCCTCTGGCCCATCCATCTGGCCCATCAAGAGTCACTCTCATTTCATCAGTCCAAAAAACTTTAAAAAATCAGTCTTAAGATCTTTCTTGGCCCAGTCTTGACGTTTTATCTTATGTTTCTTGTTCAAAGTTGGTCGTTTTTCAGCCTTTCTTACCTTGGCCATGTCCCTGAGTATAGCACACCTTGTGCTTTTTGATACTCCAGTAACGTTGCAGCTCTGAAATATGGCAAAACTGGTGGCAAATGGCATCTTGGCAGCTTCACGCTTGATTTTCCTCAATTCATGGGCTGTTATTTTGCGCTTTTTTTGCCCAACATGCTTCTTGTGACCCTGTTGGCTATTTGCCATGATACACTTGATTGTTCGGTGATCATGCTTCAAAAGTTTGGCAATTTTATGACTGCTGCATCCTGCTGCAAGACATCTCACAATTTTGGACTTTTCAGAGCCCGTCAAATCTCTCTTCTGACCCATTTTTCCAAAGGAAAGGAAGTTGCCTAATAATTAAGCACACCTTATATAGGATGTTGATGTCATTAGACCACACCCCTCCTCATTACAGAGATGCACATCACCTGATTTACTTAATTGGTAGTTGGCTCTGAAGCCTTTACAGCTTGAAGTAGGACAACATGTATAAAAAGTATCATGTGATCAAAATACTCATTTGCCTAATAATTATGCACACAGTGAAAGTGAGTGAGCTGAATTCAGTTCAAATCTTATTATATATATAAAAAAAACTACATAAATCCAACTATTTGCAAAGTATTTGGAAGTCCACCACAAAGAACATCTCTAATCACCCTATACTTCCTAATAATTTCATCCTCACAGTTTATTACAAAATCTACATACAAGGTAAATAATCGAGTATACCATCTCAGAGAGGTCTCAATAGATTGTGGCGAAGGCCAATAAGAGTTCCAAGATCCCCATTTTAAATTATACTTACAGTGTTGGTCAAAAGTATTGACACCCCTGCAATTCTGTCAGATAATACTCAGTTTCTTCCTGAAAATGATTGCAATCACAAATTCTTTGGTATTATTATCTTCATTTACTTTGTCTTCAATGAAAAAACGCAAAAGAGAATGAAGCAAAAAGCAAAACATTGATCATTTCACACAAAACTCCAAAAATGGGCCAGACAAAAGTATTGGCACCCTCAGCCTAATACTTGGTTGCACAACCTTTAGCCAAAATAACTGCGATCAACCGCTTCCGGTAACCATAAATGAGTTTCTTACAATGCTCTGCTGGAATTTTAGACCATTCTTCTTTGGCAAACTGCTCCAGGTCCCTGATATTTGAAGGTGCCTTCTCCAAACTGCCATTTTTAAATCTTTCCACAGGTGTTCTATAGGAATCAGGTCTGGACTCATTGCTGGCCACTTTAGAAGTCTCCAGTGCTTTCTCTAAAACCATTTTCTAGTGCTTTTTGAAGTGTGTTTTGGGTCATTGTCCTGCTAGAAGACCCATGACCTCTGAGGGAGACCCAGCTTTCTCACACTGGGCCCTACATTATGCTGCAAAATTTGTTGGTTGTCTTCAGACTTCATAATGCCATGCACACAGTCAAGCAGTCCAGTGCCAGAGGCAGCAAAGCAACCCCAAAACATCAGGGAACCTCCGCCATGTTTGACTGTAGGGACCGTGTTCTTTTCTTTGAAAGCCTCTTTTTTTCTCCTGTAAACTCTATTTTGATGTCCTTGCCCAAAAAGAGAGAACATTCTTCCAAAATGTTTTAGGCTTTCTCAGATAAGTTTTGGCACACTCCAGCCTGGCTTTTTTAAGTCTCTGGGTAAGAAGTGGGGTCTTCCTGGGTCTCCTACCATACAGTCCCTTTTCATTCAGACACCGACGGATAGTACGGGTTGACACTGTTGTACCCTCATACTGCAGGGCAGCTTGTTTGGATGTTAGTCAAGTTTCTTTATCCACCATCCACACAATCTTGCGTTGAATTCTCTTCTCAATTTTTCTTTTCCGTCCACATCTAGGGAGATTAGCCACAGTGCCATGGGCTTTAAACTTCTTGATGACACTACGCACGGTAGACACAAGAACATTCAGGTCTTTGGAGATGGACTTGTAGCCTTGAGATTACTCATGCTTCCTCACAATTTGGTTTCTAAAGTCCTCAGACAGTTCTTTGGTCTTCTTTCTTTTCTCCATGCTCAATGTGGTACACACAAGGACATAGGACAGAGGTTGAGTCAACTTTAATCCATGTCAACTGGCTGCAAGTGTGATTTAGTTATTGCCAACACCTGTTAGGTGCCACATGTAAGTTACAGGTGCTGTTAATTACACAATTTAGAGAAGCATCACATGATTTTTCTAACAGTGCCAATACTTTTGTCCACCCCCTTTTTTATGTTTGGTGTGGAACTATATCCAATTTGGCTTTAGGACAATTCTTTTTGTGTTTTTTTCATTGAAGACAAATTAAATGAAGATAATAATACCAAAGAATTTGTGATTGCCATCATTTTCAGGAAGAAACTAAGAATTATCTGACAGAATTGCAGGGGTGTCAATACTTTGGCCAACACTGTATGTAAAGTGTTATTCCTAAGTGAAAAAGAGTATTCACAAGAGTTATGCTGTGCTATCTGAACTATGACTTCTCAGAGCAAAGGAGGCGAGGAATCTGTCCAATGAGAGGCAATAATGTTCTTTACCGTAAGTAAAATATGACAAATCAAAGGTCTAAATTTTCTAGGGGGCTTTTCAAGTCGAATGAGTAGTTAGACTAATTCTGCTGTAAAATAAATGTTCAATTCTGTAATTTCGTCAATCAGTTTTTTTAATCTGCTTCCAAAACGAACTAAGCAATATACAACCTCAAAATACATGAGTAAGATTTTCCGTAATTGCATAATGCCTCCAGCATAAGGGTGATTGTTGGTTTTGGATTAGGTGCAATTTAGGGGGGTAAAATGCCACCTAGTATATAATTTATAATGTGTCTCAATTAAGGATACATAAGGGATGCTCACATAGTTAATATCAAAGGATTTTTGTAATTGTTCAGTTAATGTATCAACATCAAGCTTCCTCTCATAAGACTCAATATTTGTTGTCTTTGTAAAGAAGACATCCTAATTAATATTTCGGCATATATTACTAGTTTTCCAAAAATGTAAGTTTTGGGGGTATCTAATCATTTGCATTATGTTCTGGGGTAGGTAAAAATTTAAAGTAGTTTAATGCAATAAGTCCTTAATTTTTGTCCATTTAGTTTTCTCTGTACTTTTTAGTTTATACCTTATTTGCAAAGTATGAAATGGAATGAGATTTCTCGCCTCATCAAGAATGTCTGAGATTGTCAAAATCCCCGCTGTTTTCCACGTTTCTACTCTTATTCTACTTAAAATGAGAGATAAAATGTCTATAGATATCCAAGACAGAGATGAGATTGGACGGATCTTAATAGATTTAGCAAGTAGATTTATTGAAGAAAGTATGGCTGCCCGCACCACAATCACTCCAGGAAGTCGCTTTTTTTGCCGCATAAATATGACGACTTCTGGTACTAGCGAGCAACACTTATACATCGAGCTCTCTAAATTTACCCAGGTGGGTTTCTCTTCAGTTACCCACCAAGCTCTACAAAGTTTAACCAGCGTGGCATGATAATATGCCATCAAATTGGGAAGTGCTAACCTCCCATTCTTTTTGTTTCTTTTTAGAAATAGATCTTGCTACTCTAGACTTGCATTTATCCCATGTGTAGATCACTAATTGGTTTTGCAGCTTTCTTAACCATTGTTTAGAAATTAGTAGGGGGATTGATCTAAATATGTATAAAAGTTTGGGTAAAATACACATTTTATATGAGTTAATACTTTCTAACCAAGAAACCTCCAATTTTGAGAAATGCAATATTGAATTGAATTGTTTTGAATATATCCAACATATTTGATAAGGGCTTCGTAAGTTTAATGCCCAGGTATTTTATATGGATTTCATCCCTTGAAACAACAATTTCCATTTTAAAAATGTTGAGGAATTTGGGATCTAAATTAAAATGCAAAACCTGGGTTTTAATCAGATTAATTTTGTAATGGGAAACCCGCGAAAACTTTGTAATTGTGTAAAGCAAATTCCTAATAGAATTCAAAGGGTCCGTCAAGGTGATCAGTACGTCATCAGCAAATAAAGAAGTTTTAAATTGCTGTGCCTTTAATCAATGAATTCATATGTATCTTTTCCCCCAATGGCTCAATAAAAAAGTCAAAGAGGGTAGGAGACAATGGACACCCTTGACGTGTGTCATTTGTAAGAGCTATTTTATCAGATAAAATGTCATTCGTTAAGACTTTCACTAAGGAGAAGTGTATAAAGACTTAATAGAATTCACGACACTTCCCCAAATCCGAACCTCTTAATAGTCTCAAATAAAAAATCCCAGTGGACTCTATTGAACGCCTTTTCAGCATCGACCGAAACCGTAAGAGCAGGCATCTTAGTTTCTTAAATATGGAAAAGAAGATTAATAACTCTTCTAGTTGCGTCTAAAGTTCCCCTTCCTGGAACAAACACTACCTGATCGGAATGGAGAAGTTTAGGGGAGATTCTCGAAGATGAGTGGCTAAAGTTTTTGCAATTATTTTTAGAACTGAATTAAGTAAGAATATGGGCACATAATTGCCAACAATATTATTATCTGCCTTCCCTTTTGGAATAACTTTGATTAATGCTTCCAGCATTTCTGCAGTAGGAATATTACAATAAGAAGAGATACTATTAATCAATGTAGTTAAATAAGGTATAACGGAAGCTTCAAATGTTTGATAGTATACATTGAGTAATCCATCAGGGCCGGGAGATTTCCTTTTTTTTAAGGCATCTACAGTAGCTGCAATTTCAGCCTCAGTAAAAGGTGATTTCAAGAAATTCAAATCCTCAGTAGAAAGAGATGGCAATTGGACAGATCCAAGAAGCAGTTTATTTTATTAGTGGATGGAAAATTTCCAGTGGGTCATCTTTCAAGTTATACATTTTTTTTATAAAAATCTGCAAATTTAAAGAATATATCCTGGGGGTGCTTACAAATTATATTATTATTATTTTTTATTTGTATTATACTGGTTTTGGCTCTGTGCACCCTCAATCTATTTGCAAACAATTTTGACGGCTTATCTGTGCAATGATAAAAGTTTACTCTAGATATATGCAAAAACTTATAGTATCATATTCCGAGGTCATTAAGTATTTTAGCTCAATTCTGTGTCATAATATTTCATTATGTATGCCTTCCCTCGGGGACTGCATCTGCGCTTAAGGTCCTGTCACACATAACGAGATCGCTAACGAGATCGCTGTAACACCACAGATTTTGTGACGCAACAGCAATCCCGTTAGCGATGTCGTTCTGTGTGACACGCACCAACGATCTGGCCACTGCTGTGAGATCGTTGATCGTTACATACTGCTCTGGGTCATTTCTATGTCGTTACGCTGCATCATTGTGTTTGACAGGGACAATGACCAAAGATCTCAATGCTACGCTATGGAGTTAAAATTCCCAACGACCTCGGTATAATTCTGGGTCACTGGTGCATCGTTTTTCACATCGCTGGTGAGATTCTGTTTGACATCTTACCAGCAATGTGAAAAACGACGCACCAGCGATCTCTGCACAGCGTTATCGTTATAGGGATCGCTGGTGCGTTGTTATGTGTGACTGGGCCTTAACTCTAATGATTTAATTTATCAATTATAGTTCTGAGTCTTTAATTTAGCCTTTCACAACCTGGAATTCAGCTGCATCAATTGTCCCCTAATTACTGCTTTATGAGCCGTCCATAATGTTGGGATAGGTATCTCCACAGAATCATTTTCCTTAAAATAAAGGTTCAAGGACTGCTGAATTTGTGGTATATATTGTGGATGGTGAAAAGGTATGTATTGGATCTCCAAATTCTCTGTCCAAAGTTGATAAAAGTAGAATGTTCATACCATCAATGCCAAAATCAAAAAACAACACTGCACTTCTGTCTGCCTGCATCCTGCAAGTGCAGTTTTGGTTTTTGATTTTGGCATTTATGGTAAGTTTTTCTAATACTGCTTTTTCTCAAAAGTGGAATGTTCCTCTTCATATTCCACTTCAGAATCAGAATTTTCAGCTTTACTTTCCCCATCACTTCTGTGGTCCTCCTCTTCGGACACATTTTCCTGTGGGGTATTATCTTCTTAATCAGAGTCGCTGATAAGCTCTTCCAATTCAGCATCAGTCAATAGACGTTTTCGAAACATATTTATTCAAATTTGGAAATTATGCAGTCACAACTTCCACGGAGTAGAGTCAACACTATGAAATAAAAAAAGAAGTATATGAATAAATAACAATAAAAGAGAAACAAATCTATAACTAGTTTCACAACCAAAAAAAAGAGCTTATATACTACAGTAAGTGCCCCATCACTCTCCTAGCAATAAAGAAAGTGCAGTGTGACCGGTACGCTTGCAATGCTGGAGCTTCATGTTTTGACGTTGCAGCATCGCAATCTCAGGGTGCATCTGTGTGTGTGATGGGGCCTTAAAACAGACCCTATTCAAATCTGTACTCAATGCTCATCCATGCGATCAATATATCACATCAGTGAGAATACAACCCCCTCCTAGACAAACATTTAGTCTACACAAGCCTAAGGGTACTTTTAGACGGGCACACATTAGCTTACATCATGATACAGTAATCAAAAAATGGCTTTACAATATGCAATCTAAAGAACAGAATTTAATAATTTGAGAAGAAAAGCATAGCTTATATGCTGCATACCTGTAAATATGTGTACTCACTGCTCAGTGTCTTTTCTGACAGAATCCAGTGCCTTCTCTCTCAGGATCGAAAGTGAAACTACTTGAGTCCTCTCTCACAGAATTGATAAAAGAAGGGGAAGGGGAACAAGAGGCGCAATAGTGCCCTATCACTCAGACACTAAGACACAGTGGTGTATAGGTAAACCACTCACCTATGTCAGTTGTGAGACCCACAACTGGTATACAGACATGTAGTATCAATATCCTGCCGGCTGCCGCTGGACCTCCACCAACCACTCGCATGTGGAATCTCAGGAGACTGGGGAAAACAGAGGTGTGCAACGGTCCGTGCTGCTGAAGTCCACTTACTTCAGAGAACACACGGGTCAGTGATGTTCAAGCAGATTTCCTTTATTGAATCAATAAAGGAAATCTGCTTGAACATCACTGACCCGTGTGATCTCTGAAGTAAGTGGACTTCGGCAGCGCGGACCGTTGCACACCTCTGTTTTCCCCAGTCTCTCACAGAATTGAAAGAGAAATGACTGGATGAGTACTTGCTCACTGATAAGAACAGTGAAACCTCCACCCTTTTGAATAATGAGATGAAGACACAGGAAAACAAATACATTTTGCAGGCAGAAATAATTAGTGACCTGTTGAACAGTATAAAATGTTATCGGGTCATATTGACCCGAACAGTACAAGTGTAACAATCAGCGTGTAGCAAAAAGTAAACAATAAAAAAAATAGTAAGAACACCTCAAATGAGTAAAAGTCATATTAATCACAAGTTTCAGATCCGCATAATAATAAATAATCTGCAAGGTCTCAAGTTTCATTTCGGGTAATATGGACTTAAACAGAACAGCAGGGTTAAAGGACATCAAATGAAACAGCACTATCAAACAGAACACAATCTGTGCTGAAAATGAAGCTCTAAAAGAGTTATTGAACTTATTGGTCTTATGTGCAGGTCGTGGAATGCTATTGAATTTTCTCTGTCCCTGCTACAAAATATGTCCTTAGGCTAGGGTCACATTAGGATTTTCCGTGCTGCCCGGGAAGTCGTGCTGAAAACTTAGATTTTGGCAGCAAACATGGTGCTACCGCCATGGTAGCCCGCATTAACGCTGCCCATATTAACCTATGGAGGCCCTAATGCAACGTCAACGCCGGCATCTGATGCAAAACTTTGATGCAGAAACGCTTTCTGCAACGTCTTTTCTCGCGTAAGGAGATGCCGCGTTGATGTCGTGTTAGGGAAGGGGCCTCCATAAATTACTATGGGCAGCGTTAATGTGGCACTACCATGGCGGTAGCACCGCGTTTATGCTGCAAAACACCTAGTTTTTAGCGCGACCCCCCAGGCAGCGCGGCAAATCCTAATGTGACCCTAGCCTTACACAATTCTCAGCTACTAGACACTGTATTTGATAGAATTTCAATAGCTCACTAGAACCCTATTAATATTTTGGACTTCTTGGCACAGGCGAAGCAAAATTTTACCCCAGAACTGACAGGGGGAAGAATGAATAGTGCATACTTTCTGGTAAACAGCATTAAATGGTAAGAGTACTGTTTAGGATTTCACAAGCACTATAGGACTGTATTAATTGGTGAGATTTTGGTGGTACAAGACTACCCAAATGTCACCACAAAAACAGCCAGGAAAAAGGTCCGGTGCATGCTTTGCCAAAGATCTGTGTGACAATATTCCCAACAGTCATGGAGGATGTAGAAGCCACCAAGGCCCTTGATGGGGTTCTCGGTGGCTGGCCAGGCCCTCTAAGGGCCACTTTACACAGACCAACTTATCTGTCCAACTTCTGAACAACTTACTGGTTGCAGTGAAATCATGGACACATTGCTCCATTTTGTGGCTGTGTACAAATGTGACAATGTGTCCATGATTTCACTGCAACCAGTAAGTTGTTCAGAAGTTGGACAGATAAGTTGGTCTGTGTAAAGTGGCCATAAGCTGCATTTTAGAATGGTGAGCTTCTCACTGTATCTTATGCTGCATGCCCATGTGATAGTTCATGCATGAAGTTTTTAAATCAATGGTGTTTTTTGCCTGTACTCAGATTTTGCTTACATATTTTGAAGATGACATGAGCTGGGACATCTTTTGCGATCTGGAAAAAGGCCCAGGTTAGGCAAGACTTTACTGCCCATGTAAACTGCAGAGCTGTCACGGCTTCTGCACAGAGGCAGAGTTGTGGCTGAGAACAGAGCTGTTGATGTGCTTGCAGCATTCCATCTCTATCCAGAAAGCCACAACCTGACCTCATCAGCTTCATCATCCTCCTCTTCTACCTCCTCTGCTGAGCTTACCAACTGCCTGCCTGTAGGTTGACAGTAAGAGGAATCTATATCCTCATCAACAACCTCTGTGTTGTTACACTCCTCCCCCTCAGAATCAACCTCTTCCTGCCCTGGCCGCAAAGTTATGTAGGCGTCTGCCTCAGGCATCTGAGTGTCATCATCATCAACCTCATTGTCTCCACCAACAGGAGTTAAAGTTTGGTAATGATGGTCTACATTATGCTCGGACCCTTTATCGTCCGGCCCTGGATTAAAATCACAAAGATTTTGTGCATTGGTACAGATTAATTCCTCCTGTTTACTCAGTGAAGGTTGGTAGCAGACCCCTAATTCATAGAATATAGTATGCATGAGCAGCTCTGTAACTCGGGTATCTGTGTTGACCCACAGTCAGTAGGGTGACTAGAGACTTGTGACAAGTGAGGAAACATGTGTGATTGGGCTGACACCTATGGGGACTGCAGTGTGTATGCTGTTG
The DNA here is from genome assembly GCA_033576535.1 of Allobates femoralis. NCBI lineage: Eukaryota > Metazoa > Chordata > Amphibia > Anura > Aromobatidae > Allobates > Allobates femoralis. The sequence goes on along the minus strand of JARQOC010000002.1, from coordinate 270,184,897 downwards.
AGGTGAAGGAGTGGCCAATTGATGGAGACCTTGATATCCATGGTAGTACCTGCTCTTTCTGGGCCTCATCTACAAGTCGTAGTGATGTCCTGCTGCTTAAGAAAGGATTGATACCAGACTGTCCACTAAAAGAAGTTAATCCTATATGGACGGTGTTCCTCGATCTGCGCTTACTGCATAAAGATTGCAAAGACACCAGGCTGTGTAAGAAAATGTTGCTTTAATTCTCTACGCGTTTCTGAGCAATTCTATGCCCCTTCATCAGGAAAGCAAACATTTTGATGAAGGGGCATGGAATTGCCCAGCAACTCATAGAGAGTTAAAGCAACTGACTCACCCCAGCAGGGGCCATGGGGTACTCGGAACCGGGCCCTCTCGTCGTCGTCGGGGCTGTGGGGATGATGTCACGGTGGTGTGACCTGATCCATGGTCCCCTGTCAGGTGGTCAGTAAAAAGGGGAAATTAAAAAGGGGTAAAAAGAAAAGTGATAGTAAAAATTAAAATAAAAGACTTTGTCGTGACGCCACCCGTGGAAGGCAGCCGGTAGGGGCCGCTGCTGCGGTCCGGGACCTCTGGGGATGATGGAGTTGCAGCTTTGATGTTATAGCTTGCCACGGGAGCTCAGGGTAACCAGAGTTGTGGTGATTTGAGTGGTTGGGGAGCCAGCGGGGCTGAGCTGGCTGCGGAGCCCGATCAAGGACACTCTCAGCAAGGCTCCTGCTTCCTGCGCAGCGTTTGTCTACCTCTCCTCAGGCATGAAATGAATAGTGTGACACAATGCTAAGTTTCAATCCAGTTTACTTGGCTTTCCTCATCAGGCACTTCAGGTTACAAGCAAGTACAGTGGCGGCTCTGGTAGTCCTTGGCAACCAGGATGGATTGTCCAGTGCACCCCCTTAGTGTTCCTTTCTCTTGGGCTTCTCACCCAGTGCTGCCTATTCTCCTTCTTCCTGCACGCGCCTCGGCACACAGAGCCCCGGTCCAGCAGCCATGGGCTTTCGTTGGGCAACTCCCAGGGTCCCCTGGCCTTCGTACAGCTGCCTTTCCTTTGCGGCATTGGGAGTTGCCACTGGTCATAGAGATCCTGTGACCCACCCGGGTTCTGTGGTTAGAGCTTGACGCTTCCTCGCCACCTCAGGGCTGGGCCCCTGATTCTCGCCCTGTCCTTCTTTTTCATTTCTGATTCGGGCGCGCGGGTGGATTGCTCACTGCCCGCACTTCTAGGACTCCTTCCGTCTCTCTGCAGTCTGCTGTCCTGGGATCAGGGGCGAGCCACATGCCGCTCAAGCCTTCCGGGTCCTCTCTTCTCTGCTCCCTCACTGGACAGACCTCTCCACTTCCTGTGTCTTATCCCTTTTGTTTCTCTGCTGAACTGCCCAGCCCCCACTTCCTGGTGTCTGCTTTTACCTACTTTCTGACTGCTTCTGTACTAACTTCCCACCCATCAACTTGCTCCCCCACTGTCCTACAGCTGCCTGAGCTATCCCACTACCTGGGTTCACCCGCTTGTTCTTGGACCTGGGTGTGTTGGGTGCGTTTGTGGGTGACTGGACTTACCGATATCAATTGCCACAAACTAGTGGCGACCGGACCGCAGGGGTGCCACACAACATTTTATTACACAGCCTGGAGTCTTTTGAATCTTTATGTAGTTAGCGCAGATCGAGGAACGCCATCCATATAGGATTATTTTCACAGACAATGAGTTGACATGGAGTGTGGATCCAGCAGCTACTGCAACACTTGCACACACCAGTTGTGGGTCTCACAACCTTGAAAGGTGAGCAGTGACATCAGCCTAAGTGCTCATAATAGTAAAAAAGGATAAGGCACTATTGCGCTTTGTTTCCCTTCTCTATTCTGTTTAGCACTAAAAGAAGTTGACAATTTTGTTTGCCTAAAAGATGGTGCTTGTTGAGCAGAAATTTTGGTTACTTTACTACCTATCCCACGGACACCAAACATTTCCCTTTACCACTAGGATAATTTCCCTTTCCACCACAACCACGGCTTTTACCAATCATATTTGAGATGAACAGATTTTCAAGTCAGTTGTAGAGATGAGCGAGTACTAAAATGCTCGAGTGCTCGAAGCTCGGGACGAGCATCCCAAGATACTCGTGTACTCGGCCCGAGCACCAAGCCCAATGTTATCCTATGGGAGACCTGAGTATTTTTCTGGCATGACCCCCGGCAGCATGGATAAACCCTAAAAATGTCACAAAAGTATCAGAACAGTGCTCAAATGATATGGGAACAGCATGGGGAAGACCCCTGTAAGCATTTCAGACTCCAAGGTCACTGCTGTGAACAATGTTGTCAGAGTATTACGCCACTTTTACGGACTGTCAAGGAAACGTTACAAAATAAAATCAAGATGGATTTTCCTGGAGAAAATATTAAGGGCTCATACCCACTTGTGAGACAGAGTTGGTGTATGTTAGTTTTTTGGATTACATGAAAGATTTTTTTTTTTTAAATTGTGTGGCACTCCAATGCCCCTGGGAAGAGACGTACACGAAGGCCTCTTTAAATAATGTGCCCATTTTAAGGAAGTGGGACTTTTGTAGTATTGCCCTTTGGCAGGGCAGCCAAAAATTGGTAGGCACCCCAATACCCCTGGAAAGAGACGTGCATGAGGGCCTCCTTAAATATTGTGTCCATTTTAAAGGGAACCTGTCACCTGGATCTAAGCCCCTACACTATCACTACCTGTCCTTGCTCCTTCCTAGCTGCTCCGTATCTATGCCTCTCTGAGCTAAATCCTCCCTATAAAACAGCAGAAAAATAACTTATAACTTACAGCAGTCCTTGAGGCTGCGGACTGAAAAGGCAGCTCCAGGCTCCATTCTGCCCCTCCTCGATTCAGCAGCACACGCCCCGCTGGGCGGCATTATTCTTTCTTCATCGACGCCTCTTCCATTTGGAATCTCCCGCCTGCTTTACACCTATCATGTTGTGGTGATGCAACCTCGATGTGTCCCCTGACCAGGACACAGCATATGGGAGATTGTATCTTCTGCTTGGTAGCAGCACACACATGGTAAGCTGCTACTGGAGCTGAGTGCAGATTGAAAGCACTGACACCCAGGTGTGCAGGTGAATAGGAGATGATATGAGCTGCCCTGGGATGTGGGGAGGGGGTGGAGTGTGTCAGGACAGCAGCAGAAGCTGCTGTGTAGAGAGAGCTGTGTGAAGATTTAACACAGCCTGTGAGCTCTCTCAGAGTGGACGTTCATGAGGCTAATGAGCAGACGGTGAGGAGAGAAAGGATGTGTGCTGACCTAACACAGCCTACCCGGGGAAGGTACAGAGCTTCTATATAAGCAGTTGGGATTGTATGAGTTTGTACTCGGCTGCGCCCTGGAACCTGGAGGTCTGTGAATACCTGAACTGTGCCATTAAACTGTGTGCTATGTGAGTAAATACCTGAGTCACTGCCTTCTGTTGTGCCGATCCTAACTGCTACCTTACAGTGTAAAGCAGGTGGGAGATTCCAAATGGAGGAGGCGGCGATGAAGAAAGAATAATGCCGCCCAGCGGGGCGTGTGCTGCTGCATAGAAGAGGGGCAGAATGGAGCCTGGGCCCGCCTTTTCAGTCCCCAGCGTCCGGGAAATCTGTAAGTTATAAGTTATTTTTCTGCTGTTTTATAGGGAGGATTTAACTCAGGGAGGCATAGATATGGAGCAGCTAGGAAGGTGCATGGACAGGTAGTGATAGTGTAGGGGCTTAGATCCAGGTGACAAGTTCCCTTTAAAAAAAGATAAAGGAGACAAGCAAGGCGCAATAGTGCCCTATCAATATGACACTGATTGCACACTCAGATCAACAAGAGGTGCACTCACCTGGTCTAGTTGTGTGCACCCACAACTAGTTTTTATGGCATATAGTTATAAGCTGCTGCAGGACCTCCACCGCCACGTAGCACGTATAAAGATAACCAGATCTAGGGATGCTGTGTAGACAGTCCGCTCTGCTTGCAATAATCAGTCAAAAGTCTTTAGGTAAAAGACCCCCTTCTTTATTTCCACCTATGCGTTTCAGTGCCACTCCGGGCACCGTCATCAGGGTACCCTGATGACGGTGCCCGGAGTGGCACTGAAACGCGTAGGTGGAAATAAAGAAGGGGTGTCTTTTACCTAAAGACTTTTGACTGATTATTTCAATCAGCGCGGACTGTCTACACACCATCCCTGGATCAGGTTCCCTTTAAGGAAGTTTGTCTTTTGTAGCACTGCCCTAGGCAGGTCAGCCAAAAATTGGGAGGCACCCCAATGCCCCTAGATAGAGATGTGGTTGAGGGCCTCTTTAAATATTATTCCCTTTTTAAGGAAGTTTGTTTTTTGTAGTATTGCCCTTTGGCAGGGCAGCCAAAAATTGTATGGCACTCTGATGCCCTGAATAGAGACGTGCATGAGGGCCTCTTTAAATAATGTGCCAATTTTAAGGAATTGGTAGTATTACCCTTTGGCAGGGCAGCCAAAAATTGGGAGGCACCCCAATGCTCCTGGATAGAGACATGCATGAGGGCCTCTTTAAATAGTGTGCCCATTTTAAGGAAGTGGGTCTTTTGTAGTATTAACCTTTGGCAGGGCAGCCAAATGCCCCTGGAAAGAAACATGGAGGAGAGCCTCTAAATATTGTTCCCATTACAAAGGAGCGGGTCTTCTGTACTTGTAATGACCATTCTGTAAGCATGGACTAAAATATTTACCCTTGGGGGGTATACATGAAACTACTGCCTAACTTTTGAACGGTTAGGGTCATCATCATCATATATATGATGTAAATAAATAATTTTTTCGTGGCATTATGAACCACGGTCGCATTGATCATATGATGGTGGTGGATGAGGAGAAGGAGGAGCAGTACATCAAGTAGCCAAAGTCATGAAGTGTGTACCCATGTGTGGGTGTGCGGAGGTGCATGGCAATTTACAGACACAAAATTTTAATTACGCTATCATTTGGTGGTGGTGTGGTGAAGTCTGGCCCAATCCAACCCTTGTTCATCTTGATCAGAGTCAGCCTGCATTTTCAGTTGACAGACAGGTGCGTTTATCCGTAATGATTCCACCTGCGGCACTAAAAAACACGCTCTGACAAAACGCTAGCGGCAGAGCAGGCCAGGACTTCCAAGGCGTAGAGAGCCAATTCCTGCCACATGTCTGACTCACCGTGGCCGGGACTCCGGTTTAGACAGGCGATGCTTCCTTCCTCCTTGTCACGGGTGGACCGCGCCTGCCGGTAGTGGGGCCCGGTGTAGTGCAGATCAAAAGGGTTGAAGACGTCTTGTAGGAAAAGATTAAAGGGGTTTAATTTATTCGTGACGCCACCTATGAGTAGTTTCGGTAATCGTTACCGACGCTGCGGAACCTCCGGGGGATGGACAGCAGCAAGATGGAACGCTCCCCACAGGCTGAGCGGTGATCCCCGGAGGCTGGAGCTGCTTAAGATGTTGTGCGGCAGCTGCGGTTACCTTGTAGTGCGGACGGACAGTTCATAAGGAAGCACGGACACAGAAAGTCTCTGCAACGGGTAGTGGACCGGGTGGACTCAGCAGTGATGGTGTCCCTTAGAAATCCGCAGTGTTCCTCCATTCTAACTAAGTGGTTGCCAGTGTCGCCCAGGAATACCAGGTCAGGTACGGGGAGGCTGCTTCAATGCCCTATCCAAGATGTACGTTATGGATGTTTTGGGGAGCCTTGGATCCCTCAGTGGGTACACCGCTGGTTAGACGACTGGAAGTTGGCTGGTGGTGGGGTGCTCCTGTGAAGCTGCTCCTCCACGCTTTTGGTTCGCGTAGCAGAGGTGAACTGCTGCCAGCTTCGGTACCAGTGAACCGGCTGTGAAGTTGTGGGCACAGGAGTCTTTTGGGAACCCGTGGTTACGATGCCCAATCCCGGTTGTTAAGGCCTCAGGTGCTGACACACCGACCGGTGACGGCCCGGGGCTGCACGGGGTGCGGAGCCCCCGCTCCTCTCCAAGTTCTAGACTGCTCAGGTCAAGTTCTAGATCCCTTCTCGACTGACTAGACTAATGGTACCTTTACACGCCGCCACTGCAGGATGGATACCAACGGCTACTTCACGTGCACGAGCACGCTCAAACGGTTACAAACGGTAAACGCACCCTCTTTACACGCCGCCACAAGGTGCGCTACGCTACGCTACATCTACAGCTAGCTACATCGCCGGGTGTCTCAAGTAGCCATCTGTAGCTCATTTACACACCACTACAACCAGCTACTATGGGCGTACCTGGTGCAGCAGGGACAGCACATAGGCGTGCTCCAATTGTGGATTACGAGACGTCTGTACGCTGATAGGAGAAAGCAAAAATACCATGATTGGGCAGGCATCGCAGGAGGCTGATTAATACGTGACGCTCGAGCAATTGTGTAGTGTGACTCGTCAGCTCCTTAAATATGCCGCCCTGTGTGGCGACAACCAATCGCAACGCAGGAGCTTCCTCCAATGATCGCTGAAGGGGCGCGGTAACACGGAGCTTGGGTGACGCCTTAGCTACATTGCAGCTACATCGCCGGGTGTCCATAGTTCCCTTCTGTGTGTTCTTTACACGCCGATACAGCTCGCTACAATCGGCGATGTAGCCATCTGTTTATGGGCAGTGCACGGATACAGATGTATCTGTAGCCGGCTGTGTCGTCCCGTCTTCAGACGCCGCTACTACGGGCGATATTGGCGCGACAAGCCACATTTGTAGCCTGTAGCGGGTTGTATGCATCCTGTTGTAGCGGCGTGTAAAGGTACCATAAGGGTCTGTTCTCCTAACACTTCCCTAGCACTCCGCCCACCAGGACCTAGGATTGGCCCTCTGTTCTAGGTGATGCATGCAGGGTTGGATTTCTAAGTTAACCAGATCACTGCTGTGTCAGAGAATATTGCGGCTGCATTTATGGCTGCAATACCCTCTTGTGACGCACTCGTTGCGGGGCGCCACATGTCCAGCTTGGATACCCAATTATTATAAGGCACAGAGGAATCTAGGAGCACATTTATACGATCGGCAAGGTACTCCCTCAGCATCTTGGCAAACTTTGCAGTCCTTGTGACACTACCCCACACCTCAGGGCCTGTGCTACGGGAGCTGCTGAGAAAACTGTCCCAGATCTTTGAGAGTGTTCCCCTACCTCTGCTAGATTGGACTTGTGCCTCTCTCGGCCGGACGTCTTGGTTGTCCACCGAATCGTGACCTCTGCCGCTAGCGTTTTCAGAAGGGAATTTTTTGACTAATTCCGCGACTATGGCCTTCTTGTACTGCAGCATTTTTGTAGACCTCTCTGCCTCGGGAATAAGAGAAATAAAGTTCTCTTTGTAGCGTGGGTCTAAAAGTGTCACCAACCAGTAATGAGTGTCCGCGAAGATGTTGATAACGCGAGGGTCACGAAACAGGCAGCGAAACATAAAGTCAGCCATGTGCGCCAGACTGTTAATAGGCAAGACTTCAGGGTCCTCACCAACAGCATGACTGGCCATGCTGGCCTCATCCTCCTCCTCCTCCTCTCCCATGTCCTCTGGCCATCCACCCTGAACCGACGGTATGACGGTTGTGCATGTATTACCGTAAATTCCGCATGAAAGTAGCTCTATTTCTTCATCCTCCTCGTCAAAGTCCTCCAATGCACTTTGTAAGAGATGAGGCTGGGCTGTACCCAGTACAGTTTCTTGCTCCAACTCATCGTGCTCCGCCTGCAATGCATCATCTTTGATTTTGAGCAGAGAGCGTTTTAGAAGACAGAGAAGCGAGATGGTGATGCTAATGATGGCGTCATTGCCGCTCACCATCTTGGTGGAGTCCTCAAAGTTTTGGAGGACGGTACATATGTCGGACATCCATGTCCACTCCTGAGGTCTTATGTGTGGAGTTTGAACCGTATACCGACGGCCTAGTTGATGCTGGTACTCAACAACTGCCCTCTTCTGCTCACAAATCCTGACCAACATGTGCAGTGTGTAATTCCATCGTGTGGGGACATCACACACCAGTCTGTGAGCCGGAAACTGCAAACGCCGCTGAAAGCCAGCAAGGGCGGCAGAAGCAGTAGGTGACTTTCTAAAATGGGCACACAGGAGGCGTACTTTGACGAGCAGATACGACAGCTCCAGGTAGGATTTAAGAAACCGCTGAACCAAGAAGTTGAGCACATGAGCCACGCATGGAACATGGGTCAGCTCGTCTTGTCTCAGAGCCGCCACCAGGTTCCGGCCATTGTCACACACGACCATGCCTGACTGTAGGTTCAGCGGTGTGAGCCAGTGATCTGCCTGCTGTTTCAGAGCTATCCACAACTCTTCAGCATTGTGGGGTTTGTCACCTACGCATATCAGCTTCAGCACAGCCTGTTGCTGCTTAGCCGAGGCAGTGCTGCAGTGCTTCCAGCTTGGGACTGGTGTGGAGGTGAAGTGGAGGAGGAGGGCCGAGGAGCATGACGTTCCGGAGCTGTACACTGTGGGTGAAACCCTGACTGAGTTAGGGCCTGCAATCCTTGGTGTCGGAAGGAAGTGTTCTGTCCCAAGCTCAGACTGGGTCCCGGCTTCTAGAATATTAACCCAGTGTGCCGTCAGTGAGATGTACCGGCCCTGCCCACAAGCACTTGTTCACGTGTCGGTGGTTAGGTGGACTTTGCCTGAAACTGCGCTTTTAAGCACGTATGATGTTTTGTGACACATGCTTATGTAATGCGGGGACGGCACACCGGGAGAAATAGTGGCGGCTGGGGACGAAGTAAGGTGGGACAGCCGCCGCCATCACATCGCAGAATGCTTCCGTCTCCACTAGCCTAAAAGGCAACACTGCAACACACTGGATTTGCAAAAAATTTGTTCTAGGCAAATAATGTGGTGGCACTAAATGGTTTACAGCACAGGATTGATGCAGCTGTTCACACAAGCACTACTGTGCCACAAGGGATTTGCCAACAAATGGTACTGGGCAAAAACTATGGTTGTTGCCTGGATGTAGCACTAAATGGTTTTCAGCACAGGATTAGTGCAGCTGTTCACACAAGCACCACTGTGCCACAGGGGATTTTGCCAATGAGCCCAAAAAAGACTGTTTTAGCAAGGAGTTACTAAACCTACTATACCTGAGTCACTGCCTTCTGTCGTGCCGATCCTAACTACTACCTAACAGTGTAAAGCAGGTGGGAGATTCCAAATGGAGGAGGCGGCGATGAAGAAAGAAATCTATCTAGAAAGAAATAGAATTTCTACCTAGCTATCTAAATAGCGCACACAGGATAAGCAGCGTCGACACTGCAGCAACAGTGAGGAAATGGCAATGAGGGAAAATGGATGGTTGTTATATGCTGAGGACATGTGACATACCCAGCCAATTACATAAGCCCTTGTGTGCAAAAAGGGCAATTTGCTTTATGGGTGCTAAGTGGATGCCAGACCGGACCACCCACAGTAAGTGCGGGAAAGAAAAAAATGGAGACCTGTACTTATCTGACCTGAGACACCTTCCCCCTTCCCCTCCTGCCCACTACCCTAGACCCTGACACTCTGAAAACATAGAAAAGAAACATAACTGCAAATGCACTTATGTTTTTTGTCAGTGCCCAGTTAGCAACAAGTGACGCCCTGGCCATGGTTATGTGGCTCTCCAGGTCTTAAGGGCTACTGTGTCATCACTGCCCCTGGATGGTGGTCTCAGGCTGAGAGCAACAAACGGGTCTTCTCATCAGGCAGAAAAACAACACACAACACCTTCTGCCTCCAGGCCAGAAGGGGGAGACCAAGCCCGGGTTCAGGGTGAGCTCCCCTATAAATTCTGGTCTGGAGTGGAGCCAGATAGTTCAGTTCCTAGGCGGACTGAGGAAGACATTCTGGTGGACTGAGGCTGTAGAACTCATCCCAGGATCCTAAATCGGTGCCAGGCCTAAGCCTGGGATCTGAGGAGAGTCGCAGGAACACCTCGGGAGCTGAGCGACACCGTGCTCATGCCAGAGGAAAGCACAGAGATCGAACACCAGGTCCAAGACTGCGCAGGGTTTAACGACCCAGCAGGCAATATCAAAAGGTGGGGAATTCCAAGTTCCCCAACCATACCGTGCCTAGAGACACAGCAACAGAGGGAGTTCAGGAACCAACATCCGAGACGAGGGTTAGAAAGGACTCGAGTTGCCTGTAATACAGGCACCTCGTAGGAAGAGACAGGGCCTACAGCTTAGCTGATCCAGCAGCAGAAGCCAACAAACAGAGCGCAGTAAGGGAGCCAAAGACCCAGCCAGGTGAGTGTAATGGATGCCCCCCACATCTTTCGGGCGAGGCTGTCATCTTAATTGGCTGCTGCCAAATTGGATGCTTTGTCTGGGTGTGTGCACGTCATCACCGTATAAAGAACCAGCTGACACAGTTGTCAATGTAGAGCTTAATGAAAAAGACCTTTATTAAGGGCACGGTTAGCAGTTTTATTACTTATCCTTAAAGGGATGTGCAAAGGGGTGTGACTAGATAATTACGTCATATTATGCTGAATATACATTTTATTCTGGAAAACATTTAATTATATTCTCTGTGTGTTAGTTAGTTTAACTAGCCTTGAAGTGAACATTTAGTCCAAAGACATTCTGATAAGAGTTTCAGTATGGCTACCTCTAAATCAAAACATTTATAGAAAATCTGAGACACAGAAAATTCTAGAGGAAAGTGCAAGGATTCACATAACCATGTTTTTGGAAGGGTTCTGAATGGCTTCAATTATTCAAATAAATTATTTACTATTTATTGCCATAACATTAGAAGGAACCCTGAGTTGCTCTCATGGACAGCTTCTCCAAATCATCGTTTCAAGTAAAAGACTGAGTGACCAACAAAACAGTGAGTCTACCTATAGCTTGTGCCCATTGTCCTGCACCCTACACCTAAACTACCTTAACTGCCCTGGGGAGACACTCTGCCTGTGGAGAGTCATTCCATCCCAGCTACCAGTCCATCACCCGGAGGTTCTGCAGCAGCGGTGTCCCAATATAGCCATATACCATGAGTGCATCACGAGTAATATCCCTAGTCACCACCTCCCTTTCCCTATCAAGCCAGAACTAATTCCCCCTTTTCAGCTGCACCCAGGGTCATGGAAATCGGGTCTCAACCCCATGGCTTCCCAGAGACAGTATAGCCCGGTTACGAGTACCCCATACCCTGGGGCCCAACACTTACTCATCCAGGTGTGTGTGGTGACTTGCACACAACACTCACAAAGTTTCTCAAGGAAGCAGTGATGTTGTCTGTTACATGCTGGTGCAGGACAGGCACAGCTTTCCTTGAGAAGTAGTGGCGACTGGTCATCTAGTACTGGGGGACTGCGATAGCCATCTGAAAACTGTCTGTATCCAATAGGTGGAAAGGCAGAATTACAGCCAACAACTTTGAGAAGGGGCAATTTACGCTCTCAGCTTTGGCATTGGTAGGAGGAAATTGTCTTTTACTTGACCACATCTGCCAGACAGAGGGCTGGCTGCTGTGATGCGACAGGGTGGAGTAGAGTGTACAAGACAAACTACTGGACTCTGATAGAGGAGAGGTTACGTTGCCTTCATGAAGAGGTGCTGCTCCCGATGTCTGACAGCACTCAACACCAGCATGCATATCCACTTCCAAAATAGCAGACAAACAGACAATCACACTAACTGTTGCAGGCAAAGAGGTGGACATTGTGTGGCCAAAGATCTATGTGATAACATTCTCCACAGTCACAGAGGATGAAGAAGCCACAAATGCCATAAATGAGGTTCTCGGTGGTTGTTCAGGCCCTCTAAGCTGCATTTTAGCATGTAGTTTCTCACTATATCTTATGCTGCATGCCCATGTGATAGTTCATGCATGAAGTACTTAAATTATTGATTTGTTTGCCTCTACTAAGATTTTGCTTACATATTTTGCGATAACATGAGCTGGGTCATCTTTCGTGATCTGGAAAATGGCCCAGGCTACGCAAGGTTTACTGCCCATGCGAACTGCAGAGCCATCACGGTTTCTGCACAGAGGCAAAGTTGTGACTGATGAATCAGTTGTCAATGTGCTTGCAGCCCTCTGTTCCTGTCCAGGAAGCTGTAACCTAACCTCGTCAGCTTCATCCTCCTCCTCTTCCACCTCCTCTGCGGAGCTCATCAACTGCCTGCCTGTGGGATGAAGTAAGAGGAATATAAAACCTCATCAAGATCCTCTTGTTCTCACTCTCTATGCCCTCAAAACTACCTTCTTCCTGCCCTGGCCGCAAAGTCAAGTAGGCGCCCGCCTCAGGCATCTGAGCGTCATCATCATTAGCCTCATTGTCTCCGCCAACAAGGATTAAAGTTTGGTAATGAGGGGCTACATTATGCTCGTACCCTTCTTCGTCCGGCCCAGGATCCAACTTACAATTATTTTGTGCATCGGTGCAGATCAATTCCTCCTCTTGACTCAGTGAAGCTTTGGAGCTGACCTCTAATTCCTAGGCTATAGTATGCGTGAACAGCTCTGCAGACTCAGCCATCTGTGTTAACAGGGGATTTGCCAAGAAATGGAACTGGGCAAAAACTGTGGTTGTTGCCTGGATGTGGCACTGAGGGTACCTTTACACGCCACTAATGCAGCGATAAAGATTGTCTGCGATATGTCGCCCAGGAACCATAGTCGCCAAATTGCCTCCTAATTGCAGCATGTATTTCGAGAATTTGGCGGCGATATGTCGCCTTGCTCCGGTCGCCTGATTTCAGAGCAGTGTTTTGAAATCAGGCGACCGAGGTGAGGCTACATATCCCGCCAAATTCCCACAGTACACGCCGCAATTGGGAGAGATTTTGACGGCGATAGTTCCAGGGCGACATATCGCATTTGTGGCGTGTAAAGGTACCCTAAAAGGTTTTCAGCACAGATTTCACAAGCACCACTGTACCGCAGGGGATTTGCCAAAAAATAGTACTAGGTTAAAACTGTGGTTGCTGTATGCATGTGGCACTTGTTAGATGTAGCACTAAATGATTCTCAGCACAGGATTGGTGCAGCTGTTCACACAAGCACCACTGTGTCACAGGGGATTTGGCAAAAACACTGCTACTAAGCCCTAAAAAGGGATGTTTTAGCAAGGAATTACTAAATCTACTATTACATTATCTAGAAAGAAATCGAATTGCTAGCTAAATATCTAAATATTGCACACAGGATCAGCAGTGTTAGCACTGCAGCAGAAAGACTGTCACTGAGCTCCAAGACTGAGAAAATGGCAATGAGGGAAAATGGCTGGTTCTTATATGGCAAGGACATGTGACATACCCAGCCAGTGACACAAGCCTTTGTGTGCAAAATGCGCATTTGCTTTATGGGTGCTGATTGGATGCCAGACCGGACCACACACTGTAAGTGCGGGAAAGGGAAAAAAATTGAGATCTACTCTTCTCTGACCTGAGAGACCTCTCACTCTCCCTCCCCTGCCACTCGCTTTACTAGACACTGACACTGTGAAAACGTAGAACAGAAGCATTAGTGCATATGCAAAAATGATTTTTATCATACGAACAATTCCCAAACTAATCCTGAATTTCCGCCTTTTCAGCAAAACGTTGTGTTCGAGGTGCTGAACGAACATTGCCAAATTCAGTCCAGATTTAAAGTTGGCAAACATGTTATGAGCAAAATACGCTCATTTCTACTGGCAATATGATTCTCCAGGTCAGGACAAGTAGAAAGATACTAAAAATGCTTATTTTTTTTTTTTTTACTTAAGTGGTGAAAACAAAATCTTACATTTGTAAATTAAAAAAATGTGGCTTTTGTCACCATTTTTATTGACCTGTAACATTTTCATTTTTTGGGATCTGGTGCTGTGTGAGGATTTATTTTTTGTCCTTTAAGCTGACATTTCTGATACCATTTTTGGGTAGATACAATGTTTAAAATAATCTCATTGCATTTTATTGCACTGGTGCAGTGACCAAAAAAAACTTAATTCTTGCTTTCTGATTTTTCCTTTAAAAAATGCACCAATTGGATTAGTTTACTTTATATTTTAATAGATTAGACATTTCTGAACACAGTGAAACCAAATAAATGTTTTGTTTTTAATGAGGCAAAAGTGGAGTAATTTGAACTTGTTTTTTTATTTTTTTCCTATTTTTCATTTTTACTGTATTTACTATTTTCTTTAGGAAACTTGAAAATGTGCTATACAGAGCATTGCATAAGCATTGTTCTGTATAGCAGAGATCACACTGTCTTATGAACGCTGGCCATGAGCCGACATTCACAGGAGAAGCCTAATTACAGACATGAGAGTAATCAGCTGTCTCCTGGCTGTTATGACAACCAATCCGGCCCCCAAAATCAGTAATGGGCACACCGATGGGCAGAAAGCTGGGCATGAAATAGCCTCTTTTAGCCTGTTACAGCCACTGGTTGGAGGGAGTGCTTAGCTGTAATGAGGAGTAGGGAGGGGAGGCAAAGAGAAGTTGCAGAGAGTCTACTGACAGCCTAAGGGCTGTGCAGAGCATGAGCTGCAGAAGGGATGCCAGGACCCCAATCTGTCAGGACTTCACAACTGGCAGCAAACTGAAGGCTGCTTGGGACTATTCAGAGGCCCTACTCGGATAAGACCCTATTTGCGCCCCCCTTCGTTTTTATCTTCATATATAATAAAGCATAAATCTTATAATTTTTACTTTGGCCACTAAGCCTAATCATAGACTCCTACTTCCTGTCCTATACAGATATCTCCTTATAATCAAAGAGAAATTGCAATAAAATATAAAGTACAAAATACAGGATCCATTATTCACAATAGATGATTGTCACACTACATTCACAAGGATTTTTTTGCAGATTATAGCATTCCAATAAATCTCACCTATACAAGACAATGAGTTGTCATCCATGTGTTGCAGTCTATGCCCAGGTGGATGCCTTTACCGAAAGGGAAATATGAGTCTAGTATCAGGATAAGTAGCCAGTAGAAAAGTTGCAAGATTTTTTATTTTGTTCTTAGTACAATGGATATGAAAAAAAAATCACTTAACATAAAATTCTGACTTAATCTGACTGGGTTACACGCTTCAATGTCCGAACAATTCGATCAACGATCCGACTTGACTTACATCGCTTGAACGTCATTCAATGATCGCTAGTGAAATGTCACACGTACAGATATCGTTAACGACGCTGCAACGATTCCACGACAAGCGAACAATACTTGCAGTCATTTGGTCGGCTACGTCCTTCAGTTCTGAATAGGCGAGGTCGTTAATTACATCGTTATCAAGGTGTCACACACACCGATGCTGCAAGTTGGACTGGTGATCATCATTTGGTTTAAGGTCCTGATCACAAACCTCCAATGAACGATCAACCGACTTATCGTTGATCGGATGTACGTGTCACACACAACGATGTCGTTTGAATGAATGAAAACCCGTGACGTTTCAACGATATTGTTACCGATATCGTAGCGTGTAATGGGCCCTTAAGGCCGAGGTTAGACAAGCATATGAAAAATCATACAGAAATCTCAGACAATCTTCATCCATATTGACATTTCACTGTCATCTGTTTTACATCTGTGTGACATCCATTTTTAAAGATAATCATTTGAAATGTAAAGGATGAAATAAAGCTTCCTAAGTTAATAATGGTAATGAATCATAAAAGCTGATTTTTCCCAGATGATCTATATGAGGGCGATTTTTTCTTTCACACCTATAGACTTGTATAAACGAATCTAATCCGATATACAGAAGAGATCAGTGCATTCTGCAATATTTCACACACCCCACTTGGTACATATAAAAAACTGTCATATTAATTACTATGGCATTGGCAATACATTTTCCAGCGTTCTGTACGATTTTTACTTGGACGGCACTCATGTCTATAATACTCTTCTGAACAAATTATTATTATTATACAAAAAATGTGCTGAAAAGTCCCCCCTCGGCTTATACACGGGTCATATACGGTACTTAGTGGTATACAGCCCCCTTCCCCCCGTGGTATACAGGGCCCCCCTTTGCTTGTGGCAACCTGTAAAAGAAGATATCATTATACTTATCGTGTCGCCGCCGCCGCCGCTCTGTGACCGTCACCGCGCTATTCCGGGTCTTCATGCTTCCTTCACCGACGCACAGGAAATGACGTCATTGTCTGTGCGCCGGAGAAGGAAGCTTGAAGACCCGGAATAGCGCGGTGACGGTGACAGAGCGGCGGCGGCGACACGATAAGTATAATGATATCTTCTTTTACAGGTTGCCACAAGCAAGGGGGGGCCCTGTATACCACGGGGGGGGGCTGTATACCACTAGGTACCGCTGTATACAGCTGGGGCTGCTGTATACCCCTTTGGGGCTGCTGTATACCCCTCTGGGGCTTCTGTATACCTATGGGGCTGCTATATACCTCTGGGGCTGTTATATACCTCTGGGGCTGCTGTATACCCCTCTGGGGCTGCTGTATACCCCTCTGGGGCTGCTGTATACCAACCCCTCTGGGGCTGCTGTATACCCCTCTGGGGCTACTGTATACCTCTCTGGGGCTGCTGTATACCTATGGGGCTGCTGTATACCTCTGGGGCTGCTATATACATCTGGGGCTGCTGTATACCCCTCTGGGGCTGCTGTATACCCTCTGGGGCTGCTGTATACCTATGGGGCTGCTATATACCTATGGGGCTGCTGTATACCTCTGGGGCTGCTGTATACCCCTCTGGGGCTGCTGTATACCCCTCTGGGGCTGCTGTATACCTCTCTGGTGCTGCTGTATACCATATGGGGCTGCTGTATACAGCTCTGGGGCTGCTGTATACAGCTCTGGGGCGGCTGTATATAAGCTCTGGGATTGCTGTATACAGCTCTGGGGCTGCTGTATACAGCTCTGGGGCTGCTGTATACAGCTCTGGGGCTGCTGTATATACCACTGGGGAGGCTGCTGTATACTACCACTGGGGAGGCTGCTGTATACTACCACTGGGGAGGCTGCTGTATACCACTGAGGGGGCCTGTATACCACACTGCTGGGGGCTGTATACCTGTGCTGGGGTCCACCCTCGGCTTATACACGAGTCAATAGGTTTTCCCAGGTTTTGGGGGCAAAAGTAGGGGGTCGGCTTATACATGGGTCGGCTTATACACGAGTATATACGGTAATCCCATAATTACAAGGGAGATGTCAGAATTATTAACAATTCCCTTTCGTGACACAGAGTATTATTGAAAGAAGTGAGAGATAAAGATATACAAACTACTTGTACTTTTATGCACGCTTTATTTTCTAAACTGATATAATGCACAGATCATTCAAAGAAACACCACCAAGATCATATATTACAAATATATTTATTTTATACAATCAGACAAATCATGTAAGCAGCAACCTAATAACATTGATAGAAATAGAATCCGAGGACTCGAATTGTCATGGTTTCTTAAAACAAGATAGAGTACTCAGTCTGCATCATGAACTGTATGGTAAGAGAATAGTGTGACCATAAAGGAGCCAAGGTAAAGACTACAATATAGATATGATTCTAGAAACTGAATACAAATAAATTACGTCCCTGAGAATTAAGAATGCGCTGTAAATGAATCTCAAGTTCTTTTTCCTCCAGATCTCACTCAATGGGATTTTCTTAGAAGAGTTTAACAGAGAGATACATCAGCAGGGAACTGACCAGCAAAGCCCAGGAGGACACGACTAGACAGAGAAAAACAAAAGAACAAAGGTTTAGAAATCAAGTATGATCTCTGGAATTCCATCATTGAGTAGATAGGCCATCAGGGTGAGTAGTCCCCTTTCAATGATACTTGGTAATGCGGCCTTTGCAGTATGGAAAGGATTATGCTTCATTCGCAATGGGGTCTTATAAAATCTACTTAAACTTTTATTTGGTACAACCTAAACTAGGAAATAATTTTGGGAGAACAAAAGTTCACATCTCCACAAATGGTGGATACACCACCCACCCTAACTTGCAGTTTGTCCATCATATATATTAGAATCTGAGAGTCCTCTGAAGAGGTGGTAGCAAGCTTTTGAGACTCTATGGTCTCTTCATCAGGCTTAAAAATGACACAACTTCTGAACATACACATATATACACATATACAGGGTTGGATAATGCAGTAACCCTGTATATGTGCATACTATGTATGTGTATGTTCAGAAGTTGTGTCATTGTTAAGCCTGATGAAGAGGCCATAGAGTCTTGAAAGCTTGCTATTTTTTTTCCATCTTTTCAGTTAGCCATACAGGGTATCAACCACTGAGGACTCTCAGATTTTAACATATATTTTTCTATCTACTGGCTAACATGGTATAAATATTTTGTACTTCTAGTGGTAATTTCTGCCTATGAAGCTATGCTCTTCCTATAAATCAGGAAAGTACTTCAATGCATCAAAGCTAAACTATAAAAATATACATAAATGACTTTTTTCTTGGCATCAATCAGGTGTACTCACACTTGTAAGAATTAGGGGTAAAAAAGGTGTATTAGCTAAGGGCCCAGTATTAGTCTGCCCCAGACGTGTCTGCGACTAAGTGGCTGTTAAAGTGGCAAAATATGAAATAGACCAGAAATTACATGATATGAAGCAACTGGGCTCCATCACTCCATCTGCCATCTATCATAATACAACTGCACTGCTGTGATCATCACCTAATCATCATGTTGACTCTGTGTTTCCCTACAGGTACGTGTAACTGCACAGTCCTCCACCCATCTCTGCTGTCTATGTGGGGCATTTTCCTTGCTGAAATATACTGTATTCCATTATGAATGTACCTCTCCATTTCACTGCCCCCTACTGTTTTATGACCCTTTGTGTTAGCTGGCTGTGAATCACCATGTGTCTATGGCCTGATTAGTGATGGCTAAAGAAACTCAGTTCCCTCCCCCCTGCTCCTCACCTGAATTCACTTTTTGGGAGCATATCGGGGCCCAGTATTATTGTGCTCCAGACTTTTCTGTGGCAAAGTGGCTGTTTAAAGTGTCAAAATATGAAATAGACCAGAAATGGACGGAATTGAATGGGATAGACTGGAAGGTAATGACATTGAGGGCCATTCAAACACTGTTTATAAGTCTATTCACTACTAATCTTTACCATGCCTTTTATTTCATTGTTTGTTTTCCTATGTGCTCTCAGCACCAACGTTTATCACCCTGTCCCCTCCTTCACCACTCATTCACATCAGTCCCTCTCTCCTGTCCTACTCTATGCACAGCTCCAATGTTATCTTCAGTTTACTGAAGATTCTCAGCCCATCATATTCCAAAGTTTGTCATAATAAACCATGTCCAAAATCCAAAAACTATTTGCTCTTTCTCTTTTTACTGCTGCTCCTGTCAGGTGATATCTCTCCCAACCCTGGTCCTCCCTCTGCTAACTTCAACCCCCTCCCACCTCACACAGAAACCCCACTAACCTTATTAACATTACCTGCACACCTTCATCTCCCTCTTTTAATTCGCTCTCTGGAATCCACGCTCTGTATGCAACAAACTTCCCTTCATTCATAACTACTTTCTCACTAACTCTCTCAATCCTGCCTCACTGACCTGATCCAATTCAGACACTGCTCCTCTTAATCCATGGTGTAATTCTAGTGATTACAAAGGACAACTGAAGCTATCCTTCTAACCTATTTCTCATGGTGGCCTACACTTCTCTCATTCACCAAGACCTGGGAGCAGACATGGTGGTGGAGTTGGCTTACTCCTGTCCCAACAATGTGCTTTCCAGGTCATCCCAGCCCCATCACTCTCATTCCCCTCTTTTGAGGTTCACACCATTAGGCTATTCCATCACCTTCCCCTCAGAGTAGCAGTGGTATATGCCCACCAGGGTCATCCACCCAGTTCCTCGACCATTTCTCTGCGTGGCTAATACACTTCATGTCCTCAGAATTACCAGCCTCATTCTGGGAGACTTTAACATCCCCATAAATAGCCCCATCTCCCCATCTGCATCCCAGCTCCTATCTCTAACCACTCTCTTGGCCTTTCACAGCTCTAACCTTTGAGAAACACAAAGATAGTAACATCCTTGACCTGGTCTTTACCCGTTTCTACTCAACCTCCTCCCTAGATAATTCATCTCTTCCCCTCTCTGACCACAACATTCTCCCTTTACGCTCACTAACCCTCACTCACCACAGCCCACACATACCTATCAAACATTCAGAAATCTACAGGCCATTAACCCTCATGCACTCACAGACTCTCTCATCTCACACTGTCCGCAGTCTCCTCATTCTCTGTCCAGATCTGGCAGTAAATCACTATAATAACACTCTAAGTAGCACCCCTCACCTTCAGAACCTCCAAACATAGAACAAAACAGCCTTGGCTCACATCACAAACTCAATTCCTCCAGCGATGCTCTAGCAGTGCTGAACGCCTATAAAGAAAAACTCACTCACCAGAAGACTTTATCCATTATAAATTCATGCTAAAAACAACCTACAACTCTGCCCTTCACCTTGCCAAACAAACCTACATCACCACCCTGATTTCCTCACTATCCAACGATCAAAAAATGTTTGACACCTTTTACACTCTCCTCAGTCCTAAAGTGCAGGCCCGCATCACTGACCTCTGTGCTGAAGATCTGGCCTCTTACTTTATGGAGAAAATAAACAACATCCCCAGGAAATCAGCTCCCAGCCACCAAGCGCTGCCACTCCCATTCTTCCCCACATCTCCTCCGGCTCACACTCCACATTTGACCCAGTTACTGAAGAAGAAGTTGCCAGGCTCCTCTCTTCTTCTCGTCCCACTACATGCACCACTGACCCCATTCCCTCACACCTACTCCAGTCTCTCTGTCCAGTCGTCACCACTCACTTAACCAAAATCTTCAACCTCTCCCTCTCTTCTGGCATCTTCCCGTCCTCCTTCAAACACTCGATCATTACTCCATTATTAAAGAAAGCTTCTCTCAACCCATCCTGCACAAATAACTACAAGGCCAGTCTCCAATCTCCCCTTCATCTCTAAATTCCTGAATGCCTGGTCTACTCCTGCCTTACCTCTCACTCACTCTCTTCTAGATCCATTACAGTCCGGCTTCTGCCCCCTTCACTCTACAGAAACTGCCCTCATCAAAGTGACCAATGACCTACTGACATCAAAATGTAATAGAGACCTCTCTGCTTATTCTTCTTGATCCCTCTGCAGCTTTTCACACTTTTGACTACAATCTCCTACTCTCTATGTTGCACTCCATTGGTATAAAGGACACCGCTCTCTCCTGGCTCTCTTCCTATCTTTCTGACCGCTCTTTCAGTGTATCATTTGCTGGCTCCACTTCCTTCCCTCTTCCTCTTACTATTGGGGCTCTCAGGGTTCAGCCCTTGGACCTCTTCTCTTCTCTCTACACGCCCTGATTGGACACACCATCAGCAGATTTGGCTTCCAGTACCATCTCTATGCTGATGACACACAATTATACACTTCAGCACCTGACCTTACCACTCGGTTTTAAAGAAAACCAATGACTGTCTGGCTGTAGTTTCCAACATCATGTATGCTCTCTATTTAAAACTCACCTTTTTAAAACTGAACTTCTTTTGCTCCCGGCCTCCTACTTACCTCCCTAAATCTGACATCTCTCTCTCACTGTGTGGTACCACGATAACACTTAGGCAAGCAGGCACGCTGTCTGGTTTCATGTTTCACACCGATCTCTCCTTCACCTCCTATATACAATCTCTCATCCACTCTTGTCGCTTACACCTGAAGAACATCCCTAGAGTGCGCCCCTTTCTCACCATGGAAACAACTAAAACCCTTACCGTGGCCCTAATCCACTCCCGCCTTGATTATTGCTATTTCTATTAATTGGCCCCCCCTCTCTAAACTTTCCCCTCTACAGTCCATCTTTAATGCAGCAGCCAGGATCTCGTTACTCAGAATCGTTACTTCAGATGCCTCCGCTCTGTGCCAGTCATTGCACTAGCTGCCTATACACTACAGGATCAAGTTCAAATTGCTTGTTCTCATCCACAAAAGCTCTTCACAATGCAGCACCCCCCTATCATCTCCTCCCTCATCTCTGTCTATCACCCCACCAGTTCTCTATGTTCTACAAAACCTTCAACTAAATCTGCACTAATCCGATCCTCCCACTCCCGGCTCCAAGACTTCTTCCGAGCTGCACCAATTCTCTGGAAGAAATCAAGACCATCCACAACTTGCATGGCTTCAGACGCTCCCTAAAACACATCTTTTCAAGGGGCCTATCATAGTCCCTAACAAAATTCCTTTGCCTGTACATAGCCCATTCACTATCTCTCTGGACATAACTCTTCTTCAAACTCCACCAAACCCAAAAGGTCTACACAGATTGTCTGGTGACTATTTATGTAACTTTATTTCTATCCCCCATTTCCTCAAGATGCCTGGACCATCAGTGTAATAAGCCCCTGCACTTTGTAAAACCCCTATCCCGTTGTAGATTGTAAGCTCTTTTGAGCAGGGTCACCTTTATTTTTTGCTCTATCTATTGTATTTATTTTTTACATTGATTCTATACTTCTTGTATTGTTTCCTATTATTGTACTGTATTCTTTCTCTACTGGAATTACTGTTTCATATTATGTATTTTCTTACTGTATTATATTGTGTATTTTTGTTTATTAACCACTGTATTGTAAAGTGCTGCGGAATATGTTGGCACTATATAAATAAAGATGTATTATTATTATTATTATTATTATTATTATATGTGTCATATATTCACAACCAAACAGATTAATTTGTTGATGATATAGCAATCTTACCTGTATTAGATGATGAGCCGATGAAGTCATCTGAAAATAATATTAGAAATAAAATAAATTTAGAAATAAATTAATTTCTATGCTATATTTAAGGTGCCATAAAGCTACAATTAATTTGTCTTACAGAATTAAACAAGATATTATACTGCATTGCATTTAAAATTGGAGGCCTACATAGTCTAAAGGCCACGTCACACGCTTCAATTTTGTGAACAATATCGCTTAAGCGACCTGCTTGTTTGATCGCTTAAGCGATTTCGTTTGTGCGTCGCTGCGTGTAACCGAGTGATATTTCATGTAAAAATCGCTTGATTGTTTGATTGCAGATTTATGAGCAGGACCACAAATCAAGCGATAATCGCTTGAGCGATCTACAGCATCGAGCTGCGTGACGCAGCGCTGACACCGGGAGACGAGCGATAAACCAGCTCCCAGCGACTCTCTGCAAGCGCTGGGAGCTGGTCTCCAAGGTAAACAGCGGGTATCTAGGCCAGCACCTCTCTGCAAGCACTGGGAGCTGGTCTCCAAGGTAAACAGCGGGTATCTAGGGACCCTAGTTACCCGCTGTGTACCTTGGATACCTGCCAGTGAGCGGAGAAGGCTGGTAACCAAGGTATACATAGGGTATCTAGGCAGAGCGTGCTGCCTAGATACCCACTGTTTACCTTGGAGACCAGCCTGCTCCCGCTTACCACAGCCAGGCAGCAGGAGCAAGACATTGTGGAAACGATATTTAAATAATTTCCACAATATTGCTGGTCCACTGATCGCTGGAGAGTCTGCTGTGTGACAGCTCACAAGCAATGTGAACAATTTTGTTAGTGATCACGCATGCATGTGATCGCTAGCAAAATCGTTCATCGGATTGAATGCGCGTGACAGCACCTTTAGAATCTCTCTTTAGCCAGTTGCTTTTCCAACAATAAAGAAAATCTGTTAGCAGGTTTTTGGTTTTGTGATCTGAGAGCGGTATGATGGAGGGGCTGAGAGCTTGATTCCAGTGATGTGTAAATTACTAGGATGTGTGTTTTGTTAGAAAAAATCAGTGTTTTATCAGCAGGAAATTAGCACTACCGGACTAGGTGTCTTTCCTGGTCCATCCACATCTCCATGACTAAATAGCAGCTTTCTGTCAAAATACAATGTACACAGAGAGCTGACAATCAGTAGTGCGAATGGGGTCTATAGGGCTCACCATTTCAAGGTCTGCTGCAGGAGAAAAAACTGTGAATTGCTGCACCCAATAAACTAAGCGATACATCACTGGAATCAGGGTTTCTGTCCCTACAGCATACTGATGTGAGATTACATAGTAAAAACCTAATGACAGATAATTTTTTAGAGAAAAATGGAGATTGTAGTTAAAGGCAATTTACCCCTTTCCTTAAAATCGAGGCAAATCTTGCTATGTAATAATTACCAGGGAATAATAATTGTCATTGACTTTTTCAAATATCAGAAAATGGAAGGGTAATCAAAATTAATAACATACATACCAACAAAGTTCAATGGGATTTGTAATATTGCGCTTGCACTGTCATCACTGGAACGAGCAGCTGCACACTGTAACAAAAAAACATGGCTGCTACCATATTCTCCTCAACGAGTTAAGTTTGAAGATAATGCAAATACCAGACGTTGTAGGACAGCATTGTTTTCTTACCCCAGTGCATGTTGTATTTTTGTCGCAGAGTCGCACTGTACATGAAATGTAAACTAGAGGTTGTCCTTGAAATGCAAAAGAATCAAATTGTATTCGAGATTCAGCAGACAATCCATTCTCATCCACCTCTGCAATTATGCCCTGGTTGGCAGGACACCTATGAGATAAATTACCATCAGCATTGCACAGATCAATGACATAGAAAGATGTAAGCATGGAAACATATATAAATATAATACAATATCATACTCTGCTGTATCAGAAAAATGTAAAGCAAAAATTACACTTCAGTTAGTCTAAAAATATTTAATATCATGCTAATTTAAAGAAAGGAGGTGTTATCATCCATAACCTTTGGGCACATCATAAATTAAACTCACTTTTGGTGGTTTCACACATCGATGACATTCATTTAAAAAAGTAAAACACTATCTTTGTTGTGCATGACAACCAATCATTTTTTATTCTGCTCTTGAAAAATAAAAAGCTCTGCTGTCATTTGACAACATGGGGAAAAAATTAAGTTTTTCATTCTTTTAAACTGTCAGTTCTGGTGCATTTCTTGTCACTTTTTCCTAGACATTTTGCTCCAAAACTTATGTTATGGTACATGAAAGTCCATATAAAAATATAAACAATCAATGATGTTGTTTGTTTTGGCCTTCTGGTACTTTGGTATGTTTTTAGGGTCTAAAGGTACCGTTACACATCGCGATATCGCCTGCAATATCGTCCAAAAGTCACGTGGTGTTCGCAGTTGCAGTTGATATCGCTAGTGCGTCGTGTCATATTACAGGGCGATGCGACTACAATAAATCATTGGAGCGACATCGCCAGGTTTTTCTCACGCACTTAAACCGGACGATGTTGCATAAGCGATGTGTGAGGGTACCGTTACACGTCGCAACATTGCATGCAATTTCACTGGCAATTTTCTGGTTGCAGTGAAATCATGGAGACATTGTTCTATTTTGTTGCCGTGTACAAATGTAATAATGTGTCCATGATTTCACTGCAACCAGCAAATTGCAAGTGAAATTGCATGCAATGTTGTGACGTGTAGGATCGCTCAGTGTGACACCGCTATAGCAATGTTGAAAGCAACTTCCCCCTATTTATTACATTGAAAAATATCGCTCGCTGGGTTGCTCATGATTCATGCCTGCATGATTGCCTCTAATTTTGGAGCACTGCTCTGAAATCGGAACCAGACGACATTTGTCTTATCGCCGTCAAATTCCCAAAATACACACCGCAATAAGGTGGCAATTTGGCGGCAATAATTCCAGGGCGAAAAATCGCCGCCAAAAATGTCTTCGGTGGTTGTGGCGTGAGAAGGTACCATATGAGGCACCATATACTATAGATATTGTCAGATGAGTGATGACTTGGATGATCGCTTGACCAGCAGCTATCTCACCTTACTCTTCCACACACAAGAGTATTTGCCCTGCTGAGCACACCTTTGTCCTTTACAGGAGAATCTCCATCAGACTTCGCTGATGGAGGCTTATTTTGCTATGAACAAAAGCATTTCCAATCTGTAGGACATGCAAGATTCTTAATTTTCCCCAACACATTAAACTGTTGGCTGAGCCTGCTAGTATCCACGAATTTGGCCAGTGTTAGTGTAATGTGAATGGAGGCCTTTTGGCCGTAATTTCATAAAGTCCGGCGTGAAGATACAACAATGTAAGGAATTTAAAAGTACCGTACCCTCCGCTCACAATTGCCACCTTGTTGACATTGTTGATATTATTATCGGGTGTAGCATAGCAGCTTTCTACTCTTAGAACAAATTTGCTTGTATCCACAAGATCTGAAAGTATTCCCAGGTACACACTTGAACCAACAGGAACATCATCAGTCGTTTGTATTGGTACAGTGTATTGTTGATCCCAATATGCCTCCATTGTAAGGACTACTGAGCCTTCGCCACTTACGGAAATGTTGACAGTGCTGTAAAATAATAATTGAAAATCATATCTGTGGCATATGCATCAGTTATATAACGGCACTTATTTTTCCTACATTATTCTGCAATGATTTGACAATCTACTGTGCAGTCTATGATTTATGAAGAATTGGATCTTAGAAATTGAAGTGAACTTACTTAAATGAAGGCTTGAATGAAACAAGCATCCCTGTCTGCAATGTGAGATTGTATGAGCAGGAAAACGAGATGTTGGTGGGGTTCACAGTAATAATGGATTTGTTCTGAATTCCAATGTGGACCACATTTGTATAATAAACCTTTGAGGAATCATTCTAAAAACAAAATACATTGTAAAGTAAAAAAAATTACAACTTTATGCAACATCATATTCTTAAATTCAGAAGATTATGCAGAATAACATGGCTGCATCCACCTTGCTTTAGTATCTAAAATTTGACTTCTTGATTTCTTTTAGATACATTTGCAAAGATCCCATTGGTGAAGTTAATAAACTAGGACCACCACAGATTTTTAGTAGATCATCTCAGGAATAAATACTTCTAAGTCTAGGGTCACACTTGCGCTTTTTTTTTTTTAAATCCTGATCCGGTTTGAGCTTTTAAAAAGCTCAAAACCGCATTTGGAAACGCTCCCCATAGGAGCCCATTATAAAAACCGGATTGCATGTAATTACCGTAGAAGTTATCATGTAGTTACCGTATCCGGTTGTGCAGCCTGCGTGCCGCCGGGATAAGCAAAGTGTTAATACTGTTAAAAAAGGCTTTAATATTAATAATAATTGTACCCATCAAGTCCCTAGGGGGTGCCCACCCCCCTAGAGACATGCTGCCTACTCAGGTGGGCATGTAATGTGTTAAAAACTCCTGTACAGTAAGCCGGCTCCTGTCGGCTCTGTACAATTTTCTGAATGAAGCCACGGCTCCACTGACAGCTGTGCGCATACTATACGTCATGTATGTATAGTATGTGCTGCTGTCCAGGGTCCTGTAGGCTTTTACAGTAGATCTATGGCGGTGCACAGCCAAATTCCCGAATACACGCCGTAATTAGGAGGCTATTTGGCGGCGATAATTCCAGGGCAAAATATCGCCGCCAAAAATGTCTCCGGTGGTTGTGGCGTGAGAAGGTACCCTTAGGAGGATATCTGTTTGTGCAGGTAACTATTACTGTGCAGAATTAGTAGGCAACTTAATAAAAACTAAATATATTCCCATCTCACTTGTTTATTTTCACCAGGTAAACTAATATAACTGCACAAAATTTTGAAAAAAACATTTCTGACATGTAAAAACAAAACCCATAAAAATTAGTGACCAATATAGCCACCTTCCTTTATGATGACACTCAACAGCCTTCCATCCATAGATTCTGTCCGTTGCTTGATCTGTTTACGATCAACATTGCGTGCAGCAGCCACCAGAGCCTCCCAGACACTGTTCCAAGAGGTGTACTGTTTTTCCTCCCTGTAGATCTCACATTTTAGGAGGGACCACAGGTTCTCTACGGGGTTTAGATCATGTGATCAAGGGGGCCATGTCATTATTTTCTCTTCTTTTAGACCTTTACTGGCCAGCCACGCTGTGGAGTAGTTGGATGCCTGTGATGGAGCATTGTCCTGCATGAAAATAATGTTTTTCTTGAACAATACCGACTTCTTCCTGTACCACTGCTTGAAGAAGTTGTCTTCCAGAAACTGGCAGTAGGTCCGGGAGTTGAGCTTCACTCCATCCTCAACCCGAAAAGGTCCCACAAGTGCATCTTTGATGATACCAGCCCATACCAGTACCCCACCTCCACCTTGCTGACGTCTGAGTCGGAGAGGAGCTCTCTGCCCTTCACTGATTAAGCCTCTGGCCCATCCATCTGGCCCATCAAGAGTCACTCTCATTTCATCAGTCCATAAAACCTTTGAAAAATCTGTCTTAAGATATTTCTTGGCCCAGTCTTGACATTTTATCTTATGTTTCTTGTTCAAAGGTGGTCATTCTACAGTCTTTCTTACCTTGGCCATGTCCCTGAGTATTGCACACCTTGTGCTTTTTGATACTCCAGTAACGTTGCAGCTCTGAAATATGGCAAAACTGGTGGCAAATGGCATCTTGGCAGCTTCACTCTTGATTTTCCTCAATTCATGGGCAGTTATTTTGCACCTTTTTTGCCCAACACACTTCTTGCGACCTTGTTGGCAATTTGCCATGAAACATTTGATTGTTTGGTGATCACAATTCAAATGTTTGGCAATCTCAAGACTGCTGCATCCCTCTGCAAGACATCTCACAATTTTGGACTTTTCAGACCCCGTCAAATCTCTCTTCTGATCCATTTTGCCTAAGGAAAGGCATTTGCCTAATAATTAAGCACACCTTATATAGGGTGTTGATGTCATTACACCACACCCCTCCTCATTACAGAAATGCACATCACCTGATTTACTTAATTAGTAGTTGGCTCTCAAGCCTATACAGCTTGGAGTAGGACAACATGTATAAAAAGTATCATGTGATCAAAATACTCATTTGCTTAATAATTCTGCACACAGTGTAATTACGGTAACTATCTTTTTCACTGGATTTCCCCATTTTTCTTGGAATACTGTTAAGGGTGCTTTCACACTGCGATATTTGCATTTCCGATGCTGTCCGAAAAAAATCGGACAGCATCGGACCGATTTTCGGGCCCCATGCATCCCTATGGGGATCGGACCGAATCGGATGTGCAAATCGGATCCGATTTGGTCCGATCCGATTCTGCCCGATTTTGGCCGATTTTTTTCAGGAGAAAAAAATCGTTGCCTGCAACGATTTTTTCATCCGATTACAAAATCTGACAGAGTCGGATCGGACCAAATCGGATGGCATTTAGTGCACATCCGATCTGACCCGATCCCTAACATGGGGCCCTATGGAGAAGGGTCCGAGGAAACATGTGATGTCTCCTCGGACCCCATTTTACTGTACTGAGCATGCTCAGTACAGTAAAACTGCTCCTGGGAGCACAAGGGTTAAAAAGAAAAAAAAATAAATTATTCTCACCTCTCACCGAGCCCCCGCCGTCTTCCGCCATCTTCCTCTAGGCTCCCGGTGGCTCCCGCAAGCTGCCGGTGTCAGCAGAGGTGTACCTCTGCTGTTCAGGACCTGCGGTGATGTCACAGTCATGTGACCGCGGGTCACAATGGTGAACCCGCGGTCATGTGACTGTGACATCACCGCAGGTCCTGTGTACAGCAGAGGTACACCTCTGCTGACACCGGCAGCTTGCGGGAGGCACCGGGAGCCTAGAGGAAGATGGCGGAAGACGGCGGGGGCTCGGGGAGAGGTGAGAATAATTTTTTTTTTTTTTCTTTTTTTGCAGCCCGGCGCCGATTTTATGCCGGAATCGGGTGCCTATTTGGCACCCGATTCCAGGCATCAGAAGGGAGCCGATGCTGTCCGATTCATATCGGACAGCATCGGCTCCCTCAAAATCGTTGTGTGAACGCACCCTAATGTCTATCCAACAGTAACAAGGCCTCGTACAAGAATACTTTCTTACCGTCACTTCATTGCCACACCATCCTGACAAAGGTAAAGCCTGTATGGTCTGCATTGTCTGGTTGCTGACAATCGAAGAGTACGTATTAACACAGGAATTAGAATTGTTATTTAACTGAAGACTTGTGGCATCATATCCAAGAGCTTCAAGTAAACATTTACTTATGGAGACTGACATTATAGAGCCACATGTCACAACTGGAGCAATAGACGATGAGTCTGCAAGAGAATTATCAGTATATTAGAAAACAAAAATGTATGCATTCTATAAATACTGCATACCATATTTTTAAATACGGTAGCAGCCTGACCTACAAAGCCTTGATATTTTAGGTTTGGTATTATAATGATCAGATTTAGGGTGGTTCCCTATCAACATAGGGTGATCAATCGTGCAAATAGCTGTTAGCCATCAATGAGCAGGCCATCTCAATTTGGCTGTTTTCTTTTTGATGATACTCTCAGTGCACTCTCTGAGTGGCCAGTGTGACAAAAACTCATATGGATTAGTAGAAAAGCTCCCAATAGTTGTAAGATCTCCAGCCAATATCATGCAGGGTAGGTAGAGTAAAACCAAGTAGACTTTATTTTGCATTGTGGAGCATGTAGTGGGTACTCCAATTGGCAGGAAACTGGATCCCATGCATTTCGACTTAACATGAATAAGACTTGTTAAATCGAATCGTGTGGGATCTTGTTTCCTGCCCACCGGAGTACCCACTACCTGCTCCACAATGCAAAATAAAGTCTACTTGACTTTACTCTACCTACCCTCCCTGAGTTTGGTGGAGATCTTTATTTGCTTTGGATTTCTATCCGCCAGGACCAGGGCGGCTTCGTACGACGGTCTGGACCATGTTTGCCTGGGATGCTGAGGAGTGAGCTGATTATCTTCTCTTTACCAAAAGAATTGAATTGATACAACTAACAATCGTTATATTCTGGCATTAGTTACAGATTCATGACTGAGATTCATTAACAGAGATAAGATATGTAGACACTACTTGGTAGAAACTAAAGAAAATGAATTCATATTATCACCTTAAATCATGGCCATCATAAAGAAAACATTGAGGGCACTTACTCATTCCACTGTAGAGAGTAGTGTTACAGCCACAAGTTGCTACATTACTAATATTTTTGCAAATCTCTTCATTCTGGCAGGAGGGATTACATAGCAGTGTATCTGTAAGGAACAAAACAATACAGTAATGTAGTAGCAATAACATATATATAAGACATATAAACATATGACTGCACTTGTATTCACAAACCATGTCTTGTTACCTGTGCAGCAATTCTGTGTGGGTGACCAGTAGTAACCTGTTGGGCAACAAATGTTGGTGCCACACTGGCGCACTCAGTTGTTGGAACACATGTAATTGTGGGGTCATTATTGCATGAACATCCATTGTCTATGGTACAGGAACCAGCACCACAGGTACTGCACAAAGGTGGGTCGCTGGCAGATACTGAATCTAAAAAATAATAATAATCGTGTTACAATTTTAATTTATCCATATAAGCTTTCCAGTAGCTACTGTCACTAGAATCAAGCAGTGATACCAATCAAAACTGGCATTTAAGGCACCCCAGAAAATACTGGTGTGATTAGATTGTTAAGGGGGCTGGCTCTTGCTGGATAAATATAATATAACATTTTAATGTTTATTACAAACATATCATTAAAACAAGGTTATGGAACAATATGCTGAATAATAATTTTGAGGTCCACAATTCAGAAAGTTAGCTACAGGTATTCTTACTAATTAGTATATGTAGCATTGACTATGCTGCCACTCCATTTCCATACTGAAAGCAAATCCATTATCGAACGTTATGTAAAATTAGCAGCTAAAACTTTAGAAAATAGACTAATGTAACTAAATTATTAATATATTATATTTATTTTAGTATCCAGGTTCCTATTTTTCTTCCTTAATTTATACTAGTCTAATTATGACACTATATGATATTTATTTTTTTATATGATTTAGGGGTTTATTTAATTTAATGTAATACATTAGAAAGTACTTACTGTAGCATGCACTTGTCTCTCCTAAATAAAAAGAAAAGAATATTGAGATTAATTTATAAAAGTTCTGTAAAGCAGTTGTAGCAATATAGGTCACCAAACCCTATACCACGCTAGTAATTAAATAGGAATTGGAAATAATTTAAGTGCGTGCTATAGTTGCTAGATGCACCATCAATGGTTTGCCATCAGTTGGTGACTTTTATTCTCATAAAAATAACCATAATGTAATAGAAAAACATAAAGAATAGATAGAGATTGATAGATAGATAGATAGATAGATAGATAGATAGATAGAAAGACTACACAAAAAAGGAGGGCGCCACATTGCTACCACTGTCCTTTCTCATGTGTGTCTCTCCGACGTCCAGGACACTACAGTGTACAGTGTTCCGGGACGCTGGAGAGACAAACATAATGGAGGACAGTGGTAGCAATGTGGCTCCAGGTACAGGCATGTAAATAATAGATTATAATAATTATTAAGACCTCCTGAGAATGATGGCCACCAATTAAGAACAAGAAACATGTCATGTATAATAAGAGGGGTAATGAGGGAATAAAAAAAACATTAAATCATGTATTGAACACGAAAACTGAAGTGATGGTGATGTAAATTGTATGTAAGAATGAATATCACGATTTGAAGATGGTTTTTATACTGTAAATAACTTGCACTAATTAGTTGGGGATGTATAAAGCTATGCGTAAACTGACCAGTGATTGCTAGTCAAAATGCTCTTGTGCCTGAAATGTCGCCTGTTGTACACTAAACCGGAGCTATTTGTTCACCTGAACCAGGAGTGCTGCTACATTTTTTCCTAAATAGAAAGATAGATAGATAGATAGATGGATAGATAGATAGATAGATAGATAGATAGATAGAAAAAAATATTTTTCTATAGATAGATAGATAGACAGATAATCCAAAAAAGGAAAAAGCAGCACCAAATAGATGTCAAGTGAACCTTTCTCAAGAAAGGACCTCCGGTCCGAATTGTCGCCACGCCATTGGCAATAAAGGTTCACTTGACATCTATTTAGTGCTGCTTTTTTCCTTTTTGGATTGTTTACATGGTCACTTGACCGGTGTTGAGAAAGCGCTGCACAAGTCTGGTAATATTTGGTGCTGTTCCATTTTTTTCAGATAGATAGATAATTTGAAAAAATTCTTTGCAGCACACAGCTACTACCAATGTTGCACAAGTGCTACAAGCCATATGTGTTTGAGGAAATAATTTAAAAACTTAAGTTTTTTCAAAAAACTCAAAATTTTATCTTTTAATTCTGAAGTTCTTAGTACATACATTGGCCAATGTCTGCCCACCGAGAGGTGGGGGGTGGACAAGGAGGATAGGGATATCTAGAGTAGGACTCATCATGCCTGAAGTCACTTTGTTGCAGTTGATGAGC
Organism: Allobates femoralis; assembly: GCA_033576535.1. Classification (NCBI taxonomy): domain Eukaryota; kingdom Metazoa; phylum Chordata; class Amphibia; order Anura; family Aromobatidae; genus Allobates; species Allobates femoralis. The sequence goes on along the minus strand of JARQOC010000002.1, from coordinate 270,151,527 downwards.
AAGCAGACATTGGCCAATGTATGTACTAATAACTTCAGAATTAAAAGATAACATTTTTAGTTTTTTGAAAAAACGTAAGTTTTTAAACTTTTTCCTCAAACACATATGGCTTGTAGCACTTGTGCAACATTGGTAGTAGCTGTGTGCTGCAAAGAATTTTTTCAAATTGTTTGACCCTGCATCTTTGCTTGCACCAGTTCACACTGGTCTGCGAGTGCTGTGCAGCTTTTCTTGTTATTTATTAGATAGTAGATAGATAGATAGATAGATAGATAGATAATGTAGATAAGATAGATATAATTAGAAAATAATGAGGCAGACAGCACTAAGTCGCTGGTTTCCTGGGTGCAAAGCAGAAAACCGCCTTATAGTTTCCAACCTCGATCGCCGATGATCTATTCATTATAGTATCTATCTATCTATCTATTCTATCTATCCATCTATCCATCATCTATCTATATCATCTTTTCAGCACATATATCTAGTCATCGATCTGATTATCTGCCTATTTGTATATCTGTAAAAAGTGGAAAATCAAATAGAACAGTAATGATATATGAATACATGGGATAATATATTTTTAACAAATGTCCACAGTTTGTTTTCCCTGTGTCATTCAAGTAAGAAATAATTCTCACTATTATAGTTTATGAGGAGCCTCTTCTGACGTCCCAGTGAATCCTTTCAAGATGTTAAAGAGATGAAGGGCTGAAGGCACAGAAGGAGCATCTCTTTAGTACTTGTGGTTTTGTCTATCAGGAAGATTATGATGTGGCTGTGCCTTCAAACATAGCACTTTTGACCCTGTTGTGGCATTTATTGCTGTACTTTCCATGATTTTTAAAGACGTTCATTATTAATGTTTTTATGTGGTCAGTCTAGACTTTCAGTCTACTTACAGACTCTTATACACATTGATTGTATATAAAGCACAATGCAGTTCACAGGGTCCATCACAGTCAGTTTTGTGCCAATTGTTCTCATTTTATAGTTGTGAGCTTAAAATAATGAACCAAGTATTTATCAAGAGGACCCTTCTAATATCTCCCCTTATCAAATATGGTCTATAAAACTTAGGCTACGTTCACATTTTCTTTCAGATTTCCATTTTGAGTAACAGACAAATGGAATTCATGTCAGGATGCAGAACTGTATGTTACATTCTAAAAAGTAACAGCATCCCAATGTGCTCCACAATACTCAATAGTTATCAAAATATATTGCAATCTGAGAGTTCTCAGTGGTTGATACCTTTTAATGACTAACTGAAAAGATGGTATATATAGCAAGCTTTCGGGACACCGTGGTCCCTTCTTCAGGCTGGTAATGACCATTATGATCATTACCAACCTGAAGAAGGGACCACAGTGTCCCGAAAGCTTGCTATGTTTACCATCTTTTCAGTTAGTCATTAAAAGGTATCAACCACTGAGAACTCTCAGATTGCAATATATTTTTCTATCGACTGGCTAACACGGTATATATATTCGTTACCTTATCAATAGTTATCAGTTATGCATCAGGTCCATCATCAGGTATGCATTTTGCATATCAGTTGCCTTTATCTGTTCAATAAAGAACAGCCAAAAGTGATGTCCAAACAGATGTTGTACAATTGGGTGTACTTAGTATTTTTGGTATCTTAGGAAACTTTTACCTTTTTGTCTCAAAGAAACCTGTACATTTGTTTACAGGATAACAATTTCAGGTATTTAATAATGGTAAAAGATATTAATCTCAATTTACCTGAGTGCAAAGTATTTTTTATACTTGTAAGTAATTGCTGTTAATACATATAGGGTTTATAATGTTAAGTAATACATTCTAAGTACCATCTAAATATCATCTACACTATGATATCCACACAAGTTAGAGCAGTTATAATGTATAATGTTGCCCAAGTATGCAGAAATGACCAAATAAACATACCTGTCTGTATGAATACAGCCACAACCACTAGGACGTAAAGGAAAATCATGTTGAGTGGTTGGCTCCTCTACTCTGATATCTTTATGGTTACAATTTCTGACAAGTAGGATATTCAGTAATATTTAGGCATTATATAGGGAGACATGGGAGGGGTGTTCCATTCAATAAGTATGCTGATTGACATTTAAATGGAGTACGGTAAATATGTAAGGAAAAAAAGGGTACTTTAGAAAAGGTGCGGTTTGTATTCTTAGCATATAACAACATATACGTCAACATTCATATGGAGGATGTGATGAGGGAAGAGGTAATACTAGGGTCAGGATAGGCACTCTTTGTATGTACTAAAATATCCTGCAAAGTAAACATCTTCAAGAAAGTATTCACTGTGAAACCTATAAAGAATATTATTTGTTAGAATGGAATCACATTTTGAGGAGGTGGTAAAAAAACAGACGGCCTATAAATCGAAGATACATAGGTGAGATAAGAAGTCATGGCATAGTGTATCTCTGAGCAATTATATACAGTTGAAACCAAAAGTTTACATGCACTATATAAAAGACACTTAAGCATGTTTTCCTCACTATCTGACAATGAAATCAGAATAAACCATTTCTGTTTCAGGCCAATTAGGACTATTTAATTATTAATATTTACCAAATTCCAGAATAATAAGAGAAAGAGAGAGAGAATGCTTTAAGGCATTTTAATTCCTTTCTGCAAAGTCCAAAGTTTACATGCATTAAGATTACTGTGCCATTAAACAATTAGGGACAGCCCATATGGTGATGTCATATGTATGGGAGATTCTGATTGGCAACATCTGAGTTAATTAGTGACAACCTGTGGATAGTATTTTAATGCACACCTATAATAATGTGGGGGTGTCTTTATTCAAATAAACTATTTTTTTTCCTGTATGTGTGTTTTTCCCACTTTACACTTTCTGCATTTGCAATAAAGGTGTCTGATAGGATAGATGTCTCTCCATTACTAACCCTTCTACTTGATGCCAGCTGACATTACACAGCTAACATCAACCCCCAAAAATATAATCGCGTTTGCCAATGGACTTGGGCGATCAGGAAGAATCAGGTACAGTGCTGGAATTGGTACATCTAATGTGATGTACCAATTGTAGGGTGGCTGCAATATTTAGGCTGGAAAGGTTCAAATAACCATGGACCTTCATAGCCTGCTAAAAACAGCCTGCAGCTGTCTTCTTTACTTTATTTATTAAGTTAAACAAGGCTAAAAACACCGCTCAGTGGCTGCCATATGCAAGTGTAAAATCCTGCCTATAATCCTGCTCTAATTTAAACTATCCCTCCTACATCAACTCTCCCTGAACTGTGCCGAGCATCGCACCCCCAGGTCTCATATTACACTTGATGACGCGATGCAGCTTGCCAATCATAGTAATGCCAGTAGTCAACACGGCTAGGCATTACCTGCTTTGCAGGCAGTCCCGCATATTTATTGGCTGTGAAAAACCTGCAAAACATGTGGGACATCCATAATACTCGACCTATTGATGAGCATGCTCCAGCACCCTGTCTCTCATTCAAGTATCAAGCAGTGGTGAGCACTCTCACTCATCGTTACTAACGACATTGTGATATATGTGATATATATATATATATATATATATATATATACGCAAAGTTATGTAAAGTATTTAGTTAGCAATCAAGAGGAGAGTTGGAGGGGGGTGTTTTATGAGTTTGTGCATTGGGCACCATCTGGAGTGTAACTAAAACAGGTGCAGGGGTTGCAAAAGCACCCAGGCCCTGGAGCCTGGGGGGGCCCCAAAAGTTCATTTGACCTGTAAAAAAAAGACTATTGCTATTAACTTCTTTACGATACATGATGTACTGGGTACGTCATGTGTCGGCGCCCTGTCTTTAATGTGAGCTGATCCGTTCGGCGGTGTTAACCATTTGAATTGTGCTGTCATTCACTAACAGTGCGGTCCAAAGCGCTACGGCGGGGATGCACCATTCCCTACCGTGGTCTGAGACCTGCATAGCTTGGGTCCTGTGGTGACCCCTGATGCTATCTGGGTTCACTTCCTGTGGATGGCTGGCAAACGCACGGTGAATAAAAAAACCCGCAAAATATATGCAACTGTACTTTTTCGCAATTTCACCACACTTGTAATTTTTTTTCCCATTCTCCTGTACACTATATGGTAAAAAAAAAAAGATTTCTTCTGAAAGTACAACTAGTCCCGCAAACAAAAAGGCCCTCATATGTCTATATTGACGTGAAAATAAAATAATTATGACTCTTGGAAGAAAGGGAGGGAAAAACGGACAATGGAAAATCGCTCAGGGGTAAATGGGTTAAAGATTTGCAATAATTGGAGGCCCTGTTGGAGATTTTGCATCGGGGCCCATAAGCTTCAAGATACGCCACTGGGCACCATGGTAGATGTGTGGCACCAATTGCCACAACATTTGGCACAGGATGGAAATGTGTTTTGCTCTATTAATACAGGACACAAGAACAGAAGCAATTAGGTATCATTAATACATCAGTTCTTTTAAACATATAATGGAGGAGGACCCAGCCTAGCTATATATACACCTGATGAACAGCTAAAAAATTTTCAACTAAAATGGGGATTTTCAAAAAGGCTCAATTTATCATAAAAAATATCAATAAAATCAATCAGTTGAAAAAAATCAATTCAGTTTAAAAACATATGATCCCTCTGGAGTAGCGTGTTTGGGTCACTGAAGGTTCTACTCCCTTGTGCTGGTTAGGGACTTCTTGGTCTATAAATAAAAAAATGCAAACAATGACTGTTTTAGTACAAGTCCTACTGTTTTGCCTATTCTATAAATTAAATTCTCCTTGAGGAAATAATTCTCATCTATGTAGGGTGCTTGTACCCTAATTGGGTTAGACCTCTACTTCTGTTCGTGTGATGGTCGATCGATACCGAAAACTAACATTAATCAGTGAAAGTATTGTATATCTCCTTTTCCTTATAATGGGTACTTATAATGAAAAATACCTTCAGAAAGAGGCGAAGCTGGTTATTAGGGTGCTTATGTTCCCCGTTTGAAATCCCATATAGTAATGTTCTTTTAAACAGTTTATAGTGCTTCTAAAAAATGCTGTTTTTGATACAGTGAGAAGAAGCAGCGTCAAAAACATGAGTAATACTTATTTCTTATTGTGGGCATGTACCCTAGTGTTATGTTGTAGCTTCATTCTACAGTATATGTGAGGAAGTTTATTATTTGTAATTCTTTTTAATTGAGATAATACATCATAAAGCTGGATTGTATTGAGAAGTCAATGCAGGAAGATGGTTCCAGAATAACTTTATTCAGTTTATAAAACTCATGAGTAAGAAAGCAGATAGCTCTCAAAACACGACTTAGGTTTTGCTAATCATACAATCTTATCTTCTCTAAGCACCTTATTTGAAAAAAGAAAAGAAAATATTCATGTTCAAGTGCTGCATTCCATCTAGTTTTATTTACTGCATTTGCAAAGATGTGACAGGACTGGAACCATGGAGATGGCAGTAAAGGCCCATTTACACACACAGATATCTGTGACCAACTTCTGAACAGATCTCTGGTTGCAGTGAAATCATGGACACATTGTTCCATTTTGCAGCTGTGTACAACATGGAGCAATGTATCCATGATTTCACTGCAACCAGAGATCTGTGAACAATCTCTGCACAATTATCTAGGTGTGTAAACGGGCCTAAAGACACACATGGTGAGCTGGATTTCATGAATCACTTAAGTATTTTAATATCTTATTTAACAATATATTTCTATGAGTATTTTTTTATTCACATTATCAATTTTAGAATCAATAAAAATGTTAATTAGTGCTCATTAAAATGCCCGTCTTCCATGTACAAGTTCTATCCATGATTATCACAGATAAGACTCATGGTCTGTATTGCTGTTCTTATATCCGTGTGTTTTTGTACACTGAGTGGTCCGCAAAAAATCATTGAGACATATCTAATTTTGGTCCAAGTAACAGATGAAACTCACCACTGCAAGTCTATGGATCCAAGCAAAAATCAGACAGCCCTCGGATACCATCTGTGTGCTGTCTGTTTACATGGACTATTTGATAGGAGAGACTTGAGAAACCTCATCAGTTTTTTTATGAGAAAAATCTAATGTATCTCTGAAACACTGAATAAAATCTGATGAAAATCTGTTCAATAACGCTTATTAATCTCGGACTGTGTATGGCATACTGGACAAATCACTTGCAGGCTGTCCAGGGACAACAACAAGCTGTCCTCAGTGGGGGGTGCATTGTTTGTGTTTTCTGTATCCCTCCAGCCATGGTTCACGGATACCCATGAACTGCTTTTAGTGCCATTTTGCTGTGAAAATGGTAAATCAAACTCGTCCTCCTAATAGGAAACTGCCGCTGGCTATACAGTTGTATACTGTCTGCTGTTGGTACAGCACTATTATGAGATTTCTCCAGTTACCGTACACCACCAGGCTGGTCTTGTGTTTCACTGGCACCAACTACTTATCAGTCTGTTGTTTGGCACAGATCGACCATGGCCATGAAGCAGCTCAGCCACCAACAGCAGCAACACCATGGCCACATCCCTTATTTGATGGTCTCCTCATTCTTTGCACCAAAAAAATGTGCAGTGTACTACACAGCCTTTAGGCCCTATGCCCATGCAACATTTTTGATTCAATTTTTTACTGTGTATCTAGTGAAATCTGCATAAAAATCAAGGTACGGTATATTGTGAAGTAAGCAAAGTCTATGAGATTTCAGAAGTGCTGTGCCTATGCTGCCTTTTTTTACCTTGCATATTTGTGCATATTATGGATGCAGAAAAATGTGCAACATGTCAATTATTGACATACAAATCCATCAATCTCATTTTAGATTCCAGTTTTGGCACATAATGAGCACCAAGGTGCATTAAAACTCCTCATAGCAATACAAAAATAGGAGGAAATGAGTAATTTTGTGCAAATCATCAGATACATTTTTATTTAAATTTCAATAGCAAGATATAATAAAAAACAAATAATCAAAAAAATAAGATACATAAAACAGGGTGGCAACACCCACAAGAACAAATAGAAAAGCCAAATAAAAAAAAACACAAAACCATGGACCTTTTAGGTACTGTTACACGACGCAATATCGATTCAACATTACCTGCAACTTCACGGGAGCGCGCACGTTTTTGTCACTTTTCCAAGATTGCCTTGTAGATGTCACACGGGGAGATATCGTAAGGCAATGCAACTAGGAAGTTGAAAGCAACTTTCATTCGCTGGGTATGAACAACCCAGTGAGCGTTATTTATCAATGTAATTAATAGGGGAAGTTGCTTTCAACATCGCAGTTGCGGTGTCACACTGAGCAATCCTACCACATCGCTTATACAATATCCCCTGATTTAAGGGAGCGCAAATAAATCAGGCAACGTCGTTCCAGCGATAAATTGCAGTCACATCGCCCTGTTACATGACACGACGCACTCACAATATCAATTGTAATTTACCACACCACGTGACTTTGGGACGAGATTGCAGGCGATATTGCGTCGTGTAACGGTACCTTAAGGCAGAATCACTATGTCGAGAGATACGGTAATTAGGATTTTAATAATAATTGATGATAATATTATCAATGTGAAAGGATCCTACAGGGTTAAATATAAAGTGCTAGTGCAAATAACAAGGAAACTATCACATTTGGACCTGCAGTATTCAAGTAATAGGGCTCAAAATATATCCATCTGTGGTCAGAAGAAACACTGCAGGACAAAGGACGGCTTCACACTGCAGTCAGGTCCGGTCCGGGGCTGTCAGGGATGAACCTGACAGCCCCGGACTGGATCAGCACACAGAACAGGAGGGCTAATATGCCCTCCAGTCAGGTGTGCAGCCGCACGCAGCTGTTGCCATTGATAGGTCAGAACCACGGCTAACTCGTGAGCTGCGGTCCTGATCTATCAGTGGCAGCAGCTGCGTGCGGCTACACACCAGACCGGAGGGCAAACTAGCCCTCCAGTTCTGTGTGCTGATCCAGTCCAGAGCTGTCAGGTTCAACCCTGACAGCCCCGGGCCGGACCTGACTGCAGTGTGAAGCCGCCCTTAGTATTCCAATTAAACATAAAACACTTAAAGACACCGCCACTTACTGGAGTTCTATAAGAAAAATATACAATAAAAATCCCTATTAATGCCAACTCCCAAGGAGGGAATGGTGAGGAGAGATTCAGATGCATTTTTTTAGGGCTCGTTCGCACGGGAGAATAGTGGTGCATATTTGTGAAAACAAAAATCTGCACCTTCAGACAGAATACGCACCAAAAAGATGTCATGCGTACAATGCATTTTTTGGTGCGTATTTGCTGCGGGGAAGGTGCAGATTTTTGTCCTGCGTGTACCATTTCATGTTATTGAAACCTCATAAACAGGACTGGTGCCCAATGTTAATGTGTGTAAATTTGAATAAAATTTATTTGGAGTATGTGACCCGCCCCAGGGCCAGGGTACTCGGGTCCCAGGTGTTTATTTTATGGGTGCCGTCAATGGTGGTCGGTGCCCGGGGCCGTGCCCCTGGTGGTCGCTTAAAAAGGGGTTGCAATATAAAATAAAAGTAATTCGTGATAGCACCGACCCTGCTGCAGACCTCCAGGGATGATGGATGGGCAGCCTGATGGTACTGTCGAGCCCCATGCCGGGGGGTACTCGGGTATCAGGCTTAGAGGGTAGTTGCTTCATGGGGAGGTCACTGGTGGCCGTGCCTGAGCCCGTGACCTGCGTGACACTTCAAAAGAGGGGTTATGTACAAGGGATTAAGAGTTTTTAGTATAGTTCATGTGCCACCACCTGTAGTACCTGGTGATGGATCACCAGCGCTGCCACAGTCCTCCGGAGGTCGATGGTAGTGCGGCAGGGATGGCAAAGCTCCCTACAGGTGGACCTGATACTCCGGGGCAGCGTTGCTGTAAGCAATTAGGGTGATGATGACAAAGACACTAAGGCACAGTCACTCTCTCCCGGGTACTTTACTGTAAACAGCCAGTAGCAAAATACAATGTCCACAGTTCCGCAAGATGTTTAACGAACAGGTAACCCTACGGGTGGCTGCAAGTGGATGCCAGGTGGTATGGAGGTACCCATGGTATGCCTTAGTTAACAAACCTGTGTCCTTTCATCCCCACCTAGGATTAGTCCGAACCATTTAGTCCTTGAAGGTGCTTTAGGGGCTCTTCTCCCTCTCAGCGAGGAAGCAGGTGGATCGCTCCGTGTGGCAGGATGCTGCAGCCAGTACACAGACCGCAGCAGCCGGTTGACGACCTTAGAGCTGGACTCTGGCCGTGTTCTCGGATCCGGCGTTTCCTTGGTGGACTGGGAAGCTCCCTGGAGTATGGTCGCTCCACGCTGGGGTTCCCCCTTTCTCTCTCGGGCCCAGACTCACGCGTCAGGCACCCTCTCTCAGGATCCCCTCATGATCCCCTTTCATCTTCCCTCCAGATCAGTGTAGCGCTGTCCAGGTAAACCTTCCATCTCGCTCCACACTCCTCCTCGACTCCGACTCTAACTCCTCTCCTTTTCCTTTTCTATCTCTAACCTTTTTGAAATGACCATATCTCCCTCCCAGGGTAACATCCCACTACTACTCGTGTGGGAGTGCAGGAATTGGGTCCAACCCACCAGCCCAGCATCCACTTGCAGTTGGGGAAACTACATCCGCTTTTATGGGTGCAATACCCCGGTGTGACGCCTGACCATCGGGGGCGCCACAGTACCGCTCCCTTTAGGTGGAGCGGGATCCCCGAGGCAGTGAAGTGGGAATAGGATTTGGCACAGGGAGGTGGCTCTGCAGGCAGAATGTCTCTACAGTCTCTGTGTTGGACAGAATCAGGGCTGTAAGAACTGACACACACACTGGGAGTAGTTTTCCGTACCTTTACTGATGGTAAACCGGCACTATCCAGGGTACACTCCAGGTGGTCGGGAAGCATTTCAGGATTTCCACAGCGAGTGTTTTGTAAGGACTCCTTGTCCCTGTCTTACTTGTGTTGAAGCCCTGACCTGCGTGAAACCTGGCCTGGCCTCCTCTGTGACTCTTACCCTTGTTGACTGCACTGAGAACCCTCTGTTGGATCCAGCTATTCTCCTGCGGTTCCTGGCTCTCGTGTTGAAGGTGCTGCAGGTGCCCGGGAGACTGGAGTCTCCTCGGTATACCGGTGTTTTCTGCTGGGCTAAACTCACCCTGGCTACTTTTTGGGGTGAGCCGGTATGGCTCCTCTGCCCCCATTGCTCTGTTCCTTGCCTTGCCTTTGTCAGTCACTCTCGGGTACCTCACACTGGCTAAGGGTCTTCACAGTCCTGACTGGAACTGCTCTACACGGTCCCTGAAAAGAGCTTAGCACTGCTCTTTATCTCTTAGGACCTCTTCCCAGTCCTCCCAGGAACTGCACTCTGCCTAACTCAGCCCCCAGCACCTGTATTTATAGGGAATCTTGCCTAAGGGCAGCAAGTGGAGCTCCCCCTACAGGCCTGGGGTGGAAATTGTTGTATATGTGATGTGTACCAGATGGGGAAATCCCTCCATACACTAGGTGTTCCTATGGCTACCTGTACCGCAGGGTGCCACATTCCCCCCTAGTTAATTTCAGTACTCCTGGACTGAGAAAACATTTTTAAACATTTAGAATAACAGTAACAGGCATTATTTAAAGAGTCTTAAAAAAATCAAAAATTACAAAACCACTGATAAATAGCAACACACGCTCGGAGTCGTTTCCGTACCTTTACTGTTGTTATTGCAGGCACTGTCCAGGGTACTCTCCAGGATGACGGGAAGCACTTCAGGATTTACACAGTGAGTGGGTTATAAGGCCTCCTTGTCTCTTTCCCCGTGGTGAAGTCCCTGACCTATGTAAAACAAGGCCTGGCCTCCTCTGTGTCCCTCTCACTCTCTCTCTCACCTATATTGTAGTATTCAGAACCTTTTGGTGGCTACCGCTATGACTTCTCTTGCAGCTCCTGGCTCTCGGGATGGTTGCGCTACAGGTGTTCGGGAGACTGGAGTCTCCTCAGTGAACCGATGTTTTCTGCTGGGCTTCATGCTCTCCTGCAGACTCGGACTCGGTGTCCAGGTTGCTTCATGGGGTGAACCGATATGGCTCCTCTGCCCCCAGGCTGCTCCTTAACTTGTCTTTTGCCTTGCCTACGACCCTCACTCTCGGGCCCTCACACTGGCTTGGCTGGTCTTTGGTACGGGCCTAACACAGCACCATCCACCTCATGGTCTTTACAGTACTACTCCATACTGCACAGGCTAACTCTTCACAGTCCTCTCTGGAACTGCACTGCCTAACTCTGCCCCCAGCACCGGTATTTATAGGGGATCTTCCTTAAGGGGAGCAAGTGGAGCTTCCCCTACAAGTCTGGTGTTGAAGGTGTTGTGTGTGTAAGGGTACCTGTTGTGGAAATCCCTCCATGCCTTAGGTGGTTCTGTGGCTACCTGTTAGGGCAGGGTGCCACAAGTCCATATGGCACTAGTCCATCCGCCGCAGGCTGAAAAAGAAGAGTTTTTGCCACCACCAGTCCCGTGGCTATGGTCCAATTTTATATAAAGTGAGGAATCCAAGGAAAATGTTAAAGTTCATACATAGGGATGAGCGAGTATACTCGTTACTATTCGGTACTTGCGGAATAGTGTGGTACTCAGGCTACTCGTTACTCCATGAGTTTCCTTGTGATTACTCGGTAGGAGTAACCAATACAATGTACGTCAATGGGAAATGTGAGTAATTCTTCAGCTTGTCCCTACACAGTGGTCTGGGGGTTGAGGAAAAGGCTGAAATGGGTGCATGATTGTTTAAAAGCCAGCGGTAAAAAGCGCTGGCTTTTAAACTATCATTCAGCCCATTCTCTGCCTCCCATCCTGATCCTGAGTTAGGACCGGGCGGGGAGTGCAGCACAAGGGAGCTGGGAGCAAAGCACCTGGGCGGGGAAGCCGGCAGTGAGAACACTTCACCACCGGTTTTTCAGTTCTTTGCTGCACTCCCCGCTCCCTGATGCCCCCTCCTCGCTCCCTGGTTAAGCACTCTCCACCTGGTCCTAACTTAGGATCGGGCGGAGATATGGCATCAGGCAGCGGGGAGTGCAGCACAGAACGGGAAAGCCTTGCGGTGAAGTCGTCTTACTGCCGGCTTTCCCACCGGTTATTTCAAATGAACAGCTGATGCTGATCAGCTGTTCATTTGAAGTAGCCGCACGGTGCTGTTGATGTGGCCAGAGCTAGGGGTATTTGGACACCGGGATTTATGGTTTCTTGGATGGGGAATCACGGGTGGTCGGGTTTCCGGTTCCGTGCCCTGGTTATCATTTGTTAGATGGTGGGGAGGAGGGGATATTTACAAGGGAAGTTACGCCACCTGTGGATCCCGGTAATATGGGTACCGGCACTGCAAGCCGGCCGCTGAGGTGATCGTGGGTGCAGCAGAGAGTGGCCCAGCTCCGCACAGGAGGAGCTTTTACCTCAGGGCAGCAATAATGGGAGATGAGGGGAATAGTTGCTACAGATGATCTTACCCCTTTAGCGAGATGCTGGTGTTGATTCTGCAGCCCTCCGGACACCGGCAAGAAGGACAACCGAGGCCAAGTCAAGTTTAACTCCAATTTACTGGGTACCCGCAGATGTCAAAACACGGTACAGTTTAGTTTGCCGAGTGGATGTTGCCAGCTCAGGGTCCCCCTTATGGAGTCTTTAGATGTTTTCTCTCTTAGTCTTTCGGGGTCTACTTTATTCTTCTCTGTCTCTACCACCTTCACAGCGCTCTCCCGCCAGTCCTACGGTCTGTCACTAGCTGATCCGGTTGGTCCCTTACCGATACGGACGGAAGCAGCAGGAGCGCACAATTTCTCCCGCCACCGGAATTCGGTCCGCAGCCACTAGTGTCCTCAACCGGTTTCAGTCCTGAGGGGTGAGATGTCCTTGTGGTGCTAACGGCAACCCGATTACTGTGGGCTCATCGGTCTGCGGTCAGAGGTGAACTCCTGACCGCCTCGGCTTCCCGCGTTGCTGGTGTCTTCCCCCAACGTGACCAGCCGGCTCTAACCAGTCCTGGTTCATTGCCTGTTGTCCTGGGCCCCCACTTAAAGATGGGGATCCCTCCTGTCAGCTGTACTGTCAGGCCTGTCCTTCCCAGCACTGTCTGAGGTAAACCGTCACTCTACTGCCGCTACTCTAACCTAGGCTCCACCCCCTTTTGGGACCTACTAAATTACCAGTCCCCCCCTATTGTAAGTGGCCTAATCCTAGGTGAGTGTGTAAAAACAGACTCCATAGGTTAAACCCTGAACTGACAACTTACAGAGATATCGCATTGTTTGTCAGAGTGCAATACCTCTCTGTGGCGCCTAGCCAAAGGGGCACCATACTGTCAGGGTTCATGTGAGTTCATGCAGCATGAACTCACATGAACTTTCCCACAGCCGCACAGCTCAGCTACATCTCTGGTAGAGGTTCTCTACCAGAGATGTAGCTGAGCTAAAGAAGAAGACTGGTTTGGACTACATTGGATGGAAGATTATTTTTTTTAATAAAGATGGAGTCTCTAAGTGTTTTTTTTTTTTTTTTTTTTTTTTATAATAAAACTTTTTTTCTCTGTCTTGTGTTTTCTTTTTGAACACTTTACTAGAAATTCATGGTGGTCATGTGTAATATTGGCGTGACCCCATGAATTTCGAGCTTAGGGCCACCTGATAATACAAAGCTGACCCTAACACCTTTATTACCCAGTGAGCCAATGCACCAGGGCCCTGGATGAGTTTGGTACAGCACCAGAAAATGGCGCTTCCATCAACGCGCCATTTTCTGGGGTGTCTGCGGACTGCAATTTTCAGCGGGGGGTGCCCAGAAAACTTGGACCACCCGGCGCTTTGGATTTCAGCCCACAGCTGCTTAGTTGCACATGGCTAGACACAAAAAAAGCGCGAAGCACCACATATATTTTATTTTAATTACCGTATAAACTCGTGTATAAGCCGGGTTTTTCAGCCCAAAACTTGGGCTGAAAAGTCCCCCCTCGGCTTATACATGGGTCAATACAGTAGGGGCTGTGGTGGGGGCTGTGTCCGGGGCTGGGGAGGCTGGAGGAGGCGGGGGGAGGCTGCTGTATGAGCGCCCCGTCACATGGGGCCGCTCATTATATATGCACTGCTTCCCCCTGTCAATCAGCGGCAGGGGGAAGCAGTGCATATCTGCATATATGGCCCCCAAATGCTTGCACTCGCCCCCCTCCGTTGGGAGCACTCGCCCCCCTCCCCCTGCTGCTTAACTTACCATCCCTGGTCTTCTGCACCGCGCCGGTCCTCCGTGCTCCCGTCCTTAGCAGCATACGGGGTCATGTGACCGGCCGGTCGCATTACGTCATCGCTACTGTGACAGCCGGGGACCCCGGATGCAGCCGAGGACGGGAGCACAGAGGTTGGAGCACAAAGGACCGGCGCGGTGCAGAAGACCAGGGATGGTAAGTTAAGCAGCAGGGGGGGGCCTTACAATGGAGGGGGGCGAGTGCCAGCATTTGGGGGCCATATATGACACACTGCTGGGGCCTGTATACACTGGGGCTGCTGTATACCACTGGGGCTGCTGTATACCACTGGGGCTGCTGTATACCACTGGGGCCTGTATACCATTGGGGCTGCTGTATACCACTGGGGCCTGTATACCACTGGGGCTGCTGTATATACTGCTGGGGCCTGTATACCACTGGGGCCTGTATACCACTGCTGTATATCACTGGGGCTGCTGTATATACTGCTGGGGCCTGTATACCACTGGGCCCTGCATACCACTGCTGTATACCACTGGGGCTGCTGTATATACTGCTGGGGCCAGTATATACCACTGGGGAGGCTGCTGTAATACTGCTGGGGCCTGTATATACCACTGGGGAGGCAGCTTTATACCACTGGGGCTGCTGTATATTCTGCTGGGGCCTGTATATACCACTGGGGAGGCTGCTGTATACTACCACTGGGGAGGCCTGTATACCACTGGGGGGGCCTGTATACCACTCTGCTGGGGGCTGTATACCTGTGCTGGGGTCCACCCTCGGCTTATACATGAGTCAATAGGTTTTCCAGGTTTTGGGGGCAAAAGTAGGGGGGTCGGCTTATACATGGGTCGGCTTATACACGAGTATGGCTAGGGTCACACATAAGCCCTTGGTCCGTTTTTGGCTTTATTTTTGGAATTTTTTTTTCTAAGTCCAAAAACTGATAGAAAAACGGATTGGATGTAATAAACACCCTGTCCGTTTTTTTCTGCACTTAAAAGCATTGCTATGTCCGTTTTTGAGCCAAAAACGTTGCTAGCAACGTTTTTGGGGTCCGTTTTTCAAAAAAAAAAAAAAAACATTTTTAACATGGGCCCTATGGAAAAACGGATCCGTTTTTTTGGGGTGCCTTAAAAAAAGGATCCGTTTTTTTGAGAATTTTGGTCAAAAAATGACTTAGTCCAAAAACGTTCAGGGGTGTTGGAGGCTCAAAAAGCACCCAAAAAAAAACCGGATTGGTCATGGAAATCACTTCCAAAAATGGATTTCTATGTGTGACCCCAGCCTATGTACGGTATTTCATGAAATTCATGAAATAATTAAAAAAAGGGCTTCCCTATATTTTTCTTCCAGACAGGTACAAATAGGCAGCTGGGGTTCGGGGGCAGCCCGTTCCTGTCTGCTGTACCTGGCTGGCATACAAAAATATGGCAAAGCCCATGTCAAAATTAAAAAAAAAAAAAAACTATACAAGGGACTGCATCTTTATTAACCCTTCAAGTGGAGGGGTTAATAAAGATGCAGTCCCTAAATGTGTTTTTTTTATTTTTTTTATGAATTTTTCCTAAAAATTTTGACGTAGGCTTTGCCGTATTTTTGTAAGGAAGCCAGGTACAGCAGGCAGGAACGGACTGCCCCCAGCTGCCTATTTGTACCTGCCTGGAAACAGAAATATAGGGAGGCACTTTTTTTTAATAATTTCCTGAATTTTATACGAATCAATAAATGATCATTGTATATAAAAACAAGAGGAAACTAGTCATTTTGTGCAAATCATCAGATACATTTTTATTTAAATTTCAATAGCAAGATGTGATTTCACCTCTCCACCTGCCTGATGAAGCGATAAAGAGATCCTGAACCGTTAAACATACGTTGGAGGTATGTGTTTTCTTTTTTCTACACCGCTTCTGACATTTCAGTGTGTATTGAACTTTTAGAATAGGCATAGCTTGAACTCGTATGCAAGTTGCATAGGAGAGATAGAGAAGTCCCCGCTATGACAGCAAAAGCTGATGGGACTTCAAACAGTGTTTATAATAAAGTAGTATTTTAACACAATCATGTAGCCCCTCACCAGGTCCCCACATATTATATACATATGTGCAGTGCTCTTTTGAAAATATATATTTGCAGGTACGGGGGGGCGGGGGTGTTATCAGTCGGCAGCCGGGAGATCCTAGGCACAGCTTACCTGTTGAGCGGGGAGCTTGCAGTGGGCGGTGGCAAGCAGCAGTCCCCACATAGCTCCACCCCCCAGCCACATTGCCGCCCCCCTGCATATAGTGCCGCCTTCAGATTTCACCGGCATGTACCGCCACAAAAAAAGCACTGCATATGTGGCACCCTGCAGTATAGGAAACCACAGGATTGATTTGTTGCGTGTGATGGGCCCTTTATACAGAGAATGAGTGCCCAGCAGATTATTGCATAGCCTGCTTTATGGTTAATCTCTTTTTATTAATTATAGAGAAAAGGGTAAAACAGTACATGTCATACAAATAAGTATAAATATAATTCAAAACATCAAATGAGGAATACACCGTTGAGTCAGCAAAACAAAATGTCATTCAATATACAGTCATGGAGAGAAGCACCCTCCTTAGGTGTAAGGTGATCTGTATCTTGATCAAAAACCGTAAATAGGGGAACACGAGACCCCTACCCTAATCTATGGACCTCTGAACTACAGGGAATTGGTATATTCTCGAAAAATATAATAGTAACTAACTCCTTTTGACGGGGCAATTTAACTCTTCCACTCCTCCACCGGTCACTCCAAATCAGACTATGAACATATGGTACCAGATAAGAGTAAATCAGATGGAGAATCTGGTTCAAACTTAATATGTTCGTTGCTTTATTAAGCAATGGCAAGATATACACAGCAACTGAACTGCACATCCGGGTACACCATCTTTTATAGTCCAGAAGATAAGTATGTAAATGTCCAAAACGGGGTGTATTTATGCTAAGAGTTTAGGTGGGATTACGCTAATATCTATTTGTTAGTAATAAGTAATTCTTTGTCTTTCGTAAGTCCATCCTCCAATCAGTCCAGGTGTCATCTCTTAGCCTCTGGAATACTGCTATCTTCAGTTTCTCACGGCACAGCCTGGCACCAACACAGCAGGCCTCTGCTTCAAGGACAACTTGGTACATGGCATCTTGTTCCTTCAGCAGTTTCACATACATCTGCAAAACACTTTGTTTACACAGCTTTGGTTCATGGATGAGAGGGAGAGAAGAAAGAGAGAGAGAGAAGAGAGAGACATAGAGAGAGAGAAGAGGAAAGGGAATGAGAGAGGGAGAGAGATAAATAGATATATGTATTTATCTTGAGTACATACCTGAACAGAAGAAAAACTTATTGTTCCATTTAATGCTATAAGCCAATATTTTAGTTATAAAAGAAAAACAAATATAAAAGTATAAATGACATGCATATTATATATACTATAAAATATAGGTAAAAATATATCTTTACCATATCTTTACCTCGACAATTTCCCCCCTAGCAAGTAAGTTTTTCTTCTAAATCTATCCCTAAATTTATTTATAAGGGGTCCTTTGAGACTGTCCATGTGATGGGTAAGGAGACGAATTGGGCTTTTTCAGTCACACGCCTCAGAAATCTCTTTCCTTGTGAAAGGCACCAAAGCATCTAGACCCCCTACACTGGCTCACATGGAGTTCTCCCCGCTGCACTGTCCCTAATTTAATTCCCTTAACTGCATCTGATGATGGGGGAAATTCTTCGATTGTCTGAGAGAAAGACCCTTGGGTATCTCCCCTAAACTGATACTTCCATCTGTCAATGGATCAGCTTCTTGACAAAAATAAGTACCAGATGAGGCTGCCTTGGTGATGACCTTTTTGTATAGGGGAATGGCATAACAGAGAACCATAGACCCAACCAAGATTAGAGCAACTAGTATCAGGCAGGCCTGTTGAAGAAACCCTTTAAGTCCACCCAATCAACTGGAAAAGAAAGATGTATCTACCCCAGCATTAGCTTTTAATTCTGCTCACAACTTAGTATTTTTTTTTTTTCTTTTAAAGGCTATTATGGTTTTCCCGTTTTCCCCTGAATTTTGCGGGATATATATACAGCATTCCTCCTCCCCCACCATTCCACAGACCCCGCCCTTTTCAGCTAGGAGCATATCAAGGGCCAACCTGTTTTGAAGAGTCATTCTTCCTTATAATTCACATGGAGTTGATCAACGCTACTCCTTTTCTTAGTAGTCTCACTGGAAAACTCCGGGTCCCATGGTAAAATTTTGAACTGCATAGCCAATTTAATTAGAGTGCATTGACCTGTCCAGGCATCGGGCAACCTGGATCGGAGCTTACCATCCCCACACAACCAGTAAATATCATACATATATCGTATATGTTGGCTGAGTAAATTTATACTTACAGAACTGTTTTCATTACAAAATCCCAATTTAAAGGTTCTTACTAACATATTGCTGTTATTGTCGGAGACATAGCATATATAATTGTCCTTCAATATAATTACTCCTTCTTGAATTCTCATCTTCGGCTCCTTGTGGATTAACGGAACATATTCTGGACAGTCAGTTGTATCTCTGCCTTTCAAAAAAATTCATTTAGATTCTACAGTTAAATTCATTTCGCTATTCATTGGCTGTTTTCAGAGTCCAATCCGTTGAAGGGGAAAGAAACTTCAAACATATTAGAAACAGCCTGAGGAATTGTGTATCAGTTGTACACTGTTAGTAACATATAACCTTAAAAGTACAAGACTCATCCTCCCTTGAACATTTTATCATATACTACTATCATTATGGAGGGTATACAAAGGATATGAACTTCTTAAATATCTGCAAATAAGCACAGTTATCCACAAGCGAAAGATACATTACAAAAATCATAACCCATTGATTTGTAAAGAGAAAGTACATAAGAACAAAAACATGAGATATACAGCTCTTTGACGATTGACCTGACCACTCATAATAGTCAAACAGATATAATAATATCAGACAATATAATTATACTTTAAACAATATAAATATACTTATCAATGGTCATCCAACTTTCCTAAAAGACAGATCAAAGGGAAATAACAAAACAGCATAGCAAAAAGCATACAGCTATTCACTTATCATAATATGATTAGTATACAGTTAAGCAGGCAAAGATTACATTATTTACTCATTTATTTATTTACTCTACTTAATAACATTTTAACTAGTATATATTTGACATTTATAATACCTTGGATAGAAGAAAGAGATTTACACATATATTAGGACAATTTTTATACAGTTTTCTTGGTTTCCTTGTCCGCTCACTATTTGCAATTTCCAAACCCATGGAGCGATCGCCGCTTGAAGCCCGTACCTTTCTGAGTTGTGTTGTGCGCAGGAATAATGCAGGACAGTATACACAGCTTACCTGTACCAGGAGCGAACTAGGAGGTACTCACCTGATCTCATCCGTGACCTATTTTGAGGCGTAAAGTGAGGCCAAGCAGAAACCATTCTAACCTTTGCTGATGAGAGACATCATGGCCTGCCCTGTCCCCTCTCACGACTCCTAGTTTAACACTGTTAGTGGTTCGGTCAGTCCCTATAAGGCAGTCGACTATGGAGAGGGCTCAGGCCGCCAGACACAACACGGCTGGGGTGGGGCAACCACCCGCCACTACCTTTCCTACCTTTTGTTGTAGCTTGCCTTCTACCTCCGAGAGGACAGGACACCTGTGGTGATTGTCAGTATGATTATACCATCCTAGACTGATAACATGGTGTCTACCTCACCGTAATATACCAATACTGCATTTAGTAGGCTTACCGTATTGTAAAAGAATTCTTCAACCGGAAATCGCTCCATTCGCTCAGAAAGTGCAAGTCAGAACCAAACATTCTGATTACCTCATGCGAGGATTCTACCTGTGTCCAATGTAAGAAATCATATCTCCTATACCTGAAAAACAACTCAAAAATCTATTAATATCAAAGATCAGAAAATTCTTATTCAACATTATAATTATAATTTTCTGCTAGTTATTTTGAATATATTTCTATTACTGTACAATAAATGGTAGAAAATACTATATGGGCGCTGTACATCAGAGCATACATATGTAACATCACCTTTAATTCAAAATTCCTGCTATCAGCATTTTCTCCAGAAAGGCTCCTCACCCCCCCCTTCATATGGGGAAAGATAACGGACTACAAGAAATATTCTCACATAGTAAGGAACAAAGACTGCTCTGGTAGAAGGAATTTAAGGAGGTGTGGAGGAGTGGTTCACTCCCTTCCATATTTTCAAATCCTTTGGCCTTGATATACCTACAAAATGTCCATAAAGAATACACTCAGAAATATCAGTTCACCTTCCCACAGCATTAATATATATATTATTTCCCCTTGGGCACTCAGTATATTAATCTTCCCTCTAGGTAGCTTAATTTTTGAAAGGCCTGAATCATAAGAATATATTTGAGGATATCTTTGTTATCCTGATATTACGTCTTATATTTCAGCATATTACAGTTTACACAAACCTCTGTAAGATAATTTGAATACAAGAGAGTCCTAATTACAGCTTCATTTAATACTATATATATTAGTTATATCTCCCTAAAGCAGTTAAATCTACCTGGCGTCATACACACACACGCATCAGCATTGGTCTAGGACACTGGTCAAGTTATTCCCAGACACAGGTTTAGCTACTTGAATCCCAGGGCAAACCAGGCATCCCCAGGGATTGACTCCTCAGCACATATTCTACAGGTCACCAGCCGCTCCCAGGTCTGCCATCACAGGTCCAGACCTCCAGAACAGCTACTGCACCAGAACACACCATCGCAAGTAACTTCAGGTTTAACCCGTCTTCCCCACTGGAGGGGCTACAAGAGCCTCAGTCTTCTAACCTCATATCTCTATACACACGAGCTAGGCACTACTTTTAGTACACATGCATACAAACTTTTTTTCTCGTATAAATCAATAAAAATCTGATTATTATTATTGCATCCAATATTAGACATTATTATTAATACCAAACTACCATAAATGTCAAAAATCCATCTTTGCCTTTCAGGATCCTTGGAAAGATGGATAAGATTCCAGTGTGCATGTCACAGTGTGCAGATTCCAACCTTCACTCCCTCCTCCCAACACAGGCAGCTTCCTTTACAAGGTCATATGCGCACAGCTGTCTAGATAAGAAATTCTGAGGCTCACACGATAGAAGAAAGTAATCCTTCTCTCCCAAACATAGCTCACAAATTTAATTAACTGTTTCACACTTGTAGTTATATACAACTAACAATTCTTGCCATTATCTGAGACTCCGTAGCTTAATATCTAACTTTTCATTTATTCTTTATATCTTCAAGAACTTTCTATGACAGGAAAAAATAGTAAAATATATTGATAGACGGACCGTGAACAGAGTGTAGTGACAGTCGGTGTGACTTCAATGAAACAGAATAATCTCCATAAGATTATATATATCTTACCCTAATTTACCCTAACCATTCTGGAACTAGGAATTGCTTAATAAATTTTAACTTAACACACCCACACATCCGGGGATCTCATATCGCCGCCATGATAGGGTGGTGGCTGGGATGGCATATTTACCAACAATGGCATGGCGGCCATTTTACACTGTATAAAATTATTATTAGGAAGCAGCTTATAACTAAACACAGGCTCTGCATCATCTTTTCCCCTTTCTCCATCTACTTCTCTCCATTCCTCACTTTTCAGACTACGTGCAACCCGTAAATAAGCTTGTGCCTGATCTAGCAGCCCTTGGTCTTTCAGCTTGCCTTTTTCTCTCTGGATAAGATCATTTTATATAGACGGCTGCAATCTCCTTGACAAAGCAATTCTACGTACTTGTATAACTTTTTCACATTCTTAACAGCCTGCTTGCCTTCCCGTGATTCTACCAATTCCTTCATTTCCACAGCATCCTCATCTAACTTATAGGGTACGGGTTTTTTTCCGCTTTAGGAGACGCAATCATGACGCACAGAATACTACGGCCTGCTGCAGCTCAGTCCGCTGACAGCGACAATCAACACTGTGCCCCTAAAGCGTGGCACGGCTCTTCACGCTCACTCCAAGCGTGGCACAGCTCATCACGCTTACTCCAAGCGTGGCACGGCTCATCACGCTTACTCCAAGCGTGGCACGGCTCATCACGCTTACTCCAAGCGTGGCACGGCTCATCACGCTTACTCCAAGCGTGGCATGGCTCTTCACGCTTACACCAAGCGTGGCATGGCTCTTCACGCTTACTATATTCTGCCCCTAGGCTAGACACCAGTGCTTACAGATTGTCCTGTCACGATATTCCAACCGGGAGGCAGTCTCCTCTCCCAAAATATAGGTGCCCAAACACCTTAGTCATGTGCAGATATAATAATGTCTCCTATTTTCCTATCTACACCGTCCCCAATCTATACCCTTCTCAGTATCTCACAGTGTCTCTAGATTGGAATTTGAACAATGCAGTTAAACAACAGTCACGGGCCATAAAGTTACACCTCAATTCACAAGCTAACAGCAGGCACAGAAAGGGTTAATTTGCAAGTGAGGAATGAATAATGACCGTGGAGGAGGCGTGGTGCATGAGCGAGCACGTGCATAAGGCAATATATCTCGCGTTGCTGGTTCGGAACATAGCTCTGGATCACGCTTAGTCTCACCACTCGACCGGTCACCCCCCTAGACCCAAAGGAAACCCCAGACTTAACCAATATTGGCTGAAACACTGTAAGGGCGACACACATATGAATGCGATCTCCACTTACCGTGTTTGGAGGTCGACCAGGGGTCAGCCAATACGGGCGTCATCCAGGGGCATCCGGGCACGGGTCCGTGGGGGTCGCGGATCACTGGCTATGTCCCATCTGGGGTGCCAATTGACAGGGCAATTTAACTCTTCCACTCCTCCACCGGTCACTCCAAATCAGACTATGAACATATGGTACCAGATAAGAGTAAATCAGATGGAGAATCTGGTTCAAACTTAATATGTTCGTTGCTTTATTAAGCAATGGCAAGATATACACAGCAACTGAACTGCACATCCGGGTACACCATCTTTTATAGTCCAGAAGATAAGCATGTAAATGTCCAAAACGGGGTGTATTTATGCTAAGAGTTTAGGTGGGATTACACTAATATCTATTTGTTAGTAATAAGTAATTCTTTGTCTTTCGTAAGTCCATCCTCCAATCAGTCCAGGTGTCATCTCTTAGCCTCTGGAATGCTGCTATCTTCAGTTTCTCACGGCACAGCCTGGCACCAACACAGCAGGCCTCTGCTTCAAGGACAACTTGGTACATGGCATCTTGTTCCTTCAGCAGTTTCACATACATCTGCAAAACACTTTGTTTACACATAGCTTTGGTTCATGGATGAGAGGGAGAGAAGAAAGAGAGAGAGAGAAGAGAGAGACATAGAGAGAGAGAAGAGGAAAGGGAATGAGAGAGGGAGAGAGATAAATAGATATATGTATTTATCTTGAGTACATACCTGAACAGAAGAAAAACTTATTGTTCCATTTAATGCTATAAGCCAGTATTTTAGTTATAAAAGAAAAACAAATATAAAAGTATAAATGACATGCATATATATATACTATAAAATATAGGTAAAAATATATCTTTACCATATCTTTACCTCGACACTTTTCGTCAAGTTGGACAGTAGTAAGCGTGTCACTGATGATGTAACACTTATTGACTCCGTACTGACAACCTAGCATCAGTGAAAATTAGGCGTCGCAGTGTCATCAGGAAATCCAGTCCCTCTTGAATAGATTTGTCTCCAACGGTATCCCTCCTGGTGACAGGTATGAAACTCTATCAATATTGCTAGAGCCTTCATAAAAGGGATAAACCAACAGGTAGTCCCCAAAACTAAAGCTAATATATAGTCTAGAGTGGGTAAAAAAAAGTTAAGTGAGAGAGAGAGGAGAAAAAAAAAAAAGAGAAAAAAGAAAAAATAGAGATATTAGGGGGGGAAAATATACACTGTATTAATTCAATCGGTTCTAGAAATGAAGAGGATGGGTCTAAAGAGGGGAGAGAAAAAGGGTTAAGAGAGACCTCGAGCCCGTGCCGACCATTTATCGTACCATCTAATCAACCTCAGAGGGAATTCCCCAGGACAATCAAGTCTTGGTAAAGAATCCATTCAGTCCAGGTCACTGAGAATTTGTCACGAGAACCTGAAGCATCAGCCGCCAATTCCTCCATTCTAAATAAGTCAGTCATCTCCTTGAACCAGTCAAGTAAGGAAGGTACCTGAGGGGTTTTCCAGAATCTCGGAATTAGTGTACGGGTGGCTGAGACACAGACACGAAGTATATCTTTCTTGTTAAGTCCAATATGACCTGGAAAGATGGATAATAGAGCTACTTCAGGGCAACATTTAACCTGTTTACCAGTTATTCGTGTGTAAGTGCCGAACACCTCAGACCAGAACCGCTGGATCTCATCACAACTCCACCGAATGTGGAGCATCGTCCCTGGTGCTTCCCCACAACGCCAACATCTGTCCGAAATTTCAGGGTACACACGGTGTAAATCTACAGGGCATAAGTACCATCTGGAGAGCAGTTTGTAACTCTTCTCTTGTGCGATACAAGCACTGGCTAATTTGTGTGTAAAAAAAAAGCATTTCTGCCACTCGTTGACAGCGATGTTCCTGTTTAATTCCCTTTCCCAAGACCGCTGGAAGTGTAAGGTGTCCTGGTTGCGTAGGGAACCTAAAGCCAAGTATAAGGTCGAAATCTTGCGTTTCGGGGGGAAGTCCTGTTGAAACAATCTCTCCAGCATATTTGGTGTCAGTCTCACCCTGCACTCATTTCTGGATGGGAATAGAAATGATTTGTATTGGAGGAATTCAAACCATCTAAGAGGTCTAGTAGGCTCTATAGATTGGATCTCCCTCATTGAGGGTAAATCCCCGTTGGAAAGGGTCTGTCCCATTCGGGTGTCGTTCACACTCTGCCAGCATAGAAATCTTTGTCTACCAAACCCAGGCAAAAAAGCCGGACTGTAAAAAAGGGGGGCGAGAGGACTAAGTTTGCCATCTGTATACAATGTTTTGGTTACCGAGTGCCACACTTGCATAGTGGTCTTGGTCATGTCAGAGAGGGGAGGTAGTCCTTTTATATCCCTGCGGGGGATCCAGAGTAAATGTCTTAGCGGGATCTCCAGACCATCCTGCTCCACCTCCACCCATTTCTTGTTGGATGTACCATAGTGCCAACCTAGATTTCTTCCCATTCCATGAAAATTTAATAATGAGGGATTGTATTTTAGCAAAAAACATTTTGTCCGGGGGAATGTGCACTGTTTGAAAGATGTACAGGATTCAAGGTAGAACATCCATTTTAATAACGTTCATTCTCCCGAACCAGGATAGCCTCAATTGACGATATGAAGAGAAAGCCTTCTCTATGTCAGATAGGAGGGGAAGATAGTTCAATTTAAACAATTGTCTAAGATCTTTTGGGATGTAAACTCCCAAGTATTTGATAGCTTCATCCCTCCATTTGAATGGAAACTGTCTGGACAAGTGAGAAACCAAATCTCCGGGTAGAGAGATATTGAGAGCTTCTGTTTTGGAACAGTTGACCTTAAAGTTACTTAACCACCCAAACTGTTCAAATTCCCTCAAAATGGAAGGAATAGATATCAGAGGCTGCGAGACATATGTGGCGCCCCTGTGTCCAGGGTGGCTACAGGTAGGACTGCAGCCAGGTAGGAGGGTAGACAGTTTGTTTAACAAACACCTCGCACACATATCCACTGCATGGGGACCTAAACCTGAGTCTGGGATCTAGGCAGACAAGGGGTAATAGGCTACATATGAGTGGATGGAGCGTAGTCATGGTAACGGATGGGTATATAAGGGAGTGACAGGAAGCGGTTAGCCAGTAGGCAGGTGCCGAGCAGTCAAGACAAGACCAGTACCATCAGGTCCAGAGAAGTAGTAAAGGCCAGCAACTGACTGATAAGAAAGTTTCCCTGATTATACCCAGAAGTTACACAGGAAGAAAGGACCCGGTAATCTCTTGGGAAATAGGGATACCTATGGTTTGGCTGAAAGCAGAGTGTCAGCTCTGAGGGGGGCCGAAGATTTACCCGGTGCCCCAGACAACCTGACGGGGAATACAGACTTCAGGTCTATATTCTCACCATAAGATTGGGGAGCACCGCAGCATAGATAGGACCCGGCTTACCGCCTAAAGAATTAAGGGGGAAGCTGCCAAAAAGGGACCGAGCTGCTGCTCCTTAATCCACTTTGAGGAGAAAAACACTGAGAAATAGCCTGAAAGGACACGTAGAAAGACAGAGGAGTCTAGGAAAGATAACCTGGCTGCAGTGGGTTCAGTATACCGGATTCAATATGGCAAAGCTGTAAAGAATTGTATTGTACCGTGCCTGTTTGACTGAAGGATAAGAACAGTAAACCCGGGTGAACCCTGCTACGTTGTCTGTGTCTGACTTCAGGTATGAAAAGCTGTCAGTTCTCCATCTAGCCCCGTCAGGAGCCATCTCCACATCACCCCTTTCTCCTGCACAGCCTACAATTACCATCACTGACTTCACTACCACTGCCCCGGGGAACCCAGTTCTGCCCACAAGAACTACACCATCCTAGCTGCTGTCTCATCATCCCCGGAGGTTCTGCAGCAGCGGTGGTCCCCATTATTGACCACACAATGTGGGTGGCGTCACGAGTGGCAAATCCCCTGTAAATAACCCCCCATTTTACTGTGCGGGCCCGGGACACGGTCCGGACCAGGACCGCCGTGACATCCCCCAGCAGTACCCCGGTCCGGCACCGAGTACCCCGTCCCAGTGGGCTCCACACATAGAGCAGGAGATCATCAGCAAACAGAGCTGTCTTATAATGACTATGACCCAGTTCTATCCCGTGAATGTCAGTGTTGGCTCTGATTGCTGTGGCTAAATGCTCCATAACAATAATGTATAGCAGGGGTGATAATGGACATCCTTGTCTAGTCCCGTTTGAGATATTCAACGTGGAAGACAGGATTCCCCCAATCCTCACCCTAGCAAACGGGGAGGAGTATAGGGCCATGATTCCATGTAAAAACCAAGGGCCCAGGCCAAGTTGGATCAGCGCCTCCTTCATAAACCCCCAGTGGACTCTGTCAAAGGCCTTTTCAGCATCCACAGAAAGCAGACCAAGTGAAGCTGAAGAGCACTTGGCCTTGGCTATAAGGAGGAGGGTCCTGATAGTGTTATCCCTAGCCTCCCGGCCTCTGACAAAGCCCACTTGGTCCGCATCAATCACAGAAGGGAGAAGCGGAGCTAAGCGGTCCGCAAGTATTTTAGAGAATAATTTAACGTCCACATTCAGCAGCGAGATCGGTCTGTAATTCGATACCGAAGATGGGTCTTTCCCTGGTTTAGGTATGACGCTGATATGGGCCTCTAAAGATTGAGGCACGAAATCAGAGCCCCCCAACACAGAATTAAATGCCCCTAACCCTAACATTGCGGGAGTCAGCTGAGTCTGAAGTAATTTATAAAAGTTAGGCAAGAATCCGTCAGGACCCGGGCTTTTCCAGGACGAAGTAGACTGGATAGCCCGTGTCAATTCTTCTTCTGAGATCTCCTCCTCCAATACCGCACCCGTCTCTTTAGCTAGTGTAGGGATCACTGTTTTATCTATATATCTCCTAATCTTGTCCGACAGTTCCAATGGGGGCATATCTGACAACTCTCCCCTGATATTGTAAAGATCAAGGTAATACTGTCTAAATTCCTCCAATATTTATTTCGGTAAAGATGTGTGACATCCCGTTTTGGTGGAGATGGTAGGGATAAATGTCGGGTTTAACCGAGGATGGAGCAGTCTGGCCAGGGGACGACCGCATTTATCTGAATTAGTATAAAAATAGCTCCTAGATTTTTCAGAATATCTACGGTATTTTTGGTCCAGTATATCTTTAAGCTCTTTCTTCTTTAAGGTCAGTTCTGTAAGAGTCTCTTTAGTCAAAGTCTGTTTGTGTGCTGTTTCCAATACGTGAATCTGAGAAAGTAAGTCTTCTATTAATTTTGTATTATTTTTTTTCAGACGAGTGCCATGTTTTATAAACACCCCTCTCAATACACATTTTAGGGTCTCCCATTTTGTGGGGTGAGGGGTGGGGTCAGTAGCGTGGTCTTGGCCAAAGGACTTTATAGTCTCTTTTACCTCCTTCAAACATAACTCGTCCTTCAATAGATGTTCATTAAGTCTCCAAGTCCAGGGTCTACTGCTAGTGTTTGGCAAAGTAAGTGTCAAGTAAGTGGGGGCATGGTCTGACAATAAAATATCCCCTACGGTTGCCTCAGGGTTCCAGGAAAGTAAGTTATGGCTAGTGATAAATAGGTCTATTCTACTGTACGAATTATGTACTGGGGAATAATACGTGAAATCTCTCCCTTGTGGATTTAAAGTCCTCCAGATGTCTATGAGCCTCAGAGTGTGAAAGAGTTTTTTAATGGAGGTAAGACGTTTATTTGGTAGAGATCTCTTACCAGAGGATGAGTCCGACACCGGGTCCAGGGTGAAATTGAGATCCCCTCCGATAATGGTTGATCCCTCTGCGAAGGCTGTCAGCCGCAGTAGATATGACCTGCACGTCTTCGTTTGAAACCTATTAGGCAGGTACCAATTAACGATAGCTAACAAAGATCCAGCAATCCTCATCTTAAGAAAAATGTATCGGCCTTGTGGGTCAATACAGGTATCAAGAATCTCGTACGTCAGTGACCTGTGAACTGCAATGGACACACCCTTCGTTCTCGCTTCTGGGTTCGTACCATGATACCAATCCGAGAAGTATCTGTTACGGAGGCTCGGTACATGTCCTGATTTAAAGTGAGTCTCCTGTAACATCAAGATCTGACACTTCTGTTTATGGGCAGTGTATAGAATCTGTGACCTTTTTTGGGGGGTATTGAATCCCTTCACGTTGAGGGAACAGATTTTTAATGTTGACATGGTCGGCACTGGGATCGAGGTAAGGGAGGGAAGAAAAGAAACTAGGAGACTAGAAAAGGGGAGATGATTAGAAAGGGGGAAATAAAGAAGGAGTGGACCAGAGGCCCAAGGATGAGAAGGTTAAGCAGATTACCCGACTATATAGTAGAAAAGAGAAAAAGGGGAGCAGGAAGAAAAGAGAGAAAAAGGAGAAGAGTTAGAAACAGAGAAAATTCCAAGAATAATCTGGGATAACTATTTGGGGTGGTCTATTCGACCAGTCTTCCTAAAGACAGGCGACTATATCCCGGTGAGGTGTAGCCTGACCACCGAGGAGCATACCCCCCACCCCGGGCTATATTTGTATTTTTATATAATAGAAACGGATAAAAAATACTCTATCCAAACAACAACGCCTAAAACTAAGTAAATTATCTATAGATTTAGACAGGTATGTCTAAGATGTCTGAGCCGGTATATACTCTACTACCCCGTGTTACATTGAAAAACTTAAACATGTTATACATAACAGAAGAGACATGTGAAACTTTAGTAAACATTAATTATGATAGAAAGAAGAATCATCACGAACCACCATCTCCCTTATTTCCCCTGAAAAAAAAGACCATTAAAATGCAGGGGAGCAGTTGGCATGACTTTCAAAACTGAAAAAAGAATCTAAATCCTCATCCATTATTAAATGAACCCCTTCTCCATCCTCTGTTCCTTCCTCTCCGTGAAGCCCCCTCCCCCTCCTCCTGCTTCCCCTCAATGCCTCCGGATTCATCTGCATCCAGTCCAGGAGTCCAAACTGTCCCGGCCATTCCTCCGGTGATATAGTCACCGGAGGGAGTCCCAGAGCCTCCGTGAACTCTGGTACACCTCTAGGATGGGTGACATAGTGTAGCACTCCGTCTCTCCGCACTTGGAGGTGAAATGGAAACCCCCAAGTGTAGGGTATATCCTGTTGCCTTAGTATCTCCAGTAGGGGGCGGAACGCCCTCCGTTTTTGCAGGGTGCGCCTTGATAAGTCCACCAGTAGCTGGAGAGGGCAATCTTGGTATTTAATCTGTCCTTTAGCTCGGGCTTTAGTAAAGATGGTCTCTTTGATCTTGTATTTATGGATCCTACACACTACATCTCGAGGTCTATCTCCTTCCATAGGTGGGGGTCCCAGAGATCTATGAGCCCTATCAAATTCCAAAACAGAATCCACGGACACCTCCCTGATCGAATTGAATATACTTTTAAGGGCAAAATCCAGGTCTTTAGGGCCAATACTTTCGGGAAGACCCCTGATCCGGATATTGTTCCTTCTCTCCCGGTTCTCCATGTCTTCCATGGAATCTAACATTTTTTCTAACTGAGAGGCTTGTGAGGTGACTTTGTCTTCAAGTATCTGTAGCCTCTGGTCTACATTCTGGGAGGATGATTCGGTCAAGGAAACTCTCATATTGAGTTTATGGACTTCACCCCGAAGTTAGTTAGCCTCGGCTTTGAAGGATGCTTCCATACGGGTGATAAAACCTTCCATTTCCTCCCTGGTTGGAATGGACTGGATACGTAATCTGAGGTCATCCCAAATCCCCTGATCTCCTGGAGGGTTGGCCGTCAGAATCTGTCCATGAAGTAAGGGTGGAATAGTGTGTGTAAAATTCCCCAGTGGTGGGTTCGCCTGGGCACAGGGGGATCCCTCCGTATAATTTATAATAAGTCCCTTTGGCAATGGAGTTTGTGTGGTCCCTTCTCTCTCTGAACGCCTCTGTGATGGTTTAGTAGCAGTCTGACCCTCTCTATCGATGTACTGGTCAGCGCTCGCTGACTATATTCCTTTGAGACCGAGGTAGCTTGTGTATCAGCTTGGTGCTGTATCTGAGGCTCAGTGGCGTCCCCTGTGTTTCTCAGAGCGCGGTCTCCGCCATTTTGGGGGGCCAGGTGCATGTTATGGGCGAGGGCCTAATGGGTATCTGTCCCTCCACTGGCCTGGTGAGGTGGTGGGACAAGTCTAGGGGTCTGTGCTATTGTAGGAACGTCTCTGCCAGCCTGCGTGGTGTTAATCAGTGGAGGAGAGAGAGGGACACACGTTACCAGCTTTTGCTGAGGTTCCCGGTCCGGCGCCTGCGATCCCTCCTGCTGTGCTGATATCTCCTCCATGTCGCTCTCAGCAGCGTGGAGCCGCCTTTGATCGGCCGCCCTGTCTGAAGCGACGGCCGCCATCTTCCCTGCGGCTGTCTCCTGCTCCGGGGCAGTGCTGCGGAGGTAATGGGAAATCCTCCCTGTGGGGGATACTGACCGCTCCCGGGCTTCCTGGGGTCAGGTGCCCTTCTTCTTAGATGGCATGTGGGTTACTTTGAGGGGTCAGGTACCGGCTGTTTTAGCCCGGCGGTGGGTTAAAGGCAGGAGCTCCAGTGTTCAGCTCCCGCTCTCCTCCATGTCCAGGCCACGCCCCCCCTGTATAGCCTGTTTTAACACTTTCCCCACGGAACCAAAATTTCAGCTCCAGTAGTGTACACTGCAGCTGCTGCAGTTCAAAAGCCCACAGTCGGATTTGTGATCAAGCTGATGGTCCACTGCAAGGCTTGGAATAGTTCCCCAGATCCCCACAGAGCAACAATTTGCAAATTGCCCCTACAGAGCCTATTTTCCAAGTTCACCCACGGAGCCAAAATTGGAAGATTTCCTCACAGAGCAGGTAAAAAATGTTTGTACCGTGTCAGCCAGTAGATAGAAAAATATTAGAATCTGAGAGTCCTCCTGACTTTGCTTTACGTCACCTGTCGTCACGTGGTGTGATCAATTGCAGTTGATATCGTTAGTGCATCGGGTCATGTTACAGGGCAATGCGACTGCAATAAATCCCTGTAGTGACATCGCCAGGTTTTTGTTCACGCTCTTCAACCGGGCGATGTTGCATAAGCGATGTGGCATGATTCGGCAGTGTGACGCCGCAACAACGATGTTGGCGATTTCACTGGTTGCACAACCAAGGCCTTAGGCGTGCCTGTGGATTGTGTTTTCTGCGCCCCATCTACGGCGATTGGTGGCTAGTATTGTATGCCGATTGGATGTCCCTGGTAAAGGAGCCATCTTTGATTATCTGTGCGTACACCACTACATTCATTAACTTCTTCATCTTGTGAATTATCAGAAAATGCATGTATACAAGGCAAATCATTTAAAAAACCTCCTTTACTATTGTGGATAAGGCTAGGGTCACACATAAACCCTTGGTCCGTTTTTGGCTTCATTTTTGTCATTTTTTTTTTCTAAGTCCAAAAACTGATAGAAAAACGGATTGGATGTAATAAACACCCTGTCCGTTTTTTTCTGCACTTGAAAACATTGCTATGTCCGTTTTTGAGCCAAAAACGTTGCTAGCAAAAAAACGGATTGGTCATGGAAATCACTTCCAAAAACGGATTTCTATGTGTGACCCAGCCTTACCTAGGCGTGTATTGACGATGCAAAAAACATAGCGTCTTAACCAACAGTGTATGTACTAGCAAAAAGTGCTTTGTCAGCATGTCTTCAGTGATGCTAGCTGCAATCTTCCATCAGCAGGATGCCAGGAGTAGCAAAGTGGAATGTGTGTTGATTTGTGTTTTCACCTATGTTTATGCTTAGGCTAGTGTAGTAGATGTTTTTTTTTTTTTTTTTTTTTTATTACATTTTTATGCAAATTATTTTTGATTAAGTATTTTGTGACAATAATTGTGTGATGACAACACTTGTTTTTTTGTTGTGTGTTTGTTGTTGTTCTGTTTATTTGTGTGGCCACAGTCATAATATATTATTTTTGATCAAACGTGTGTGAGTATTTAATTTCTACCTGAGGACAGTAGCACATGGCATTAGGCTGTGCTCAGAGATCTGACACTACAATGTTATTTAAGGGTCCATGCACCATTGTGTGCACATGTACAGTACACAGGTGTAGAGGTTTGCTGCACACTGTATGCTGTCTGTAGGTTTCCCTGTCCAGATAGCTGCATGTAGACATGGGTATGTGTACACAAACATGGACACTTGCATTGTGTCCGATTTACACATATGTACATATCTGTAAACACATACATACATGCACACACATAGTTCATACATGCAACGTAATGTGCATACACATGTCCATACTTGTTGTGTGTAGCTTACCTACTTCAACAGAAGACATACACAATGTCCATACATATTTGCAGTAAACACTGCACTACACTTGCGTTCCTGTCTGCCAGTTTGGCGACACCACAGTGTCTTGCAGGGGCTGCTACACATGACAAATGACATGAGTACGAGATGGTAGAATGGACAATTGCATCGATATTGGCACCATATTGTCTGAGATGGCTGACCAATGGTAACGCACTTTCGCCGTCCAATCAGAGTGGTCTGGGCGCAGTTAAACAAACTCAGGTACACCTATGTCCTAGGCTGTGTCAAACAGTACGCCCACATTGCTGATGTGGTTGTGCTGTGTGATGCTGCAACTGCGATAGTCAACTTCGACTCTGCAATTTGTCTGGCGACTTCTGGGAAGCCGGATCATCGGAGGTTGCACGTGCGATTGCTACGTGTAACATCTCCTAAGCGATCTTGGAAATGTGCCAATAACGTGCGCACACCTGTGAAGTTGCAGGCGATATCTCAGAGATGTTGCGATGTGTAACGGTACCTTAACAGGCTTTCTCTTAGTGCCACACTGACAGGTGTATTGTATTGCAATGCAATGTATTGTATTGTATGCATATTGCAATGCGTTACCACATCAAACAGACTAATAACAGTTAAAGTCCCATAGAAGGACTAAGTAGAAAAATAAAAAAATAGATAAATTAAAAGTTAAAAAACAAAACAAGGTAAATGTAAAAATTTTACTCAAATACAAATATTTACAGTTTGCAATAGCAACACTAAACAAAAAAGTTACTGTATCTTATTTGGTGTTAGCAGTGTCCAAAACCACCAGATCTATAAATCTGTCACACTATTAGGCTCTTTACGTTGAAAACTGTGGGAAAAATTAGACTTTGTTCATCAGACTTTTAGTAAAATAAAATGCGATCGAAAAGTCAATGTAAATAAATATGGTAACCCTGAAAAAGGCATCCCTTCCTGCAAAAACAACCCCACTCAGCTTAGAGAATAAAAAAAGCTATAGATGTCAGTATATAGCGATAAAATATCATTTTTTATCTATAACATTGTTTTTATTGCATGAAAGAGGCAAAAAATAAAACACAAATGTGTTATTGCTGTAATTGTACTGAGCCAAGTAAGAAGCTGTCTTTAATTTCACCACAGTAAACAGCATAAAAAAAACACTTAATGAATTACTGTTATATGTTCATTCTCCTTCCTGAAAAAAAAGTAATAAAAAAAGTTCAGAAAATGGTATCAATAAAAATGTCAACTCTACCTACAAAACAGAAACCCTCACATGGCTATGTGGCGCCCCACTGGTCAGGATGCCACGTAGGGGTACTGCACCCAGACAAGAGTGTGTAGTATTCCTGTGACTAGGGAATTGGGATGTCACATAAGGGACCCACACTCATTCACACACCTTAGAGTAGGGGACCGTGGGTGGACCCGCTGTAGGGAGGACCCAGTCCCATGGGAGGAGTGACAAGGTAGAAAAGTGTGTGGTTGGGAGGAGAGTTACTTCAGTTAGTTATTCTGAGGGAGTCTAAGAGGAGAACTTTGTTGGGGAGTGAGGAGTAAAGGACGGCGGAGAAGCCATCGGGAAAGAGAGGGATCTTAGGGGCACCAGATAGTGCGGTGTGCCCAAATCCGGACCCGGTATGTCTACCAACTGGAGGGATCTGTCCCAGAACAGAGGATCGGCTCTGAGTACGATGCGGGAGTCTAATTCCGAGCCGTAGATCCGGAGGCCCGAGGTTCTAGAAGAAGTCGCAGCCGCACACCCAGCGCATCCTTAAAAAGGCACCGTATAGGGTCAAGGGAACCCGGAGAAGAGTCCTCCACAGAGGACCTGTGGGAGCTGGCTCGAGGCTCTGCACGCAGGAGCGCTTCAAGGGAGACAGGAGAGAGCGCAGTGAGGGACTGGAAAGGAATGGCAGGCACACCACCGAGGGTCCTAAGTGAGTCATCCTGGGTTCCCTGGTGACTACCGAGGCCAGAAAGACCTGAAAGACTGTACCACCTGTAACCTGTCTGAAGTACTGCCAGTAAACCGTCCAGAGTTAAAGTAGGTGTGTCGTACTTTATTTTTCTGCGTCTGAGCAGCCGCACAGTTGCTGCAATGAAAAGGACAAGTGACTGTGACTAGATTAGGACATATCAGTCCATTTTTAAATATTTTAACAAGAGTTATATTTTATGATGAATTCCTCTGATTGAAACTACAATTCATATAGGATTACTTTGGTTTTTTTTAGTGAGCGTATGTCGGTTTGCCACCACCTACCAGTTTGAGAAGTGTCAGGAGGAGAAAGACCTGGAGAGAAGATGGTGTTGGGTGCTGCCCAGATGTTACTTGGATGGCCAGCCAGAATCACCTGAACCCAGAGGGCCTGTCAGTGTTCTCCAAGCTTGTCCAGTCTGTCCTACAGGGAGTGGTCATCCAGTAGTTCCTCCATTGTTCCTCCATTATCCTCTCCAGTGGTGGCCATGATGGAGGGTCCTGGGGTGCAGGTGGTGGCAGAAAATGTCCTTACAGGAGTAGCCTCTGTGACCCCCCGAGAAAGTTTGGCAGCGGAGTACCAGGAAAAACTGTGACAACCAACCAGGTCATGGTTAAATACTATGGCAGCCAAGTCCAGTGTAGGACTGGCATGTTGGCGGGTTGGTGGGTCGGTGAGTTAGTGACCTATCGCTTAGTTAGAATTTTGGCTAAAGAAAGATTTGTTGGAGTTGTTTTATTTTCAGTTCTTCCTTGACCAAGGCCAGTGTTTTTGTTAAAGTTATATTTCCTCTTCCAAAATTTAGTGCCATTTGTGCTTCCCCCTAATAGTCATGCATGCAGTTTTAGGGGTCCAACTGAAAGACCTTAAAGAGAACCTGTCACTCCCCCTGGTGCTTTCCAAACTGAAAGCAACACTGAATGCAGCATGTAAGTTGCATTCAGGGAAGGAGTGTTCCATGTCTGTGGTACCCCGAAAAAAACAGTTTGGAAAGTTCACAGATAAGAGGTCCGGTGGGTCTTATCTGAGTTTGCAGTCCTGGCCGCTCACATGGTCCTCCCTGCCTCCTGCCTCTTTGTTCCACCTCCTCTTGTGTGTGGCCCCCTCCTTTTCTGTGCCTAAGTGTGTCAATTCACACAGGCGCACAATGAGCACTTGGTAGGAGAGGATCCCGACTGCTGTAATGGTGCATGCATGTGACGCAAGCACCTGAGCCCGCCCTACTAAAGATTATACTGTATACAGGGTGGGTTCTGGTGCTTGCGTCACACGCATGCGCCGTTACAGTAGCCAGGACCCGCTCCTACCAAGTGCTCATTGTGCTCCTATGTGGATTCACATGCTTAGGCACAGATCTCTAGATTGAGAGTTTCATGCAGCAACAGAGATCAGGAGGTGGTGTCGGGGCATGGACCCTGGGAGCTGCAGGATCATCCTACATTCCAGTGAGTGATGATGATGATCCATTGAAAGTTGGAGGGTGTTAAAGTAGGTATCTTATACAGACTATGGTCAGCCATTTTGTCTCCTTAGTCAGACAAAATGTCTTTGTGTTATCATATTCTATTCTATTTCTTCACTCTTGGACAAGTGACCAATCTACCAGACGCAGTAAACAATATAACAAAACCCAGATGTAGTTCTCAGAAAAACAGGAACTTAGGATAAAGTTAGATTCTGGGAATTGTACTGGTGGTCAAGGCCAAAGTGGCCTTATGAATGTATAAGCCAGCCAAATTTATAAGTAATTGTTTAAGACTTCACAAATCACTGTCAAACCTGTTTTTCTGTATTTGTGTCCAAAAATCCCCCACTATTGTGTAACCATTATGTAATATTATCACATCACGTATTACTCTATTTTTAGAAATCTCTAATGTCTACCGTATATACTCGTGTATAAGCCGAGTTTTTCAGCCCAAAAATTGGGCTGAAAAGTCCCCCCCTCGGCTTATACACGGGTCATACGGTATATGCTGTGGGGGGGGGGCTGTGACCGGGAGCTGGAGGAGGCAGGAGGGGGCCGCGGTGACCGCAGGCGGTCACGTGGGGCCGCCTCATTAGTGCAATGAATATGCACGGCATCCCCCCGTCCATCAACGGCGGGGGGATGCCGTGCATATTGCAATACACAGCCCCCCTCCTTAATATGGGTCCCCCAGTATTAATAAACAGCCCCCCCCCTCCTTATCATGACCCCCCAGGCTGCGGCAGCTCTCAAAATAACAAACAGTTTATACATCACCTTCCGTCGCAGCTTCTCCGGTCCTCCGCTCGCCGGCTTCTTCTTTCTTCTTGTGCCGGTGTCATGTGACCGGGCGCAGGAGATGACGTCATTTCCTGCGCGCAGTCACAGAAGTCGGCACAAGAAGAAGAAGGAGCCGGCGAGCGGAGGACCGGAGAAGCTGCGACGGAAGGTGATGTATAAACTGTTTGTTATTTTGAGAGCTGCCGCAGCCTGGGCGGTACATGATAAGGAGGAGGGGGCTGTTTATTAATACTGGGGGACCCATATTAAGGAGGGGGGGGGCTGTTTATTAATACTGGGGGACCCATATTAAGGAGGGGGGGGCTGTTTACTACCACTGGGGCTGTATATACCTTTGGGGCTGCTGGATACTACCACTGGGGCTGTATACTACCACTGGGGCTGCATATACCTCTGGGGCTGATGTATACTACCACTGGGGCTGTATACTACCACTGGGGCTGTATATACCTCTGGGGCTGATGTATACTACCACTGGGGCTGCTTGGGCTCCTGTATACTACCACTGGGGCTGCTGGGGCTCCTATATACTAACACTGGGGCTGCTATATACTACCACTGGGGCTGCTGTATACTACCACTGGGGCTGCTGTATACTACCACTGGGGCTGCTGGGGCTCCTATATACTACCACTGGGGCTGCTGTATACTACCACTGGGGCTGCTGGGGCTCCTATATACTACCACTGTGGCTGCTGTATACTACCACTGGGGCTGCTGGGGATGCTATATACTACCACTGGGGCTGCTGTATACTACCACTGGGGCTGCTATATACTACCACTGGGGCTGCTTGGGCTCCTGTATACTACCACTGGGGCTGCTGGGGCTCCTATATACTAACACTGGGGCTGCTGTATACTACCACTGGGGCTGCTGGGGATGCTATATACTACCACTGGGGCTGCTGGGGATGCTATATACTACCACTGGGGATGCTATATAGTACCACTGGGGATGCTATATACTACCACTGGGGCTGCTGTATACTACCACTGGGGCTGCTGTATACTACCACTGGGGAGGCCTGTATACTACCACTGGGGAGGCCTGTATACCACACTGCTGGGGGCTGTATACCTGTGCTGGGGTCCACCCTCGGCTTATACACGAGTCAATAGGTTTTTCCAGATTTTTGGGGCAAAAGTAGGGGGGTCGGCTTATACACGGGTCGGCTTATACACGAGTATATACGGTATATAACCCTTGCACAATAAAAAACTTTAGAATTCACTCATCAGAAAGACCAGTGCCTGTGTCTTTGTTTTGAGCGTCTAGAACAGATTGTACTGGTGCCAATCCATTTCTTGATCAGTCTTACCTGGTTAGATTGAATATCTCTACGTCCACATTTGGAGGCCCCAGCGAGATTAATACTTTCCATTTTACGTTTGACTCGGATTGAACAAGGTTGCCCATCCCGAAAGGAGGAGTGCAAAACCGCGGTAAGAGAGCCATTGACTCACAAAAAGTACTTTTCTTTCCGGGAGGGGTGAGACGTGTCAATCTGAGGGGAACAGAAAAGGGAAACTCGATATTCTCAGGTAAACTGATCTAAATTGTTTTCTTCTACTTTTCTACTTTCTTCTATTCTACTTTTCTACTTTGTTTTCTACTTTTCTACTTTGTTTTCTAATTTTCTACTTTGTTTTCAAATTTTTTTGTTTGTTGTCTTATTTGTTATTTGTATTTGTATTTGTTGTTTGGTTTATTTTTTTGGGGCTGGTTGTTGCTTCATTGTTGTTGCAATTGTCTACATGTGATTTGTGTAATAAGCTGCTGATTTTGACTATTTAACTAAAATATTAGATTTAGTTAATATTAGCTGATGTTTCCTGGCTAGCTGTTGTTAGAACCAACACTTTATGTTATCCTGAAACTCAGAAGCAGTTATTAGAGGGAGAGACAGGGGGTGAGAAGTACGCAGCGCTGAGACCTTGTTGATCCCACTCTTTGCCCCCACCTTTTTTCCTCTCTCCTTGTGTGTAGGAGCTGACAGCTGGAAGTGAAATAGGAGTTTTTGGATTGTTTTCAGTCATAGAAACAGATGACTTTGATGTATGAAGAATATATAGGAATTGGTTTTGGAATTGTGTTGTATGTGCTGGTGTTTATTTATCTGCTTTAGGCAAGTTTATAGTAGATTTAGAGCAGATCGGAAGATTGAGTTTGCATTGATGCCCTAGAAGCAGAGACAAGTGGTTCGGAAGAAAAGCTAGAGGAGATTGCTGATTCTGGATTTAAAGTGCACAAGGTGAATCAGCAGAGGTCTAGCTTGGATATAGCAGGATACTGAAGACAGGGATCGCTACCCTTGACAGCTGCTATGGGAACCAGTCTCACAAAAAGGCTCACTAGATCAGAACAGATAGTGGATCCAAGTGGGTCCAAGACTTAAAATGATTAATTTAGTGAAGCAGAAAATGGAAAAAGGGCTGGTAAGGATGCAGCAAAGATTCTGAAAATAAGAGAAAATGCCAGAAGCAGGTTGTTTGGACCTGAAAGAGGCAATTTGCCCGGGAGAATGACCAGTGGATTCAGAAGCACGGATATGGTTATCAGGTGGGGTCCTGGATCAGGACATCTGATCATCACCGTCCCCTTATAAATGATTATGATGTAAAGAATGTTAAAGAAATGACATTTCTTAAGGATATATTTTTCAAGGGGTTAAGAGAGGAACTAAGAGCAGAAATAGCAAAGTGATGTGTGGAATGTTTGTACTTGACGCTTGATTAGTCATTGCCAATAATACTGGCTGCGGATGATCAGATGACAGGGGCAATACAAAAGAAAGCAAAGGATGATGTTTTGAATGTGGGAAAAGAGGACACATAAAAAGAGATTGTCCAGAAAGGAAAAAGCAGGACGCACAAGAGTTGCAATGATGAATGTTGACACATCTGATAACAGTTCAGACTAGGAACTAGGCAGCCCCCAAGGAATCCAAACGATTACTGTTTCCCCAAATGATGGACCATCAGCCTCAAAACAGTTAACCCTCCTACTGGTAAAAGTGTAGATTGTTTAATTGATACTGGGGCTAGCCGCACAAGAATACGAAAACAAGATATGCCTGAACAATACATAACAAAAAGGACAATTTTTGGGATGGGTGTCAGTGGTAAGATGAATCTTTTAAAAGAAATTAAGCCTATGACTGTGAGAATAGCCAATACTGCTGACCTGTGTGCACAGTTGCTTGTGTCTGAAAACTGTCCTGTAAATTTGATAGGTGCTGACATTTTAAATGCTATGAATGCTGTCATTACTTATGGGAAGAAAGGAATCACTGTAAAGGGTCCTTTGTCTGAAGCAACACTCACTGTAATGCTGTCTTTAATCCAGTTAGATGAGGAAAAGCTGGACACAGGCAAAGGAGATGCTGCAAGAAGTGCCGCCTGCACTATGGGTAAAAGATAAAACTGATGTTGGGTTGCTGAGAATAACACCAGTGAAAATTAAGTTGAAACCAGGTATGGTACCAGCATGTGTTAGACAATATCCCCTGAGCAGAGACCAGGATACAGCCATTTCACATCAGGTAAAAGAGTATTGGTGCAGGTTATAGGGAAATGTCGATCCCCTTAGAATACACCTCTTGTTTCCAGTAAAGAAAAAGCAAATATTAGGTCAGCCTGTTGTGTACAGAATTGTTCATGATTTATGTGAAATTAATAAATTGATGGTTATTGACTCAGCAATTGTCCCAAACCCCCATACCCTTTTGAATCAAATTCCACTAGAAGCAAAGATTCTTACAGTGATTGATTTAAGCAATGCTTACTTTTCTGTTGATGATTTTATGTTCTGTGCACCAGACAAACCAACTTGTTTATGAGAAACACTGTCTTTGTTAAAGTTTTTGTTTGAGCAGGGATGCAAGGTGGCAAAGGATAAGTTACAGGTGGCAAATTGAGGGTTGTTTTCCTTGGTCATTGCATCTCTGCACAGTCAAAGCACATTACAACTGACAGAAAGAAAGCAATCAGTCAGGCAAAAGAACCTACCACTGAAAGAGCATTGAGAACTTTCCTTGGACTGGTGGGCTACTGCAGAGAGTGGATTCCTTCAGCATCACAGAAAATGCAGCCACTATATGACATATTGGCAGCATGTAACAAAGGAACACCCTATCATGACAAAAGAAGCAAAGAGGGGTTCGAGATGCTGAAGAAGGACATTCTCTCTGCCCCAGCACTGGGAATCCCAAATTATGACCTCTCATTTTATTTGTTTTGTCATGAAGTGGGAGGGCATGCTAAGGGAGTACTGACTCAAAAGCATGGGGGAAAATATCACCCATTAGGCTATTATTCTGCCCAACTTGATATTGTGATAAAAGGAGCTCCTTCATGCATCAGAGCAGTGGCTGCTTGTGCAATTTTAAAAGAACGAGTTGCTGATTTGGTATTGGACAATAACTTAGAAAATACAGGCACCACACTCTGTGCAGGAGCTGTTGCTCCAAGCAAGAACAAATCATTTGTCAATGAACAGACTAACCAAATATGAAGTGGCCTTGTTGACACCTCCAAATGTCACCATTAAAAGATGCTCAGGGTTGAATCCAGCCACTTTATTACCAGAAATTGATGATGACTTAAAACCTTAACCTGAGCATAACTGTTTTGAGTTAATGAGTATTGAGACACAGCCATTAGCAAATGTTCAAGAGACACCAATTGATAATGCAGATTTAGAACTGTATGTAGATGGGTCCCGATTTTATGTAGATGGAGTACCACATACAGGATATGCGTTGTAACCTTGCATGAAGTTTTGAAAAGTGAGCCATTACCTTCTAGGATGTCTGCCCAGGAAGCTGAGCTAAAGGCTCTGACAGAGGCTTGTATCATGGGTGAGGGTTTGTTGACGTCCATTTTTACCAATAGCCGTTATTCTTTCGGCATCTGCCACGATTACGGCCCTATATGGAAAAGCAGACAGTTTGTGGGAGCCTCGGGGAAACCCATAAAAAACGCCGACTCAGTGGCTCAACTCCTAAGAGCACTGGAGCTGCCTAAAAAGGTTGCTGTGGTCAAGGTGCAAGCCCATACCAAGGAACGCACCAAAGAAGCTGTAGGCAATGACCGTGCTGACAAGGCTGCTAAGGCAGCGGCTTTGCGTCCCTCCCAGTGGAGCTTTACACTGTGCAAGTGTCTGGAGAGGTGGACCTTTAACTTCTTATGTGCCTGCAAGCACAGGCCTCTAAACAAGAAAAAGAAGAATGGAAAAGTGCTGATGC
Source organism: Allobates femoralis (assembly GCA_033576535.1). Taxonomy (NCBI): domain Eukaryota; kingdom Metazoa; phylum Chordata; class Amphibia; order Anura; family Aromobatidae; genus Allobates; species Allobates femoralis. The sequence goes on along the minus strand of JARQOC010000002.1, from coordinate 270,108,584 downwards.
CCGAGAAGAGGATGGTCTATGGAAGGTAGGTATTAAAATTGCCTCCCTAGAGCACTATATTCCATGATGTGTGCTCTCTCACACGGGCCAACTCATCAATCAAAGGACGCAATGGCAAAACAGGTAAAATACCACTGGGTGACTCCAGGATTCCATTACACTGCTGCTAAGTACATACAGGGTTGTGTATTCTGTGCATGCCATAACACTGGAAAAACGGTTAAGGTGCCACAAAAGTGTACGCCACGGTCACTCTATCCATTTCAGCGTCTGCGGATTGATTTTGTTCAGCTCCCAAAGGTAGGCACCTATGAATATGTGTTGGTCTGCACAGACCTATTCTCTGGATGGCCAGAAGCATGGCCCACTGCCAAGGCCACTGCCCGAACTGTTGTCAAGAAATTACTATCTGAGGTTGTGTGTAGATATGGGGTACCAGAAGTGATAGAAAGTGACAGGGGAAGTCATTTCACCTCACAGATCTGTCAGGAGGTTTTGCAAGCTCTAGGAATAGAGCAGGCTTTCCACTGTCCTTATAGGCCCCAAAGTTCTGGAAGGGTAGAGCGTCTAAACGGGACTCTAAAGTTGAAAGTTCAAAAGGTCATGGCAGAGACAGGGAAACCATGGACTGAATGTCTTCCAATAGCACTATACTCTGTAAGGGTTACCCCAAATAAGAAGACAGGCTTAAGCCCTTATGAGATACTGTTTGGGGAGCCACCAAAGACAGGATTGTATTTTCCTCAGCATTGCAAACCTTACATTCTGACATGACAGCTTATGTGGGAGCTTTACAAGGTGTATTGCATCAAATTCATAAACGTGTTCTCAGTTCAATTGCAGATCCCTCCTCCTTGGAAGGTACACACTCTCTAAAGCCAGGAGATTGGGTGACAATAAAGAAACACGTGAGGAAAAGCTTGGAACCTAGATTTGAAGGTCCATACCAAGTTCAGCTCACTACACCAACCTCAGTGAAATTAGAAGGAAAGACCATCTGGATCCATGCATCCCACTGCAAGAAGTTTCATAAAGACTAAAAGAATGATCATGGGGGAGTATTGCTTGTTGTTCTTATTCGTTTATAAAGCTTTATTACTAAAAACAGTAGAAGGAAATGATACACCATAGCAGTGGGAACGGGGAGTGTTACAGCAACAGGAAGTGGCTGAAAGGAGTGGTTTGCTAAAGGATGAGGGGTCACCAAAACAATGGGATAATACGTTTGTGAGATATCATGAGTATATAGTAAAGGCCCGAAATCTCTCTAATTGTTGGATATGCTCACATGCACCTATTGCAGCTAAAACTATGCCTTATTTTGTAACCCCTGTTTCAGAGAAGGAGCTAATGGGTTCACACTGTTGGACAATGCTTGCCTTAAATTTAGATGAAAGACAAAGTAAAGCTTCTGCGCCCCTCCCTATAACAGGATGGACAACACCACCTTGTCTTCAGTTTAATTTAACCTCAATGACAGGGGGCCAAGATAGTGGAGCAAGCAAAATATTTGAAGTCAGGGAGTATGATGGAAGTTGGGGAACCCAGGAAGCAGGTGAAAGGTACCTGGGTAATATACCCACACACCATTAAGTCCTTAAATTTGTTTAAAGGGGTGGATGGATAACAGGAATTATTCATTTTGTGATCCAAGGGGCATTTATAATATTAAAATTGCAGTACTGGTGAAATTGTTTGTGTTGCTAGTAAAGAAAATTCTGGGAGCTAATTGTAACTGTTTTTCAGGTAAATACAAAGTGAAAGAGACTAAAGATAAGGATACTGACTCCCTACATACTTAAGTACTCATGACCCTGACTACCACAAAAGGATGCAAGTGTATACTCTGCGACAGAGAAACTTTGACAGAGATGGCTGACTGCACCCACTGTGGAAATCCCTTGGAGCTGTCTCCTCCACCAGTGCAACAAGAAAATGAGAACTATAATACTGTGTGAACCACACATGCATTTAAACATGAGCAATTATAGTCATTAGACATATATATGAAGTAAAAGATATGATAACCTATAATATATTATATATCAATCCCCTCTGATTTTTAAGGGTTAGAAGAAATAGGGAACAGAAAGGGCCGGCCAACAGGGTCTGTCTGAATGGTAGTACCCCATAATATACTTAGGAAAAGCCTAGTTATTGTGAAAGTAGGACAACTCTGCGACCTTGGGCAGGCAGGGAGAGGTGAGGAATAGAAATGATAAAAAGAGGGGAGTTGTTAAAGTAGGTATCTTATACAGACTATGGTCAGCCATTTTGTCTCATTAGTCAGACAAAATGTCTTTGTGTTATCATATTCTATTCTATTTCTTCACTCTTGGACAAGTGACCAATCTACCAGACGCAGTAAACAATATAACAAAACCCAGATGTAGTTCTCAGAAAAACAGGAACTTAGGATAAAGTTAGATTCTGGGAATTGTACTGGTGGTCAAGGCCAAAGTGGCCTCATGAATGTATAAGCCAGCCAAATTTATAAGTAATTGTTTAAGACTTCACAAATCACTGTCAAACCTGTTTTTCTGTATTTGTGTCCAAAAATCCCCCACTATTGTGTAACCATTATGTAATATTATCACATCACGTATTACTCTATTTTTAGAAATCTCTAATGTCTATATAACCCTTGCACAATAAAAAACTTTAGAATTCACTCATCAGAAAGACCAGTGCCTGTGTCTTTGTTTTGAGCGTCTAGAACAGATTGTACTGGTGCCAATCCATTTCTTGATCAGTCTTACCTGGTTAGATTGAATATCTCTACGTCCACAAGGGATAGGAAGATACCATGTTCCTATGGAGGAGAGAAGACCATGCAGAGGTGAATCGATCAATGTAATAATTTGCCTGTGCTCTCAGCCTCACAGTAACAGTACACATTATGCATCATCATACAACAGGAGATCACAGTGTGTATTTGCATCGGCTTATCTGCTTGATGACATGATTGCTATTTCAAGCCTGGACCCCTTGTCACATAGGATGGTATATTAGGGATGGGATTGTATGTGTGAGCATGGGGCTGGCGGTCACGCCCCCTGCCATGCCCCCTCCTTATACAGAAATGTGAGGGGGTTGGAATGTAGGATGATCCTTCAGCTCTCAGCACCCACACCCTTGAGACACCTTCTCTTCTCGGCAACAGCATGAGACTGTCATCTGAAAATTCTCTGTCCCATGAGGTGGCGGACAGAGCTGAGGAGCAGGTATGATTTTATGGATTTGTCTCATTCAAGATATACTTTAGTGTTGACATGGTCAAATTAAGAATTTAATAATAATAATAATAATATTTATTCATTTATATAGCTCCATTAATTCCATAGCACTTTACATACATGAGTAATGCTGTCTCTCTTGGAGCTCACAATCTAAATATCCTATCAGTATATGTCTTTACAATGTGGGAGGAAACCAGAGTGCCCAGAGGAAACCCATGCAAACACAGGGAGAACATACAAACTCCTTGCAGATGTTGTCCTTCGTGTCCTTGGTGGGAATTAAACCCAGGACCTCAAGACCCCAGTGCTGCAAAGGCTGCAGTGCTAACCACTTGAGCCACCATGCTGCCCATAACAAAAATGGGTGTCAGCTTCAGAGAAGATCTCTGGTTAATAAATTGCTGTGTTGCTACATAGTTCCCAGACAGACTGTGTTACTATTTACAATATCTATTATATAATTGCCGTAGCGACTTCCGTCGCGACCGACGCTACTTCCTGTGGCTATGTTCGCGTAGCTCGGAACTTTCTCCAGGACTCTGTCCGGGGCCGCGCAAAGCGGGCATTGCGAGTCGTTGCCCCGCGAACAAAGCCACAGCATGGGGCTGTAGTGTACACCGCTATGGTATACTACAGCCCCATGCCCATACGCCTGTTCCACCCCTAAGCCCCTACCCCTAAGCCCCGCCGCATCCCGCCGAAGCCCGCCGCTTCCTAAGCTCCCGCTGCTGTCGCTACCCCCACCCCCTAACCCCCGCCGCCCCTAAGCCCCTACCCCCTAAGCCCCCCGCATCCTAAGCCCCCGCCGATACCCCCTAAGCCAAGCCCCTACCCCCTAAGCCACGCCGCATCCTAAGCCCCCGCCGATACCGCCGCCTCCTAAGCCCCTACTCCCTAAGCCCTAACCCACGCCGCATCCTAAGCCCCCGCCGATACCCCCTAAGCCCCGCCTCCTCCTAAGCCCCTATCCCCTAAGCTCCGCCGCATCCTAAGCCCCGCCGCCTCCTAAGCCCCTACCCCCTAAGCCCCTATCCCCTAAGCCCCTACCCCCTAAGCCCCGCCGCATCATAAATCCCCGCCGATACCCCCTAAGCCCCGCCGCCTCCTAAGCCGTTGCCGCCCCTAAGCCCCTACCCCCTAAGCCCTGCCGCATCCTAAGCCCCCGCCGATACCCCCTAAGCCCCGCCGCCTCCTAAGCCCCTACCCTCTAAGCCCCGCCGCCTCCTAAGCCCCTACCCCCTAAGCCCCTACCCCCTAAGCCCCTACCCCCTAAGCCCCGCCGCCTCCTAAGCCCTCGCCACCCCTAAGCCCCTACCCCCTAAGCCCCGCCGCCCCCGCCGATACCCCTAAGCCCCGCCGCCTCCTAAGCGCCGATACCCCCTAAGCCCCGCCGCCTACTAAGCCCCTACCCCTAAGCCCCGCCGCATCCTAAGCCCCCGCCGATACCCCCTAAGCCCCGCCGCCTTCTAAGCCCCTACCCCCTAAGCCCCGCCGCATCCTAAATCCCCCGCCGCCTCCTAAGTCCCTACCCCCTAAGCTCCGCCGCATCCTAAGCCCCGCCGCCTCCTAAGCCCCTACCCCCTAAGCCCCGCCGCATCCTAAATCCCCGCCGATACCCTCTAAGCCCTGCCGCCTCCTAAGCCCTCGCCGCCCCTAAGCCCCTACCCCCTAAGCCCCGCCGCATCCTAAGCCCCCGCCGATACCCCCTAAGCCCCGCCGCCTCCTAAGCCCCTACCCCCTAAGCCCCGCCGCATCCTAAGCCCCCGCTGATACCCCCTAAGCCCCGCCGCCTACCCCCTAAGGCCCGCCGCATCCTAAGCCTCTACCCCCTAAGCCCCGCCGCCTCCTAAGCTCCCGCCGCTGTCCCCGCCGCTGTCTCTACCCCCTAAGGCGCTACACCCTAAGCCCCCGCCGTCCCCTAACCCACCGCCGCCGATCACTTACATGTCTTCTTCTTCATCTCATCGTCCGTCCGATCCACAAGTCCTCCGTCCGGCCAGGCGTCCTCTTCGTCCGGCCCCGGGGGTCTTCTCTCTTCTTTCTGCCATCTCCGGCTCCGACGTCCTCTTCACTTCTCATTGCGATAGAATGGACGAAAAATCCTCCATTCTATGTCTATGAGAAGTGAGGCGCTCTTCTGATTGGTCGCTGTCTACTGCCGCCAGCCAATCAGAATGGCGCCTCACTTCCCATAGACATAGAATGGACGAAAATTCTTCCATTCTATCTCTATGGCAAGTGAGGCGGAATTCTGATTGGTCGCTGTGTGCTAACGCCGACCAATCAGAAGAGCGCCTCACTTCCCATAGACATACATAGCGGTGTGTCGGCGATTTTCCCCTGGTTCTATTTTCCGGCCATAAAATCGCCGACACACCGCTATGTATGTCTATGGGAAGTGAGGCGCGATTCTGATTGGTCGCTGTGTGCTAACGGCGACCAATCAGAATTGCGGCGCACTTCCCATAGACATAGAATGGACAAAAATCGTCCATTCTATGTCTATGGGAAGTGCGCCGCAATTCTGATTGGTCGCCGTTAGCACACAGCGACCAATCGGAATCGCTCCTCACTTCCCATAGACATACATAGCGGTGTGTCGGCGATTTTATGGCCGTGCCCCTGGTTCTATTTTCGGCCAGGGGACTCGGCTCTGATCCGTTGTTCCACGGGGCCGGAAACTCGCAATGAGCGCTTGGCGGACATTGCTCGCGCCTTACCAACGACTCGCAATCATTGCGAGTCGTTGCTGATACGCTATCTATCGCCGCGAAGCGCTCATTGCGAGTTTCCGGCCCCGTCGAACTACCGACCAGAGCCGAGTCCCCTGCCCGAAAATAGAACCAGGAGCACGGCCATAAAATCGCCGACACACCGCTATGTATGTCTATGGCAAGTGAGGCGCTCTTCTGATTGCTCGCTGTGTGCTAACGCCGACCAATCAGAATTCCGCCTCACTTCCCATAGACATACATTAGCGGTGTCTCGCTAAATATATGCCCGGCCTTCTGGTTCTATTTTCGGCCACGGGGCTCGGCTATTGCCGGTCCAAACAATTTTTTCCTGTATTTATGTATCTTTTTTTTAATCTATTTTTCTATCTCTATTCTTACATAGGTAGATCGATAGATAGATAGATAAGAACAAAGATAGAAAAATAGATACAAATAAAGATAGATAAATAGAGAAAAATAATTTTTTCGAGCGGAAATACCCGAGCCCCCTGCCCGAAAATAGAACCAGAAGGCCGGCCATATATTTAACGAGACACCGCTAATGTATGTCTATGGCAAGTGAGGCGGAATTCTGATTGGTCGGCGTTAGCACACAGCGACCAATCAGAAGAGCGCCTCACTTCCCATAGACATACATAGCGGTGTGTCGGCGATTTTATGGCCGGGCCCCTGGTTCTATTTTCCCCCATAAAATCGCCGACACACCGCTGTGTATGTCTATGGGAAGTCAGCCGCTCTTCTGATTGGTCGCTGTGTGCTAACGGCGACCAATCAGAATTGCGGCGCACTTCCCATAGACATAGAATGGACGATTTTTGTCCATTCTATGTCTTGGGATATTGAAAGTGCCCCCATGAGTGAGTTTGCTGGTTCTAGGTGATGCAAGACTGTGAATTGACACTGATATGTACATTAATATATAGCTATCTGATAACTATTACTACATAGGAGCACCCTTATATACTGTAGTTTGCTATTGTATGGTATTTTTGTAGAAATTTTAAATTTTTAAACAGTATTGCCTATTATTATTATGGTACCTTGACAGATGTATTTAATCTCAATTTAGAATATTAATAAATAAAGATAATTAATTGTTAAAGAGATAGTAGTTTCATTTATCTTCCGTTGGATTGATGGGAGATTTTGGTTTTATCTATATATGAATGAAACCTCAGATAATTGGACAGTTGATTGTATTTAACTAGTAGTAGTATTAGTATTGGATCTTCCCGAGGTATTTTTACTTAGTCGGGTTAGACTTAATTTAGGATTAGAATAGAATTTAGTTTAAAGTTAGGATAATTAAAGTTTTTTCCATAGACTGTAAACTGTTAGATTCTCTTATGACATGTCCTAGAAAAAAACAGATATTTTATGATTACCGCCATACACTAATTCACACACATTACCTAGAATATCTCAGCTATGTCACTTAAATTTATGACTAAAAATGTCAATGGCCTGAATACCCCTCAACGTTGTTATCGTACCTGGAATTTGATTAAAGACAATAAAGCCTTCAAGAGACTAAATTCTCTTCTATAAATCCCCCTAAATTCGTTCACAAAGATTTCCAAAATATTTTCCTTGTAAATAATGTAAAGAAAAAATGGGGAGTAGGCCTCCTAATTAAAAACACAGTCCAATTGGAACAAATTTATCATTTAGATGACCCAGAAGGGAGATACATCATTTTAGTATGTAAATTGAATTACCAAATTTTTACATTAGCTAATGTTTATGTTCCTAATAAGGGCCAAATTACTTTTTTAACAAGATATTACGCATCATTAACCAACAAAAAAAAGGCGAATGAATAATCTTCGGAGATTTTAATATAGTTCCCAACCCATCTCTAGATTCCTCATCCAAATCCAGCCGGCATTCTTCTTCCTTAGACACATGGATGATCAAAAATGATATATATGATGTTTTTAGATGTCTCCATGCTTCTTCTATTGAATTTACTTATTACTCCGGAACTCATAATTCCTACGCCAGGATTGATTTGGTCCTTACTAATAGATTTTCTCTCCCTAAGTTTAAAACCATTAAAATAGCCCCTTGAACCTGGTCAGACCATTCACCAGTCATTTTTGAAATTGGTAGAGTCCAGATGTCCCTTTCAGAAAGATTGTGGAGGAATAATAGCTTCCTCTACAACCACCCAAGTTATAAATCAGAAATTCAGACTACTATTAGAAACTACTTCAAAGAAAATGACATAGACAAAATTTCCATACTCACGCTTTGGTCTGCGTTTAAGGTGGTGCTAAGAGGAAAACTTATTCAGCTAAACTCAAGACTTAATAAGACCAACAGGGATAAAACCGATACCCTAGTTAAAGACATACATACTCTTGAAAAAAAACAATTTGCCCACCCCTCAGTGGATTACTCTACTCAAATATTGCACTTAAGAACAAACTTTAGATCACTATTGACTGCTGAATACGATAAAATTATCCAGTCGATTAAAGCTAAGTATTATTTTTCTGATGTCAGACCCTCAAAATTTTTTGCGGCTAAATAAAACATCAAAAAATAAAATCAAGAATTCAAGAGATAGACATTCCTCTGGCCTAGTTGTTAAACACTCCGACGACATAGTGAAAGTCTTTGAAAAATTTATTCCCTTTAACTTTATAATCTTAAAGAAGACCCCAACTCATCCATTCCTCCTGAGGAAGCGCAGGGAAGCGCAACATTACATGATTGGTTGGTAACTTTGACTGTACTGGGCATGCGCTCAGTTTTTCTATGCATCCTATGCAGCTTACACATACTGTGTGAGCATGGACACGCCCCCTGCATGTGCGTTAGTTGATTCCTGCACTGGAATTGATATGCTGATATCCTGGGTTCGGCTAGAAGGTTGTATATCGCTGGTTGATGGTGATCATGGGGATAGTTATAAGGATTAGATAGAAGGATTGGATGATTGTAATGTGATGTTGCGCTTCCCTGTGGGGATGACAGGTGAACGCTTGATTGGCCATGTAGGATGATATTACAGAGGGTAATAAGATCTGAGATAAGCTGATGGAAGTTGGTGACTGTAACTGACCCCTGATCGCCTCTCTGAAGTGTAATATTTATGTTTATAATGGTTGGTATGACTACTGGGTCAGCGTGTTCCTGATTGGTCACTTGTATTAACTGTTTATATACCTCTCTATTGAATAGACAAGTTTTGGACTGTGATATAATGTTTATTATGATGTATGACTTGTATAGACAGGTAGGGGAACCATAGTTATCACTTTGTATATTTTTATTATGTGATTTGTGATGTATCTTGATGTTTTATATTTTGATTGTTGGACAATGTTGGTGATTGGTGAACACTTGATTAAGGGTGGGGTAGAGCACTATTTAAGGAGGTCATTTTTATAACATTCTAAGCTTGATAAAGACCACATGAGTGGTCAAAATGTCACTTGTACATGACCATGGAATAAAGAACACAAAGAGAATTTGCACCATCTAAAGGTCTGTGGCGCTGTCCGTTTCTTGTTTTGATAGGTATTGAAGACCTTCCTAAACAGCTTCGATTTATAATCTCGCACATACTTTTAACAGCGAAAACCACCATAGCAGTTAGATGGAATAATATTGAACCGCCAACTCCAATGGAATTAATCGAACAAGTAGTTCAACATGGTATCTTTGAATACAACAACTCTATAAGAAATAATACTTTTTTAAAGTTTTTAGAACATTGGAAACTATGGATAGTTAAATTTTCTCCCATTTTAATGAACAAGGCCTAGTGGCATTATTTAGTGAAACAATTGTGACGTAACCGTTAAATGATTGTTTTTTTTTGTTTTTGTTATTTTTTTACTTTGTATATTTCTAGCTTTATTGCGTTTTCCTTTTTAATCTGTACCACTTGGTGTAGTGTGGTATTTAAATTTGTGGGATTGATTTTCCCACATTTATTCTTCTGTCTAATGATTGTATAGTTTATATTTCTATGTATAATAGGCATAACCTACTGTAAATTCCATATTTTTGTAATTTTTATCTTTTGTGTATGTGTACATCCCCTCCCCACCTCCCCTCTACCTTCATTTATGCACCCTCCCTTTCCTCTCCCTATTTCTAAAAAAAAATTTCAATAAACATATTTGGCAATATAGAGATGCTCTACCACTTTGTATCACTGGAAGGCTCCATGCCCAGAGATGTGTGCTGCCATTGGAAATGCACAAAGCCTTATAATAAGGTCAATCTTGCCATTGGCCCCCTGGACTCTCAGGTTCTGAGTGGTAGCCCAGATTCCCCTCATTATAATATGCCCATTATGTCACTGCTGTCACAGAGACATTAAAAAGCTAGACTGTAGTTTGGCAAAATGTATGTGAGTAAGCCAAAATCCTTCTAGCAAAGCATCTTGTGGACACATGTGGCCAAGATAGAGATTTTTGTTACAGCAAATTATTCTACTGTTTACCGAAAATAAAGTTAGGCCTACAAAGAAAGAACAGAATACCTACGGAGGTTCAAAGATGTTTTTGGACTGTTTTTGCTGCTTCTGGCACTGGGTGCCTTGACTGTGTGCAAGGAATTATGAAATCTGAAGAATGCCAAAGGATTTTGGGTTATAATGTAGTACCCATTGTTAGAGAGCTGAGTTTACGTTCTAGAACATGGGTCTTCCAGCAGCACAACAACCTCAAATATACTTCAAGAAGAACCCATAAATGGATGGAAACAAATTGCTGAAGAGGACTGAAGTGCCAAGCAATGATAAGAGAAAAAACAATTCCTTTGAACACATTATTCTAGATTAAATACAGCCATGTGTTTTGTAACACCATTAAATCCTGAGTCTTCTATAACCACTCCATGAATAATATATTAAGCAAAACAGTACAAAGGAGTGTATATCTAAAACATCAGTATTTATTACATACTAGCTGTGAGCCCGATGCAAATGCATCGGGATTCTAGAATGTGCATTAATTTGATTATAGTAGTTATAGCTGGTGTGAGGACTTTTCGGGGGGGTGTGAATAGTTTTTGGGGAGTCCCATACTTTTTTTGGGGGGTCCCATACTTTTTTGGGGGGGGTCACATACTTTTTTGGGGGGGTCACATACTTTTTTGGGGGGGTCACATACTTTTTTGGGGGGGTCACATACTTTTTTTGGGGGGTCACATACTTTTTTTGGGGGGTCACATACTTTTTTTGGGGGGTCACATACTTTTTTTGGGGGGGGTCACATACTTTTTTTGGGGGGTCACATACTTTTTTTGGGGGGGTCACATACTTTTTTTGGGTGGTCACATACTTTTTTTGGGGGGGGTCACATACTTTTTTGGGGGGGTCACATACTTTTTTTGGGGGGTCACATACTTTTTTTGGGGGGGTCACATACTTTTTTTGGGGGTGCAATACTTTTTTTGGGGGGTCTAATACTTTTGGGTGGGGGGTCCAATACTTTTGGGGGGGGGTCCAATACTTTTTGGGGCGCGTTCAATACTTATTGGGGCTGAGTGCTCGCAATGGCCGCTTATTATTAGCATTAATCTTATTATTATTAGCATTAATAGCATAATTATTAGCATTAATAGCATAATTATTAGCATTATTAGCATTATTATTAGCATTAATAGCATAATTATTAGCATTAATATCATTATTATTAGCAGTAATATAATTATTATTAGATTTTTTTTTTAATTATTATTTTTTGTAATATTTTATAATTTTTATTTTTTTTTTTAATTATTTTTTTTATAATTTTTTAATTATTTTTAAATAATTTTATTATAAAATTTATTATTTATTTTAAGTGAGACACAGTTCTCCTTCTGGTCCGCTAAAAGGGCTGGGCTGATTAGCATATATTTATTTTTTTTATTATTATTTTTATTTAATTTTTTATTATTTTTTTATTATTATTTTTTATTATTTTTTAATTCTTTTTAAATTCTTTTATTTATTATTTAATTTATTATTTATTTTAAGTGAGACACAGTTCTCATTGTGGTCCGCCAAAAGGGCTGAGCTGATTAGCATATATTTATTTTTTTATTATTATTTTTATTTAATTTTTTATTATTTTTTTATTATTATTTTTTATTATTTTTTAATTCTTTTTAAATTATTTTATTTATTATTTAATTTATTATTTATTTTAAGTGAGACACAGTTCTCATTGTGGTCCGCCAAAAGGGCTGAGCTGATTAGCATATATTTATTTTTTTTATTATTATTTTAATTTAATTTTTTATTATTTTTTTATTATTTTTTAATTCTTTTTAAATTATTTTATTTATTATTTAATTTATTATTTATTTTAAGTGAGACACAGTTCTCATTGTGGTCCGGCAAAAGGGCTGAGCTGATTAGCATATATTTATTTTTTTTATTATTATTTTTATTTAATTTTTTATTATTTTTTTATTATTATTTTTTATTATTTTTTAATTCTTTTTAAATTATTTTATTTATTATTTATTTTATTATTTATTTTAAGTGAGACAGAGTTCTCATTGTGGTCCGCCAAAATGGCTGAGCTGATTAGCATATATTTTATTTTTTTATTATTATTTTTATTTAATTTTTTATTATTTTTTTATTATTATTTTTTATTATTTTTTAATTCTTTTTAAATTATTTTATTTATTATTTAATTTATTATTTATGTTAAGTGAGACAGTTCTCATTCAGGTCCGCTATTTTTCGCATTGACATACATTAGCGGTGTGTCGGCGATTTTATGGCCGGCCACCTGGTTCTATTTGTCGGCCGTAAAATCGCGGACACACCGCTAATACATGTCTATGGGCAGTGAGCCCGATTTCGGATTGGCCGCCGACCAATCAGAATTCGAGCTCAATGAGGGGCTCTTCTGATTGGCTGAGGGCAGTACACAGCGACCAATCAGAAGAGCCGCTCATATCTCATTGAGATACAATGGCGGATTTGTCGTCCATTGTACCTGAATGAGAAGAGAAGAGGACGTCGGAGCTGGAAGAAGACAGAAGATCCCCGGGGCCGGACGAAGAGGACGCCTGGCCGGACGAAGAGGACGCCTGGCCGGACGGACGATCAGATGACTAAGAAGACATGTAAGTATGTGCGGACATGGGGGGGGCTGTGTGGACATTAGTGGGGGTCGGCTGTGCGGACATGGGGGGTTTTTCGGACATTGATGGGGGCGGGCTGTGCGGGCATGGGGGTGGGCTGTGCGGGCATGGGGGTCGGCTGTGCGGGCATGGGGGTCGGCTGTGCGGACATGGGGGTGGGCTGTGCGGACATGGGGGTCGGCTGTGCGGGCATGGGGGTCGGCTGTGCGGGCATGGGGGTCGGCTGTGCGGGCATGGGGGTCGGCTGTGCGGGCATGGGGGTCGGCTGTGCGGACAGGGGGGTGGGCTGTGCGGACATTGATGTGGGCGGGCTGTGCGGACATGGGGGTGGGCTGTGCGGACATGGGGGTGGGCTGTGCGGGCATGGGGGTCGGCTGTGCGGACATGGGGGTGGGCTGTGTGGACATTGATGGGGCGGGCTGTGCAGACATGGGGGTGGGCTGTGCGGGCATGGGGGTCGGCTGTGCGGGCATGGGGGTCGGCTGTGCGGGCATGGGGGTCGGCTGTGCGGACAGGGGGGTGGGCTGTGCGGACATTGATGTAGGCGGGCTGTGCGGACATTGCTGGGGGTGGGCTGTGCGGACATGGGGGTCGGCTGTGCGGACATGGGGGTCGGCTGTGGGGACATTGATGGGGGCGGGCTGTGCGGACATGGGGGGGCGAATTGTGTGTAGCGGGGAGCGGAGGCGGCAATGCCGCCTCGGCTCCATGGTCCCCGGGGAGCGAATTGCGGCTCAGGCAGCGACTCGCAATGGCCTCGCGGCCATTGCTCGCGCTACCTGAGCGGTAAATCGCTAAGGTTGTAGCCGGGGCTGTGGATGGATTTTGGGCCAGCGGCTCGCAGTGGCCGCTTCGCGGCCATTGCTCGCCCTGGGCCAGCGACTCGCAATGGCCTCGCGGCCATTGCTCGCGCAGCATTGGGCGCTTCGCGCCCAATGTTAAATTCGTATCCACATGACCACGCCGGAAGTAGCGCGCGGAGGGGCGCTTTTCCGATTCGCGATTATATAATAGATACAATTTTTAATTACACATAAAGATATACCGGTAAGTTTACAATAACAAGACATAAGCAGAGGTAAAAATAAGAGTAGTTACACAGGGAGTTTCCGAGAGAATAAGGTAATTACATAGGTAGTTGATGACAAAAACTCCCTAGTATTAAGGAATGTTCTATGTTCAAATGCAAATAGTGCACATAGCTACCTCGTAAATTGTGGTGCCAAATTATTGCTACAAGTAATAAAATTATCACTACCCTATAAAGTATAGATACAGAATAGGTAAATAAATCCAAAGTCTAGCAGATACTACGACATACTCAATGTAAAGCATTGGCAGTGTCAGTGACTGATTAATATTGCCCCATAGTGTGTGGATGCAGTATTGCAGATAGATCAGACAAGAATAAAATCAACTTCTATTATAAATTGTCGCTTACCCATGCAAAATGCAACCCAACAAGAAATCACCCGTTGCATAGACTAGCTCCAATGCGCAATGGCTTTCGTCTTCAGAGAGATGTGGCCAGCAATGAGTCTGGATCTAATTCCCATTAAAAAAATGTGGAAACTTAAAATTGCTGTTGGGAGAAGGCACCCTTCAAATATGAGAGACCTGGAGCAGTTTGCAAAAGAAAAGTGGTCCAAATTTCCAGTTGAGAGGTGTAAGAAGCTTCCTGAAAGTTATAGGAAGCAATTGATTGCAGTCATTTATTCCAAAGCTCGTGCAATCATATTTTTTCAGTTATTTTGTAGCTCATTTTGGGGTTTTTATTTGTGAAATTATTTCCGATTAGCTTTTTTTATTGTTCAGTTTTTTGGTGTGGCTTTAATACACCAGAGAAAATAAGCATGTGTAAAACAAAATGTGTAATTGCAACAATTTTTTGGGAGGAATACTTCATTTTATGGCACGATTTCAAGGGTACCAACACTTTGGCTATGCCTGTATATAACAAGGGGCTATTCTATAAAATATGGGATTGATAGCTCAGTGTCTATCGTTTACTGTGGTCTGTCTGTATAAATAGGCAAATAAGCGGCTGCCCATTAGTAATAGTTTACCAGTTGGAGGTAATTTAGGTTTGCCAGTCCGTCCATCTAAACATACCCCCTTATAATGTAGATACAGAATAAATATTCACATCCAGTAACTTATAGTGGAAATCTTCTCTAATTTCAGCCTTTTTCATCTTTTAAGACCTTCACGTTGTAAGGAGGTAGACTTGCAATCACACCTCTCCCTGAAGACATCAATGGCATTGTGGTATTGCCATGTTAATTATGTCCTATGTAACACTCAATGGGGCGAGCATTTGGGAGTGGACTGACTGGGTCAAAGCACCAATCTCAACCTGGAGGAGCGTACCCGAGCGGCTACCGAGTCTTCTCTAGAGCACCAAATAGAGAGGTTAGGCTTGTGCTGGTAAGTATCAGCCATCACATAATTGGCGTGCCATTACATTGTAATGTCCTTTTTCCCACCCCTATTTCAAACACTTTATTGAAAACAAAAGGAATATTTACCTCACCATATGATTTTCTGTGACTTTACGTCACCAAGTTGCTGGTGCATATATGCTAGCATGATGTCGTTATTGCTCCCACACCAGCTGAATCACAGAGAAGGAAAAATAAGCTCCCCTTTAGTTACATTGTCATTTTCTATTGCCAGCAGCGGAACTTCAGGAACACTCCCCGCCTAGTGATAAGCATGGAGGTGAACAAAATACTATAATGAAGGCAGTCTGGCCATGGGCTCAGATTGCTGTCATTATATTATGCCCTTGACTGAACTGTATAGTGATGTTGACCACAGTGGGGTCACTGAAGTATATGATGCATGATATGGCTGCTGCGGTTAACATAAGAGGAGGAACTTCCAACTACTATCATTTGCAAAAGACTGCTCTGCAAAAAAGGTAAGTTGTGCCACCGCCCAACACTTATCTATGTATAATAATGTTCTGACATCAGAGTTCATGTACAATATATATGTTCTTTATAGAAAGTTGAAGAGATATTTTCCATTGACGTGTGCTATGTATGTGAATCAGTAATAGAACATGTATAATGGTGAAAGATTGGTAATTGAAATATGATATGAATCCTGTTTTGCCTTTCAGCTTTGTTCGTCATTGTGACCTAGATGGGGAATTTTGAAGCTCACATTCCTAAAAAGCTTTACATAAAACATGATTTATTACAAAAAATGCTTTATGTTCCCTTAACACAGAACAGTAAATAGATATATCAGTGGACAAAAATGCAGACAAAAATAATCTGCTCAGATTTCTGCTTTTTTCACTTTAATAACTGATGGAGAATGAACCTGACATTTTACAATTCTAAGGCCGGCTTCACACCACGATTCTTGTGATCCGGGGTTGTCTGGTGTGAATCGGACAGCCCTGGATCCGATTTCAGCCCCATAGTATTCCTATGGGGCCGGATGGGGCTGGATAGAATTGTTTTGCCATCCGGTTTCCATCTGTCATGGAGGATCTGGGAGAATTCAGGTTTTTGTCCCGGACACAAAATCGCAGCTTGCAGCGATTTTTTGTCCAGGGCAAAAATCTGAACAAAACGGATTCTCCCGGATCCGGCGCCGCATAACATGGGAGTCTCTGGCGCCGGATCACGCCAGATCCAACAGAAAATTGGTCCGGCTCCGGACGCCGAGTGCTGAGTCTCAGTGCCGTCCGGCGCTGTCCTTCACCACCGTGGAGAGCTCCCCACTGACATTTCAGGACTGCAGCTAGCTCCCGCTAGCCACCATTTTGACATTTCAGCAGGGACAGCTCCTGAAATCTGCGCTCTGCCAATTCCGTCAGAAAACAGGACCTATTTGCCCTCCAGTTCTTTTCTGTCCGGGGCTGTCAGATTCTGTCTGGTGTTTCTTACAAAACACCGGATAGAACCTGAGAGAGGAAAAGCGTGGTGTGAAGTCAGCCTAACATTATATCCATTTATATAAAACATTGCAAAGGAGCAAAGGACATACTTTATGATAGGGATCTCTCTAACACTCATTTCCTTGTGACACAGAGCCAGGGGCTTGGCAGGGGCGCAGAGCAGAAACTATCTGCCCAGCCAGCTTTATACTGTGTCTTCAAATATGCCAGCTGCCATCCCAGCTGTATCACTGAATAGCAGACACAGACATGTAGCATGCTGTGCCATCATATTGTATATAGGGAGCAGAGGTACCACCGTAACATATGTAGAAGCTGTGGTCCTTGACGTTCAAAGGACTCAAATATCTGTTTGCTGATTTGTAAGGCATTTTTACTCTCTTAATCCGATGAACTTGCCTGGCAGAAACCTTCCTCATTCTGCATTTAACTGCATGAACACGTCTGTGCTCAGAATCAGCCGCAAATCTCTTCACAGTACAATGATCACGCTTATGTTTTTGTGCAATATTTAATGTTGTCATCCCTTGTCCAAGGCATTGCACTATTTGTTGCTTTTTGACAGTAGAGAGATCCTTTTTCTTTCCCCTGTTACTTGAAAACTGTGGCCTGCTCAATATTGTGGAACACCCAGTTTCTTTTATTGGGCTCACCTGCCAAACTAATTATCACAGGTATCTGAGAGTGATTTCAGTGATCCAAAGAACTCTGAGGCACAATACCATCAATGAGTTTCATTGAAAAAATAAACAAAAAAACTCTATGACACTTAAAATGATTTTGCATAATAATTTGGAACATGGTGTAGAGGCATAGAGGAGCTGTGTGGCCATAATGCTTATTATAGGGGAGCTATTTTGCCATCATTCTGTATGTATTAGATATAGAGTTTCCATACAAAAGAAAGTGAGAAGCCCCACATGGGATTCCCACTTCATGAAACTACTCAACAAATATACTTTAAACTGAAAAAACTGAGTAAAGGCTCCAAATTTGCATCACATCACATTTATTATGAAGAACAAGGGTTTGGACAAGAGAAGGACAGGGTAAAGTGCCATGTGCTAGGCATCCACAAAAGAATCATAACACACATTACAATTACATAAAGACTATTCTCAACATCAGAATTTACAGATCTAATCCCATGACAGATTATTGCACTATTCCCATTACATAGTGTAAATCACCAAGTATCACTGATAAAGAACAAAAAAGCCCATAATCAGGTTTACAGATTACATCCCTTGGGTTCACATTTATATCCATATACAGAGTGCAGGTGCATGGAAAAAAAATCACATAGACTCAGTTAGTAATAGAGTACAATCCCATAGCAGCTACGACATATTACCAGGATTCGTAGTGGACATCACAGACAATAGCACACAACACGGGAGGACCAGACAGAAGGACCCCGACGTGTTTCATGACCTGGTCAAAGACCTGTGGTCACTTCCTAAGGGGATGTGTGGTATTGTCATTGTTCGCAATTTTTATGTTGCTCCCCACCGGCCGCATAACCGGAAGTAACGTCACCCGCCGGTCTCACGTGACCGGAATTGATGCGCCGCTCCGCATCATAGACAGACACCGCCCGCTGCCTCCGTATCATGCCGCATGCAAGCACGGTCAAACGGGATGCGTCACCATGGCAACCACGCATGCGCGGCATATACAGACACCGAGGTGCGGCAGCAACTGCCCACAAATGCAGGGACACATCAAGGGCACAGTGACCGGGGAAAAGACATATAGAAATAGACCCTACACCGAAAAAAATTACTCATACAGGAGAATACATAATTTCACATAGATCTGTTCCAGAAGAAAGGATCCTTTATACAGTAGAGGTGGCCGGGCAACAGTTTCATCCCATGAAAGGAGGGACAGGACCTGTTTAATCCATTAAAAATAAAAATAAAACCATTTTAAGATAGAACATCTAACTATATATAAAATTGCAGGTGCAAAAACTCAGACAAATTGGGCGGCGTCGGCCGCTAAAGAAAACTGGCTAAGCTCAGATTTTCATTTAAACCACGGGGTGCCATTGTGTCCAAAGACACAATCCACCTCGTTTCTCGTTGTGACAATATTTTCTGAACATCACTGCTCCTGATACCACCATGGATCATGTTGATTCCCCTAAACATCAGGGAGGACGGATCACTATTATGGTGTTCCAGGAAGTGTCTTGGTAATGTTTGACCAGGTGACGAAACGTGTTGAGGTCCTTCTGCCCGTTCCTCCCTTGTTGTGTGCCATTGTCTGTAATGTCCACTATGAATCCTGGTAACATGGCATAGCTGCTATGGAATTGTACTCTATTACTAACTGAAAGAGAAAAATGAGAGTTCTACAGCCCAGGTATCTAGACCACGTATTTGCTGTCCACACCAGTGTATTTTGCAAAAATAGTATTTTATTCAATGCAGTGGATACAGTAAATGAACGTGTACAAGGTAACGAATGACAAGGATACAAGACTAAGAGGGAGACAAATGACAGGTGGGCAAGACAGGCAAGGACTGTGTATAGGGTTCAGAGGGGTAGTAAAGTGACATGTGCTAAAGTGCATAGATCCGGGTAAGGTGCAGTTCAACTAAATAAATGTAGCATTTCCCTGATCTAGACAACATAAAGTGCACAGTAGTAGCTTACCCATAAACCTCGTCAGGGGTCCCTGTCAAATCTGCCCACCGGTCCAGTAGCCCCACCGGGCTACTGGACCGGTGGGCAGATTTGACAGGGACCCTGACGAGGTTTATGGGTAAGCTACTACTGTGCACTTTATGTTGTCTAGATCAGGGAAATGCTACATTTATTTAGTTGAACTGCACCTTACCCGGATCTATGCACTTTAGCACATGTCACTTTACTACCCCTCTGAACCCTATACACAGTCCTTGCCTGTCTTGCCCACCTGTCATTTGTCTCCCTCTTAGTCTTGGGGGCTACTGGACCGGGGGGCAGATTTGACAGGGACCCCTGACGAGGTTTATGGGTAAGCTACTACTGTGCACTTTATGTTGTCTAGATCAGGGAAATGCTACATTTATTTAGTTGAACTGCACCTTACCCGGATCTATGCACTTTAGCACATGTCACTTTACTACCCCTCTGAACCCTATACACAGTCCTTGCCTGTCTTGCCCACCTGTCATTTGTCTCCCTCTTAGTCTTGTATCCTTGTCATTCGTTACCTTGTACACGTTCATTTACTGTATCCACTGCATTGAATAAAATACTATTTTTGCAAAATACACTGGTGTGGACAGCAAATACGTGGTCTAGATACCTGGGCTGTAGAACTCTCATTTTTCTCTTTCTTTTACAATGTGTTCTGAGTAGTCTGCCCCTTAACATGGTCATACCCGGTCCCCCTTTTCTCTATTACTAACTGAGTCTATGTGATTTTTTGCCATGCACCTGTACTCTATATGGATATAAATGTGAACCCAAGGGATGTAATCTGTAAACCTGATTTACACTATATAATGGGAATAGTGCAATAATGTGTCATGGGATTAGATTTGTAAATTTTGATGTTGAGAATAGTCCCTATCTAATTGTAATATGTGGTATGATTCTCTTGTGGATGCCCAGCACATGGCACTTTACACTGTCCCTCTCTTGTCCAAACCCTTGTTCTGTATAATAAATGTGATATGATGCAAATTTGGAGCCTTTACTCAGTTTTTATCGGTATAAAATCATTCTGCATGTAGTGGAGTTATGGGATCATTATATGGTGTATAAGGCGGTATTTTTATATATATATATATATATATATATATATATATATATTATATATATATATATATATATATATATAATATAGAGCAACATATCCAAGAAAACATGAAGTGAAAACAACAATTTATTGGAACAATTTAAAAGCATGATAGTATTAAAGGGAACCTAACCCTTAAAATGCAGTCCCAAAAGGGTGTACACACCTCACAGGGACTGGATGTGACGCAAATAACACCGGCTATTACCCCTTTCTGCAGGGCGAGGAGGACTAGGATTAGTTATCACGCCCACCGGGGTGTGGTAAAGAGCGGGTCAGGAGGGCTTAGAGTCTCACTGGGCGTTGCCCTGTAAGACTTATTCAGTGTGAAGAAGTCCCTGATATGTAAGTTTTATAATAGCGTTTTCACAAAGTTACTGAACGCTTTTTTTACACAAAAGGACCACTGCTTATGATCTTTAAGGGTGCAGGGACAGGTATTAATAGAGTTGGGGGTCATTTGGAGGGGTCAGGTTTCCCTTAATGAATCTTCTGTAGTACCCAACCAAACCTAAAAATTGACGTACCTCTCTGACAGTGGTTGGCTTCTGCCAGTCCTGGATAGCTGTCACTTTTTCCAAATCTGGTGCTACTCCATCTGTGTTGACCACATGTCAATATTGGACTTTTGATTTCAGCAGGTGACATTTAGATGGTTTGAGCTTCATTCCGTACTTTGTTAAAGCTGCAAATACCTCTGCCAGGTGTTCCAGATGTTCCTCATAGGTTTTGGAATACACGATGACGTTGTCCAAGTATAGGAGCACTGTCTCGAAGTTCCGGTGTCCCAGGCAACATTCCATGAGTCTTTGAAACGTTCCTGGTGCATTGCATAACCCGAATGGCATGCTGTTGAATTCGCATACACCCATTGGTGTTGCGAATGTTGTCTTCTCCTGGTCTTCTTCTGCAATGGAGACCTGCCAATACCCACTAGTGAGATCTAATGTAGAGAAATAATTAGCAGTCTTTAATGCAGCAAAAGACTCCTCTATGTGGGGTAACGGTTATGCATCATTGTGAGTGATCTTATTGATTTCCCTGTAATACACACACATCCTCACAGTGCCATCTTTCTTTCTGACTAGGACTAAGAGGGCTGCCCAGGGACTACAGCTATCTCTTATAACCCCTGCTTCCTTCATGTCCTGCAGCATATCTTTAGCACACTGTTAATGGTTTGGTGGAACGGGTCTGTATCTCACTTTAATTGGGGGATCATCTCCTGTGGGTATGTGATGGTGTACCCCTTTAATCCTCCCAAAATCTAATGGATGCTTACTGAATACATGTTTAAACTCTTGTACTACCCAGTAGACTCCGTGCTTCTGGTGAGAAGGGGTGGCATCATTTCCTACTTGCAACTGCTGACACCACCCCACCAACTGTCCCTTGGAGTTGCTGTCCTCCGCCTGGCTTGATGGGGCAGGGGCTCTACTGCCTGTATGTGGTTATCACAGACAGTGTACAGCTTTGCTACATTAGCATACCTGGGCAGTTTTGCTTCTTCCACCCCACAATTTAATACACGGATTGGTACACTTCCTTTGCGTACATCCACTACCCCTATGGCTGTCAGTAGTGTAGGTCTGTGTTCTGAATATATTGGCTCTACAACTGCCTGGTATTCCTTTCCCCTGAGACCTATGGTGGTAACACAATGGGGAAAGGGTCTGTTTCCCCTTAAACTGCCAATCTATGCACCAGACAGATTTACCTGTTGCTTGTGCATGAGGGCTCGGATTTCTCTCTGGAGTACTCTCTTCTGCCCATTACCAGCAGTCACAGCAATCTGTCGGAGTAAAAACAACACTTCTCCAAGGCAGTTTTCAATCACATTAGTACCAAGTACAATGTAGGGACATTTATCATTAGGGTCATTTTCTACCACACATAAACCTTGGCCTTTTAACTCTACCCTCTCCAGCTTTATTGTTACTTCTCTTAACCCCACTTGATTCAGTGGTAGTCCATTAGCTGCAAGAATAACAAAGATAGAGTCTGGAGGTTTAAGATCAGTATCAGACCAAAACTGTTTGTAAAGGATATGTGGGATGGTGGTAACCTCTGACCCGGTGCCCAGTAGGGCTGAAGTGGGGATTCCTTCTAGAGTAATGTAGAGGTACGGGCGACCTCCCACATACCGACTACGCCAGTCAGATGGGCCCAAACATCTTACTCCTGGGGATTGGTCCTCGGACCCAGGAATCTGGGGTTTAAAGGACATCCTCTTGCGAAGTGACCTGGTTTGTTGCAGCGAAGGCAGACGGGTTGTCCTGAAGAAACCGTGTGGTCGATGGCTCTGCGTCGGAATAGTGCATTGGTCCCCTCCACGGGCGACGTGGGCTTCCTCTTCATCCATCTGTCCAGTCCCGTGTTTGAGACTCTTGGACGAGGCTCAACGGACTCCATTTGTATAATCAAGTTCCCACAGGGCAATGCACCATGCATTTCACTGTGTTTGAGCACTTTAGCCAGCTGCCCACAGTGTTTTCCTCGACTAGTCTCCCTGAGATCAGTGAGAGCTTTGTGATGTTGGTCTACCAGTCATTGCTCCTACCTGGCCAGAATCCTGCTCCACACTGATGGAGGGCAATGCCCCAAAATGGCTGTCTGTGGATGGATACCTGGCTTTGGTAATTCCCTTGTCATATCCTTAATCTCATAACTCAGCGGGATAGTGACTGAAAGGGCCACTTAATATGGTGGTTATGGTGGTCTCTGCAAGGGGTCCACCCCAGTGCTAGTTTCTTCCCTGGAGTAATATCTGGCTAGTCCCATGTTTGAGACTCTTGGACAAGGCTCCACAGACTCTATTTGCATTTACTTTCTCCTGAGCTCAGGGGGACTAAATCCTCCTGGTCTGTCCGGGATTTCTCTGCTACAACTGGAGATATAGCAGGTACGGACTCCGGTGTCCGGGTTGACTGTAAGGGTAACTAGCTATATTCCCTTCTTCTTTTTCTTCTTCTTCCTAACTTTTCCACTGGCCTCCGTTCCTCTCCCTAGGGCGTTGCACAGCTCGGATTAGTCTTTCTTGATTCTGGGCCTGGCTTGGTCCCAGCAATCAGCTCCTTTCAGTTCCTTACTGAACTCCTGGCTTGACTGACCTTAACTGAACTGACTGACTGCCTTGACTGACTAACTCCTCCCTCAGACCTGGATCTTTATAGAGGATCTTGCTTAAGGTAACAAGTAGAGCTCCCCCTCCAGGCCTGGGGTGGAAGGTGTTGAATGCTGTGTGTGCCAACGTGTACATCCTTCCCTGCATTGGTGGGTCCTGTGGCAATCCCTGCAGGGATGCCACATTAGTAGCAGACGTATAGTACTCAGCATAAATAAATACACCCCCATAGAAAAGTAACATTTTCATAATTATCTCACTAAACACAAGAACAATTTCCAATATTTTACAAGACTGAGATTCGTAGAGCATTTTTTAACCTGTAACACAAAAATAAGGTTAATAATAAAACTTTCATTATAGTCTTTAGTTTTTCTCAAATTAGTTGATACAATAATGAATACACCGCATATATACTGTATTATTTTGCATGACCTCTGTGATTTTTAAAGGGATCCTGTCACCCCCAAAACACCTGTAAACCTATTAAAACCTGTCCCTAGAGCATATTAACACTTTCCCTACACTGTTTTTACCTCCTAAATGCAGTAAATGACATTGCATAAAAACGTTTTATAAGTACCTGATTACTGATGATAATGAGTGACTATGCTATTCATAGTCACTCATCAAGACTGCCCCTCTGCTTCATAGCACGCCTGAATAGGCGTGATCTTCATAGCAGATTCAAATTGCCGCCTCCCTGCTGTGCCCTGTGTCGTCCGAGGCTGCTGTGTGGCTGGGTGACGCGATCCGCGTCATTCCCCGCGCCGGGTGACGTATTTACACCGGCGCCGCGCTGTAAACTTCAAAATGCGCACTGCGCATGCGCATGGGCATGCGCAGTGTGCATTTTGAAGCCGACAGCGCGGCGCTGGTGTAAATACATCACCCGGCGCGGGGAATGACGCGGATCGCGTCACCCAGCCACACAGCAGCCTCGGACGACACAGGGCACAGCAGGGAGGCGGCAATTTGAATCTGCTATGAAGATCACGCCTATTCAGGCGTGCTATGAAGCAGAGGGGCAGTCTTGATGAGTGACTATGAATAGCATAGTCACTCATTATCATCAGTAATCAGGTACTTATAAAACGTTTTTATGCAATGTCATTTACTGCATTTAGGAGGTAAAAACAGTGTAGGGAAAGTGTTAATATGCTCTAGGGACAGGTTTTAATAGGTTTACATGTGTTTTGGGGGTGACAGGATCCCTTTAAGGACAACACCAAGTCTCCTAGGAATAGAATGAATAAAATAGTGACATATTGCAACATCTATCATTTTCTATCCTTCAAGAACAACCTCTTTTAGAGCCTTGATTCTGAATGAAGAATGATGCTCAACTTGTCTCTTCAGAATTTCCCAAAGGAGTTCGATTAGGCTAAGATCAGGAGACATAATTGATCACTGAATCACTTTCACCCTGTTATTCTTCAGAAACGCAACAGTGGCTTGTATTTCAATATATTTTTGCAACATGATCTTGAATTAATTTGTTAGGAAGTTATTTTTTTTGGGTGTGCAAAATAATAAATATTCATTGCAACCAATGGCCCACATTTGTAGGAGTATTTTGTAGTATGGTATCCAATAGAAAATGTTCATAAATCTGTTGGGGTGTTCTCATTTATGCTGAGCATTGTATAAAACTTTTTTTGGCATACAGTTTCTTCTGTTTGGAGCATACATTCTATGGCATTATGTATCCACTGAACATAATGCCTGAATAAAAAGTGAACCCAGTCTAAGAATGGCTTAAGAAAACAGGCATCCCCAATAGCTTCATAAAGACTTTATAACAATGTACACCGCCTCTGGTGAATTCTGATGCCTAAATACCAGTTGACACGCATGGTACATTGCGTTTGTGCTCTTGATAAAAGTTTCTTATGTGTACACATAAAAATAGCTTTTCAATAACTAGAATAAAAAAGAAAAGAAAAATATTACTGGTATGCAATGACAAAAGCCATTGGCTAAGGTGTGTATTGAGACTGCCTAAAAATGTCGTCATTTCTGGACTGAGATTCACCCTCAGGCTGGATCGTTAGTTTTCCTGTTAACTATTGCAATAACAAATGGAGGGAGGGTTACACTTTTATTTAAAAGTATTGGATTTTCCACAGATTGATTTGTAAAGCATAAAGAGGCAAATAAAAGATTTACATGTATAGCGAGCGATATAACTACTGAACACGTCATTAATTTTCTGATAAAATATATTCCTTAAGATGCTATTGACATGAATTTCTCAACAGAGGTTGGCAGCAACTCATGCAATCCACCTAGGCAAATAAATCCAACCATAAATGTCCATACAATAAATTATGTGTAATAATGAGAAATGACACAGTGAAAACTTTTGAGTACAGGAAAAAAGAGAAAGGCAAAAAGTAATGGAAAATCATGACACCAGCTGAAATTTGACAATAATTAAAAAGCAATCTGCCAATTATTGAAAAATAATATCAGCTGGTTCAACTGATAGCCAACAAAAAGCCTCTCTTTAAAAGGTGCCACACAAGAAACATGTAATGATGGTTAACACCAGGGAGCTGTCTCAATACATTCTCAACCTTATTATTGCAAAACATACGGATGACATTAGTTACAGAAAAATTTGTAAACTACTGAAGGTTCCAGTGAGCACAGTCGGTTCCATAATTCAGAAGTGGAAAGATTTCACACAGGAGTGAAAATAATTACTAGAAGAAATGTTCAGGAGCCAAGAAGCACATGTGGAGAGCTACAGAAAGATCTAGAATCAGCATGTAAAATTGTCTAAAAGAAAACAATAAGTAATGCACTGAACCTCCATGGCTTGTATGCATGCTCACCAGGCAAGACTCCATTGATGAACAAAAAGCATGTTCAAGCTCATTTAAAGTTTGCTCAAGAACATTTACACAAGCCTGTATATACTGTGAGAATACAGTCTGGTCAGATTAGACCAAAATTGAACTATTTAGATGCCATAATAAATACTGTGCTTATCACCCTCAAACACCAAACAAATTGTGAATTTTAGTGTGGGTATGGTGTGGGTCTGTTTTTCAGCATACAGTACTGGCAAATGTCAAATGATTGAAGGAAAGATGAATGAATAAATGTACTGAGAAACTCTTTATAAAAATCTGCTGCCATCTATCAGAATGATCAGAATGATGTAGATGAAATGAGAGTGGACTTTTCAGCAAGACAATCACTCCATATGTACAGCCAAGGAAAGTTTCAATTGGTTTCAGAGAATAAAGATAAAGCTACTACAATGGCCTAGCAATCACCTTACATGAATCCAATAAAAAAAATTATGGAAGGAATTAAAGCTCAGAGTTCATAGAAGGAGCACACGAAACCTTCAGGGTTTGAAAAGTGCTTGTTTTGCTTAATTGGCCAAAATCGTGTCTAGGCCACAAGGGTCGGGGTACTCGGATCTTGGGCGTACTGGTATGTGAATGTCACGGGTGGTCGGTGCCCGAGTCCGTACCCTTGGGCAGACAAGAAAAAGGGGTAAAAAAATAAAATAAAGTCAATTGTGACGCCACCTGTAGGTCCGATGATGGCACCGTCACTGCTGGGACCTCCGGGGGATGGGCAGCAGCAAGATGTTGTAGCTCTCTAAAGAAGAGCGGGATCCCCGGGGCTGTAGGGTAATAACAGTGAAATAGGGCAGCATAGTTCATCCATAAGGAACACAGACACGTTGCTCACTCTGAACGGGTACTTTACTCCGGTAATCTGCAGTCTTACAGGGTATGCAGTTGTAGCAGCTAGGAAAGTGGACTGGGTGGTCCTGGCAGTGGGCAATGTCCCTCTGAAGCTCCAGGATGTTTCTTCTCTATACTTGCTCTGTCCTTCCTCTGGGCTGCCCTGCACAAATCCCGTATGTTGAACCAGGCCCGTCAGGTGATATGGGAACCCTTTATCTCTCCAAAGGGGACCTAACCCTGTTTAGTGCTTCTGGTAGAGACCGTGCTTGGTTTAGGGCAGTTGGATCATACTCCTATGAAGACATCGACCACGCCGGTAATTTGCGATTCAGGGATGGACCTCTGATCCACGTCAGAGCCGGTACCCCGCTTTGGATTGTGCCAGGGTGATTCAGTTACCCTCTATCTGCCCCTTTCTCTTCTGGGTCACCAGGTTGAGGTGCCCTCCCATTATTTCTCCTCTTCTGTTCTTCTGTTTCAACTCTCTCGACTTCCTCTACTCAACTAAACTCTTCTCAACTCCACTCCTCTCTCCATTTTCCTGCTTTCCCCACTCACTTTACAACCTAGCTTCTCCTCCCACCGGGACCGGTTACCCTAGTAACGGGCCGTCTGATTGGTCCCCTATCACTAGGTGTGTGTTTGTGTATGGAGCTTCAGGCTTCTATTACCCCCTACCAGGACAAAGCATACTGCACCTTCTGTTAGGGGTGCAGTACCATTTTTTAGCGCACTGACTAGCGGGGCGCTACAATCGCATCTGAGCAATGTATGCAACTAGCTTCTCCATACAGTAGGTATCTTGAAGTTGTTATCACCAACAAAGGCTTTTGTACGAAGTGTTAAATAAATCTCACCATTACTGACACCCCTAAATTTATTTTCATAGACTGTACAATATCTTTAGAAATAAATGGAAATTTAACAAAATTACATCCTCAGAATTTTTTCATTAGTGGTCCAAAGTAATACAACAATAACACAGGTCAACAAAAAAAAATTTTTTTTCTGGTGCCCAAAATATTTTAATGAATTTGGGGTATTTTTGGGGTGCTGATTCTGAATATGCTATCAGTTTTGCCAGATTGGCTCAAGTTTTTGAGATTTTTGGTATCTTATTTATAGCACTTGTTGGTAAATGTGACGCATCATCTCATTAATTTCTTTGGATTAGTACTTGAACTGAGCAGTTCTCAATATAGTTTTGTGTTAATTAGTGTTCTAAAAGTTTGTTCATAGCTTGGTTTTTGGCACTAACTTTATGTTGTTTTCTGTTGTCCAGTGAAAAGCATGAACTCATCAAGAAGAAGTTGTCTTAACGATCCAGACTCATTCTGTTACATTTGTGGTGAATATGCACTGACAAAACATAGAAGAAACATAACAGACTTCGTTAAAAAAGTGTATTTTGCCTATTTTGGGGTTATGCTTGGGGACCAAGACAAGTTTTGGGCACCACACATAGTGTGCAAAGCATGTATCGAATTATTACGAAAATGGAGCAAAGGACAAAGAACAAGCTTCAAATTTGGTGTTCCAATGGTGTGGAGAGAGCAAAAAAATCATCATGATGACTGTTATTTCTGTGCAGTGCAAGTACAAGGATTCAATAAGCATAAGAAACGAAAATGGGAGTATCCTAACATGGAATCTGCAAGAAGGCCTGTCCCTCATTGTGAAGATGTGCCTGTACCTGTGTTTACCATGTTACCTGACCTTCCCCCACCTGATGATGATGATGAAATGCAGGGTATGGAGCTAAGCATTAGTTCTGGAAGTGAACTAGAATATGAAGGAAGTTTCAGAACACCTACGCAATTTACCCAAGGAGAGCTCAACGATCTAATAAGAGACCTCAACCTCTCAAAAAGTGCATCCGAACTTTTAGCTTCAAGGCTAAGTGAAAAAAATTGTCTGACGCCTGGAACTAAAATGACATCTTACAGGACCAGAGAAGAAGCACTTCTTCCATTTTTCTGTGAAGATGACCTACTTGTATATTGTAAGGATATTCCTGGCCTGATGCTGCAAATGGGTTTACAAGTATATCGTCCTGTAGACTGGAGGCTTTTCATAGATAGTTCTAAAAGGAGTTTGAAATGTGTTTTGTTGAACAATGGCAATCAGTGTGCATCTCTTCCAGTAGCTCACTCAACTAAACTTGCAGAACAATACCAAAATGTCAAAATGGTCTTGGAGAAACTGTGCTACCATGAACATTCGTGGCTGATATGTGTTGATTTAAAAATGGTCAACTTTTTACTTGGACAGCAAAGTGGATACACAAAGTATCCTTGCTTCATCTGCATGTGGGATAGTAGAGCAAAACATCAGCACTGGGAGAAACTTAATTGGCCTCCAAGGGACACCTTGACAGTAGGAGCATCAAACATAGTGAACGAACCTTTGGTGGACAGGGAAAAAATCATTCTACCACCACTTCACATAAAGTTAGGATTAATGAAGCAGTTCGTCAAGGCATTAGACAAAGATGGTAATTGCTTCATGTACATCTGCAGATCTTTCCCTGGTCTTAGTAGCGAAAAACTGAAGGCAGGAATCTTTGATGGTCCTCAAATTCGGAAACTCATTAAAGATTCAAATTTTCCTAAGGAAATGAATGACATTGAAGCTGCTGCATGGTGTAGTTTTGTGTTGGTAGTGAAGAACTTCTTGGGAAATCAAAAGGCAGACAATTATGAAGAACTGGTACAAAACATGCTATTGAGATTTAGAAATCTGGGTGTACACATGAGCATTAAATTGCATTATCTTCACAGTCACTTGGACAGATTTCCAGAAAACCTTGGAGATTTTAGCGAAGAACAAGGGGAGAGATTTCATCAGGATATTATGGTGATGGAGGAAAGGTACCAAGACAGATGGGACAGACATATGATGGCTGATTACTGCTGGAATCTACAGCGTGACTGCCCCAATAGCTCACATAGAAGGAAATCATATAAAAAGCGCTTTTCCAGCGATTAAATGTCTATCTTTCATGTCTTGTTCATTTTTGAAGATTACTTTCTAAAACTAGTTAAAATAAACTAAAATCAACATTTACTTTGTTAAATTTATTGTATTCATGACAATATCAATAAAGTTAATGCGCGTGTAGCAAAAAACGTCTTTTTTTTTACACATTTTACGAAAAATCTCAAAAACTTGAGCCAATCTGGCAAAACTGATGACATATTCAGAATCAGCACCCCAAAGTTACCCTAAATTCAATGAAATATCTTTGGCACCAAAAATGCTGTTGACCAGTGTAATATATTGTTTATCAACTTACATGTTGCAATTTGAAAAAAGAAACAAAATAAACCGCATGTGCAGCAATAAAGGCCCCCTTAATTAATACTTGGTTGCACACCCTTTGGCATTGATGAAGATTCCAAATGATTCTTGTAGCCATCTACAAAGTGTTTCTGACTATCACAAATGTTTTGAGGAGACAGTGTTGGTGCACAATTTAATACAGTACTGAGTCCTATTCCACAACTGTGATACGAATATAGCAGAACCTCTGAACTAAGTAAAGACTATCTTTTCAGTTAGGTAGCCATTAAAAGGTATGAACCACTGAGGACTCTCAGATTTTAATATTTTTGTAAAGAAAACAGATGTTCATCTTTGCTTTAAAACTTGAGGCTTAGTCAATCCGGAAAATTCCTAGAACATTGTAGTGCAATTCCTCAAAACTATATTGTCAGGTGCAGTAATGAAAACCATCAATTGCTACAATAAAACTGGCTCTCAGGAGGTCCACCATAGGACAGGAAGGTCAAAAATTAACTCTGTTTCAGAGCATAAATTCATAAGAGTAGCCATCCACAGAAATCACAAAAAGACAGCACTTCAGATAATTAATTATTATGTATAATTATTATTAAATTAAATAAAATATGTATTAAAAAAATCAGGAAAATAAAAAAAGAGCCAAGCAAGCATTAGTATATCTCCTGCAATATTGGGTTACTTGATGTCAGACTCAGTTTACATGTCAATTTTAGGTATATTTTTTTTTCCAGAACTTAATATTAAAACCAGTGGAATGAAAAGGAAAATTATTTACTCATATTGTGCAATTTAATTCTCAGTAACACTCCAAATTTCAGATTGTCTTTATCATTAGAGAAAGATACAAGACCTTTGAGGGAAATGTATTAGCACATGCTAGTCTACTAATGCCTAACAAGCTCTCCATTCTGGTTTGTAGAGGGAGTATGGACACTATATTTGATGTATAATGGACATAATAAAGGTACATTAAAAATTGGTCGTCTTGAAAAATAAATCTTTTGCTTTTATACAACAGTAATTAACACAATTCAGTCTACATTGATGCCTGTAAGAACCTAAAAAAGACAATAAATACATAACATAAATTTAAAGTCATTTCACAATGTAGACTTATTCTAAAAGGCTTGAGCTTTCTGCTCTGTAGCTGCCTCTGTCTGTGCCTTAAGGGGTTGACGGTAGAAAACTGGGGAATAACATCAACATGTACAAAAATCCACCTGTCAGCAGGTAATGTCCACACTGATCTGTAATAGTAGAAAACGTAAAAAATGATGTATTTAATATGTGGATAATGCATTCTTTAAGAAAGGGCTAAGGGTACGGACACACATGCGAGTGATAAAACGGTCCAATTCACGGATCCGAGAGTTGGACGAGTGTCATCTGTCTTTTGGTCAGTGTGGCTTGCGAGTGCTGTCTGAGTTCAATCCCTTTTTTCCTCAGCAGCTATTTACAGTATTATCATGTACAGGAACATTTTGTACAGTTGTCTTAGCTACAGAATGAGAATGTATCAATTAAAACTCGCATCAGACTCAGATGGTGCGAGTGCGGTCCGAGTGTGGTTCGTCTTTTTTGTCGGACCCATAGACTTGCATTGGCGAGTCTCGTCCGTGACTCACATAGAATCGCAACATGTTGTGATTGATTCGTAATCCAAGAATTGGATGCGGAAAATGAGTATGAGACTCGGAAATGTGCTCTCGGACATTAGTTAACATTGGTCCGAGAGCAATGCGATTTTTCTGCACAGTAAACTCGGACGAGTTTCACTGATGTGTGTCCAAGCCCTAAGGCTGGTTTCACACTGCAATTTTTTCCCTGATCAGGTTCATCAGGTTTTGCGTGCCATAACCAGGAGAGGAACTTGCAGAGAAAAACTATAAGGGCTCAGACACACCTCAGGGAAACTCGTCTGAGTTTACTGTGCGGAAAAATCACAGTGCTCTTGGACCAATGTTAACTAATGTCCGAGAGCACATTTCTGAGTCTCATACGCTTTTTCTGCATCCGATTTTCGGATTGCGAGTCAATCGCAACATGTTGCGATTCTATGCGAGTCACAGACGAGACTCGCCAATGCAAGTCCATGGATCCAACAAAAAAGACGTACCACACTCGGACCGCACTCGCACCAACCGAGTCTGATGCAAGTTTTAATTGATATATTCTCATTCTGTAGCTCAGACAACTGTACAAAATGTTTCTGTACATGATTATACTGTAAAAAGAAAAACACGGATTGCACTCGGACAGCACTCCCAAGCCACACTGACCAAAAGTCGGATGACACTTGTCTGACTCTCGGATCCGTGAATCAGACCGTTTTTTCACTTGCATGTGTGACCATACCCTAATTGAAAGATTGACACCTGATCTGAGTTTTGGAGAGTTTTGGCACATAATCCGGATAGAACCTGATCAGGAAAAATACAGCAGCATGAAACCAGCCTAAGGCTAGGGTCACACTTGGCATGCGTTTTTTAAGGTGTTTTTTGGCACCCTGCATTTTTACCTGCGTTTTTGCTGATAGGTGTGGGGGACCCTTAAAAAACGCATGTAAAAACACATGCAAAAATGCATGTGCCATTTAGTGCCATATAAAAATGCATGCGTTTCCCATAGGGCTCGATGTTATGAAAATGCATGTGTTTTTGAAAACGCACCAAAGAACCCTGCTTGTAGTATTTTTTGGTGCTGAGCCAAAAACGCACCCAAAAAAGCATGGTACATTCAGACATGCGTTTTTGCTATTGGGACATGCATTTTTTGCATGGGGCCTATGGATGCGTTTTTGCATGCATTTTCAGAAACCGCAGGTCTCAAAAACGTATGTGAAATCAGCAAGTGTGACCTTAGCCTTAGGCTAGGGTCACACTTGGCATGCGTTTTTTTGCCTGTTTTAGGCAGCCTGCGTTTTTGAGCTGCGTTTTTGCACTTAGGTGTGGAGCAGCCTTAAAAAACGCAGGCAAAAACACATGGTGCATTTAGACACTTTCAAAAATGCATGCATTTCCCATAGGGCCCCATGTTAAAAAAACGCATGCGTTTTCTAAAAAATGCATGCGTTTTTGAAAAAGCACCAAAAAATGCTGCATGCAGTATTTTTTGGTGCTGAGCCAAGAACGCATCCCAAATACGCATGGTACATCCAGACATGTGTTTTTGCTATTGGGGCATGCATTTTTTGCATGGGGGCCTATGGATGCATTTTTGCATGTGTCTTCAGAAAACGCAAGTTTCAAAAACACATGTGAAATCTGCAAGTGTGACCCTAGCCTTAGAGACAAGTGTATCAGAAAACACATTTTTCTATGTAATATTCAGTGCATTGTGCTGTATATGTGTAATGCAGTGATATGAAAGTCGACAAAAGAAGAGCTCAGTTAAAAGCAGACATTAAAATCTAGAGACAATTTTTGTTGTTGGAATAAATAGCTGCTTTTATTAGTTGTTTTATTTTTATTATTAATAATTATTCCATACAAAAGATGCAATACATAACAATGTTAATGTTTTTCCAAAGACATTGCCCCAAGCACCAGGAGAGAAAAAGAATAGAGAAAAAATATAGGGGAAGCAAATTCCTGGACAATTCTTCACCACTGCGTCCTAAGTACCATTGTACAGTGTTTCCATTCTGGCGTTTATGATAGCTTTTATTCTGTGGTTTGGTTGTTTCCGCCATACTGACCCATGTTTGTGTTGATACCCAATTATAGGAAATTCACTATACATAATGTGAAATGGAGCTAGGAATAAAGCTTTTGTTAGAGAGGAGACTTTATCCACTATAAATTAATGTTCAAAACCTACAACTCTGCCCTTCACATTGCCAAACAGACCTACTTCACCACCCTGGTCTCCTCACTATCCAACAACCCAAAAAAACTCTTTGACACCTTTCACTCTCTCCTCAGTCCTAAAGTGCAGGCCCCCATCACTGACCTCTGTGCTGATGACCTGGCTTCCTACTTCATGGAGAAAATAGACAACATCCGCCAGGAAATCAGCTCTCAGCCTCCAAGCACTGCCACCCCCATTCTTCCCCACATCTCCTCCGGCTCACTCTCCACATTTGACCCAGTCACAGAAGAAGAAGTCTCAAGGCTCCTTTCTTCCTCTCGTCCCACCACATGCACTACTGACCCCATTCCCTCACACCTGCTCCAGTCCCTCTCTCCTGTCGTCACCACCCACTTAACCACAATCTTCAATCTCTCCCTCTCTTCTGGCATCTTCCCCTCCTCCTTCAAACACTCGATCATTACTCCATTATTAAAGAAAACCACTCTCGACCCAACCTGCACAAATAACTACAGACCAGTCTCCAATCTCCCCTTCATCTCTAAACTCCTAGAGCGCCTGGTCTATTCCCGCCTCACCCGTTACCTCTCCACTCACTCTCTTCTAGATCCATTACAGTCTGGTTTCCGCCCCCTTCACTCTACAGAAACCGCCCTCATCAAAGTGACCAATGACCTTCTGACAGCAAAACATAATGGTGACCACTCTCTGCTTATTCTCCTTGATCTCTCTGCAGCTTTTGACACTGTCGACTATCAGCTCCTACTCTCTATGCTGCACTCCATTGGCATAAAGGACACTGCTCTCTCCTGGCTCTCCTCCTATCTTTCTGACCGCTCTTTCAGTGTATCTTTTGCTGGCTCCACCTCTTCCCCTCTCCCCCTCACTATTGGAGTCCCTCAGGGTTCAGGCCTTGGCCCTCTCCTCTTCTCTCTCTACACAGCCCCGATTGGACAGACCATCAGCAGATTTGGCTTTCAGTACCATCTTTATGCTGATGACACACAATTATACACTTCAGCCCCTGACCTTACCCCTGCGGTATTAAAGAACACCAATGACTGTCTAGCTGCAGTTTCCAACATCATGTCCACTCTCTATTTGAAATTAAACCTTTCCAAAACTGAACTTCTTCTACTCCCCCCATCCACTAACCTTCCTAAATCGGACATCTCTCTCTCAGTTTGTGGCACCACGATAACGCCTAGGCAGCAGGCTCGCTGTCTGGGTGTTATGTTTGACACCGATCTCTCCTTCTCCTCCCACACACAATGTCTCGTCCGCTCCTGTCACTTACACCTGAAGAATATCTCTAGAGTCCGCCCCTTTCTCACCCTGGAAACAACAAAAACCCTCACCGTGGCCTTAATCCATTCCCGCCTTGACTATTGCAATTCTCTATTAGGCGGCCTCCCCCTCACCAGACTTTCTCCTCTCCAGTCCATCCTTAATGCAGCAGCCAGGATCACCCATCTGGCCAATCGTTACTCAGATGCCACTGCTCTTTGCCAGTCATTACACTGGCTGCCCGTATACTACAGGATCAAATTCAAATTGCTTCTTCTCACCCACAAAGCTCTTCACAGTGCAGCACCCCCCTACCTCTCCTCCCTCATCTCTGTCTATCACCCCACTCGCGCTCTACGTTCCTCAAATGACCTTCGACTGACATCTGTACTAATCCGATCCTCCCACTCCCGGCTCCAAGACTTCTCCAGAGCTGCACCAAACCTCTGGAATGCTTTACCCCAAGAAATCAGGACTATCCACAACTTGCATGGCTTCAGACGATCCCTAAAAACGCATCTTTTTAAGGCGGCCTATCATACTCCCTAATAGAAGTCCTTTGTACTGTAGACAGTGAATGGGCTATCCCTCTGGACATTACTCTTCTATAAACTCCACCAAACCAAAAAAGGTCTACACAGATTGTATAATGACCATCGATGTAAGCTTAGTTCTATGCCCCATTTCCTCAAGATGCCTGGACCATCAGTGCAATAAGCCCCTGTACCTTGTGCAACCCCTATCCCGTTGTAGATTGTAAGCTCTTTTGAGCAGGGTCACCTTGATTTCTTGCTTTATTTATTGTATTTTCTTTTTTACATTGATTCTATGCCTATTGTTTTGTATCCAATTATTGTACTGTATTTGTTCTCTACTGTAATTACTTACTGTATTATATTTTCTGTACTCTAACCCCTACATTGTGAAGTGCTGCGGAATATGTTGGCACTATATAAATAAAGTATTTTATTATTATTATTATTATTATTATTACTAGATGGTGGCCCGATTCTAAAGAATCGGGTAGTCTAGAATCCATATATAGTTTATTTACTATTAGTTAGGGGAGTGCGGTGAAATGAATTGTGTGTATACGGTGGCTCAGTGGTTAGCACTGTATATGGAGGCTCAGTGGTTAGCACTGTATATGGAGGCTCAGTGGTTAGCACTGTATATGGTGGCTCAGTGGTTAGCACTGTATATGGTGGCTCAGTGGTTAGCACTGTATATGGAGGCTCAGTGGTTAGCACTGTATATGGTGGCTCAGTGGTTAGCACTGTATATGATGGCTCAGTGGTTAGCACTGTATATGGTGGCTCAGTGGTTAGCACTGTATATGGTGGCTCAGTGGTTAGCACTGTATATGGTAGCTCAGTGGTTAGCACTGTATGGTGGCTCAGTGGATAGCTCTGTATATGGTGGCTCAGTGGTTAGCTCTGTATATGGTGGCTCAGTGGTTAGCACTGTATATGGAGGCTCAGTGGTTAGCACTGTATATGGAGGCTCAGCGGTTAGCACTGTATATGGTGGCTCAGTGGTTAGCACTGTATATGGAGGCTCAGTGGTTAGCACTGTATATGGTGGCTCAGTGGTTAGCACTGTATATGGTGGCTCAGTGGTTAGCACTGTATATGGTGGCTCAGTGGTTAGCACTGTATATGATGGCTCAGTGGTTAGCACTGTATATGGTGGCTCAGTGGTTAGCACTGTATATGATGGCTCAGTGGTTAGCACTGTATATGGTGGCTCAGTGGTTAGCACTGTATATGGTGGCTCAGTGGTTAGCACTGTATACGGTGGCTCAGTGGTTAGCACTGTATATGGTGGCTCAGTGGTTAGCACTGTATATGGTGGCTCAGTGGTTAGCACTGTATGGTGGCTCAGTGGTTGGCACTGTATATGGTGGCTCAGTGGTTAGCACTGTATATGGTGGCTCAGTGGTTAGCACTGTATACGGTGGCACAGTGGTTAGCACTGTATACGGTGGCTCAGTGGTTAGCCCTGTATACGGTGGCTCAGTGGTTAGCACTGTATATGGTGGCTCAGTGGTTAGCACTGTATATGGTGGCTCAGTGGTTAGCACTGTATATGATGGCTCAGTGGTTAGCACTGTATGGTGGCTCAGTGGTTAGCACTGTATATGATGGCTCAGTGGTTAGCACTGTATATGATGGCTCAGTGGTTAGCACTGTATGGTGGCTCAGTGGTTAGCACTGTATATGGTGGCTCAGTGGTTAGCACTGTATATGATGGCTCAGTGGTTAGCACTGTATGGTGGCTCAGTGGTTAGCACTGTATATGGTGGCTCAGTGGTTAGCACTGTATATGATGGCTCAGTGGTTAGCACTGTATGGTGGCTCAGTGGTTAGCACTGTATATGGTGGCTCAGTGGTTAGCACTGTATATGGTAGCTCAGTGGTTAGCACTGTATGGTGGCTCAGTGGTTAGTACTGTATATGGTGGCTCAGTGGTTAGCACTGTAAATGGTGGCTCAGTGGTTAGCACTGTATATGGTGGCTCAGTGGTTAGCACTGTATATGGTAGCTCAGTGGTTAGCACTGTATGGTGGCTCAGTGGTTAGTACTGTATATGGTGGCTCAGTGGTTAGCACTGTAAATGGTGGCTCAGTGGTTAGCACTGTATATGGTGGCTCAGTGGTTAGCACTGTATATGGTGGCTCAGTGGTTAGCACTGTATATGGTGGCTCAGTGGTTAGCACTGTATATGGTGGCTCAGTGGTTAGCACTGTATATGGTGGCTCAGTGATTAGCACTGTATATGGTGGCTCAGTGGTTAGCACTGTATGGTGGCTCAGTGGTTAGCACTGTATGGTGGCTCAGTGGTAAGCACTGTATACGGTGCCTCCGTGATTAGCCTTGTATACGGTGGCTCAGTGGTTAGCACTGTATATGGTGGCTCAGTGGTTTTCAGTGTATATGGTGGCTCAGTGGTTTTGACGGTGTGAAGGCTTAGTGGTTTGCACAGTGCGGTGGCTCAGTGGTTTTCACAGTGCGTTGGCTCAGTGGTTAGCACTGCGCAGTGGCTGAGTGGTCAGTGCTGCATGAAGGCAGAGTGGTATTCGCAAGATGGAGGCAGAGTGGTGAGCGCAGGATGGAGGCAGAGTTTTGAGCGCAGGATGGGGGCAGAGTGGTGAGCGCAGGATGGGGGCAGAGTGGACAGCGCAGGATGGAGGCTCAGTGGTCAGTGCAGGATGGAGGCTCAGTGGTCAGCACAGGATGGAGGCTCAGTAGTGAGCACAGGATGGAGGCTCAGTGGTCAGCACAGGATGGAGGCTCAGTGGTCAGCACAGGAGTGAGTGGTCAGCACAGGAGTAAGTGGTCAGCAGAGGAGTGGTCAGCACAGGATGGAGGCTGAGTGGTCATCGCAGGATGGAGGCTGAGTGGTCATCGCAGGATGGAGGCAGAGTGGTCATCGCAGAATGGAGGCAGAGTGGTCATCGCAGGATGGAGGCAGAGTGGTCATCGCAGGATCGAGGCAGAGTGGTCATCGCAGGATGGAGGCAGAGTGGTCATCGCAGGATGGAGGCAGAGTGGTCAGCACTGGAAGGAGGCAGAGTGGTCAGCGCAGGATGGAGGCAGAGTGGTCAGCGCAGGATGGAGGCAGAGTGGTCAGCGCCGGATGGAGGCAGAGTGGTCAGCGCAGGATGGAGGCAGAATGGTCGGCACAGGACAAAGGGTGAGTGGTCAGCCAAGGACGGAGGGTCGGTGGTGAGCGCAGGACGGAGGGTCAGTGGTGAGGGCAGGACGGAGGGTTGGTAGTCAGGGCAGGACGGTGGCTCTGTGGTCAGCAGAGGACGGAGGCTCGGTGGTCAGCGCAGGACGGAGGGTCGGTGGTCAGGCGAGGACGGGGGCTCTGTGGTCAGCAGAGGACGGAGGCTCGGTGGTCAGCGCAGGACGGAGGCTGAGTGGTCATCGCAGGATGGAGGCAGAGTGGTCATCGCAGGATGGAGGCAGAGTGGTCATCGCAGGATGGAGGCAGAGTGGTCATCGCAGAATGGAGGCAGAGTGGTCATCGCAGGATGGAGGCAGAGTGGTCATCGCAGGATCGAGGCAGAGTGGTCATCGCAGGATGGAGGCAGAGTGGTCATCGCAGGATGGAGGCAGAGTGGTCAGCACTGGATGGAGGCAGAGTGGTCAGCACTGGATGGAGGCTCAGTGGTCAGCGCAGGATGGAGGCTGAGTGGTCATCACAGGAAGGAGGGTCAGTGGTGAGCGCAGGAAGGAGGCAGAGTGGTCAGCGCAGGATGGAGGCAGAGTGGTCATGACAGGAAGGAGGCAGAGTGGTGAGCGCAGAATGGAGGCAGAGTGGTCAGCGCAGGATGGAGGCAGAGTGGTCAGCGCAGGATGGAGGCAGAGTGGTCAGCGCCGGATGGAGGCAGAGTGGTCAGCGCCGGATGGAGGCAGAGTGGTCAGGGCAGGAAGGAGGCAGAGTGGTCAGCGCCGCATGGAGGCAGAGTGGTCAGCGCCGGATGGAGGCAGAGTGGTCAGCGCCGGATGGAGGCAGAGTGGTCAGGGCAGGAAGGAGGCAGAGTGGTCAGCGCCGCATGGAGGCAGAGTGGTCAGCGCAGGAAGGAGGCAGAGTGGTCAGCGCAGGATGGAGGCAGAGTGGTCAGCGCAGGATGGAGGCAGAGTGGTCAGCGCCGGATGGAGGCAGAGTGGTCAGCGCAGGATGGAGGCAGAATGGTCGGCACAGGACAGAGGGTGAGTGGTCAGCCAAGGACGGAGGGTCGGTGGTGAGCGCAGGACGGAGGGTCAGTGGTGAGGGCAGAGGACGGAGGGTTGGTAGTCAGGGCAGGACGGTGGCTCTGTGGTCAGCAGAGGACGGAGGCTCGGTGGTCAGCGCAGGACGGAGGGTCGGTGGTCAGGCGAGGACGGGGGCTCTGTGGTCAGCAGAGGACGGAGGCTCAGTGGTCAGCGCAGGACGGAGGGTCGGTGGTCAGGCGAGGACGGGGGCTCTGTGGTCAGCAGAGGACGGAGGCTCGGTGGTCAGCGCAGGACGGAGGGTCGGTGGTCAGGCGAGGAGGGGGGCTCTGTGGTCAGCAGAGGACGGAGGCTCAGTGGTCAGGGCAGGACGGAGGCTCGGTGGTGAGTCTAGGACGGCGGCTCGGTGGTCAGCAGAGGACGGAGGCTCGGTGGTCAGCAGAGGACGGAGGCTCGGTGGTCAGCGCAGGACGGAGGGTCGGTGGTCAGGCGAGGACGGGGGCTCTGTGGTCAGCAGAGGACGGAGGCTCGGTGGTCAGCACAGGATGGAGGCTCAGTGGTCAGCACAGGAGTGAGTGGTCAGCACAGGAGTAAGTGGTCAGCAGAGGAGTGGTCAGCACAGGATGGAGGCTGAGTGGTCATTGCAGGATGGAGGCTCAGTGGTCATCGCAGGATGGAGGCAGAGTGGTCATCGCAGAATGGAGGCAGAGTGGTCATCGCAGGATGGAGGCAGAGTGGTCATCGCAGGATGGAGGCAGAGTGGTCATCGCAGGATGGAGGCAGAGTGGTCATCGCAGGATGGAGGCAGAGTGGTCAGCACTGGATGGAGGCTCAGTGGTCAGCAGAGGATGGAGGCTCAGTGGTCAGCGCAGGATGGAGGCTGAGTGGTCATCACAGGAAGGAGGGTCAGTGGTGAGCGCAGGAAGGAGGCAGAGTGGTCAGCGCAGGATGGAGGCAGAGTGGTCATGACAGGAAGGAGGCAGAGTGGTCAGCGCAGAATGGAGGCAGAGTGGTCAGCGCAGGATGGAGGCAGAGTGGTCAGCGCAGGATGGAGGCAGAGTGGTCAGCGCCGGATGGAGGCAGAGTGGTCAGCGCAGGATGGAGGCAGAATGGTCGGCACAGGACAGAGGGTGAGTGGTCAGCCAAGGACGGAGGGTCGGTGGTGAGCGCAGGACGGAGGGTCAGTGGTGAGGGCAGGACGGAGGGTTGGTAGTCAGGGCAGGACGGTGGCTCTGTGGTCAGCAGAGGACGGAGGCTCGGTGGTCAGCGCAGGACGGAGGGTCGGTGGTCAGGCGAGGACGGGGGCTCTGTGGTCAGCAGAGGACGGAGGCTCAGTGGTCAGCGCAGGACGGAGGGTCGGTGGTCAGGCGAGGACGGGGGCTCTGTGGTCAGCAGAGGACGGAGGCTCGGTGGTCAGCGCAGGACGGAGGGTCGGTGGTCAGGCGAGGACGGGGGCTCTGTGGTCAGCAGAGGACGGAGGCTCAGTGGTCAGCGCAGGACGGAGGGTCGGTGGTCAGGCGAGGACGGGGGCTCTGTGGTCAGCAGAGGACGGAGGCTCGGTGGTCAGCGCAGGACGGAGGGTCGGTGGTCAGGCGAGGAGGGGGGCTCTGTGGTCAGCAGAGGACGGAGGCTCAGTGGTCAGGGCAGGACGGAGGCTCGGTGGTGAGTCTAGGACGGCGGCTCGGTGGTCAGCAGAGGACGGGAGCTCGGTGGTCAGCAGAGGACGGAGGCTCGGTGGTCAGCGCAGGACGGAGGGTCGGTGGTCAGGCGAGGACGGGGGCTCTGTGGTCAGCAGAGGACGGAGGCTCGGTGGTCAGCACAGGATGGAGGCTCAGTGGTCAGCACAGGAGTGAGTGGTCAGCACAGGAGTAAGTGGTCAGCAGAGGAGTGGTCAGCACAGGATGGAGGCTGAGTGGTCATCGCAGGATGGAGGCTCAGTGGTCATCGCAGGATGGAGGCAGAGTGGTCATCGCAGAATGGAGGCAGAGTGGTCATCGCAGGATGGAGGCAGAGTGGTCATCGCAGGATGGAGGCAGAGTGGTCATCGCAGGATGGAGGCAGAGTGGTCAGCACTGGATGGAGGCTCAGTGGTCAGCAGAGGATGGAGGCTCAGTGGTCAGCGCAGGATGGAGGCTGAGTGGTCATCACAGGAAGGAGGGTCAGTGGTCAGCGCAGGAAGGAGGCAGAGTGGTCAGCGCAGGATGGAGGCAGAGTGGTCATGACAGGAAGGAGGCTGAGTGGTCAGCGCAGAATGGAGGCAGAGTGGTCAGCGCAGGATGGAGGCAGAGTGGTCAGCGCAGGATGGAGGCAGAGTGGTCAGCGCCGGATGGAGGCAGAGTGGTCAGCGCAGGATGGAGGCAGAATGGTCGGCACAGGACAGAGGGTGAGTGGTCAGCCAAGGACGGAGGGTCGGTGGTGAGCGCAGGACGGAGGGTCAG
Organism: Allobates femoralis; assembly: GCA_033576535.1. NCBI lineage: Eukaryota > Metazoa > Chordata > Amphibia > Anura > Aromobatidae > Allobates > Allobates femoralis. The sequence continues at coordinate 270,065,395 of JARQOC010000002.1, read as the reverse complement.
TGGTGAGGGCAGGACGGAGGGTTGGTAGTCAGGGCAGGACGGTGGCTCTGTGGTCAGCAGAGGACGGAGGCTCGGTGGTCAGCGCAGGACGGAGGGTCGGTGGTCAGGCGAGGACGGGGGCTCTGTGGTCAGCAGAGGACGGAGGCTCAGTGGTCAGCGCAGGACGTAGGGTCGGTGGTCAGGCGAGGACGGGGGCTCTGTGGTCAGCAGAGGACGGAGGCTCGGTGGTCAGCGCAGGACGGAGGGTCGGTGGTCAGGCGAGGACGGGGGCTCTGTGGTCAGCAGAGGACGGAGGCTCAGTGGTCAGCGCAGGACGGAGGGTCGGTGGTCAGGCGAGGACGGGGGCTCTGTGGTCAGCAGAGGACGGAGGCTCGGTGGTCAGCGCAGGACGGAGGGTCGGTGGTCAGGCGAGGAGGGGGGCTCTGTGGTCAGCAGAGGACGGAGGCTCAGTGGTCAGGGCAGGACGGAGGCTCGGTGGTGAGTCTAGGACGGCGGCTCGGTGGTCAGCAGAGGACGGAGGCTCGGTGGTCAGCAGAGGACGGAGGCTCGGTGGTCAGCGCAGGACGGAGGGTCGGTGGTCAGGCGAGGACGGGGGCTCTGTGGTCAGCAGAGGACGGAGGCTCGGTGGTCAGCGCAGGATGGAGGGTCGGTGGTCAGCACAGGAGTGAGTGGTCAGCACAGGAGTAATGGGTCAGCAGAGGAGTGGTCAGCACAGGATGGAGGCTGAGTGGTCATCGCAGGATGGAGGCTCAGTGGTCATCGCAGGATGGAGGCAGAGTGGTCATCGCAGAATGGAGGCAGAGTGGTCATCGCAGGATGGAGGCAGAGTGGTCATCGCAGGATGGAGGCAGAGTGGTCATCGCAGGATGGAGGCAGAGTGGTCAGCACTGGATGGAGGCTCAGTGGTCAGCAGAGGATGGAGGCTCAGTGGTCAGCGCAGGATGGAGGCTGAGTGGTCATCACAGGAAGGAGGGTCAGTGGTCAGCGCAGGAAGGAGGCAGAGTGGTCAGCGCAGGATGGAGGCAGAGTGGTCATGACAGGAAGGAGGCTGAGTGGTCAGCGCAGAATGGAGGCAGAGTGGTCAGCGCAGGATGGAGGCAGAGTGGTCAGCGCAGGATGGAGGCAGAGTGGTCAGCGCCGGATGGAGGCAGAGTGGTCAGCGCAGGATGGAGGCAGAATGGTCGGCACAGGACAGAGGGTGAGTGGTCAGCCAAGGACGGAGGGTCGGTGGTGAGCGCAGGACGGAGGGTCAGTGGTGAGGGCAGGACGGAGGGTTGGTAGTCAGGGCAGGACGGTGGCTCTGTGGTCAGCAGAGGACGGAGGCTCGGTGGTCAGCGCAGGACGGAGGGTCGGTGGTCAGGCGAGGACGGGGGCTCTGTGGTCAGCAGAGGACGGAGGCTCAGTGGTCAGCGCAGGACGTAGGGTCGGTGGTCAGGCGAGGACGGGGGCTCTGTGGTCAGCAGAGGACGGAGGCTCGGTGGTCAGCGCAGGACGGAGGGTCGGTGGTCAGGCGAGGACGGGGGCTCTGTGGTCAGCAGAGGACGGAGGCTCAGTGGTCAGCGCAGGACGGAGGGTCGGTGGTCAGGCGAGGACGGGGGCTCTGTGGTCAGCAGAGGACGGAGGCTCGGTGGTCAGCGCAGGACGGAGGGTCGGTGGTCAGGCGAGGAGGGGGCTCTGTGGTCAGCAGAGGACGGAGGCTCAGTGGTCAGGGCAGGACGGAGGCTCGGTGGTGAGTCTAGGACGGCGGCTCGGTGGTCAGCAGAGGACGGAGGCTCGGTGGTCAGCAGAGGACGGAGGCTCGGTGGTCAGCGCAGGACGGAGGGTCGGTGGTCAGGCGAGGACGGGGGCTCTGTGGTCAGCAGAGGACGGAGGCTCGGTGGTCAGCGCAGGATGGAGGGTCGGTGGTCAGGCGAGGACGGAGCTCTGTGGTCAGCAGAGGACGGAGGCTCAGTGGTCAGGGCAGGACGGAGGCTCGGTGGTGAGTCTAGGACGGGGGCTCGGTGGTCAGCAGAGGACGGAGGCTCGGTGGTCAGCGCAGGAGGGAGGCTCGTTGATCAGCGCAGGACGGAGGCTCAGTGGTCAGGCCAGGATGGAGGCTCAGTGGTCAGCGCAGGTGAGGTGGGCGGAGCCAGGCGGGAGCCCTGCGAGGTGGGCGGAGCCAGGGGGAGCCCCGAGAGATAGGCAGAGCTTGACGGGAGCCCGGGGGAGGTGGGCGGAGCTTAGCGGGAGCCCCGGGAGGTAGGCGGAGCCTGTCGCGAGGGCCGCGAGGTGGGCGGAGCCAGGGAGAGCCTCGAGAGATAGGCGGAGCTTGACGGGAGCCCCGGGGAGGTGGGCGGAGCTTAGCGGGAGTCCCGGGAGGTAGGCGGAGCCTATCGCGAGGTGGGCGGAGCACGGGGGAGACCCGAGAGGTAGGCGGAGCTTGACAGGAGACCTGGGGAGGTGGGCGGAGCTTAGCGTGAGGTACGGGGAGGTGGGCGGAGCCTATCGCGAGGGCCGCGAGGTGGGCGGAGCCAGTCGCGACGTGGGCAGAGGCGGCTGGAGCGGTGAGTGCAGAGGCGACTGGAGCGGTGAGTGCAGAGGCGGCTGGGACAGACAGGAACGTTCCTGGCCGGAACGTTTCTCCGCGGGTCCCTGTAGCCGGGGGCAGGCCGGCTACACTGCACTTGGTGACGTCACCAGCCCTGGGCGAAGACCATCACGGAAGTGGGCGTGGCCCTTTCCGGATGTGGCCTTCGGGTTTTATATATAAGATGGTGATTCTTTTATATATTTTCATTCTTTCAACTTAGGGCTATAACCTAGTATATGCCGGCGTGAAAAAAAGGATCTTTTCCTGTATAAAAGCTTTGAGTTCTGGAAACTTCTATATGATTTACAGTGAATCATCTCTGGTATCTGACATCCTAAGCCATCTAAGATATCTTTAAATTTAATATATGCACAAAATATGCAGCTCACTTTGAAGAGATAGACTGTAGAGCCCACTGTCAATCAAAGTGCCCGGGTGTGCCTACAGCCACAGTGTATTGAGTTGTACTGTGAGCGATGATTATATTATTCCCTGGCAATACCCCTATGACTAAAAACACTGGAGGGGAGATGAGTTCATTTTCTCCTGCTAGGTGCACTTTCAGTAAAGTGACCATCAGTATTGTCACGCTGTTAACTGCAGGTTACTCAAATACCTATAGGCGAATAAGATTTTTACAAAGTGATAAGTTTGTTTTAAGGTTTGTTTTCTCAGGAACCTGGGTACATTTTAAAAGCGAACATTCCTGGTTGCAATCGTATATCCAGGCCCTGATTCATGCTGCCCACAGCTTGTGCAACACAATCGAAAGACAAGTCCCTTTAACCCCTTAACAATTTATGAAAGACTATGTCCATCATTAGATGTCTTCCTGCCTTTGATGCTGGCTCGCATACCAAGCCTGCTTCTTTCCCAGCTGAAGATGACTGTGATAGTCATCCATGTACCTCTAACAGCCATGAGTGGAGAAAAGCTTTGAAAGGTTCAAAATATAAAATAAACTACCGGTAATCCAATTGGTAAGTGATATAAAAAGAAAAAAAACCTCAAAAATGCCAGAAATGTAGTGTTTCGTCTGCTGTAACAATATATAAAATATAATATCAGGCAATTAAAACATCACAAATACATCACACAGGCACAAACTCAAAAAATTGAAACCGTTAAGACTCTCGGAAAGTGTCAAAACAAACTTTTTTTTAACAATTTTCTTATATTTTTTCACCACTTAAATAAAGTAAAAACTACACATTTTTGGTATCACTGTCTTTGTACTCAACACGAAAATCATATAACTTGATATAATCATATGACTTGAATGGTTAGATTCCTAGTCCATCCTTCACCCTACATTGTGATAGAAAAACGATTTATTTTCTAGGTACACAAATCACTATTTAAAAGGAGGGCTTTTTTCATCTAAATTTGCCTCCAAACCCACTGACAGAAAAAGCCTATACTTCCCCCAAACACCTCTAAGATTGTGATGCATGCAGTATGACCTATATCATCTTTTCAATGAAGAAATATTGTAAAGCATGTTAAAATTTTACCAAGTCAGTGACTGGATATGTGGTATTTCCCTTCAAAACTTGTTCTGTTAAACTCCACAAAACTATTTACCTAGAGCAACTCTTGTTCTTCAAATTTTTTGTTGTTGATAATTATCCTTTTACATATATGCATTTAATATAGTCTCAGATGTAGTAAAACATTGTTTTATGTACAGATTTGTAACTTTTTTTCTGTTCTATTTTATTTTATCATATCATATATTTAGTCCAAATACCTTGAAAAAGGCAAATGATCTGCCAAATCCTTGGTTAAAGTGATTGTTTAACATTGAAAGGCAATTACAATAAAGTTAAATTTATTTTGAAAATCCATTGACTTGCCTACTTTTCCTTTTTTGAGTGCCAAAGTTAGGGTGTGTGCTCACGGACAGGAATTGCAGCGTTTTGGACACAGCTTATTGCTGCTGTGTCCAAGACACTGCGTTGTACAGTAGCAGTGTAGTGGATGGGATTTCTAGAAATCCCATACTTACTATACTTCTCCCCACTGCATTGTGTTTTTAGCTGCGGTACAGCTTTTTGGATTTCCACATCTCCTCAGCATGTTAATTTCATGCTGCGGAGTCAGAAGAGATAACCATCGAGTGAATGCAGGGAGAAGCTGCACCCACCGCAGATCATGGGTACAGGGCGGCTGTGGTCTCCTTGCATTCACCCGCAGGTTCCTGCAGGTCCACAGGCACTGCATCTGGGTCATTAGCACACAGCCTTACAATGACTATTGTATTACTCCAGAAAAATCCATGTTTTTCTTAATATGTAAATTAGCTATTATGACCTTTGGGTCAGGCATAGATCTCCCTAAGAATCTACCTTCAGAACTTATTGTAACCCCTTTTCCCCGGGCGACTTTCTGTTTTCTGGATTCAGTTTTTCCCTGGCCTTCTTCCAAGAGCCATAACATTTTAATCTTTTATTCAGTATAGACACGAGGGCTTGTGTGGTACCACACTCCACAGTTTGGTTGCCACAGGAACACCTAGAGCAGGGAAGGATTTACACATCATGTAAACTTACACACAACACCTTCCACCACAGACCTGTAGGGGGAGCTCTACTTGCCGACTTCAGGCAAGGTTCCCTATAAATTCATGCCCTGGGCGGAGTTAGGCAGTTCAGTACGGAGCAGTACTGAGGAAGACACCTGGTGAACGGTGCTGCGCTAGGCACGTGCCAGAGGAACGCCTAGCCAGTGTAAGGGTCCCAAGAGCGAGGGTCGGAGGCGAGTTAGCCAGGGGAAGCAGAGCCGTGCCGGTTCGCCCCAGAAGAGCTACGTTGACAGCCGGACACCGGAGTCTGAGACTGCACAGGTCCAGTCAGCTCAGCAGTAAAGACCGGAGACCAGGGAGGCTTCAAGTCTCCTGGTGCAGCACTTGGGGCACAGCCACCTAGCTGAGCCCGGGACCGCAGTGGATACAGCATTGCCCGCAGCAGAGCTCTCACAGCCTGCCATACAAGTGAGGATTTCAGGAGAGGCTCAGGGCCTAGCTTCAGACAGCCCAGGACTAAAGAACACGCACAGCATAAAAGGGAGGCCTCATAACTCATCGGACGTGGAGATTCCGAACTGCTGCTAGCCTACCCCGACTGTACCCTGGACTTCACCTTGCTCATATCATCAGTAAAGGTAAGGAAACAACAACCCTGTGTGTGTGACTGTTATTATGGCCCCTGATCCTGCTCCCTTCATAGCTTGTCAGCAACCATCACTATTCACATCATTGCCACGGGGACCCCGCTCCACCTACGGGGAGAGTAACCACCTCGATGTTTCACCATCATCCCGGAGGTCTGTCCCACAGCGCCAGTAACATTACTGGGACTGTAGGTTGTGTCATGAATCATCCTTTATTTTACTCCCATTGTTTTGGAGGGTTTTTATTCAGCATGTTCACTATATGGTAAAACTGACATGTCAATATGTATGAGTTTGTAGATACCAAACATGTATACTTTTACTTTTATTTGACTGGTGAAAAAAAATTAAGGAGCCAGAACTGGTCCCAGACTAAGTAGGATCCGAGCATAATCTAGACCCTCGTTACCAGACTTTAACCCCTGGTGGTAGAGATTATGATGCCGATGATAATGAGTCTCAAATACCCAAGTCAAATGCATACTTGACTTTACATTCAGGGTGGGAAGAGGGTAACTCTGAGGGCGAGGAGCTTGAAAACACATAGGTTATGACGAGGTTCTAGATCCCACTTACTGTCAACCCAGAGGCATGCAGTTGATGAACTCAGCAGAGGAGTGGAAGACAAGGATGAAGCTGATGAGATTAGGTTGCGGCTTCTTAAACACATACACCAGGCACTGCATCCTCAGCCACAACTCTGTCTCTGCATCAGCAATGGTGGTTCTGCAGTTCACATAGGCATTAAGCCCAGCCTTAGCCTTGGCCTTTTTTCAGAACACGAAGTATGACCCAACTCATGTTATCTGCAAAAAGACACAGGGGGCACAGAGAGCACATAAAGGGCACAGAGAGCATACAGAGAGGTAGAGATAGAGCACAGGGGGACATAGACAATGCACTGTGGGGCAGAGAGAATGCACAGGGGGCACAGAGAGCACACTGAGGGCAAAGGGAGCGCACAGGGGGGCACAAAGAGTACACAGGGGCAGCAGAGAGAGTGCACAGGGGGCACAGAGAGCACACAGGGGGCAGATACAGTGCACAGGGGGGCAGAGAGAGTGTACAACACAGATTTTCAAACAGGTGTTGGTGAAGGGGCCTTAGACAGTATGCCTTATGTAGACATACGTAGTGTACGTAGGTGTTCTATCTGTGTTTTTCACAAATTTTACATATACCCATGGTAATCTATGGGCTGTTCACATGTCTGTGCAAAGGTCACAAAGGAATGACCATTTTTTTCTGGCAGCACGGATGAAATGTGCAAATACAACTCTATGGGTCTGTGAAAAACATAGACAGCTTAGGGATGGAAACCATGTGCTACTCGTGTGCTGTAAGTGTTTAATACTGTGCAGGATATGAGAAACGTTGTCATTTACTTATTCATCCTTGTGTGAAATACTGTGGTGACACTGGTATCATTCTTTTGTGAACATGAAAAATACTGATGTCTGAAAGATCCTATAAGTGAGAGGCTGAATAAGTAGCTTCATTTGGCAGTGACATTTCGAGAAGCCAAAGATACCTGAGGGGTAAATTCTGCAGAGACACATCAAGGCTTGGAGAATCTGCCATGCCGGATTGCACAGGATGGAGAAAATGTGTCACTGAATGTACAAATATTTTTCTTCTGAAGGTGTCATGGTGGTTTGCACGGGCATTGTGTTCATTAGTTGAATTTGGTTCCAATACAATATAAATGTAATAACTGGTGTTGGTATCATATTAATGTGCTGAGCTTGGTTTTGGTACCATTTTCGTCTACAGTGTGCTTTTTTCTGGTACCGCTATTAGTAACAGAGGTGGGTTCTTGCTGAAAGAACATGATCAGGAGGTTTATAAATCCAATACAATATATTTTTATAACATGCAAACATAACACATTTTAAGCTGTACAGCTTTTCCTTTGCTATCTGCCTTTACTCCACAATTGCCACCATATGTGAAGGCGCAGGTCCAGCAATCACAAGTCAGTTATGCTTTAAGTTTATAGACCTTGAAAATAATTTAAAGGACTAATAAGCTTTATTAACTGTAGTGGTCAAAACATTATAGATGAAGGGCAAGTTAAGTACAAGAGAAAAGGTGGTGCTTTACAAACATAAAACTATAATATGGTGACCTAAATAATACTGGAAAGTCTTCATTCACATGCGTCTACAAAGTAGCCTGAAGCAAAACAAAAATGTAAAATTGCTGATATATTTGTGGATGGTTGTACTGGATATTCTAGTTTCTCAATAAATACTTACCGTAAATTCAATGCCTTCCTACATATCGTGAATAGGACAAGGTGTGTCCGTTTTGAAGTTTGGTAAATGCAGCTGTGGACAGCTTACGCACATGAGTACATTCTGAGTTATCTTTAGACTGCAATGATGCAGGGAGAAGAAAAGCAGTAATTTCTTGATATTAACATGAATTTTTAAACTGTATCCGGCTAAATATGTATGATAATCTGAAATAAAGCATATAAAGATGATAAACAAACTGCATACATATAGGGTGGCTTCACACTTGCGTTCCCCGTCGCTGCATATTGCGGCGGGGGAGCGCAAGCCGAGCGCATACACCGCGCGTCCCTATGTTTAACATGGGGATGTACGGTGTATGCGCTCGAGGGCGCATAGCCATGTGCACCCATTGCCCGCCATGTGTGATTTGTACACATGCAGATGCTTGCGCACAAATCATACTTTCTCGTTCGCACCATGAACGCAACATGTCACGTTCATGGTGCGGACGAGAATGTATGATTTGTGCGCAAGCATCCGCATGTGTACAAATCACATATGGCGGGCAATGGGTGCACCTGGCTATGCGCCCCGGGCGCATACACCGTACGTCCCCATGTTAACCATAGGGACGCGCACAGTGGCGTAACTTCAGGCCCAGGGGCCCCGATGCGACAGCTCCAACGGGGCCCCCAATTATTGCAAATCTCTAATAGTATTAGTCTCTTTCTATAGGCCAAAGGGAATTTCGGGGCCCCTCTAGGCTGCAGGGCCCGGGTGCGATCGCAACCCCTGCACCTATTGTAGTTACGCCCCTGGACGCGCAGTGTATGTGCTCGGCTTGCGCTCCCCCACCGCAATACGTAGCAGCGGGGAACGCAAGTATGAAGCCACCCTTAGATACATATTTGAGGAGGCTGATGTACTTAACGTCCTACAGCGGGTCTTCAGACACTAACCCTGCCCCCACTGTATTTCACAGCTGGTATCTGCCTGAAACAGCAGTGGCAACAGCTGCTGTTTATCCATTTAAATACCATTGTCAATGACTGAGAGTGTCATTTAATTGGCATGATTGTGAGTGCACTTATTCACTGGCTCCCACTGCTACCCACAAAAAGTATCAGTTGGACTGATGCAGATGGTAGGAGGAAGATTGATATGACGCTGGAAGGGAGGAAGTGACCATAATAGAGAAGATTGGGGGAAGAGAGGGGAGAGGGGGACAAAAGGTGATCCAAGTGGTAGTGGTCTGAAGGTAAGGAGGAAATTACATAGGTTATAAGTGGGAACTCAGGGGAAAAAACATAAATAGGACTGACTGAGGTTGAGTGGCCCTCTTTGACCTTGGACCACTGGACAGCAAAGTCCCACATGCCCTCCCTGAAAAAGAAGACATTCTGGGTCACAGTGGCGATCATTTGTGGTGTTACCATGTTCGATTATACCATTGCTATGAAGAGATAATTTTGGCATTCGCCTTCTAAGCCCAAGGGAAGGGCAATCTTTCAGCCATGGTTCCCTAAAGGTTTCCTCCACAGGAGCTATTTCCTCTCCTGAGCACTGTAGGATGACTCTCTGTGAGTCGGAAGTTTACTAAATTTTGTTTACTTAATGCATTGGAGGCACTGGTGAATCCTCGAAGTTGGTTACAAATTCAGGAGCGGGGATTCATTAAATACATGTCAGAGCTTTTATTCATGGGAGGAGATTAGGGGAACTTATAGGAAGAGGTAGGATTGGTGTTAGTGGTCAGGTCATAAGGATCGACCTTACCAGAGTCATGTGATCATGGTCCTAGGGGGTGTAAAAGTTCTAATAAACAATGTATGTGGTTTGCATTGCAAAACCTGACAAGTAACATTTTACTACCTCTATATCATTTCCATGGTGCTGTATAATGGCCATGTAGAATAGGCCTTATGGAAGGGCAAGTTATGAATTCATGAATGTAAAGTAGTTACTTATCTTGTGAACTATTGGAGTGATTGATATTATCATGTACAGTTTTAACAGTTTATATACTGAACAAAAATAAAAATGTAACACTTTTGCTTTTGTTCCCATTTTTCATGAGCTGAACTCTAAGGGTACTGTTACACATCGCAACATTGCATGCAATTTCACTTGCAATTTGCTGGTTGCAGTGAAATCATGGACACATTGTTCTATTTTGTTGCCGTGTACAACTGGAACAATGTGTCCACGATTTCACTGCAACCAACAAATTGCATGCAATGTTGCGACGTGTAAGGGTACCCTAACACTTTTTCTTTGGAGGCAAAAAGTATTTTTCTCTCAAATATTGTTCACAAATGTGTCCTAACTTGTGTTAGTGAGCACTTCTCCTTAGCTGAGATAAAATTGTAAAGATATGCGCACATAATCAGGAGGCACTGCGTGTTGGACGTAGTGCTTCTGGACCTGCAGGAACCTGCGGGAGAAAGCAGGGAGATCATAGCCGCTCTGTACCCACGATTTGCGTTGGGTGCAGGGTGGCTTTTTCCTGCATTCACCGGCTGGAGATTGTTTCCGACTCCACAGTATGAAATAACATGCTGCAAAGATGCAGAAGCGCGGTAACCCACACCGCATCTGAAAACACACTGTGCCGCACCAGCTCCACAGCTGAAAACAATTGTGAAACACAATTTCTTGAAATCCCATCCACTATGCTGGTACTGTATAATGCAGCGTTTTGGATGCAGTGGCAATACACTGCATCCAAATACTGCAATTCCTGATCATATGGACACACGCTATTAATACACATTTTATAGTGGCCTTTCATTGTGGCCAGCCTAATGCACACCTGTCTAATTAGCATCTTGATGTGCCTCATCTGTGGGAGGAATGGAGAAGTGCTCACTAGCAAAGATTTAGACAAATTTGTTAACAATATCTGATTGACCAATGTATTTTATGTACATAGAAAAAGTCGTAGATCTTTAAGGTCAGCTCATGATAAATGGGAGCAAAGACAAAATTGTTCGATTTATATATTCTTTTGTATATATTACAATAGATAAATGATTTAGGTATTATTTTCTTACATCTGTTAATTCAAAACTTAAACCTCCAATGTATTCCAAAAGTCAATATGTTCTAATAAATTGGGACTGATGAAAGTAACTATCTACTAATATATTCCACAGGAAGTATAGCCACTGTTTTGGTATACCATACCAAAGTTAGGCATATCAATTACATTTTACACACCTGTATATTTAAACTCTATGGAATAGTGAGATAGCAATAGGAATGCTATTTAATATAAAGAAACACATTAACTTCAAGGTTAATTTGTCTGCTTCCATTTCTTTTTTTTCTAGTTGACTTGCTGGCTTTTCCAAATCTGTAAGCTAATGACTACCTAGAGTTTTAGTGGCTATTTAACAACTAGATGGTGGCCCGATTCTAACGCATCGGATATTCTAGAATATGTATGTATTTGACATACTGTGACTGACAGAACTTGTTCAGTCAACGTGAGTGAACTACATATATATATAGCAGCGCTATGGTATGTAGTGGTACATTACAGCACATGTATAGCAGCACTATAGCATATGGCGGTACATTACAGTACATGTATAGCAGCGCTATGGTATATGGTGGTACATTACAGTACATGTATAGCAGCACTATAGTATATGGCGGTACACATGTATAGCAGCGCTATGGTATATGGCGGTACATTACAGCACATGTAGAGCAGCACTATAGTATATGGTGGTACATTACAGTACATGTATAGCAGCAATATAGTATATGGTGGTACATTATAGTACATGTATAGCAGCGCTATGGTATATGGCGGTATATTACAGCACATGTATAGCAGCACTATAGTATATGGCGGTACATTACAGTACATGTATAGCAGCACTATAGTATATGGCGGTACATTGCAACACATGTAAAGCAGCACTATAGTATATGGCGGTACATTACAGTACATGTATAGCAGCACTATAGTATATGGCGGTACATTACAGCACATGTATAGCAGTGTTATAGTATATGGCAGTACATTACAGTACATGTATAGCAGCACTATAGTATATGGTGGTACATTACAGTACATGTATAGCAGCACTATAGTATATGGCGATACATTACAGCACATGTATAGCAGCACTATAGTATATGGCGGTACATTACAGTACATGTATAGCAGCACTATAGTATATGGCGGTACATTACAGCACATGTATAGCAGTGTTATTGTATATGGCGGTACATTCCAGTTCATACATAGCAGCACTATAGTATATGGCTATACATTACAGCACATGTATAGCAGCACTATAATATATGGCGGTACATTAGAGTACATGTATAGCAGTACTATGGTATATGGCAATATTCCGCTCCCTGCGGCCCCCCGCTCCCGGCGTGACCCCCCCCCGCACCTCCCAGCCCCCGCTCCTCCACAGTAAAGCTAAAAATAAAAAAATCCTCAGTGAGGATACTCACCCGTCCACTGGCTCGCTCCACCTCCGTCTTCTAGGTCCTACAGGCCTTTAGGACCTGTCGTTGCCAGGGAAACCGATAACATGACCGCTAACTGCCGGGGCGGCAGGATGGAGCAGGGGGGCAGGATTGAGCAGGGGGGCAGGATGGTGATGGGGGTGGGGGGGCAGTATGGTGTCGGGGGAGGGCAGGATGGAGCGAGCGGGGCAGGATGGAGCGAGCGGGGCAGCATGGAGCGAGCGGGGCAGCATGGAGCCGGGGGAGCAGGATGGAGCGAGTGGGGCAGGATGGAGCGAGCAGGGCAGGATGGAGCCGGGGGGGCAGGATGGAGCCGGGGTGGGCAGGATGAAGCTGGGGGGGCAGGATGGAGCAAGCGGGGCAGGATGGAGCCGGGGGGCAAGATGGAGCCAGGGGGGGCAGGATGGATGCGGGAGCGGGATGGAGACGGGGGGTAGGGTGAAGCCAGGGGGGCAGGATGAAGCCGGGGGAGGTGGCAGGATGGAACTAAGGGGGGCAGGACGGAGCCGGGGGGAGCAGGATGGAGTCGAGGGGGGCAGGATGGAGCCGGGGGGGCAGGATGGAGATGGGGTGGGGGCAGGATGGATGCGGGGTACAGTATGGAGCCGGGGGGGGGGCAGGATGGATGCAGGGGGGCAGGATGGAGCCGGGGGGCAGGATGGAGCCAAGAAGGGGGGGCAGGATGGATGCGAGGGACAGGATGGATGCGGGGGGGCAGGATGGATGCAGGGGGGTAGGATGGAGCCAGGGGGGCACAATGGAGCCGGGGGGCAGGATGGATGCGGGGGGGGCAGGATGGATGTGGGGGGGTGGCAGGATGGATGTGGGGGGTGGCAGGATGGATGTAAGGGGTGGCAGGATGGAGCCGGGGGTGCAGGATGGAGCTGGGGGGGAAAGATGGAGCTGGGGGGGGGCAAGATGGAGTCGGGAGAGGGCAGCATGGAGCCGGAGCATCTAGGATCTCGGGCGATGTGTCTCGGGCAGGTCTTGTGTGTGATCTCCGGAGCCTCCCGCGGGTTCGGGCTGGTTGTGTCCCGGCAGCTGGCGGCTCGGGTGACCCCGGGGTCAGCGCTGCTCCTGGTGTTCCGCTCCGGGGACTGTCTGTGGCAGGAGGCGGAGGAGCTGCGGGAGATCTGCCCAGGGCTCCAGGTCCACTGGACGGCGGCAGATCTCAGCACGGAGGACGGTGACTGTGGCCGCGGAAATGGGAGGAGGAGAACCGGAGAGGCTGATCATCATCAACAACGCTGGTACGTGAGGAAAGACCGGGGAGCATGGAGGGAAGACCGGGAAGCGTGAAGGAGAGACCGGGGAGCGTGGAGTGGAGACCGGGAAGGATGGAGGGGAGACCGGGGCCCTAAAGCGCCGCTGTTGCCAGCCTGCAAATTGGCGCGCAATTCAAACTTTGAATTTGCATAGTCTACGCTCATTAGTGACCGCCTCCGGCAGCCACCAATGAGCGGCCTCTGTCTGGCGCGCGATTTCTGTGACCGACAGACGCCTTAGACAATTATATAGTAGATGGTGTTCAGGTGACCAGTTAACTGATCGGGTCCACTGGTCCACTCTAGAAACACATAGTATTACATTTTAGTTTTTAATAAATGAATTTTAAAACTTTTACCTTGGCTGGACAGCACCTCTAACCATAATTTTTATTCTTCGTATCAAGTAAAGTGATGCTATTCTGTTTTCACACAATGTCTATATTCTACCACCTGATCTAATAGCAGTTGACTGGTTGATGTACTGGGCGTTGGACTCTCACTGTTGTAATATAGATGACCTTGCCTGATGATATTCATTAATATATCAGTCCTAAGAGCCACCCTTTGAAATCAGTTTACATACATTTCTATGGCTCTCTCTTCTACACTGTGTTCCAAATTATTATGCAAATTGGTTTTAAGTGTCATAGGGTTTTATTTTTATTTTTTTTCAATGAAACCCATTGATGGTATTGTGTCTCAGGGTTCTTTGGATCATTGAAATCAATCTCAGATATCTGTGATAATTAGTTTGGCAGGTGAGCCCAATAAAAGGAAAACTGGGTGTTCCACAATATTACGCAGGCCACGGTTTTCAAGTAACATGGGAAAGAAAAAGGATGTCTCTGCTGCCGAAAAGCAACAAATAGTGCAATGCCTTGGACAAGGGATGAAAACATTTGATATTGCACAAAAACCTAAGCGTGATCATCGTACTGTGAAGAGATTTGTGGCTGATTCTGAGGACAAATGTGTTTGTGCAGATAAAGGCAGAATGAGGAAGGTTTCTGCCAGGCAAGTTCATCAGATTAAAAGAGTAGCTGCTAAAAAGGCCTTACAAACCAACAAACAGATATTTGAAGCTGCTGGTGCCTCTGGAGTCCCTCAAACCTCAAGGTGTAGGTGTAGGATCCTTCAAAGGCTTGCTGTGGTGCATAAACCTACTATTCGGCCACCCCTAAACAGTGCTCACAAGCAGAAACAGTTGCAGTGGGTCCAGATATACATGAAGACTAATTTTCAAACAGTCTTGTTTACTGATGAGTGCCGAGCAACCCTGGATGATCCAAATGAATAGAGTAGTGGATGGTTGGTGGATGCCACCATGTCCCAACAAGGCTGCGACGTCAGCAAGGTGGTGGAGGAGTCATGTTTTGGGCTAGAATCATTAGGAAACAGCTGGTAGGCCCTTTAAGGTTCCTGAAGGTGGGAAAATGACCTCTGCAATGGATGTAGAGTTTCTGACTGAGAACCTTCTTCCATGGTACAAAAAGCAAAAACGTGCCTTTAGGAGCAAAATCATCCTCATGCATGTCAATGCACCATCTCATGCTGCAAAGAATACCTCTGTGTCATTGGCTGCTATGGGCATATAAAGGAGATAAATCATGGTGTGGCCACCATCTTCCCCTGACCTCAACCCTATAGAGAACCTTAGGAGTATAATCAAGCAAAAGATCTATGAGGGTTGGAGGCAGTTCACATCAAAACAGCAGCTCTGGGAGGCTATTCTGACATCATGCAAAGAAATACAAGCAGAAACTCTCCAGAAACTCACAAGTTCAATGGATGCAAGAATTGTGAAGGTGATATCAAAGTAGGGTTCCTATGTTAACATGTAACTTGGCCTGTTAGGATATTTTGGAGTTAAATAGCTTTTATTTCAGTAAATGTGACCTCCTAATGCTGCAAATTCAACACATGAGCATTTTCAGTTCTTTAACACATATCAAATGTTTAGAAACTCTACTGTGCCTAATAATTTGGAACAGTGCTTTTAGAGTTTTTTTTAATTTTGAAGATTATACTGTTATCATTGGGAGGTTTCTTCAATAAAATTCGATGTATACTCTAACGGGTGATGACTTTTATTACACTGACTGTCATTTGCACCGACCATTTAAGAAATCAGAAAAAAAGAACATTTGCATAATAATTTGGAAACACAGTGTACTTGTCAGAAGTGACAGGAAATGTGTTTTCTGCAATCCCATTATTATTCAGTGTGGTTATCTGCAGTCAATATAATTTGTACCGAAATACCCAATGGAAACTGATGTCATGATTGATTGCATTATTTTCTATTGAATTGTTTCTAGCATCTGAGGTATCAATTGTTAAAGACACACCTGCATCTCAATGAATTACATTATCATCAAAAAGTTAATTTCTTCAGTAATTCAATACATAAAGTGAAGCGCATATATTATATAGAGTCATTACACACAGCGTGATCTATTTCAAGTCTATATTTCTGTTAATTTTGATGATTATGGCTTACAGCCAATGAAACCAAAGGTCATTATTTCAGAAAATTAAAGTAGGGAGGATGAAGAGCTAAAATCCATGCTGCCATATTCCACGAGACATTAAAGGTTGAATATAATATCGATTTATTAGTCAACGCGTTTCAGGTCTTCCTGAAGTGCCCTGAAAATGGCAATATATTGATTTGTCCTGAGGAAGGGGCCAAGGAGCTTTTAAACGCGTTAACTAATAAATCAATATTATAATAATCTTTTGATGTCTCATGGAATACAGCAGTGCGGTTTTTAACCCTTCATCCTCCCTACTCTATATGCACCATGCTGGGAATTGCAGAAGCCGTGATATGCTTTTATAGTGGTTGTTAAACTCATAACCACAAAAGATGTGGCTCTGATACCTATTTAGGAAATATTTTATCTCTCAGACCCTTCATTCTCCCTACTTTATTCTCTTGAGATAACGACCTTTTGTTTTTCATTGTCTATAAGCCAGAATCATCAACATTAACAGAAATTCATAGGAAAGAGGAGGAGGGAGGATAGCTGCTTCAACCACAATAGCTCTCCGGATTCTCAGGCTAGCAAGTAAGGCGGCTCAGCTTCCACCAATTAAGTAATAAAAGAAGGAAATTTTTGGAGCCACGTCTCAATTCTTTTGTCCTTTATTAGTGTAAATGATTAAAATCATGACATCATCCCACGCAGGGGACGAACGCCCAGATGCATTTAGGGGAGAACCCCTTAATCGCTTAACGGGGCGTCTGGGCGTTCGGTCCCCTGTGTGGGATGATGTGATGATTTTAATCATTTTACACTAATAAAGGACGAAAGAATTGAGACGTGGCTCCAAGAATTTCCTTCTCTTACTAACAGAAAAAAACATATTCAAAATAGATCACTCTGTAATGACTACAAAATATAGGCGTTTAACTTTATGTATTGAATTACTGAAATAAATTAACTTTTTGATGATATTCTAATTCATTGAGACACACCTGTAACATGAAAATACTCTGACTTACTCTATTGACTATAATGTTGTGGGGTTTCTTGTCATGTTACTTTTTCCTGCATTGGAGAGAATCATACAGATGCAGATGTGAACAATAAAGGTATGTTTCTATGATACAATGACACTGAGTCCTGGTCATAGTGTTTCCTCTCCTACAGAGACTCCAGTGATCTCCACAGGTGAACACAGCACCCGTGCCCATGGTCAGTGTTCTGGGTGGATCTTCACTGAGAACACACTTGCTACTATGCAGGAATAAATTGACATGCTGTGAATCAGATAGCCGCCCTGCAGTTCAGTTTACGTTATGAAGAAAACAAGCACAGGCGACAAAGGATTTCTATAGATCCCATCCAACACGCTGCGCCCAAAAAGCTGCAAACACTGATTGTGCAATCATGCCCTAAGCGGCAGGAATGTGTCTTCTGAAATCGATTTCTGAATCCCTGTGGATCCAGATGCCAGAATTGATCTTATTTTTTAATGGGATTTTTTCCAGTATCTGATGCATCAGTTGTTGAAAGCCAAAGAATAATAATGATGAAGGATTTATTACATGGCAGATACCATGTATGGCCTGACAACATCAACAGCCTAACCTGTATGGGTCATAGGGGACTAAGCTGAACCTTTGGAATTTTGCTTAAGCTACTGGGTAGATTCCATTGTAATCATCAGCCTTGTTGACCTGTTAAGGCCACTTCACACACAGATATCTGAGTCCAATATCTGAACAGATCTCTGGTTGCAGTGAAATCATGGATACATTGCTCCATTTTGTGGCTGTGTACAACATGGAGCAATGTATCCATGATTTCACTGCAACCAGAGATCTGTTCAGATATTGGACTCAGATATCTGTGTGTGTGAAGTGGCCTTTAGAGTATAAGAATACAAGTAATCGACTCCCAGATGGTACTTCTACTGGTCAATGTCCCCTGGTCAGACTACTCAGCAAATTGAGGAGAAATGATCTGTATTCAAGCTAATAGAAAGAATAAATAGAAAAACAATGGTCTAGAGAAGTAAAAGGAGCCCTATAACACTGGTAAGATCAAACACATCCAAAAATGTCCACAAATTTTAGAATTTACTATCTATTCATCCAAGAGAGCCAGATGATCATAAATTTGGAAGCTTTGATAAAGCCCTAATACCCACCTCTTGAACTTTCAATGATACCCCCTACAGAAGATACTCACATTTTTTTTTACGTTGAACACCATTGTGTATATTGTCTTGAATACATATGCTGACGATTGTATTTTTACAGTAAAAGAGTATTATATTTAATATGGAAACATTTCAGAGCGGATTCTTGTTTACTCTATATGATGACTGCCTCCAGGTTTCAGCAGTAGAAACAATGCAATGTATTTAATCTTTGTGAGGCATTTTCAGGAACCTGATTATTTCTCGTGACAATTTAGAGTACGTTCGGTAAAAGAAAAAAATATTCTTTTGAGGCACATTATATTAACATGTCAGAAATTCTACATTAATATAGATTAATTTTTCCAGTTTTTAGCTGCTCAAGTACAAAGACTGTAGGTAGGGATGAGCGAGTAGTCAAATACTCAGACTCGCTATACTCATGCCGAGTAGATCATAATACTCGGGTATTCGGTGCGAGTATTAAGTCCAACGTTAGTCAATGGGAAATACGAGTCATTGTCTGCTGGACCAAAAAAGCGGTCTGGGGGCTGAGGAAAATGCAGTAATGGGTGCATGATTGCCGTAAGAGTGAGATACGATGGAGGAGATCTTCTGACAGCTCAGTGTGTAAGTGGTTTATTATGTGGTAATTATGAAGCTAGAACTACTAGGACTACTAGCATAGTTCTTTCAGTGCCCAATGTGCAGGCATAGCCATAGTGTCTCCAAAAAATAGCCCAAGGGGTTGTATCATGGTTGCTGAAGGAAGCAGGCCTCAAGGGCTAAACAATTGTGAAGCTAGGACTACTAGGACTACTAGCATAGATTATGCAGTGCCCAATGTGCAGGCATAGCCATAGTGTATCCACAAATTAGCCCAATGGGCTGTATTAGGGTTAATAAAGGAAGCAGGCCTCAAGGGCCAAACAATTATGAAGCTAGAACTAGTAGCACAGTAGTTGCAGTGCTCAATGTCCAGGCATAGCCATAGTGTCTCCAAAAATTAGCCCAAGGGGCTGTACCATGGTTGATGAAGGAGGCAGGCCTCAAGGGCCAAACAATTATGACGCTAACCTAGGACTACTAGCACAGTAGTTGCAGTGCCCAATTTCCAGGCATAGCCATAGTGTCTCCAAAAAGTAGCCCATGTATGGACAGAGAACGCTGCGTCATCCTATTCTCAATCTGTTCCTAGTTCATCACCCCATCAGGAGTCACAGGAAACATTTGACCCCAACCTTGGCCACTCCGGGGATCTGTTTGATCCATATCCTTTTGTTGTCTGTGGCCTCTCACCATGCGACATTGAAGTGGAACGTGAGGAGGTATCGTCTGTTCATGACCAAATATTTGAAAACCTACGACCAGAAGAAAGCCACTTTCATTCACGTGATATACCGGGGAAGTAGGTGGAGGCTGATGGTGATGACACAGTTGCCATCAGGCCAGCCGACAATATCAACACGGAGGAAATATGACATGGACGATGATGAGACCACTGATGTGACCTGGACTGCTGGCACGCATAGCCAGCACAGCAGCACAAAGAAAAAAGGTGGATACGTAGCACCAAAGGCTACTGGTTTGAGCAGAGTGTGAAGTGTGTCAACTGTTGCCAAGAGCAATCCCTCTGTGCCCCAAGTCAAGTCAGCCACTGTCTGGAATATTTTTTCCAGATAGTCCTTCTGAACCAAATGTTGTCACCTGTAGCATCTGCCATACGAAGCTGAGCATAGGCCAGGGCAAAGGTAACCAAACAACCACCAGTATGTGGAAACATATGGCAGCCAAGCACCCTAGTCGGTGGGCGGAACACAAGGGTAACACTCCTGCCTGTCTCCCTGCACTACAGTCACCTAGTACTACAATACTGGTAGTTCTCACAAGAGCTTTTGGGTTTTACAGAGGATTTCTGGACGATTTGCACAATCACAACTCTCCCTAGTAGCTGCTCATACTCTCCCTATACTAGCAGTGTTCTGTGTGCAATGTGCAGAAAATAGTGGCGACAGGGCTTATATAGAGCCTAAGTCATAGGCTATGACTCATGTATGACACTGGGCGGCCAGCCAATCATAGTAATGCCACAACCAAGAAGGCAGTAGAATTACTGTGATAGGCTAATGCTGGGCGGGAGATCCGAATATTGAGTAGTGAAATATTTGCTATGTTTGCGAGTACCGTGAGGTCTGCATTACTCGCCGAGTACTGAATACTTGCGATTATACTCGCTCATCATTGTAGGGCAACAATTTAGGAAACAGATTTTATATCTCATATGAGAATAATTCTAACTATATTTCTGCATAGATATATAGAAAACAGACCTCAAATGTGCTGTTGAAGGAAGTATAGTCAGCTCAGTGGTTAGCACTAATATATGACAGCAGCATCTGCACTGTTTTATTGCAGTGTACCTGCCATTTTTGGAAATTCATTCAAAAGCCATGGTACTTTGCTGCAATGTAAGACAAAATTGTAAGAAATCCACAGTTTTTTTGCTACAATTTTTTTGAACATCACTGGAAAATATTGTGATTTTGCCCTGGGGACTAATATAATATGTGAGGGGATCATCATACTATATTGTGTCTATGGATCGATCATCATACTATGTGTAGGGATTATCAAACTGTGTGGGCAACTGTGGGGGAACTATAATACTGTGTAGAGCCATCATACTGTTAAGGGAGCTGTGGAGACTATAATGCTGTGGGAGGACAATCAAACTGTGTGGGAGGTTATGGTAATAACCATCATACTGTCTGGAGAGCTGTGGTGACCATTGTACGGTGAGGATGGCAGTGGTGACTATCATACTGTGTGAAGGGCAGTGGTGGACATAATATTGTGTGAAGATAGGAATAGCCATCATACTGTGTTGGGGGCTGTGGTGACCATCATACTGGGAGAGAGACTGGGGTGACAATCTTACTATGCGGGGTCAGCTGACAGTTGCCATGATACCTCAGCTGTGTCCTCAGGTGACCTCACTCATTGTACCACTGGCACAGCTGCAGCTCTAGGTGCACTCATTGTGTGCTTGAGGTCACGCTGATAGGATATTTCTTCCTCAGCGTGACCTCCGATGCAGCAGTGTGCTTCAAGGACCATCGTTGTGGATTATCTTTGTAGGGTATATTTGGTGTTATTAAATGGGAAAATGAGGATTGTCCAAATGTTTTATTTCTAATAAATGATTTTTCTGTGTGTGTGTGTGTGTTTATTAACTATTTACTTTCCGGATTGGCAGTGGGCGGGTATCGTAGACGGAGAAGTGCATAGCTGGGGCCTGCAGATGTTCACACTGTCTGTGCTGAGAATAAAAAATATGGGGGACCCCTATGCATTTTTTTCATATTGTTTATTTATTTTTACACAAACGACTGTAGGTTGGTTGCCATACACTAATCTGTCACAGAGAGTGTTTGTGAATGGCCATTGCAGTTCAGTAGAGTGAATATTTATGGAGCTTAATGATTGGCCCTGGAAGTAAGCAGCGGGAGCCTGGTAAGATCTACCTTTTTACAGCATGGAAAATGCTGTGTTAAAAATGTCGTCCATCTGCTGTCCGAGTGCTGTTCAATTATTTTCTTGAACCCATTGGCTTGCATTGGGGGAATCTCCAGCGAGATACGCTGCCATGTGCAGCATGCTGCAAATCTTTCCTCAGCGAGAAATACACTCACAGATGGGCACTGTTCTATAGTTTAACATTGTTGCGAGTGCAACCCGATGTTTTATTGGACTGCACTCGCTGAGTTTAAACACAGATGTGAGCGCACCCTAAGACGCAGTTCTATCAGAAAGTAAGCAAAGCAAATACAAAAACTGTTCTTAAAAATGCCCTACACAAAAGTGAAACCAAACAACTGATACATGTAGCACAAATGAAAAGGTCAAAATAAAATTACACATATAAATATACTAAATAAAATCCAGTGAATAGAAAGTGAACAACAAACAAAGGCTTTGTAGACCAGAAGATATGATTATATAAGGTTAAATGAATCCAACAGAGCTAAAAAAATAACCACATTACCGCATAAGGCAAAAACGAAAACTACCCTAGCAAAATATAAGATAGAGAGTTAACTATGGTGGATGGTCTGATATAATCATCACAGGGGTAAAGAAGAGAGGACACGTACCACTGCAAAGGGCGTGGCTTCCTCAGGGGTGAGTACTCTCTTTCGTCTATTTGGTTACCACAGCAATACTTATCCCTCTCAGTGTCTTAAAGAGAATCTGTCATGTAAAAAATCCATATGTAACTGATATCATTTTCTAATTCCACTCTCTAAACTCTCTCAATTCATGTATTTCTTTTCTTTATACTTCTTTCTAATCCTCTGTAAAATGCAAAAAAAGATATTCATTCCATCTGTCAATCACAGTGAGTGATCACTTAGATCTCTGCTGCCCACTCCAGAGGAATGAATATTCATGTATTGAGTGACATCATTGCACTGCCCTCCTCTGGATCTGTATCCTGTTGTGTAGTCGGCTCTCCAGGCCGGTGCAGAAAAGAAATTGGGGGTGAGGAGGTGTGTGCTCCTTGCAGCTGCACATCTGACATCTTCATTGTGTGTATTTGAGGCATGTGTGTAATGTGTGCTGGAGATATTTTTATGTGTTTATAAGCAGTGTTAGCTGGAATGGAAACAGAGGCACAACATAGGGTTTATCTGTGTTGCAATACAAAGTCTATATAGGTTAAGGCTCACCTTATGGTGTTGTGTACAGCTACAACTACTTTGTGTGCTTGTACCGCCTTGTATCCAAGGATCTGGTGGAATGCAGCGATGTCCCACACAGAACATATCCCGTGAATCAACAAAAAGGAAAGAAGGATTAAAATAGTGCTCCCGTCCACAAATAATGATTCCTCCATGATGTCAATCAAAGGAAATGTGATTTATTTCAATGCATTTTAGGGCATGCAAGCCCTTTCTTCAGGATAATCCTTGGCTGGCTGCGGTAGTGTGATGAGGTCGTCACACAGAAACCTCATCACACTTTTGCGCTGACTGCGGTAGTGTGATGAGGTCATCACACAGACACCTCATCACACTGTTGCGCTGACTGCAGTAGTGTGATGAGGTCGTCACACAGAAACCTCATCACACTGCTGCGGGCAATAAAGAGAAATGAGGAGTCGTTGGCAAGGTTGCGGTTGGGACCATTAGAGCTCTGATGAGGACACAGAGGAATGGAAGGAAGGTGAGTATAATCTTTTCTTTTTTCGCAGGATTGCAGATTATATGTACCAGGATTTGGCCAGGATGGGGTCATATATACCAGGATAGTGGAGATATATACCTTGATAGGGGAGATATATACCTGGATGGGGAACATATAAACCAGGATAGGAGAGATATACACCAAAATGGGGCTACAGATATCAGGATAGGGGAGATACAGTGTTGGCCAAAAGTATTGACACCCCTGCCATTCTGTCAGATAATACTCAGTTTCTTCCTGAAAATGATTGCAATCACAAATTCTTTGGTATTATTATCTTCTTTTAATTTGTCTTCAATTAAAAAACACAAAAGAGAATGAAGCAAAAACCAAAACATTGACCATTTCACACAAAACTCCATAAATGGGCCAGACAAAAGTATTGGCACCCTCAGCCTAATACTTGGTTGCACACCCTTTAGCCAAAATAACTGCGATCAACCGCTTCCGGTAACCATCAATGAGTTTCTTACAATGCTCTGCTGGAATTTTAGACCATTCTTCTTTGGCAAACTGCTCCAGGTCCCTGATATTTGAAGGGTGCCTTCTCCAAACTGCCATTTTTATATCTCTCCACAGGTGTTCTATGGGATTCAGGTCTGGACTCATTGCTGGCCACCTTAGAAGTCTCCAGTGCTTTCTCTCAAACCATTTTCTAGTGCTTTTTGAAGTGCGTTTTGGGTCATTGTCCTGCTGGAAGACCCATGACCTCTGAGGGAGACCCAGCTTTCTCACACTGGGCCCTACATTATGCTGCAAAATTTGTTGGTAGTCTTCAGACTTCATAATGCCATGCACACGGTCAAGCAGTCCAGTGCCAGAGGCAGCAAAGCAACCCAAAACATCAGGGAACCTCCGCCATGTTTGACTGTAGGGACCGTGTTCTTTTCTTTGAATGCCTCTTTTTTTTTTCCTGTAAACTCTATGTTGATGCCTTTGCCCAAAAAGCCCTACTTTTGTCTCATCTGACCAGAGAACATTCTTCCAAAACATTTTAGGCTTTCTCAGGTAAGTTTTGGCAAACCACAGCGTGGCTTTTTTATGTCTCGGGGTAAGAAGTGGGGTCTTCCTGGGTCTCCTACCATACAGTCCCTTTTCATTCAGACACCGACGGATAGTACCGGTTGACACTGTTGTACCCTCGGACTGCAGGGCAGCCTGAACTTGTTTGGATATTAGTTGAGGTTCTTTATCCACCATCCGCACAATCTTGCGTTGAAATCTCTCGTCAATTTTTCTTTTCCGTCCACATCTAGGGAAGTTAGCCACAGTGCCATGGGCTTTAAACTTCTTGATGACACTGCGCACGGTAGACACAGGAACATTCAGGTCTTTGGAGATGGACTTGTAGCCTTGAGATTGCTCATGCTTCCTCCCAATTTAGTTTCTCAAGTCCTCATACAGTTCTTTGGTCTTCTTTCTTTTCTCCATGCTCAATGTGGTACATACAAAGACACAGGGCAGAGGTTGAGTCAACTTTAATCCATATCAACTGGCTGCAAGTGTGATTTAGTTATTGCCAACACCTGTTAGGTGCCACAGGTAAGTTACAGGTGCTGTTAATTACACAAAATAGAGAAGCATCACATGATTTTTTTTAACAGTGCCAATACTTTTGTCCACCCCTTTTTTATGTTTGGTGTGGAATTATATCCAATTTGGCTTTAGGACAATTCTTTTTGTGTTTTTTCATTGAATTCAAATTAAATGAAGATAATAATACCAAAGAATTTGTGATTGCAATCATTTTCAGGAAGAAACTGAGTATTATCTGACAGAATGGCAGGGGTGTCAATACTTTTGGCCAACACTGTATATACCAGGATAGAGGACATATATACCAGGATATGGGAGATATATACCAGGAGGAAGAGCATATATACCAGGATAGGGAACATATATACTAGAATGGGGAAAAATATACCAGGGTGAGCCCAGGATGGAGGACATATATACCAGGAGAGGGGAGATATATAACAGGATGGGGATCATATATACCAGGATGGGCAACATATACACCAGGATGAGGGACATATACAGTATACCAGGATAGGGTAGATATATACCAGGATGGGGGCCATAAATATGTCACAACACTATGTGGATATCTTCTGGAATCTGATAGCATAGGACAAGACAAGACATAGACAAGATTTTTAAGTTCAAGTCTATATTTGCAGGTTATAGAAAATATAAACAAGGCACTCCCAGGTTTCTTCACAATTTCAATTTTATTTATACCAGCATAGTGTTAGTGGTTTTGGTTAGAGACTTGACCTTCATCAGTAACACTGGAATAGAAATATATACAGAATCAAAACTACACCATGTTCCAAATTATTATGCAAATTTGTTTTAAGTGTCATAGGGTTTTGTTATTTTGTCAATGAAACCCATTGATGGTATTGTGTCTCAGGGTTCTTTGGATCACTGAAATCAATCTCAGATACCTGTGATAATTAGTTTGCCAGTTGAGCCCAATAAAAGGAAAACTGGGTGTTCCACAATATTGAGCAGGCCACAGTTTTCAAGTAACATGGGAAAGAAAAAGGCTGTCTCTGCTGCCGAAAAGCAACAAATAGTGCAATGCCTTGGACAAGGGATAAAAACATTAGAATTGCACGAAAACGTAAGCGTGATCATCGAACTGTGAAGAGATTTGTGGCTCATTCTGAGCACAGATGTGTTCATGCAGATAAAGGCAGAATGAGGAAGGTTTCTGCCAGGCAAGTTCATCAGATTAAGAGAGCAGCTGCTAAATAGGCCTTACAAACCAGCAAACAGATATTTGAAGCTGCTGGTGCCTCTGGAGTCCCTCGAAACTCAACGTGTAGGATCCTTCAAAGTCTTGCTGTGGTGAATAAAGCTACTATTCGGCCACTCCTCAACAGTGCTCACAAGCAGAAACAGTTGCAGTGGGTCCAGATATACATGAAGACTAATTTACAAACAATCTTGTTTACTGATGAGTGCTGAGCCACTCTGGATGGTCCAGATGGATGGAGTAGTGGATGGTTGGTGAATGGCCACCATGTCCCAACAAGGCTGCGATGTAAGCAAGGAGGTGGAGGAGTCAAGTTTTGGGCCGGAATCATTGGTAAACAGCTGGTAGGCCCCTTTAAGGTTCCTGAAGGTGTGAAAATGAAACTCTACTGTGCCTAATAATTTGGAACAGTGCATTTAGAGTTTTTTTTAATTTTGAAGATTATACTTTTATCAATAAAATTTGATGTACCGTATACACTAACGGGTGATGACTTTTATTACACCGACTGTCATTTGCACCAACCATTTAGGAAAATCAGAGAAGCTGAACATTTGCATAATAATTTGGAACATGGTGTAGAATATGTACAGTATTTAAATGGTCAATTACATACAGTAAATTTATTCAATAAATATATACAATAAATTCATACATACAGGTGCATCTCAATTAATTAGAATATCATCAAAAAGTAATTTTTTTTTCAGTAATTCAATAGAAAAAGTGAAACATATATTATATACAATCAATACAGAGTGATCTATTTCAAGGGTTTATTTCTCTATACATTGATGATTATGGCTTACGGCAAATGAAAACCCAAAGGTTATTATCTCAGTAAATTAAAAGAGGGAGGATGAAGGGTTAAAAACCAAGCTGCTGTTCCACGAGACATCAAAGAGTGAATATAATATTGAATTAGTCAACGCGTTTCAGAGCTCCCTGAAATGCCCTGAATTATGGCAATATGATATTGATTTGACCTGAGGAATGGGTCAGGGAGCCCTGAAACACTAGTTGACTAATAAATCAATATTATATTCCTTCTTTGGTGTCCTGTGGAAGATGGCAGCGTGGTTTTTAACCTTTCATCCCCCCTACTTTATATACACCACGCTGGGGGGCTGCAGCAACCGGGAAATGCTTTTATAGTTGATGTGACTCTCAACCACAGAAGGTGAGACTCTGATAGCTATTTAGTTAATATTTTATATCTCAGACCCTTCATCGTCCCTACTTTAATTTTCTGAGATAATGACCTTTGAGTTTTCATTGACTGTAAGCCATAATCATCAACATTAACATAAATAAACACTTGAAATATATCACTCTGCTTGTAATGACGCTATATAATATCTGTGTTTCACTTTATGTATTGAAGTACTGAAATAAGTTAATTTTTGATGATATTCTAATTCATTGAGATTCACCTGCATATAGATAGACTAAACTCAGATAATACGTCAGAACAGATCTGATGCGCCCCAGGGCCATGGGGTACTCGGAACCGGGCTTTTGATGCTTTTGGGGAGTCAAAGGGCTCAAGACCCAGCTCCGTGACCCTGAGTATCAATTTTAAAGTTCAGGAATGGTGGACGTGACGCCACCCGTGGTGTTTGGCTATTGGGGCTGACGCTGCAGTGTGGGACCTCTGGCGATGATGGGCTTGCAGCTAGGATGTATTACTCCCCACGGGTGGAACAGTTTCCCAGGGCAATCGGTAAAGTCTATAGCGATGGTAGGGCATTGGGGTGCAAGACTGAGTGCACAGAATAACAGACAGACACACAGTTTGTAGTCTCTTTTGCCTTTAATGGTGTTAGCAGGTCCAAACCAAGATACTGTCCACAGGAGATGTTAGGAATCTGAGTGGCCTGGAAGCAAGTTGGGGATCTCCTCACCCAGTGAGTTCTGAGGCCTGCCTGCTGTGCGTCTCTGTGCTGGTCTGAGCTGCCTGTAGCTAAGCTGTGTCCCTTTCTCTGCTGTTAAGTCTTTCAGCTGTATGGCAGGCAGCTTGAGCTCTTTCCGGGCTCCACTCCTCTGGCACTGGCCCTGAACTCTCTGATGCTGCTGTGTCTCAAGGTGTTGTGGCCGGGAGAATTGGAATCTCCCGTCCTCCGGATTTGGCTGCTGGGCTTGGAATCCCTCACAATCTTGAACTCCGGTGTCCACTTCTGACGCTCCGCACTGGGGTGTACCAGTCGGCTGGCTCCACTCCCCAGGCCTGCTTCTCTCCTTCCTCAGATCCTCTCCTACATGTCCCTCAAGCTGGCTAGTCTCTGTCCTGGGATGAGCCTTACACTGCTCCAAACCACAGGATGTCTACACAGCCCTTGTAGGAGCTGAACTGACTAACCCTGTCCCCAGGCCAGAAATTATAGGGAATCTCCCTTTAACCCAGGTTAGAGCTCCCCCTTCTGGTCTGGAGCCAGGAAGATGTTGCATGCTGTGGGCTTACCTGGTGTGGATACCCCCTTCTTGCTTCCAGGCATGACATCAACCCACGAGGGAGGCAATGCCATCGTGGCAACCGGACTCTGGGGTACCACATTTCCCCCTAGTTAAATTCAGTACTCCTGGACTGAGGAAATATTTTTGAAAACAACATTAGTAAATTAAAATTGTAAATGTGTACAGAGTCGTAAAAAGGAAAAATTACACAAACCCATAAAATGTGAAAAATGCAGTTACTACGGCGCTTAGTCCTTCCACCGTTGGCTGATGATGAACTTTTTACAGAATTCTCTTTACCACAACCAGTCCTGTGGCTTATTGGTCCATGTTTAAGTAAATGTTCAAGAATATTCAAAAGTTCATACAGTAAGCACTGTAGGCACGATACGCTTAGCAGTTAAAACAAAACATATTTACATTTCTAAACTGGTTAAACTTTCCTCTTAACTTCCTAACATTCCCTATAACGAGCTGGGATCTGACCTAGATTACTACGAGTGGATCTACACAGTACGGGTATTGCTGATGGTCTATTCTGGTTTCTAGTGCCTACTGCTGGTGTTGTGGGTGCACTATTTACTATTCTAGGTGTGGACCTACAAAAGCACTGGTATACCAGACTGTCATCTTAGACCTATCATGGGACTGACAGATTCACCGTTAGCAGAGGGTTGATTCTCTTGTTCTGCTGCGGCAGGTGGTTCTTCATGTGGTTCGTTGATGTGTCGCCTGCACAGATTACCCGCATAGATGAATAACTTGCTCTTCTCTTTCCACAGCTGTTGCGCCTCTGGCAGGGCATGTGGACCAAGGCAGGAGTTAGTTTGCTTCAGCAACTCTTTGACTAAGCTGATGGCTGGGTCGCGGTCTTGCATCTCTGCCCATCCATGGTGGGGTAAGGGGTTGAACGTGGCTTCTTGCATGATAGGCCGCTTTTTTTTCACTTCATGCGAATACTTGGACACTCTGCTGTGGTGAAAAGCCGGTAGCTCTTCCAGCTCCTCCAGGTCTTCTTCTGCATCTGGCAGGTGGGGCATCCTGGACAGCGTATCAGTGTTGGTGTTCTTGTGCCCTGCTCGGTACTTGATGGTAAAGTTTTAATTGGACAACCATGCCATCCGTCTCTGTTCCAGTGCTCCCAACTTTGTGGTGTCTAGATTCGTCAGTGGATTGTTGTCTGTATAGATGGTAAACTTTGCTGAAGCCTGATAGTGTTTAAAGAGCTCAGTTACAGCCCAGTCTACGGCAAGGAACTGCAGCTTGAAGGAACTATAGTTCTGTAGGACAGAGCTTCCTGGTGGCATAGGCCATCACTCTCTCTTTGCCTCTCTGCACCTGGGATAACAAGGTTCCCAATCCCACATTGCTCGAGTCTGTGTAGAGTACGAACGGTTGGCCATAGTCAGGGAAGGCCACGATCTCATCCCTTGTCAAGGCCCACTTCAACTGCTTGAAGGAGTCTTCTACTCTGCTGTCCCATTCAAATGGAGGGCTCGGCTTCTTAGCCTTCTTGGACTGGCCCACTAGGAGGTCTTGCAAAGGCGCTGCTATCTTTGTGAAGCCCTTGATAAACCTCCAGTAGTAGCCTACCAGTCCCAAGAACTGTCTGACGTCCTTGATGGTAGTGGGCCCCGGCCAGTCCCTGATTACGATGACTTTGCCAGGGTCTGGTGCCACACTTTCAGCGCTGACCATGTGTCCTAGGTACTGTACCTTGGGATTCACTAAGTGGCACTTGGATGGCTTCACTCTCATGCCAAACTTGGATAATGCCTCAAACACCTCAGCCAGGTGTTTCAGATGGTCTTCGTACATCTTTGAGTAGACTATGACGTCATCTAGGTACAGTAACACAGTTTCAAAGTTTCTGTGCCCCAAGCAACACTCCATCAATCTTTGGAAAGTTCCCGGTGCATTGCAGAGTCCAAACAGCATGCAGGTAAACTCACAGAGGCGCATCGGTGTAGTGAACGTGGTCTTCTCTCTGTCCGCCTCTGCATGGGAACCTGCCAATACACACTGATGAGATCTAAGGTGGAAAAATAGTTAACAGTTCTCAATGCAGCTAAGGACTCTTCATGTCTGGGTACTGGGTAAGCATCCTTATGTGTAATGTGATTTATCTGCCTGCAGTCAACACACATTCTCATTGCACCATCTTTCTTCTTTACCAGGACTAGTGGAGCTGCCCAGTGGCTACAACTATCTCTGATCACCCCAGCCTCCTTCATTTCCCCTAACTTCTCTTTGGCACATTGATAGTGAGCTGACGGTACAGGCCTTTATCTCTCTTTAATGGGTGTATGGTCACCAGTGGGGATGTGATGTTGTACCCCTTTTACATGCCTAAAGTCTAGAGGATGTTTACCAATGCCCCGTTAATATTCTTGCACTACCCGGTAAACTTCATGCTTTTCGTGTGAAGGGGTGGAGTCAGTGCCTACGTATAGCTTCTCGAACCAGACTTCCAGCTGCCCCTCGGAGCTGTTGTCCTCCACCTTGTCGGACAGATTCAAAGGTTCCACTACTGTGATGGCATTGTTATTGACAGTGAACAACTTATAGTAGCAATGGCAGCATAACGAAGCAGTTTGACCTCTTCCTCCCCAGAAGATACATACAGGGACCCTTCCCCTTGTGGACATCAACTGCTCTTCTGGCTGTTAGGACAGTGGGCCTACGGTCTAAGTACACAGGCTCCACCAGGGCTTGGTAATCTTGACCCTGAAGGTCTATTGCCGCCCTACACCAGATTAACATTTCACTTTTCGGAGGTATTGCAATGGGGACCGAGTCACTTACTCTTACACTGCCGACTTCTCCACCAGACAGCTCGACCTGCTGCCTCTAAACCAGGGCCTTTATCTCTCTCTGCAGGACTCTCTGCTGTCCGCTGCTGGCAGTTTCGGCAACCTGTTGCAAATAGGGATGGGCGAATCTACTCGCTAGGACTCATTACTCGGCGAGTAGTAAGGGACTCGCAGGACTCGGTACTCTGCGAGATTCCCAGCGTTTACTCGCACGAGTCCAATGCAAATCAATGGCAAACGCTGACAAAACTAGGATTGCCATTGTTTGCATTAGACTCGGCTACTGTGCCAGTGATAGCAGGGAAACTCGCAAAGTAACTGCTGTTTCTTTGCGAGCCGAGTCCAGCTGTCTTCTCTGTGCAGCTCCAGGGTCCTAGAGCCCGCCTGCTCACAGAGATGATGTAGCAGAGCTGAGATTGTTCTCAGTCTGCTCATTCCCTGTGCATAGACATCTATATCTATGCACAGGGGATGTAGCAGAGAGGACATCGTGTTTTGGACTACGTCGGACGGAAGAGGATTTTTTTAATTAAAGATGGAGTCCCTAATGGCTTTTTTTTTTATTTCAAATAAAAATTTTTCTCTGTGTTGTGTTTTTTTAACCCTTTATTGGAGATTCTTAGTGGCTGGGTCAAACGTGGCCTGACATTAAGAATCTCGGGCTTAATACCAGCTTGTATAACAAAGCTGGTATTAACCCCTTTATTACCCAGCGTGCCACCGCCACCAGGGCCGCTGGAAGAGCGGGGTTCAGCGCCAGAGGATGATGCTTCAATGAACGCGCCATCTTCTGGGGCGGCTGCGGGCTGCAATTTGCAGCGGGGGGTGCCCAGAAAGCTTGGGCATCCCTGCGCTGCGGATTCCAGCCCCCAGCTGCTTAGCTGTACCTGGCTAGACATAGAAATTGCGCAGAGCCCCACGCATTTTTTTTTTATTATTTCATGAATTTCAGAGTCAGAGTCTCAGAGTCAGAGTCTCACCCTCAGAGCCAGAGTCAGAGTCTCAGAGTCAGAGTCTCAGAGTCAGAGTCTCAGAGTCAGAGTCAGAGTCTCAGAGTCAGAGTCAGAGTCTCAGAGTCAGAGTCTCAGAGTCACAGTCAGAGTCTCAGAGTCAGAGTCTCAGAGTCAGAGTCTCAGAGTCAGAGTCTCAGAGTCAGAGTCAGAGTGTGACTCAGAGTCAGAGTCTCAGAGTCAGAGTCTCAGAGTCAGAGTCTCAGAGTCAGAGTCTCAGAGTCAGAGTCAGAGTCTCAGAGTCAGAGTCTCAGAGTCAGAGTCTCAGAGTCAGAGTCTCAGAGTCAGAGTCAGAGTCTCAGAGTCAGAATCTCAGAATTTCATGAAATAATTTTAAAAAAATGCGTGCGGCTCCGCGCAATTTCTATGTCTAGCCAGGTACAGCTAAGCAGCTGGGGGCTGGAATCCGCAGCGCAGGGATGCCCAAGCTTTCTGGGCACCCCCCGCTGCAAATTGCAGCCCGCAGCCGCCCCAGAAGATGGCGCGTTCATTGAAGCGCCATCCTCTGGCGCTGAACCCCGCTCTTCCAGCGGCCCTGGTGGCGGTGGCACGCTGGGTAATAAAGAGGTTAGGGCCAGCTTTGTATTATCAGCTGGCCCTAAGCCCGAAATTTATGGCGGTCACGCCAATATTAGACATGACCGCCATGAATTTCTATTAAATTCTTTTAAAAAAAACACAACACAGAGAAAAATTTTTATTAGAAATAAAAAAAAAAGCCATTAGGGACTCCATCTTTAATTAAAAAAATCCTCTTCCGTCCGACGCAGTCCAAAACGAGATGTCCTCTCTGCTCATCCCTGTGCATAGATATAGATGTCTATGCACAGGGAATGAGCAGACTGAGAACAATCTCAGCTCTGCTACATCAGGCAGAAGGTGGGCTCTAGGACCCTGGAGCTGCGGCAGCCAGCACACAGAGCAGACAGACTCTTATCTGTGCGAGTTTCCCAGCGATTACTTGCAAAGTAAACGAGTCCAATGCAAATAAATGGCAAAACTAGGATTGCTTCAGGCTGAAGCTTCCGAGACACATCTGCGATTTGTAAATCTCACACTACTCGCTATTACTCGCTTCCCCATTCATTAACATTGGACTCGCTAGACTCGCAACGAGTAGCGAGTCCTGTGCTCGGACTCGCTAGAGTCAAGCGATTCCGAGTAATTTAGGATTCGCCCATCACTAGTTGCAATAAAAGAATAATTTCTCCTTTACAATTCTTAATTACATTAGTGCCTTAAGTAATCATTGGATTGCATTCTCGTCAGTCAATATCAACAATTATCAGTCACTGGACGGTTAGTTCTTCATGCCCCACCTTAATGGTCACCTCTTTGAGCTCTATTTGTGGTACAGGCTGGCCGTTACTAGTATGTATCGTAAAACTAACATCTGGGCGACGGGTAATGTCAAAGTCTGCTCAGTACCGCTTATAAAGGATATATGGCATCATTGTCACCTGCAAGCCGGTGTCCAGTAAAGCGTTTATGGGGATGCCATCCAGCACCACAGGCAGGACTGGTCGTCCTTCCACATACCTGTGTGGCGCCCCTACGACCAGGGTGGCCACAGGTAGGAACTGCAGCCAGGCAGATAGTGACAGGTTTTACACAAACCACCTTCAACACACACACCCACAGACTATAACACCCAACCCGGAGCCCGGGACTCTAGGCGGGCAAGGGGTGATAGGGTTTAGAGAGAAGTGGGTGGGATGTAGGTCAGGTGACAGACCAGGTACAAAAGGGGAACACAAGGAGGAGTTAGTCAGTAGGCCAGAGGGTGCCGAGCAGCCAAGACCAGTAAAGAGCAGAAAGGACTGAATGACACTTCCCGGAAGGATTGAGGCTCCCTGGAGGCACAGAATCCTGCGAGACACCATTCCCTGGAGAGAAAGCCCACTCCATAGCCTGCAGCCCAAAGGAGAGGAAAGACAGAGACCGGACCAGTGAAGCTGGGTCCGAGGAAGACGGCAGCGCTGACAACCTACTGTCAGGACAGACTTCCCTGACGTACCCAGGTAGTTACACGGGTAGGAGAGAGCCCGGTGACCCCTTGCAAGACAGAGACACCAAAGGCTAGTCTGGAACCAGAGAGTCGGCTCTGGGTGACCGTAGCTACACGCCGTTACATGGACACACGAACGGGGAGGCACAGATTCCAGGTCTGGTCACCCAACACAAGGGGTTGGAGAAACAGCAGCACATAGGACCCAGTCTTGCTGCCCATACACCGGGAGAAGCCACAAACAAGGGTCCGAGCTGCCCTCATACAGCCCACGGGGAAAACAGAGGAGAGGAAACCCTGAAAGGTTTCAGAAAGTGAAGGGTCTTAGGATGGAAACCTGGCTGCAGAGGTTCAGTGACTGTGTGTAGTTATTTGGTGTAAAAGAACTGCACTGTAACTGTTGTAGTGAGAAGGAACTGCAAGTAAAACCCGATGAACGCTGCTTCAGTCTCTCGTGTGTGATTCCCTGCATACAGAACTTTATTACACCTTTATATCCTGTCAGGAGCAGCCCCGGCCGACGGTGGGCTCATCCATCTTGCTGTAGTATCATCCATCCATTCTCCTGGCAGCGAACAGCAGCAGTGGTGGTCCCCTCACTGACCACAACCCGTGGGTGGCGTCATGACAACCCCTGTAAATATCCCCCTTTACTTGTGGGCTCGGGACGCAGTCCGGACCAAGACCACCGTGATCATCCCCAGTGCAACCACAGTCTGGGACCGAGTACCCCGTCCCAGTGGGCTCCACAACTTGGCGTCACGAACAGGATGAACCCGGTCCAACAGAACCGGACCCCGTGTGCCTAAAAATCGTGAGTTAGACTATTCTGTTGAAAACTGTGCATAATGGCGGCCATAGACGCCTGAGGCCATGTGCAGGGAAGGCGTGCCAAGACCTCCCATCGTGGGCCGACCCAGTCCAGAGCGGAAAAATAAAGGCCCGCCCTGGCTCCCCTTAACTCAGGGGGAGCCAGCCATCAATCTCAAGGAAGAACCTCCGCCCCAAACTGCAACAGCCAATGAGAATGTGGCAGGAGCGGAAGGAGACACCCAAAGAAGGCGGGGCAAAGAACCGGATAGAGTGTAGCCGCCATTGCTGGACACCCGGACGGAAAGAGAGGACGCCAGGCTGAGCGCTGATATTGGGAGACCAAAGTTGATCCCGGAGGGCCTACAGAAAGCGATCGTGGAGGAACCCGGCCAGGGAAAGAGACTTGGTGACCAAAGAGTTATGGCAGCAGGCGGCAGAAAGGTCCCGGAGGTCTAAGACACCCGGCGCGGTGTGCTGAGGTTGCTACCCCCTCAATCAACACGGGTTCAAACTGAATCCAGATCCCGGATCCAAATTGACTGTAGCCAGTACCAGCAGTCCCAAGCTGTACAGCCCTGCTGGTCTCATGTCCCTGATAATACCCAAAGCAGGGAGCAGAAACCGTTAGTGGAGTCGCAGCAGAAAGAATTGCCGGAGGCGATCGTGTCGGACGACATCGCAAAAACCATGGTGACCACGGGAACACAGACTGAATACAGCTATTTGCTGTCCAGCACTCTGGAATCATTGGAGCTGTTTCCAACCAGAAGAACCCCAGAAGTTCTACCGTGGATGAAGAAGAAGGAGTGAGAACCCGGACTTTTACAAGCAACTGTAAGTGTGAATGTGATGTATCCCTTATTGACTCCATCCCATACCTGAATGAGTGGATAGTCTTTTCCCCTGTTTGTCTTTTAAGTGTTATTGACAATTGGTATCATGAACGATCATCAACCCCTGTAAATATCCTTTACTTGTGGGCTCGGGAGCAAGACCGCCGAGATCATCCCCAGTGCAACCCGGTCCGGTACAGAGTACCCCATCCCAGTGGGCTCCACACCTGTTACGCCAGTTCTGTAGGCTAGGCGCTCTCATTCCTTGAAGGTGGCCCGATGTCCCAGGGGTTGCTAGTTTAAAGTACAAAACCTTGCTATGTGGCCTGCCTCTTTACAGCGGCGGCAGATGGGTTGTCCTGTAGCATCATAGCGATCGCTGGCTCGTCCTCTGGACATTGGGTTCCTCCTCTGGCGCATCCACGGGAGGTCATCAGGGCTGGAGGCCAACTGTATCTTCTTTGATGGTTTGGACCCCTGCATGGACTGTACAGCTTTCACTAGCTCAGCCATACCTCTGGTCAGCTGCTGGCACTTCAACTGTAAGGCTTTAGGAGTAACAGTTTCTAGAGACTGTTCGCTGGTCCCACTGTAGCCAGGGAAAGAGAGCGCTACCTTCTGAGTGTGTACAGTAGAGCCAGTCGCTGTGTGGGTCTGTGCTGCTGTAGTTGGTTTGCGCAGCACTCGTATGGCCCGGTCTTTAGATTGCACAAAGCCCAGGTCCAGGGTTTTGAGGGCTATTATGCGTAGACGTGTCCATTGGGCATGAGACTGGAGCCCTCAATAAACTGATTCAGTCAACAGTTTATGATTCATCTTGTGCACTAGCCGGGTCTACCTGCTTCATGGCCCTCAAACCTTGGAGATTTAATGCATAGTCCGGTATACTGCTCTGCGCCATTGTTTGCACCCATAAAACCTCTGTTTAATCTCTGTTGCAGTACAGGTGTCAAAGGCTTCTTTCAACCTGGCTAGAATCGTTCACAGTCTTTTTGTCCAGTGTTCAGCAAGGGCTTACCTCCTGTTGGGCCTACCATCAATTGTCCTATTAACATGGTCACTTTCTGTTCTCTGTCACGGAATACATCCAAACAAACTTTCAGTCTCTCTTTAAAGTTCATTCAAGGTGTCTGATTTCCCTGAGTACTGCAGTAACCATATCGCTACCTGGCATGTAAGGCAAGTTAGACGGCATGACTGTTGCTGCCATGGATGCCGTGGCTGTAGCTGCAACCGGAGGTTTGGCTGGGATGTGGGAAAATCTGGGGCTACCGACTGGACCAAGTCGGTGTTTTGCTCCCCCCCAATCAGACATCTTCCTCCGCATTAGTGAACCACGGCCCGTTTCTCAGCTCTGCTGGCTGATCAGTGTACAATCTTCGCAGGCGGGAAGTAAGCGTACAGGGGATTTCCAGTGCAGGGCCTCCTGCATTCCAGCCGGTATGATGTAGAGTGCGGGGAAAGGGTGGGGTCTCTTTGCGCCCTTTCTAAGGTTCTGCCCATAACAGCACACCCTTCGGCTACCCAAGTGGGATAACAATAGGCGACTGTATACAGTTCAATAAAGTCAATGCATACAGACTGTATGAACCTGGCAGCAGAAATGATCCCTTGCAAGTAACAGCTAGTTGCTGAAGAGTCACCTGAATGCAGGTTAAACCCTGTAGAGCAGTGATGCAGAGACAGGTATGCAGACCGACCTGGAATTACTTGAAGTAGAGCAAGATTCAGATGAAGCACAGCTGGCAAGAGTAGAGCAAACTCAGGTGATGCACAGAGGCAAAGCAGATGCAAACTCAGGTGAACACAGAGGAGCCAGAGTACAGAAAACTCAAGTGAGCTCCACAAGAGACAGAGCAGAAGCAAAATACTCAAGAAAATCCTTGGAGATGGTCCGGAGCTTTATCAGCAAGAAAGCGGAACATATGGATGGGACGAGGTAGCAGACACCATCTTGGATAAGGGAGGAGACACAAAAGGTGATCTCGAAGAGCCCGAAACCTGACATTACTCCCACCTAGAAGTAGCCTCTGGGTGCTCCTCGACCTGGTTTCCTTGTGGAAACAAGCAATGTTTTGATAAGCACTGATGTTAATCTACTGGTCCCAACAGTCTTCCTCAGGCGGATACGACTGACACCTCATTAAGTATTGAAGCGATTCCAGCAGTCATGAGTCAACGTTTCTCTTCACCTTGTATTGATTCTGCCAATCACCATCATATGTGAGGAGTGGCCACATTGTGTCAATGAAAGGTATTAGGAGAACACTGGCTTTAGTAAAGAAACATGAAACACAGGAGGTGACCTTTATAGCTCTTGGCAGCTTTAAACGGCAGGCAACCAAGCTCATGATACCGCTGCATCTGAAAGGACCGATGAATGTCTTTCCCAGTTTCTGTGAAGGAATGTCCAGTTTTGAGATTTTAACAACCACACTAATTCTCCTACCTTGAACATAGGTGCAGGTTTCCAGAATCTATCAGCCTATTTCTTGTATCCCTCTTGAGCCAAGGTGAGTGATTCCTTTAGAACCTCTAGCTTTTGTCTGAATGCTGTCAACCTCTCCTCTACTGCTGGAAACAGAGCATTAATCAGAGATCTAGGCAAAATTTTTGGATCATGACCCAAATTGACAAAGAAAGTGTTACCTTAGTGAGGCACTCAGAGTTGTTGTAGGAGAATTCTGCTAAGGAAAGTAACTCCAACATCATCCTGCAGATAGCTGATGTAACATCGTGGCTATTGCACCAAAGTCCTAATTGGTTGCTCTGTCTGTCCATTCTTCTGCGGGTGGTATGCTGAAGATAGACAAACATTAATAACGGAGTGCAGAACAAAACCCCTTCCAGAATCCCGAGGTGAACTGCACCCTCGGGCTGAGATGATTTAATCCGGAACCCCATGAAGCCGAAAATGTTCTGTATGAACAGGATCATAGTATATTTAGCTGAGGGGAGGCCAGAACAAGAAATAAATTGGTCAGGTTTAGTCAGCCAATAAACCCACCAGAAATGTATCATTGACACAAGAGGTGGTAGTTTCACAATAAAGTCCATTGAATAGACCCCCAAGGGCAAGAAAGAACCAGCAGTGGTTGAAGTTGCTTGGTGCAAAGCATGAGGGATCTTATACAATGAACATACCTCGCAGACGAGAGAACATAGTGCTTAACATCCTTTAGACAAGTCAACCACCAGAAAAAATGGCTCCAGGAACTTCTGAGTCTTCTGTACGCCCTATGACAAGCCAACTTGGAGTCATGGACCAACTGAGAGTCTGTAATCTTATGGCCTCAGGTACATAGATACATCGATCTTGGACCCACACGCCATTCTTGAGAACAAGGTCATATCAACAGGTGGGTTAGA
The DNA here is from genome assembly GCA_033576535.1 of Allobates femoralis. NCBI lineage: Eukaryota > Metazoa > Chordata > Amphibia > Anura > Aromobatidae > Allobates > Allobates femoralis. The sequence continues at coordinate 270,025,692 of JARQOC010000002.1, read as the reverse complement.
AATAAATATGTCACACATAGGTCTCCTTTGTTTCTCTTCCACCAAGCCTGGTCATGGATTACTCCAATGAAGTTGGCATCATACAATGGGCTTGGACAGGGCCCCAGTGGGAATCTGCAGCATGGATTGGGAACAAAGCATCAGCTTTAACATTTTGCTGTCACGTCTACTGACGGCCCACACGTGGACAACCATTGGGTCCATCGGAGTGCAGATGCTGATTACCGGGATGACAGAGAGACGGACCAGTACAGTAGAGTCACAGGTTTATTTAACAACACAAGAACGCACCCCCCAGGGGAGGGCCACACGGCACATGCACTGGAACACCACGAAGGAGGCCCGGAGCGCTTGATCCCTATACAGGATACCCCGAGGTACCAACTCGGAAGGACCAATGAAGCGGACACGGGTGTTAAACGACCCAAGGCAAACGTGGAAACACAGCAACCAGGTATAAATAGACACGGAGAACCGGAAACACGGAGAATCCGGAGCAGGACCTGAATCTACAATTTCAGCTTAGAAGAGATCCAGGTGGAAGGCCCAGAACACGGAGTCAGCAAGAGCTGGCAGGGCGGAGATCTGCAGGAAGGAACACACAGAAATCAGATATCTAGCAAAATAAGGAACAACCTGACCAGACCAGGAATAGCAACTCCACTAGGTAGAAGTTGCCCTGGCAAAGACTGACAGGAAACAGGAAGCTTATATATCAGCAGGGCAGTCCTGATTGGCAGGACACAGAGGCATGGTGATTGGCTGAGGGGAGGAGCATGATCCCTGCAGCCTCTCCAGCATTCACTGATTTGGAGATGGAGTTTCATGCGCTCAAGCAGTATCCTCGGAAGTGAGGAGCTGAGCGGCGCTATTCCAGCAGAGGGCGCTGGAACCCTGCGGGAGACCCCCGAGAGGTTACAGTACCCCCCCCTCTACGCCCAACCAGACAGAAACCGGCCAGGAACCTGCGCAGAAGGCTCGGGGCCTTGATGTCCGCCTCCATGATCCCAAGGGCACCGGCAAGGGCAGAAGGGGCCCGAGGGCAGTTGCTTGGGCGTCTTGCATGGAGGTGGAGACATAGTCGGAGACGTCCCGATGCATCCGCGGCCACCAGTAGTACCGACCGATCAAGCGTATAGTCTTCGCCACCCCCGCATGGCCTGCGAGCCCGGATGAATGGCCTCAGCGAAGGACGTACCTCCGATCAGCCTCGGGTACCAGCGTCTTACCTGGTAGGGACCGAGCAGGTGTGCTGCCATGCAGGTGGTGGACAGATCGATGATGGAGCGTGGCTCCTCCTCTTGACATTCGGACGGTGATTGAGTTTCGGCAGGGTTCAATGGTAGACACGGCCCTTCGGGAGTGGAGCCCCCGGCACCAGATCAACGGGATAGACATAGGGTCCGTGCGGAGGTAACGTCTTGGCCTCCTTCTGGTCGAGGACGTCAGTATACGACCGATAGGCCGAGGGCTGCCCGGGCAGTGCTGCCAGGGAAGGTGGTAGCCGGAGGGGAGAAACGGGAAGAAGGCAGCGGCTATGGCACGCCTGCCCCCACCGCAGGACCTCACCTGTTCGCCACTCCAGTACTGGTTCATGAATGCGGAGCCATGGAAGACCGAGCAGAAACGGAGGAGACAGGACCGGCAGGACATAGAAGGTAAGACGCTCAGTGTGACGAGGACCGACTTGTATTTCCACCTCTCCGGTGACACCCGTCACAGCGTCTTGTAAGGGCCTCCCATCGACCGAGGTGATGACGCGGGGATGCTGCAGGGGGTATATGGGAATACCGTATCGTTGCGCCGTCTCCAGCTGCACAAAGTTACCTGCGGACCCGGAATCCAGGCAAGCCAGCTCCGTATGGCGTTCGTCTCCAACCGTAACCTGGATGGCAATAGTGAGAGGTGGAGAGAGCTTGCTCTCTGTTAGGTGGGCCTCTCTTACCTGCCCTAGATGGAGGTTCTCTGGCCGCTTGGGACATTGGCAGCGAAAGTGGCCAGATTCTCCACAATAAAGGCACAGGCCCCGGGTGATCCTCTCCTCCCTCCTCTGGGTCCGGAGCTGAACACGATCCACCTCCATGGCCTCGTGTCCTGCCGGAGGTGCCGCAGGTTCCGGAAGGAAGGGTCCACTCTCCTGCGTCCTCTCCTGCGTTCTCTCCTGGACCCGCTCCTGAAGACGACGGTCAATTCGGACAGCGAGGGTAATGTACTCCTCCAGGGAGCTGGGCAGGTCCTGAACTGTCAGTTCGTCCTTGATACGGCTTGACAACCCCCGGCGGAAGACACCTACCAAGGGCTCATCCGCCCAGTGGAGCTCGGCAGCTAGGGTACAGAATTGGATGGCATACTGCCCAACAGACTGGTCACCTTGTTGCAGGTTGAAGAGCACCTCGGTGGCGGAGGCCATCCGTCCTGGCTCATCAAAGGCCTTACGAAAGGTGTCCAGAAACGCCCGCAGGTTGGACACGATGGGATCCTCTCTCTCCAACAACGGGTTGAACCATGCAAGTGCCTCTCCCTCGAGGTGCGAAGCCAGAAACGCTACTTTCGCCTCGTCCGTCGGGTATTGGTGAGGTAACAACCGGAAGTGAAGCTGGCACTGGTTAATAAACCCCCGACATGCTTTAGAATCCCCAGTGTACCTGGTGGGCTGGCACAGCCGTGGAGATGACACAACTCCAGCCGGAGCTCCAGTTGGCAGCACGGGGACGGAACCTGGGCTTCCTGTTGTGCTCTGTAGGCTGGTAAGCCGATCATCCATGGAGGACATATGGGATGACATCTGAGTCTGTCTCTCTCTTAGATAGTCCACCTCCTGGTGGAGACTCAGCACCTGGGAAGAAAGAGTGGGATCAGTGGTAGAGAGCGCCCCCAAGCGGGCCTCTAGAGACTGGATAAACGCCACCACCTGGTCGTGACTCTGGCGGAGTGCGGCCAGCTCTCTTTGGGCATCAAACCTGGTATCAGCGGGGTCCATGGCCAGAGCAAAATCTGTCACGTCCTACTGACGGACCCCACACGTGGACCCACTGGACCGCGTAGTGCGGATGTTGATACCGGGATGACAGAGAGACGGACCAGTACAGTAGAGTCAACAGGTTTATTTAACAACACAAGAACCCACGCCCCAGGGGAGGGCCACACGGCCACAGCACCGGAACACCACCGAAGGAGGCCCCGGAGCGCTTGATCCCTATACAGGGATACCGCCGGTACCAACCTCGGAAGGACCAATGAAGCGGACAAGAGTGTTAAACCGACCCAAGGCAACGTGGAAACAACACAGCAACCGGGTATAAGATAGGCCACGGAGAACCGGAAACACGGAGAATCCAGAGCAGGACCTGAATCAGCAATTTCAGCTTAGAAGAGATCCAGGTGGAAGGCCCAGAACACGGGAGTCAGAAAGAAGCCGGCAGGGCGGAGATCTGCAGGAAGGAACACACAGAAATCAGATATCTAGCAAAATAAGGAACAACCTGACCAGACCAGGAATAGCAACTCCACTAGGTAAAGTTGCCCTGGCAAAGACTGACAGGAAACAGGAAGCTTAATATCAGCAGGGTAGTCTGATTGGCAGGACACAGAGGCATGGTGATTGGCTGAGGGGAGGAGCATGATCCCTGCAGCTCTCCAGCATTCACTGATTTGGAGATGGAGTTTCATGTGCTCAAGCAGTATCCTCGGAAGTCAGGAGCTGAGCGGCGCATATTCCAGCAGAGGCGCTGGAACCCTGCGGCAGACCCCTGAGGGTTACATTCGCGAACCTGGATGGTACGAGATAACCAAATTAAATTGGTTTAAAAAAAAAAAAAATAGGCTCCAACAAGCCTGATGTGGAGAAAGACACCAAGTAGATCTGAGGAACTCTAAATTGCGATGATCTGTGAGCATATGATTTTTGTGAAGGTCACTGTAGGTGGTCCCTCCATTCCTTAAAAGCAGCAATATTTTTCATAGTTCCTTATCTCCCACGTCATAGTTCTTCTCTGCAGAGGAAAGCATACGAGAGAAGAAAGCACATGAATTTAACAGACTTTTTTCCAGGTCTTTGCGAGAGAATGGCCCCCAATGCACAGTGTCTGAAGTGTCCACTTCCACAATTAAAGGATGTGCTGGGCCCAGATGGAGCAATACTGTTGTTGAGATGAATTGCATAATGGTACTCAGTAAACTGCAGTATATGAGCAAGAGAAGCGTCACTTTACAGCTTAAATTCGGGCGCCATGATGCAGTTCATCGGGGTATTCGAGTTCATAGCTGACGCATCAGCTCTGAACTCGGATGACCCCAACCTGATGTCACCGTGAGCACATCCGAAGTCATTTTCTCAGTGGTGTACACAGTGACCAGACATTCCTGTATGTTGGCCTGTAGATTATCATCGGTGGGTTTGTTTTGGGTTATTAAAAATGGGTGTCAGGGTTGTCTTTGTGTTTTTTTTGCATTAATAGTTTTTTTCTCAGTGTTTTTTTTTAAATGTTTACTAGAGATTCATAGTGGGCGAGTCTAACATTGACCTGACATTATGAACCTCGGGTTTAGCGCCAGCAGCCAATACAAAGCTTGCATTAACCCCTTATTACTTAGCATGCCAATGCCAACAAGGGTCATGTGAAGTGCTGGGTAAAGTGACTGAAATGGTGCTACGACAGAATGCACCATTGTCAAGGGTGGCTGGTGACTGTGATTTTCAGCATGGGAAGCCAGAAGCTTGGACCTTGCCAAGAGAGAATCCCAGCCCTCAGCCACCTGGTTTTACCTTGGATGGACAATCAATCATAGGACAAAGCTCACACATTTTCTTTAAATACTTATTTAAATAATTTAAAAAAACGAATAAGAGCTTCCCTGTATTTGACTGCCAGCCAATGTAAAGCCAGGTACCTGGCTGGGCAGCCTGTAGCTGTCTACTTTATCTGCACTGAGAATCAAAAATACAGAGAAGCGATATGTAATTTTCTAAAAAATATTTATTTATTAGCTGTTGAGCCCGGCATTGCCATGGGCATAGTAAAGATATCATTTGGAAGCAGGAGTTGTACTTCCTGATGTTGTCCAAGAAATGGTTTTATGTTGCAGTGGTACCTGTCATAGAGTCTTTTAAGGAATCTGGTGGTGAGAAGAAGTAAGACCGTTTTACCTTGCCATTTCACAGCAAAAACCAGGTGGTTCATCTTTTCATTTCAGCGCATTAACAACAACAATGAAAAAATTAGCAAATACCCTAAAATAAATAATAGTAAAATGCATAGTAGTGCATAAAAATAAATAGGGTACTTGGTGACATTATTTTGATCAAAAAAGTGCAAGCCATCGCACCATGACAAGGTGGCCCCTTGCGTTAGTCCCTACTTAGCAATGTTGTAGTCATTGCAATCTGAGGTGTGACCTGCCTAATGAGCAGGACATAATTTAATGTGTGAGGCGGGACTGGTGAAGCACCACAAGGTGCAAAACAGGTTGTTGTCCATAATACACTGCATCTATCCCTGTTTTGCTTATGCACCATTGTTAAATAAAGTTGGAAGTCTAAGAACCGGAGTGCTGCTGGACTCTTTTCTACATTGGATACAACTGTATTTAATCATGTCAAACAGATATTTGCCCTTTATGGTGTCTTTAAAAAAACACTGGTCCTTCTGTCCCTGTATTTTTGGGGTCACATTTTACTTGGCCTGTGCAAAAAAGTCTAAAAATTAACAGTGTCCATTTGAGCTCTTTAATCCTGTCACATAGAGTAGCAGAGGCAGAGCATGCTATTTAAAAAAAAAGAGCAGTTGCATGACTTCTGAGGGCTCCCTGCCCAATCTGTGTGTGCATGTTACTGACCTAGCTGACAATTTTTCTGGAAATATTCCACAAAGTTTACCGTATTTTTGGATAAAAACGCACTCTTGTTCCCACCAAATTTTGGTGGAAAGTGGGGGATGCGTTTTTTAATCCGAATCTACGGTCCTATACTGCAGGGAGGGTGGGGGTGGCTATAAAGCATGTCTGGGGGCTGAAAGAGGCTGGCTGCGGGCTGCAGGAGGCAGTGTGAGGTCACATGACCCGCTCATTAGCCTCATATAGTATGTACTGCACACGCTGTGAATCACCTTGGTGCTGAAACCGCGCCGAGGTATGACTGGGGGAGCAGCGCATATTAAATGTACCTGCACCCCCCCATTTGGATATGGCCTCTCCATCACTTCTATGGTTCCCCCATACTGCTGCCCATACTAAAATAAGAACCCACTTTTTACTTTCCCTCCGATGCTGTCCAGGCAGGGAGCCACGGGGACAGCGCCGGAGGGCAAGTAAAATGCAGTTTGTTATTTTAGTATAGGCAGCAGCATGGGGGGCCATACAATCCCGCACAGGGAGGCTATGTGCCATCACTGGGAGCCATGGGTCAAGCACAGGGGTCCATGGATCCAGCACAGGGGGCCATGGCCCAGCACAGGGAGACATGTGCCATCACTGGGGATATGTGCCATCACTGGGGGATGATTGCCATCATTGCGGGACATGTGCCATCACTCGGTGACATGTGCTGTCAAAGGGGGCCATGGATCCAGCACAGGGGGCCATGGATCCAGCACAGGGGGGCCATGGATCCAGCACAGGGGGCCATGATCCAGCACTGGGGCTGATCCAGCACGGTGTGTCATGACAGGGGGCCATGATTCAGCACAGGAGAATGTGTGCCATCACAGGGGGCAATGATCCAGCACAGGGGGTCATGATCCAGCACAGTGGGGTATGTGCCATCACAGGGGGCCATGTTCCATCACTGGGGGCCGTGTGCCATCACTGGGGGACGTGTTGCCAGCACAAAGGGCCAATATATCCAATATAAAGGGGGAATATGAATATCCAGATTAAGGGGGCCATATTGAGGATGAGGGTCTATATCTCAGGATGAGGGACATATATATATGATTTGTAAGACTGACACTGGCATTATAAGACTGGACCCCATTTAACATTTAAAATTATTTTTTTTCTCTTTTCCTTCGCCAAATTTGGGGGTGTGTTTTATAATTCGGTGCATCTTAAACGCAAAATACGGTAATCAGATTACACTATGTTTCGATTTTTTCAGCATGACTGAAAGCTGTGCGATATGATTTATGGATTTGGCTCTATCTAAATGAGGTTCGTCTCTGAGTGCCAAATTATCCAAAATATACATAGAAGAAACCTTTGGCACACAAAATGAAATTTTTCAGCAAAAATCGATATCTTTTTATTGAGTAGGCTTTTTTCAAACAAAATTAGTTGGTTTGATTGATTCAACATTTCGGCCTGAACGTAAGGCCTTTATCAAGGATCTGCATTTAGAATAACATACAGACAAAAACAACAATTAATCATACCATAAATGAAAAGATTCATGACGACATAAGGTATAAGATAGAAATCATTTCAATAAAGATTTATGTAGATTGTGTACATATCGTATTATAGACAAAATGATATCACGGAACATCTCGGTAGAAAATGAAGTGCAAGATCTAGTCCATAGAGTCAAGAAAACCATCCGTATAATAGAATCAATAATCATCTGAAAAAAATCTTATTAAATATTCTGAAATATATAAATAATTTAAAATTGCACACCTAATATAATACCGTATCAGTTATGTTCTCGCCTGATATGGCTAGGTTATTGTATGAAAAGGCCTTAAAACATAAATATAACAGTATAAACTAGAAAAAAAGATAAGTTAAAAAAAAAAAAAGGAAAGAGGAGTAAAAACACAAAATCGAAGAAAAAAGTAGAGATACAAGGAGAAAAATTTATAATGAAGAACATAAAGAGAGAAAAAAGGAAAGGCGTATACCATATGTTTTGCTTTAGAAATCGCATCAGATTATAAGACGCACCCCAAATTTGGTGAAGGATAACAGAAAAAAAATAATATTCAATGTTAAATGGGGTCCTTCTTATAATGTCAATGTCAGTCTTACAAACAGTATATATGTCCCACATCCTGGTATATATGATCCCCATCCTGGTATCTATGCCCCATTCTGGTATATGTGCTCCCCTGATATATGTATGGTCATCATCTGTTATGTATGGCCCCATCCTGGTATCCATGCCTCCATCCTGGTATATGTGCCCCCTCCAGATATATATGGTCCTAATCCAGGTATCCTAGCCTCCATCCTGGTATATGTGCCCTCTCCTATTATATATGGCTCCCATCTAGTATCCATGCCCCCTCCCTTCTATATATACGCCCCATCCTTGTATCCATGCCCCCTCCATTCTGGTATCGATGCCCTTTATCCTGGTATCCATATCCCCCATCCTGGTATAAGTGCCCCCTTCTGATATATATGTCCCCCATCTTGGGACATAAATCTCCCATCCTTGTACATAACCCCCTATTGCTTACCGAGAGGGGTTGCATGAAGCGGTTTTCACGTGCTGCAGGGGGGCACCGTCATGTCGCGCTGATATATGCTGTTCTTTTTGTTAGATGAAGCAAATAGACAGATTATACTGCCTGTATGCTGTTTTTTGCAGCACTATGCAAAGCTCTGTGATGTAGCGCTGTATTAGATTTTCATTAATTCCCCCTGTTACTGTTCCTCATTTCAACATATTAGCCCTACGCTGTATCACAGATTTGCTACTTGCATCTGTCACTGACTATCCCACACTCGAGCATCCTATCCCTAGCATTAGTCTAAGAGCCATACTCTGTGATCCAGCCTTTATACAGGCCGGGTCAGGATGCACTGGCCAATCCCAGCTGTGACAATACTTGACATGGCTGCCATGGCTCCGGAAATGCCCATAACCTAAAAGCTAGTTGATTGGCTGTGCTGCAGTTTTCAACTAGTTTTATTAGGGTGAGCAAACCAAACAGGAAGCAGATATACATCAGATGTTCGGTTTGGTCCAAACTCCGAACTTTCCAGTTCGGATTGACTCATCCCTATTTATAAGGCATGGCATTTACGTACTGGTAGACACGAACAAAAGAGGGCTCTTGTGCAAGAAGAATATATAGGTCATTTGCAGCTTCATAGTTCATCATAATGTACAACTGTTTGGGGTGGAAATGCACTGACTTACTCTTGCGTCTATGTGCGTGTAGCTCCTACTGTGGAAGCTATGTATAGAGTGCCACAGATATTCACTTCTATGTGTATTAATGACTCTTTTGCTGCACTGACTGAAACTACAATTCCCATGAGGGTAAGCTCCTCACAAAAGCTTGGGAGAAAAAGGGGAATCAGGAGCAGAGGACAAAATATATTGGCTGAATAAGCTGCAGGATAAGGGGGAGTGAACTGTACTAGTGAGGATGTGTGTGGGTCAGCCATCATGCTGAAGCATGCTGAGGCCTCTACAGCTTTGTGTGAAAAGACTGTGAGCCTATAGCTGCATCACAACCAGAGACCAGCAAGGTTATCAGGAGCTGTGCACCACCACCCTGCTTCCTAGTTTGAAGAAGGATTCTGCCTGCAATTCCCAGCCTTTCCACACAAGTGGACCCTGAAGCTGCAGCTTGAAATGATGGATGAATACAGATCTGCTGCAAAGGGAGTGACTATATACTGCTGGAACTTGTAGTTATACTGGTTTACAAGCTATATACAGGGCAGGACAACAGTGACTTGTGATTTTAGTAACTAGGAGTTGTTGTTTTTGTTATATTAAGTGCACCAATGGCTACAGCAAGTGTGTCAACATCCGTGGCAACTGGGGCCCCAATCTGGGATTATCATTTGTATAGGTGCAGATATTTGTAGGTTTATGGTGATTAGATATGAGTGTGCTTCCTGTGATGTAAAGTAGAAGCATCGCCAAACTATTTAGGGTTTTATTTGAAACGCACATCTTGTAACTTTATACAATATTGCGTAGCAATATTTTGTTTGCTGTTCCTTGGCATTACCCCTGCAATTAGCACCTTTTTATAGCCCTGTAAATAAACTTGTTAATTGGTTAAACCTCAACTCTTGTGAGTGTGTATAGAGCATGGACTGGGGTATCCTCAAGTTTGCCCCTCGTAGAAGAGGAAGACCCTTCTGCATTCTTCTAGAGTTCCTAGCAAGATTTGGGTGGAGGCACTGTGTTATATTGAGGTGAGAACTACTGGACACCCTGCCCACAGAGGCGGCTTAAAGGGGTGTTACATGTGTTAGCACACATTCAGTGGCGTAACGATCGCGGTCGCAGGGGTCGCGGGTGCGACGGGGCCCGGAGCTATAAGGGGCCCGCGCCGCCAGCCGCCCCCTGCGCCCGCCGATCGCAGCGCCGGGTGCCCGCTTCACATGAATGTGCATCCCGGAGGACACACATCCCTGTGACAGCGCGGCAGTAGGGCCCATGTGTCAGGGAGAGGAGGGGAGGGGGAGCCTCCTGCTTCCTGCTGCTGCTCCCGCCCCTCTCCTCCTCTGACCTGCCGACTTCCTGGCCTGCACTCCACTGTGCTGCCTCATTCCACTTCCTGCTTGATGCACAGTGGAACGAAGGCCAGCGGCAATTTTCCCTCCTCCTGAGGCTTGAATCCTCAGACTCTGCAAGAGGAGCCCGCCGGAGCAGCAAGGGAGCCAGGGGAGGTAAGTAAAGTAAGGGGGTGGTCATAGGGCTGCACATGATACTGCCCTATATGGGATAAAGGGCTGCACATAATACTGCCCTATGTGAGATAAAAGGCTGCACATAATACTGCCCTATGTGAGATAAAAGGCTGCACATAATACTGCCCTATATGGGATAAAAGGCTGCACATAATACTGCCCTACATGGGATAAAAGGCTGCACATAATACTGCCCTATATGGGATAAAAGGCTGCACATAATACTGCCCTATGTGAGATAAAAGGCTGCACATAATGCTTCCCTATGTGGGATAAAAGGCTGCACATAATACTGCCCTATATGGGATAAAAGGCTGCACATAATACTGCCCTATATGGAAATGATATGAGGCTGCATATATAAGGCTACACTATATGGAGAGTTTTGAGGCTGCACTATATGGTAGGTTTTGGGGCTGCATCATATGGAGAGTTTAGAGGCTGCGCTATATGGAGAGTTTTGAGACTGAGTTATACTATATGGAGAGTATTGAGACTGCACTATATGAAGAGCTTTTAGGCTGTATTATGCTATATGGAGAGGCTATGAGGCTGCATTATTCTATATGGAGAGGATATGAGGCTGCATTATACCATATGGGGAAGTTATGAGGCTGCATTATACTATATGGAGAGGCTATGAGGCTGCATTATACTATATGGAGAGGCTATGAGGCTGCGTTATACTATATGGAGAGGCTATGAGGCTGCATTATACTATATGGAGAGGCTATGAGGCTGCATTATACTATATGGAGGGGTGTGAGGCTGCATTCTATTATATGGAGCGGATATGAGGCTGTATTATACTATATGGAGAAGTTATGAGGCTGCATTATGCTATATGGAGAGGCTATGAGGCTGCGTTATACTATATGGAGAGGCTATGAGGCTGCATTATACTATATGGAGAGGCTATGAGGCTGCATTATACTATATGGAGGGGTGTGAGGCTGCATTATATTATATGGAGAGGATATGAGACTGTATTATGCTATATGGAGAGGTTATGAGGCTGTATTATGATATATTGAGGGATGTGAGGTTGTATTATATTATATGGAGGATAATGGGGGTTCATTATAATAATTGAATGACTATGGGGCCTCCCTTATGAATGGAGGACTATGGGATGCATTATAATACATGGAGGACTACGGGATGCATTATAATACATAGAGGACTATGGGGTACATTGTAATATATGGAGGAATATGGGGATGCATTATAATAATTGAGCGACTATGACGGGAGGAGGTGAACCAAATAAACCAGGATGGGGGACATATATACCACGATAAGGGCCATGTTCTAGGAGGAGTGAAAACAAAAAGAAGATAGGGGGCGCAATGGTGCGATATCCACGTGTGATTTACAGGGGTAAATATGCCGTAGTTACTAACCTATAATAGTTGCGCTCTCCAAGCACAACTATGGTGATAGCCTGATGGTTTTATGGATCCTCTCCTGATCCGGGTGTTGAATTGCAGCGGCGGTGAGCTGCGGCTCCAGACAGTCGCAGCGTCCTCGCTCACCTAGTGTGTTTTTCCGGACTCCGCCCCCTCACGTCCACGTGACCAAAACGCAGTGACGCGGAAGGTCCTCAAATCTTCTAGTAACGACGTTGCCTCGGCAACTGAAGGTCCTTTAGCTACAATGAGCCGCGCCTGCCGTGCCCTCCAGGGAGATATAGGATATAGAACAGTTACCACGGTCTGGTGGGCGCTCTAAAGTAGATCCGGGATCTATTTGCAAACTTGGCAACTGCTCCAGGCCGTTATGCCAACACTTTCTTGTCCTGAATTCAAAGACTGGAAACGGAAAATTCCTGCAAACTCTCTAGTCAGTCTCCAGATAACCGCTGTGAGAGCGTCCACTTCATGTTCTAGGAGGAGGACCATATATAGCAGGATGAGAGACATTAATACATAATGAATGGGGAGAGGGGTCAATTTGTGAGTCTTTAAAGGATTTAGAACATTACATGAGGCCCATGCATTTCATCAACATGTGGAGGAGGGGGGGGCCCAGGTCTAAATTTCGCACCGGGGCCTGCAAGACTCTGGTTACACCACTGCACACATTACTATAATGATATGTCCACCCTCAATTATATGTTTCACTGGGCTATGCCCTTTATGTGAATGAACTTTTATCAGACTTTTACACTGGTCTATCTACTATATAATTGCCGTAGGCACTTCCGTGTCGGACCCCGCAAAAGACCGTGGCTTTGTCACTCTGTGACGTCACCACATGCGAGCAATGGCCGCGAAGCGGCCATTGCGAGTCGCTGGCCGAAAATCGAACCAGAGGCTCGGCCACAAAGTTAGCGATTTACCGCTCATGTAGCGCGAGCAATGGCCGCGAGGCCATTGCGAGTCGCTGGCCAAGTTAGCGATTTACCGCTCATGTCTGAGCCGCCTGAGCCGCCGCACCTGCCGCAAGTCCCCCTATACTTTCTATGGGGATTACCGCAACCGCGCCGCAAGTGTAACGGTTATGCGGCAAACGCGGCAGATGCGGTTACACTTGCGGCGCGGTTGCGGTAATCCCCATAGAAAGTATAGGGGGACTTGAGGCAGGTGCGGCAAGTGCGGTTTTGCAGTTAGCGATTTACCGCTCATGTAGCGTGAGCAATGGCCGCGAGGCCATTGCGAGTCGCTGCCTGAGCCGCCGCACCTGCCACAAGTCCCCCTATACTTTCTATGGGGATTACCGCAACCGCGCCGCAAGTGTAACGGTTATGCGGCAAACGCGGCAGATGCGGTTACACTTGCGGCGCGGTTGCGGTAATCCCCATAGAAAGTATAGGGGGACTTGCGGCAGGTGCGGCAAGTGCGGTTTTGCACTTGCGGCAAGTGCGGCCGCGAAAAAAACCGCAGTCAGCCGCGGTTTTTTTCGCGGCCGCACCTGCCGCAAGTGCAAAACTGCATTTGCCGCACCTGCCGCAAGTCCCCCTATACTTTCTATGGGGATTACCGCAACCGCGCCGCAAGTGTAACGGTTATGCGGCAAATGCGGCAGATGCGGTTACACTTGCGGCGCGCTTGCGGTAATCTCCATAGAAAGTATAGGGGGACTTGCGGCAGGTGCGGCAAGTGCGGTTTTGCACTTGCGGCAAGTGCAGCCGCGAAAATCTTAAAATTTTTTTTTAAATATTCTAGACACCCGATGCATTTGCATCGGGCTCACAGCTAGTACACTAATAATTGAATATAATACTTAATCTTTTCAATATAGTCGTAACAATTTTCAGTCAAGAAACAAAAAGCTCTAGCCCTGCTCTATTTGTGACAAAGATAATCCTTTCTCGGAATTACATTATCAATGAGAAAGGTGTGGTTAGAAGAATCTATTATTAAAGACAACCTTTTAAACTGTGCCCATGGCCTTTTCGTCCTTTATGCACGTATTTCAGTAATGTGTTTTTTGTTTAATGCAACAGCAAATATTTAAAATGAACTCATATACTCAACTTGGAGTATGCTAATAAATCAGGACTTGTTCGGTGAGATGAGATGCTTTATGTCTCCTAAATTTGAAAGAGAAGAGAGTCATATACAAGAGTAGCCCCATAGTTACGTTTTTTCATGATCCTCAAAGCCCCCCACACAGCCAGTAGGATACCCTTGCAGCTCCGTCCCACACAGTATGATGCCCCTACAGAGCATTTTCCAATACATAGTATGATATACCTCACAAATACCCTGAAACAAAAACAAAAGGAGCACTAATGGTGAGAGGACCCGGATTAATGGGAAATTAGGGAGACTCCACTCACCTGGTCCCGTTGTGCATCTGCCTCACACAACAGAGGTGAGCGCCTCCAAGTGGGTATCTTAGCCGGGAACCTCCGTTTATGTTGCCCCTTCCAGGGAGTTTCCATCCTCAGTGGTCACATGACTGGGACCACTTGACCGTAGTGGGCATTCCACTGACGTCACGGCAGGTCCTTTACACTGTTGGTAAGCCCGGAGCAGCTTCCACCGCTCTCCACAGGGCAGACGTAGCAGTCAGTCTGGAGGAGGAAAGGGTGAAAGAGCACCCTCCCCCAGAGAAGACTCTGAAGAACCACATGGTTGAACTACAAGCAAACATTTCACATCCTGCATTTCAAAATCAAGAGAGCGCTTCCATAACACCGCATCATTTCATTTTTGCTCCTCACAAATACCCCACACACAGTATTATACCACCAAATCACCAAACCCAGTATAATTCCCCAAGCATGCAATTCTCCACACCCAGTATGATGCCCCTTAGTCTCCCACACACAGTATGATACACTCATAGTGCCCCAAAATACAGGGTGGGCCATTTATACGGATACACCTAAATAAAATGGGAATGGTTGGTGATATCAACTTCCTGTTTGTGGCACATCAGTAAATGGGAGGGGGAAAACATTTCCAGATGGGTGGTGACCATGGCAGCCATTTTGAAGTTGGCCATTTTGGATCCAACTTTATTTTTTTCAATGGGAAGAGGGTCATGTGACACAAAAAATCTAACTTTATTCTTTCATGAGTTATTTACAAGTTTCTCTTTGTTTACAGCCATTGACATGTCGCAGAGGAGGAGCGGATAGATAGTGTTGTTGTTTGATGAATGCAGTACCCAAGTCATTGCAGCAGATTTCAATGCAAGACACCCTACGAGACCACCCATCCCCCATGCTACAGTTAGCAAACGTATTGCTAAATTTCGTGAACCAAGTTCAGTGGACGCAAGAAAACTGTCACTAATGAAGAAACATCAGTGGCTGTCCTAGCTTCATTCAGCAAGAGCCCACAGCGTAGCACTAGCCACATGTCACTGGAGAGTGGTGACTAGCCCAGGGTATGGGGACTCTGGTATCTGGGCCTTTGCTGAGGTAGGGATGTCACTGGTGGCCTGCCCAGATTCGTGGCCCTGGTAGTCAACTAAAAAGGGGTAATTGGAATGGGAATAAAAGTTTTTAAGTTTATCGTGACACCACCCGCATCTTCTGGTGATTGAACACCAGCACCACTTCAGACCTCCGGAGGGTAGTGGTATAGCGGCAAAGATGGTACAGCTTCCTGCAGGTGGAGCTGGCCCTCCGGGGCAGGGACACTCTGGTGGTAATGGGGGTACTGATGAGGAATGGAGCAGGGAGTTGGCCGGGCTGCTGGAAAACAGGACAGTCTCTGGGGCTGACAGGGATGCGGGTAAGGAACTGACACACACACACCGCTGGTTATTATTTTACCTTTTACTGGTGTACTTTTAGGTAGATATCTAGAGCACTGCTGGGTGTTCGGAATGCACTTCTGGGTCTCCACAGCGAGTGGGTATAAGGCCTCCTTGTTGCTTTTCCCGCGTATGTGAAGCCCACGCCTATGTAGGACTTGGCTGGCCTCCTCTGTTCTCTCTGTTCACCTGTGCTGTCGTCGGGATACTCTCGCTCGACTACCGCTGCTCCTCCCTCTCTGCGGTGCCTGGCTCCCTGGTATGTGACTGCGTAGATGCAGAGTCTCCACGGTGTACCAGTGTTTTCTACTGGGCCTGATGCTGTCCAGTAGACGCGGATTCCGGTGTCCGGTGTGTTGCTCAGGGTGAACCTAACGCTGGCTCCTCATTCCCCACTGTCCTTTCTCTTCTCCTTGCCTTCCGTCCCCACTCTTGGGCCCTGCAGGACTGCTGGAGAGGCTGCTCGGAGTAACTGGCTCAGGCCTAATGCAGCACCGACCACCAGTATGTCTTCACATCTATTGTAGCGTCTGCACACTCCAACTAACTCCACCCCCAGCACTAGTATTTATAGGGGATCTTGCCTAAAGGCAGCAAGTTGGGCTCCCCCTACTGTGCTGGGGTGTAAGGTGTTGTTTGTATTTGTGTACCCACTGTGGAAGCCCATCCGTGCTGTAGGTGAGTCTGTGGTTACCTGTGTTAGCAGGGCGCCACAGTGGCATCAGTTGAATATCCTTTCGGCAGATATTAGCTACTCACAAATGACACCCATACAAAATCCAGCTGCTGCAGCATCTCAACGAGGTTGACCCAGATCAGCACACTGAATTTGCAGAATGGGAAAAGCAAAAATTGGAACAGGACCCTCAGTTTACACAGAATATTATGTTCAGTGATGAGGCAAACATTTTTGTGAATGGTGAAGTGAACAAACAAAACCAATGCTATTAGTCTGACACTAACCCACATTAGATAGATCCCTCCAAGACGGCTGGAGTACAAAAATTGATGGTATGGTGACGGTGTGGTATATGGGGCACAAAGATAGTGGGGCTATTCTTCATCAATGGAAACCTCAATGCCACTGGATATCTGAAATTGCTACATGATGATGTGTTGACCTCTTTATGCACTGAAGATGACACGTTCCCTGAGTTTTTCCAACAAAATGGTGCACCACCCCATTATGGGTGTCAGGTCTGAGCAATCCTACATGAACAGTTTCCTGGAAAGTGGATTGGTCATCGCGGGTCAGTTGAATTGCCACCAAGGTCTCCCGATCTGACCCCCTTAGACTTTTATCTTTGGGGTCATCTGAAGGCAATTGTCTATGCTGTGAAGATACGAGATGTCCGGCATCTGAAACAATGAATACTGGAAGCCTGTGCTAGCATTTCTTCTGCGATGTTGCTATCAGTGTGTCAAGAGTGGGAGAAGAGGGTTGCATTGACAATCCAACTCAATGGGCAGCACTTTGAATACATTTTATAAGCGGTCATATACTTGTAAATAACTCATGAAAAAATAAAGCTATGTTAAAACCAATCACACCATTGTTTTTCTTATGAAATTCTCAATAGGTTTGATGTGTCACATGACCCTCTTCCCGTTGAAATAAATTGAGTTGGATCCAAAATGGCCAACTTCAAAATGGCTGCCATGGTCGCCACCCGTCTGGAAAAGGTTTCCCCCTTCCATATACTAATGTGCCACAAACAGGAAGTTGATATCACCAACCATTTTTATTTGAATCCATATAAATGGCCCACCCTGTAGTTTCATGTCACCATAGTAAAAGCCCCATTAACACAGTAACTCCCAAACCCTACTCACACACTGTATAATGCCCTCAGCTCCAAACCTACAGTCAAGTGCCCCAAAGCTCTCAAAACAATATGATGCCCCCACAATTGCCCATTTACTGTATGATGTCCCTACAACTCCCCATACACAATATAGTGCCTCAGCACATTATCCACACACTATATGATACTCAAATAGCCTTCTCTAACATAGTATGATGTCCAAACAATCCCGAAAAACAATATGCTGCCCCCACAGTTACTCACAATATGATGGCCCCCATATTCCTCCCACACACATTAAGATGCACACAAAGTATGATACCATGCACAGTCCCCTTAGCTCCTACAAACAGTATAAGGACCCCATATAGTATTATGCCCTCCATAAGCCCCCCACAGTATTCCTACAGCCACCAACACAAAATATGATGCTCTTAGAGTCCCTATCACACACATTATTATGCTCCCACCGTATATTCCAATACACACAGTATGATGCTCCTTATAGAATTAATTTTCACCACAGCCACCAACACAGAGTAGGATTCTACCACAGTTCTTCATGAAGCCCCAAAGTCCTTCCTTCAAACAATATGATAGCCCCACAGTCCTCACCACACATTATGATGCCACTTAAGACCCTACAACACACAGGAGGCACATACAGTATGAAGGCCTCCATAACAATATGGCCCCAAAGCCCTCCTCCCACACAGTATGATGCCCCCACAGTATCTACACAATATGATGTGCGCCCCCCCCCCCCATACACAGACAGTATAATACCCCCAGAGTCACTACAACACACACGGATGCCCCCTAAGTGTCCCCAAAATACTGGATGATGCCTTACAGCCTACAACATACAGTATGACTCCACCACTGTCCTTCCTACAGTATAATGCTCCCACATCCCATCATACACAGCATGATGGTCAATGAATCTATGTATAATTACTGCCCCTACAGTTGTCCACACAGACTGATGCCTCACAGTACCCCCTGAAAAAAAGTATCATGCCACCACAGTCCTCCGACAGAACGATGTCACTCAAGTCCCTTTAAACACACAGGATGTCCACATAGTACACTATGATCCCCCTCACACATAGAATAATGATATCACAGCATTCCTTACACAATTTTCTGCCATGAAAGTCATCCACTCACACTATGATGCCCCTGCAGTCCCCACTAAACTTTATAACTCCTCCACAGTGTCTGAAACTCACAGAAAGATTACCTCAGAGTCTCTTAAAAGGAACCTGACCCCTAAAAATGACCCCCCAGCCTATTTATACCTGTCCCTGAACCCTGAGTATGCTAATCTAGCGATCCTTTTCTGTAAAAATAGTGTATTTGTGAAGTTTAGAAAAGTGCTTTGATTACCTCCGGATCTGTGGCTTCTGAGATTTTGAGAAGTCACACAGGGCATTCCTGTGGCTTCTCTCCAACACCTATACTGTAATTATTCACGCCACGATGGGCGTAATAATCCTTATTGATCATCATCTCCCCCTCCATGGGCACGGAATAGCCGGTATGACACCATTCGCGTGATATCCGGCTCTCATGACTTCGTACACCTACATACACCTCGCGATGCGCATGCGCAAGGTTACTTTACGGCAGCTTATCTGTGATGAGCTGCCGTAAAGTAACCTTGCGCATGCGCAATGCGCATCGCGAGGTGTACGTGGGTGTACGAAGTCATGAGATGCAGATATGACTCGAATCACGTCATAACGCCCATGGAGGGGGAGATGTTGATCAATAAGGATTATCACGCCAATCAGGGCGTCAATAATTACAGTATAGGTGTTGGAGAGAAGCCACAGGAATGCCCTGTGCGACCTCTCAAAATCTCAGAAGCCCCAGATCCGGAGGTAATAAAAGCAATTTTCTAAACTTCACAAATACACTATTTTTACAGAAAAGGATCGCTAGATTAGCGTACTCAGGGTGCAGGGACAGGTATAAATAGGCTGGGGCTATTTATAGTTCAACAGTATTATGCTTTCACAGCCCTCCAAACACAGTATAATTCCCCAGATCCCCTACCAGAAACATTATGATTCTCCCACTATCCAAGCAAACAGAATGATACCCTTACAGTACATTCTTGGTGCCACTTGTTACCATGGGTATCGTCACGCTAGCCTTGACAAGGCCCAGGATGTCCATGTGTCGCGCCCAGGGCTGGGTACTCGGGTTTCAGGCGCGAGGTCCGGGGGATCACTGGTGGCGATGCCTGAGCCCTTGACCCTGGGGGGGCAACTAATGGGGGATAAATTGAAGGTGATGAGGTAAAAGTTATTTTGTGACACCACCTGTAGTACCTGGTGAGGGGTCACCAGCACAGTCACAGTCCTCCGGAGGGTGTTGGTATTGCAGCTAGGTGGTATAGCTTTCTACAGGTAAAGCTGGGGCAGCATTGAGTGAACGGTTTGGAGTAGGGCTGGGGCCAGGGCATAACCAGTGGATCAGTCTCTACGGAGCAGGAGAGTGGAGAGGAATAATGCACACATACCGATGAGTGTCTCTTTACCTTTTTACTGGTGGAACTTGCAGGTAATTCATCCAGAGCACTGACGGGTGACCAGAAGCACAGTGAACTTCCACAGCAAATGGGTGTAAGGCCTCCTTATGTTATCTCTCCCCTGTTTCTGAATCCCTGCCTGTGTATAACTTGGCTGACCTCCTCTCTTCCCTCTTCTTCTCTCTCCTCCTGCACGGTCTGCCCTCGATGATCACCGCTATCCTCTCCTCTCTACGGTGTCTGGCTCCCTTTTATAGAGTTCGCAGGTGGACCGGGTGACTGAAGTCTCCACAGTGTGACGGGGTTCTCTGCAGGGCCTAAAGAGCTCCTGCAAAGTCTGGTAGTTAGCTGGGCAAACCTCCACTGGTTTCTCTGTTCTCATGGCTGTCCGTCCTCCTTGCCTTCCGACCCCACTCCTGGGCCTAGCTAGGCAGCAGAAGGGCTACTCCGGATCTCTGGTTCGGGCCTAGCACCGCACCGAGCACTAGGATGACTTTGCAGCTCTCCTAGCGTCTGCACACTCTACCTAACTCCTCCCCCAGCACTAGTATTTATAGGGGATCTTGCCTAAGGTCAGCAAGTGGTGCTTCCCCTTCTGAGCTGGGGTGAAAGATGTTGCATGTAAATGGTACGTACTGTGGAAATCCAGCTGTGCACTAGGGAAGCTTGTGGCTACCTGTGTAAGCAGAGCGCCACACATGTGCATCGTAAGGTTGCAGTGCACATCGGAATTTCATGACCTTACAAAGCACATGCAAATGGAAATCAGATAATTTCTAATACAAATTAACTCGAGACACAAAAAATCCCTGACTTTAGCAACAGAAACCCTGACCCAACAAATAAGAACCCTTGAACTATCAATAGCAAGCCACCCTAATGAAACAACCCTAAAAGAACTTCTTAAACTGAGAATTGAGCTCAAAGCACTATTGGTCTCCAATTATTATAAAAGGTTCACCTAAGCAAGTCAAATTTTTATCACTGTTCGAATAAACCCTCCAAACTTTTTGCCTCACTTATAAAACACCGGAGAATCAAAACTAATATCTCCCAAGTAAAGAACAAACATGGTGTGCCACAAAAACTCCCACGACAGATTTCAGAAACTTTCGCTGAATTCTAGAAGTCGCTTTATAACTTGAATCAAACTAGCTCAGATCCACCAACCTCTCATTCCAAAATATTAACTTTTCTTGACTCAATTGACCTCCCCACGCTTTCAAAAGAGGATCTAGACTTCCTGAACTCCCCTTTCACAGAGAGAGAGATCATGGATACTATTAAATCCCTCAAAAAGCTGAAATACCCAGGGCCAGATGGTCTCCAAAATGAATACTATTCTACTTACCAAGACATACTTGTCCCCTATCTAACCAGACTCTTAAACTCTTTCACAGACCCTAAAGTTCTCCCCTCTAAAGAAACCCTTCAAGCCATAATTACTATGATACCCAAGAATAAGGGAGATCCGGAGGATGTCTCAAATTATAGACCCATTTCCCTTTTAAATTCAGATCTAAAAATAATCTCTAAGACTCTAAACTCTAGAATTCAAACAATCACACCAAAATTGATACATAGTGATCAAGTGGGATTCATCAAAAACAGGGGCTCAGCAGATGCAACCAGAAGAATTATTAACATCACAAGTCGAAAACCGTAAAACTCCGGCAATTTTTTGTATCAGTTGATGCCAATAAATATAAAAGGGAGGGGGACAAGAGGCGCAATAGTGCCCTATCACTAGTGACACTAGTGTAATCTGGTGGTGCTGTGGAGCCGCTCACCTGGTCCAGTTGTGATCCCCACAACTGGTTTGAAGGCGTTTAGGAAACAATGTTCCAAGCTGCTGCAGGACCTCCACCTACCACTGGATAGTGGTATGTTCCAAGAGAAATGATGGGAGTGATGGTGTGCCACAGTCCGCGCTGCTCTGGGTTCAAAATAACTCACCGAAGAGCCAATCAACTTTTCATCCTCGTTATTCCTCCTTCTCCTACGCGTTTCAGCGCCACACTCGGCGCCTTCCTCAGGGATATCCCTGAGGAAGGCGCCGGGTGTGGCGCTGAAACGCGTAGGAGAAGGAGGAATAAAGAGGATGAAAAGTTGATTGGCTCTTTGGTGAGTTATTTTGAACCCAGAGCAGCTCGGACCGTGGCACACCATCACTCCCATCATTTCTCTTGATTCCGAAAAGGCGTTTGACAGGGTACATTGGGGATTCCTCTTTGAATCCCTCAA
Organism: Allobates femoralis; assembly: GCA_033576535.1. Lineage (NCBI taxonomy): Eukaryota > Metazoa > Chordata > Amphibia > Anura > Aromobatidae > Allobates > Allobates femoralis. The sequence goes on along the minus strand of JARQOC010000002.1, from coordinate 270,003,294 downwards.
AAAATTTGGATTTAGGGGCAACATTCTCCACATGATCCAAGCTCTTTATTCACACCCAACAGCTAGCATACTGACTAACAATACCCTATCAGACACTTTCCCCCTGACAAACGGAACTAGACAGGGCTGTCCCCTATCACCCTCACTGTTCGACCTTTTCATTGAACCGCTGGCAGAGAAAATTAGAATGAACTACCTCATAAAAGGCGTCCACACCGTAACAAAAGAGTACAAGATTAGTCTGTTTGCAGACGACATCATCCTCACACTATCGGACCCCATTAAATTATTGAGGAATCTACTCTTGACTATCGAAGAATTTGCTGAAGTATCTTCCTACAAGATTAACCTCACCAAAACTCAAGTCTTGCATTTTAATCTTGATCCTGAAACTCTCTCCTCTATCAAAGCTGAGCATGATCTTGCGTGGGACAAGAAGGAACTAAATTATTTAGGGGTTATAATCACAGACCACACCTCTAATCTTATAGACAAAAACATGACGACTCTCCTTAACACTATCCAATTGGATCTTGCCCACGCTTCAAAAGTACAATTATCCTGGATTGGAAGGATCGAATCCTATAGAATGTTCACGCTCCCGAAGATTCTCTACATTTTTCGCTCCCTTGCAATACCCATAAAACTAAGTTGGATTAGGAAACTCCAGTCCCAATTATCCTCTTTTATTTGGGGGCAGAGGAAACCTAGGGTTGCAAGAAGTACATTGGAGAAGAGCAGAGCTAACAGAGGCCTGGCAGTCCCCAACCTCATGGCATATTATACAGCTACGTTAATCACCCTAAGCAGGACCTGGTGGAGCGAGATGGCAAGACCCAGTTGGCTCACTCTAGAGGAATCCAAGCACCCTAAAAACAAACTCTCTCTTTTGCTCCTATCTCACCTATGCGAAGCTTCCAAGAGACTTCCTCAGGACTTAACCATCAAAGCGACTATTCAGGCTTGGAAGCTCTTCACATCAAAAGCAAAAAGAAACCTCAACAGTACTATCCCACGACTGGATACCAATCGACATCTTAAAATCTATGATCCCGAACATCAACTTAGACACATGGAAAAGCTCTGGGATAAATTACATTTCTGATATTATCGACAGGAACAACAGGCTGTTTCCACTAGATCGGCTACAAGCAACTATTTGTTTACAAGAATCTGAACTCCCCACTTGGGAAAAGATATTCAGATACATAAACAAAAAAACACCAAATTTTCTTCTCCCTCAACCTGTTGCCCAATTATACAAGCACAACCTATCCCTAGTTTTTTGGTCCACCAAAGGCATTTATAAAATTGTGAATTCTGATAGTGCTCTTACTAAAACACACAACTTAACCGCCTGGGAAAGGGAATTGGGAACCACAATTCACCCCGAGCTTCTTAGCAACTCACTTGCGAAACTCCAAAAGATGATTCCGAATGCATCACTCATAGAAACCCATTACAAAACTCTCACCCGATGGTACTTCACCCTGCAAAGACTACACTCGATCAAAGAGGAGAACTCCCCACTTTGCTGGCGCTGTCTCATGGAGATTGGAGACACCTCCCACATCTTTTGGCATTGTAGAGCATTGGAGTCTTTCTGGAACGAAACCCAAATGCTGCTCACGGACTTAACAGATGACGGATGTATTCTTTCATCGGAACTTGTCATCCTCCTTCTTGATACTGAACACATCCCCCCTCACTATAGACCTCTGACTGTTCACATTATCTTAACAGCAAAGACACTTGTCGCATCATTGTGGAGAGACACCAAAGCACCCTCATTCTCTATTCTTCTAGAGAAGGTCTCTGCACACAATGCTTATGAGCTATCCTATGCATTTAGGCACAAATCAATTAATAAATACAACAAAAAATGGGGACCTTGGAACAGGCTATTTCCCTCTAGTCACTTCCCCAACTCGCAAGTCTAAACACACATGAACTGTGTAGACGAAGTCATTCACAAACACACTTCCAAACTCTTGAACAGGGATGACTTTTCTCCTCCCCCTTACCCCTTCTCCTCCCCCCTCCCTCTCGACCCTTCTATTCCCCCCTCCTCCTTTTAACCAAACTGCAGAACTTTTGTTTATTGAATTATATCATTCAATTAGTTATAAAAGCTCATAAATTACGAGATGTGTTGTTAACCTTAACTATGCTGATTTATTGCAGACTAGTCCTATGCTCGTTGGCAAGGACATTACCTTACCTGTTTTGTTTGAACTAACTGAAATTGCCGCAGACCCAGTTATATCATAAGTATGTTTAATCATTTACCTTGTATTATAAAACTCAATAAAAACTTTTGAACAAGGAAATCAGAGCCAGAAGATCTTGCAGAGTGCTTGCTATAAGGTTGCATGAAGAGGCCTAGGCTTTTAGTACATGGCTGTTGTAATAAGAGTGCTAAATATACGGAAGATTAGCAGAGGAGGTGGGGTAAGTATTGTTTTTTGGGAGCTGTCTTTCAACCTTTTACCAACTCGAATAAGTATATTTTAATAATTAAAAATATACCAGAAAACAAGTTTATGCAAAGAGGCTTAAACTGAATTACACTTGTAGTTTTTGATGCAAGCTATAAGGCATGTAAGAAAATTCCATCAACCTGTACCTTGCAAGTGCCAGCGTAATCCTAATTGGAATTCCCCACTGAGATTTTAGATTAGTCAATAATTACACCTTTGATGCAACAAGGAAGACTTCAACTGATGTGCTTCACTTGTTCCTTACCAGTCTTGTAATGATTGATAAATAGTAAGAAACCATTTTACCGTAACATTTTTCATTTGATTACTTAAACCTTGTTCTAAACATCTAATCCTCAGTTCCTTAACTGCGTGAGATGACATATCTAGAAATAACAAAGATCAGGTATTGGCTCTTCATTCCCATTGAGCAAAACATAGCAATATGAAGCACTTCTGCTCACAGTCCACCCATGTTTTAGAAATTGTTCAGATACAGGCAGACTAATGACGAATATACTCCTTTGTCAGGTATTTCCTGTTGCACCTGTAAATTGTCCTCTAGCCTCAGAGCATGACTGCCTGTAATTGACAGTGACATTTATTTAGCACATACAACATACCAACATGGTTCTGTCCTCGAGATGTATTAGTCACCATAGTTACTCACAGATAATTAAGCTAAAGAGAATAAAGAAAAAAGTTTTTATTAAAAACTATTCCAAAACATCAAAATGGTAGGTAAGTAGAAATTTAAATAGCCATAAAATAACAATTAGTAGTGATACTATTGATACTGCTTGTTCTCTGGAAAGACCATTCACACTTTTTCTCCGTGACCAGTTTCTAAGGCTGTGTGCACACGATTCGGAGGCAGTGCATGTTCGTCGGAAGAGCTTCCGGAGCTGCAGTAACTCACGAGTGCATGCAGGAGTCCACAGCCGCCTTGTACTGACCATCTGCGGTGGTGCAGGTCGCTCCTCCTGTGTGCAGCCGACGGTGATCTCCTCCGCAGCAATAAATTAACATGCCGCGGTGATGTGTCAGGCCGGCAACCCACACCGTACCTGAAAAACACACTGGAGTAGGAGAAGTACTGTGGGCATGGGATTTCTGTAAATCCCAACCCCTGTGCTGTACATTGCAATTCCTGATCGTGAGAACACACTAAGGGCCACGTCACACACACAGATATCTTTGCAGATATTGTTCACAGATCTTTTGGTTGCAGTGAAATCATGGAACATTGTTTCATTTGTATACAGCCACAACATGGAACAATGTGTCCATAATTTCACTGCAACCAGAGATCTGTGACCAATATCTGCAAAGATATCTGTGTGTGTGACGTGGCCCTAAGGCCGGCTTCACACCACGATTTTCAGGATCCCGGGCTGTCCAATGTAAACCAGACAGCTCTGGATCCGATTTATCCCCTATCATCTCCCTATGGGGCCGGAAGGCAGTGATTTGCCATCCGGTTTTGTGCTGTCTGGGAGGATCCGATTTATTTAGTCTATTTGTCCCGGACACAAAATCGGAGCTTGCAGCATTTTTTATGTCCGGGGCAATAAATCGGACAAAATCAGATCCTCCCCAATCCTCAGACCAGTTCCCAGACGCCGGGTGCTGAAAGAGTGGCAGCTGCTAAAAGCAGCCACCACTGAATTTCAGCACCTGGAGAGCTCCCCGGCTGAAATTTCAGCACCTGGAGAGCTACCGCCAGCTGCTATGCTGAAATTTCAGGACTTGGACAGCGGCAGTCGCTGATTCTGGCAGAAAAACAGGATCGGAGGACAAATATGCTTCTGTATGGTTCTGTTTTGTCCGGGGCTGTCAGATTCTGTCCGATGCTTCCTGCAAAACACCAGACAGAACCTGACAGCACAAAATCATGGTGTGAATCTAGCCTAACTCCCTCTGTCCACATCTTACACTATACATTGTAAACTTGGGGGATGGAATGAAAGTTTAGATAACATTGTGATGTTTGACTCCCTAGAGAAAGGAGACTATTTTTAAAGATAAAATTGTTTTCCTGGTCTATGTAAACATGTCCCTAATATGCTCAGTTTCCTTACTGACATTGACCCACACTGCTCCTCTTCTTGACCCTGTCACGATAATGATATGTTATTCATAGAGAGTGCAGAGGCTAATCCTAGACTGCACCCGTTACGGCACTATATATGTCTTGTGATTGTGGTGATCTGTGATCAGAGTTATAACGTCAATATTCTGGGCCATTGATGTTTAACAATTGTTTTTGGGAAGAATTTTCCCATAAAGGAATTTATTTCTTTTGGTTTCAGCAAATAAAGTCTACACAAATTTCATATATACTGTTGCCATCAATTTATTGAGGTGTTACAAAATCTCAGCGTGAAGGTATTGAAAAGGGACCTTTATTTCTAGGAAAGAACCAAAATAGTTCTGAGTGATGTGATGGACACACAGACACACAGCTCAGTACAATGCACAACTCTGATGCAGACAGATTGTTAAATGCTGGAAGTAAACAATGAAAGATCCTACTGATTGGCTGCACACAGAAATCTTCATAAAACCATAAGGAAATCATATGGAAAGTTGAATCACTTTTCATGTTGTTTCAGGCTTACTGTTTGAGACCAACTGAATTATTTTATAAGCCCATTGAGTTTTACACTTTAACTGCACAGGATGAATTAGTATGTCAAAAGGAGGGAGTGGGTAATAGGCCTCTTCATACAGGGCAGGTACCATCTGTCTTGTACAGCCACCATATCTAATATATAAAACCCGAAGGCCACTTCCGGAAAACCCGAAGGTTACTTCCATGATGGCCTCCGGACCATGGTGGTGACGTCACCAGTGCGGGGTAGCCGGCCGCTGCCCGGCTACAGGGACCGGCGGAGGAACGTTCCGCTCTCGGAAGTTCCGTCTGCCCTCCAGCCTCTGCCCTCCAGCCTCCCCTGTCCTCTGCCCTCCAGCCTCCCCTGTCCTCTGCCCTCCAGTCTCCCCTCTCCTCACCCCTCCCCACCCCTCCAGCCTCCGCTCTCCCCACCCCTCCAGCCTCCGCTCTCCTCACCCCTCCAGCCCCCACTCTCCTCACCCCTCCAGCCTCCGCTCTCCTCACCCCTCCATAGGCAATGCACAGTATGTGTATATATGTGTGTATGTAGGTACTTCCGTCCCTTTGTCCGCACTTCCCTCACTTTGTCCGCACACATACACACACACACACACACACTCCGCTATACTTACCACCGGCCCTGCGTCCGCCGCCTGGATCCTCAGTCGACATGTCGCCGCCCCCGAACTACTGGATCCAATATAGCGTCCAAGAAGTCTCGCCAAGCTTCCTGGACGCCATATTGGATCCAGTCGTCTGGGGGCGGCGACATGTCGACTCAGGATCCAGGCGGCGGGGAAGACACAGGGTCGGTGGTAAGTATAGAGGAGTGTGTGTATGTGTGTGTGTGTATGTATGTGTGTGCTGACCACTCTGCCCACGGCGCTGCACTGACCACTCTACCCACGGCGCTGCGCTGACCACTCTACCCACGGCGCTGTGCTGACCACTCTGCCCACGGCGCTGCGCTGACCACTCTTCCCACGGTGCTGCGCTGACCACTCTGCCCACGGCGCTGCACTGACCACTTTGCCCACGGCACTGCGCTGACCAATCTCACCGCACTCACTGCTAACCACTGAGCCACCGCACTCACTGCTAACCACTGAGCCACCGCACTCACTGCTAACCACTGACCCACCGCACTCACTGCTAACTACTGACCCACCGCACTCACTGCTAACCACTGAGCCACCGCACTCACTGCTAACCACTGAGCCACCGCACTCACTGCTAACCACTGAGCCACCGCGCAGTGCTAACCACTGAGCCACCGTATACTCTGCTACCCACTAAGCCACCTGTATACACACAATTCATTTCACCGCACTCCCCTAACTATTAGTAAATAAACTTTATATGGATTCGGGCCGCCATCTAGTTTAATTAATAATAGCAATTGGAGCTAGCTCAAGGATTGTAGTTTGTTTCTATAGGTTTTGGCAAAATTTAGTAGCTCCTTTTTAAAGGGGTTGTGCCACGAACAATTGTTGATTTAAATCAATAGGTCTTACAATAAAAATAAGTTGTGTTAAAAAAAATGTTCCTGTCCTGAGATATAAATGTGCCTCTGCGTAATGTACAGTTAGGGCCAGAAATATTTGGACAGTGACACAAGTTTTGTTATTTTAGCTGTTTACAAAAACATGTTCAGAAATACAATTATATATATAATATGGGCTGAAAGTGCACACTCGCAGCTGCAATATGAGAGTTTCCACATCCAAATCGGAGAAAGGGTTTAGGAATTATAGTTCTGTAATGCATAGCCTCCTCTTTTTCAAGGGACCAAAAGTAATTGGACAATGGACTCTAAGGGCTGCAATTAACTCTGAAGGCGTCTCCCTCGTTAACCTGTAATCAATGAAGTAGTTAAAAGGTCAGGGGTGGAGTCCAGGTGTGTGGTTTTGCATTTGGAAGCTGTTGCTGTGACCAGACAACATGCGGTCAAAGGAACTCTCAATTGAGGTGAAGCAGAACATCCTGAGGCTGAAAAAAAAGAAAAAATCCATCAGAGAGATAGCAGACATGCTTGGAGTAGCAAAATCAACAGTTGGGTACATTCTGAGAAAAAAGGAATTGACTGGTGAGCTTGGGAACTCTAAAAGGCCTGGGCGTCCACGGATGACAACAGTGGTGGATGATCGCCGCATACTTTATTTGGTGAAGAAGAACCCGTTCACAACATCAACTGAAGTCCAGAACACTCTTAGTGAAGTAGGTGTATCTGTCTCTAAGTCAACAGTAAAGAGAAGACTCCATGACAGTAAATACAAAGGGTTCACATCTAGATGCAAACCATTCATCAATTCCAAAAATAGACAGGCCAGAGTTAAATTTGCTGAAAAACACCTCAAGAAGCCAGCTCAGTTCTGGAAAAGTATTCTATGGACAGATGAGACAAAGATCAACCTGTACCAGAATGATGGGAAGAAAAAAGTTTGGAGAAGAAAGGGAACAGCACATGATCCAAGGCACACCACATCCTCTGTAAAACATGGTGGAGGCAACGTGATGGCATGGGCATGCATGGCTTTCAATGGCACTGGGTCACTTGTGTTTATTGATGACATAACAGCAGACAAGAGTAGCCGGATGAATTCTGAAGTGTACCGGGATATACTTTCAGCCCAGATTCAGCCAAATGCTGCAAAGTTGATTGGACGGCGCTTCATAGTACAGATGGACAATGACCCCAAGCATACAGCCAATGCTACCCAGGAGTTCATGAGTGCAAAAAAGTGGAACATTCTGCAATGGCCAAGTCAATCACCAGATCTTAACCCAATTGAGCATGCATTTCACTTGCTCAAATCCAGACTTAAGACGGAAAGACCCACAAACAAGCAAGACCTGAAGGCTGCGGCTGTAAAGGCCTGGCAAAGCATTAAGAAGGAGGAAACCCAGTGTTTGGTGATGTCCATGGGTTCCAGACTTAAGGCAGTGATTGCCTCCAAAGGATTCGCAACAAAATATTGAAAATAAAAATATTTTGTTTGGGTTATGTTTATTTGTCCAATTACTTTTGACCTCCTAAAATGTGGAGTGTTTGAAAAGAAATGTGTACAATTCCTACATTTTCTATCAGATATTTTTGTTCAACCCTTCAAATTAAACGTTACAATCTGCACTTGAATTCTGTTGTAGAGGTTTCATTTCAAATCCAATGTGGTGGCATGCAGAGCCCAACTCGCGAAAATTGTGTCACTGTCCAAATATTTCTGGCCCTAACTGTATGTGTCCGATCATGCAAGAACAGGTCATATATATCAAAACTCCTAAGCAGGGGAGGAAGTAAGAGAGTATGCAGACATTAGAGTTGGGGTTCACAGCTGATTCTTTATCAATGTCTGTTTATAAACTTGTTTTTCATTACAGAAAGAATCAGCTGCTATCCCCAGCTGTAATGTCTGTCTGCTCTTTTACTTCCTCCCCTGCCCAGGAGCTGTAGTATATCCGACCTGTTCCTGCATGGTCGGACACATACATTACACAGGGGATTTATATAAGAATATCTCAGCACAGGACCATTTTTTAACAGACCGAATTGTGGAAATTATTTTTATTCTAAGATCTATTAATTAAAATGTACAATTGTTTGTAGCACAACCCCTTTAAGTAGAGGTGTACTCCTTGGCTTTCACCCATAGAGCCCTTTCTTGTTAAATGTACAGTGTATGATACAGGTTGAAACCATCATTAGAGATGCAAGGTCATACTGTAACTATGGTAGATGCAAGGGTTGCAGTTGCACCTAGGTCCTGGAGTCTAAAGGACCAAATAGTCCCTTTTTTTTCAGTAAATATATTTATTGAGATTTTCAACAGTAAAAACAATAGAAAGAACCAGTACAATGTCCAGGGCTTAATACAGAGATACATTACTTCCCGAAGAGCGCAGCACAGGAGTAGTCCAATAAGGACACTAGCACCTAAAGGGTACATGTTTCCCATCTTATGAATCACCTCTGGACAAGGACCTTATATAAAGAATATAGAACCTATGAAAAGGCAATTGTGGAAATAAAAAAAGAGGAGAGAAAGAGAAAAAGAGAAAAAAGGGGTAGGGGAGAAGGGGAGTAAGGAAGGAGAGGGGGGGGTAAGGGAGACCCAGCAATTTAAACGCCCACAAGTTGACAATTACGAATATGTACGCAGCCAAGTAAGGAACCCTGTGCTCTCCTTGAAGGACTGCCAGAGGAACCAGGTGCGTCCCTGTTCATATGCGGCATCACCATCACCCGCCACCAGTGACTCCAGACGATGTAATCTATCCATTTCAGCTATCCATTCCACTGTGGAGGGGACCTCAGTGGACCTCCAATGCCGGGGAATAACTGCTCTGGCAGCTATTAGACAGAATCTCAGAATCCCCTTTTTGACGGAAACTATCGAACTGGGTATCAGGGACAGTAGGGCCATTTGGGGAGACGGTTCGTGACGGACCCCAGTCATCAAATGAAAGGCATCGAAAACTGAGTTCCAGAAGGGTTGCAGGGGACCACAGGACCACCAAATATGAAGCATAGAGCCCGTGGCAGAGCCACATCTCCAGCAGGCGTCCGAGATCTCCGGGTTAATCCTGTGGGAAGGGTGGGACACCTGTACCAGCGTGTCAGTAATTTATAATTCCTCTCCTGCACCTGACTGGACATTGTCATCTTATGTGCAAGAGTAAAGATTTTCAAACTATCCGCCTCAGAAAAGTTGATCCCCAGGTCCCTCTCCCAAGCCTCCATAAATCCAAGTGTGGTAGGGGGAAGTGAATTCAAGACCAGGCCATAGAGCACCGAAACCACGTGAGAGGGACCCTCGGTAGGGAGCATCAGGGACTCAAATGGCGTCAGCGCCCCCATCGGCACACTGGAGAGAAAAGCTTCGCAATTGCAGAAACTCTAGCCAGGACAGCGGTGTCGTAAGACCAGGGCCCCGTAACCCCCGCACGCTGGAGAGCCCCACAAGCTTATCCCTCACCTGACCCAGTCCCACCCCATCAAGTCGTAACCAACACAGATACGTAGACCTATTCATTGCTGGGGGAAAGGCTGGATTGTCAAAAAGGGGACTCAGTCTGCTCAGTCGAGAGGTCAGGCGTAATTTCACATAGGATCTATCCCAAAACTTCAAAACAATCTGTGTGAGTGGAGCAAAACTCGACGCAGGTGGGTGTCTGGTCCCCCCAGCCAAGGCAGCCAGTATAAAGAAGAGGGCGATAAAAGTTTCTCCAAGAGCACCCACTGTTTATGAGCATCACTGAACCTCCAGTCGACAATCCTAGAGAGCAAGACTGCCTGATAATAACGTTTAAAATCAGGAAGGCCTACCCCCCTTTAGTCTTGGGTCTCACTAGTACTGAGAACCAAGTCCGTGGTTTCCTAGTACCCCAAATAAAGCTATTGATAGCCGATTGCAGGCGCCTGAAAAAGCAATCCGAAACCTGCACTGGAGCTGTCTGAAAGAGATAGAGGTATCAGGGTAAAATATCCATTTTGATCACTCCCACCCGACCGAACCAAGATAGCTGAGGTCTGCTATACCGTTTAAGGTCTGAGATAGTTTTCTGCAGGCAGGAGCGGGACATAGTTCAGAGCATATGTTGCGCTAATGTCAGCGGGTATTAAGACTCCTAAATATTTTAAGGTATCGGTCTGCCACTTAAAAGAGAAGGACGCCTGGAGCCGAGAAACCAGATCATCAGGCAGGGAGATATTGAGCGCCTCCGTCTTGGAGTAGTTGACTCTAAAATTTGAGACCTCCCCGAACCTACGGAACTCCCTGAGGAGTACAGGGAAAGCCACAGTCGGGTTGGCAATGTATAGCAATAAATCATCCGCATACAGGGATATCTTAAACTCATGTTGGCCAATCCGTAGACCCTCAATATCAGGTGTCTTCCGTAATGCCACTGCCAGATGCTCCATCGCAAGGATATAAAGTAAGGGGGAGAGGGGGCAACCCTGACGGGTCCCGTTTCTTATGTCAATGGGCGGGGAAAGGGTGCCATTCACTCTAAGAGGGGCCGTAGGCCTATGATACAGAGCAAAAATCCTCTCTAACATGGTAGGTCCCACTCCCAGTTGCTTCAGGGAGGCACGTAGAAAGGTCCAGACTAGGCGATCAAACGCCTTCTCAGCATCAATGGATAATAAGCATGCTGGTACCTTCCCCGTGCGCATGTACGAAGTTAGAAGCAATGTCTTCACCGTGTTATCCTTGGCCTCCCTGTGTGGCACAAAGCCCACCTGATCACTATTGATGGACCCAGGGAGAATAGGGTTCAGTCTACCAGCTAACACTTTCGCGAACACCTTCACATCCACATTAATGAGGGATATGGGCCTATAGCTTGCACATAATAGGGGATCTTTTACCGGTTTAGGAATCACAGTGATTGTGGCCATCAGCGTTTGGTGGGCAAAGGGGCAGCTGGCCGAGATGGAGTTAAACAGTTTGGTCATGAAGGGGACCAGGGAATTCGCATATAACTTATAGAAGGCGGCGGAGAATCCGTCAGGACCAGGGCTTTTACCATTAGCCAAAGAATTTATTGTGTCTAAAACCTCCTGTTCCGAGAGGGGACTCTCCAGGGCCTCAGACTCCACCGACATAGGCGGGAGCTCAGTATCCCGGATGTAGTCGTCCACCCGTGCTTGAAACTCGGAAGGGGACATATCAGACAACGGGCCGCTTAAATTGTAGAGAGAGTCATAATATGCTCTGAATGAGTCCACAATCTCCTCTGGAAAATGGACCAGTTCACCCGCAGCAGACGTTATGGTAGGGATATAAGTGGTGGGGGCACGGGGGTGCAAAAACCTCGCCAGAGCTCTCCCGTGTTTATCAGAGTACTTGTACAGAAATTTATGAAAGCGGTCCCTCTGTCGTGCTAACGTCGTGTCCAACAAGGCACTCAACTCACAGCGTGCCCGGAGGAGATCAGCCAGCACCCCAGCATCTCTAGTCCGTTTATGATCCAACTCCAGAGTTTGGATACGAGTCAACAAACCCACAATGTTAGTCTCCCTCTCTCTCTTCAGCCGGGCCCCCTGTTGTATGAATACTCCCCGTATAACTCCTTTCAAAGCCTCCCATTGGTATGGGATGGCCGTGGGGTCATGTTTGTGAAAATCTAGAAAGTCCGAGATTGCTGTTCGCACGGCCGCCTGACACATTAGATCTCCAAGGAGACCAGGGTTTAAGGACCAGGTCCATTCTCTCGGAGAAAGGCTCGGCAGCCGAAGGGAGAGCAAAACTGGGGCATGGTCTGACCACAACATCGTGTCGATGTCAGACTTTGGCTCAAGAGACAGGAGCCCGTGGCTGACCAAAAAATAATCCAATCTACTATAGGAATTATGAACTGTGGAGAAGTAGGTATAATCCCGGGTAGTAAGGTGTAGTAACCTCCATACATCTACCAACCTTGAGTCTGTCAGGGCCCGCTGTAATCTCTCCAGCTGTGAGAGGGACACCGCCGACCTGCCCGAAGAGGAATCCACAGCGCAGTCCAACACCATATTGAAGTCCCCTCCCATAATCACATAGCCTTCCGCAAAGGCCGAGAGGTCCTGTAGGTACTTTCTGCACGCTCGGACCTGGTCTTGATTGGGAAGATAAATGTTAGCTATGGTGAACAAATCATGGGCAATTTTAAGCTTCAAAAACACAAATCGACCATTAGAATCAGCTTTAGAGGCAACTACCTGAGCCTGTAAAGACTTGTGCAATGCAATGCTGACTCCTTTAGACTTGGAGTCAGAGTTACTTCCATGGAACCACTGTGTGTAGTATCTATGGTTAAGCTTAGGGATTCTGTCTGATCGGAAATGTGTCTCCTGCAGCAGAAGTATGTCAACCCGTTTCTTATGCATACCGTATAAAACCTTCGATTGCTTTTCTGGGACATTAAACCTCCTGACATTAAGCGAGCAGAGTTGTAGGGATGCCATAGGAACTATCGGGCCTGCGGGTGGTACAATCAGGTCGGAAAGGAGTGGGAGGGTGGGAAGTGGGGAGAGATGGAAACAGAGAAAGTAAAGCACCAAGGAAAGAGAGTAGTTCAGCCGGAAGACAGGGTTCCGACCAAAAAGAAAGAGAAAAACCAGGAAGCCACTAGGCCTCAAGGGTACAGGACAATATCAGAGAAAACTCTGAGAAGTAGTGTCAGAGACACACCCTAGTGGGGAGGTGATTGAGCAGAGAGCAACCAGCCGAACCCCTGCAGCAAAAAAGAAAAAATCCAACTCTACCCAATAGGCCCTTGACCCTGGTAACATAAACATTGTTAACGAACATAACAGCGGATCATGGGCCAAGTACATTTGTCGAAATCAGCAGAGTCACAACAAGCCCCCGAAGGGGTATCATCAAAAGTCACATTTCAGGAGAAAGAGCGGCATTAGCCAACATAGAATAACATTAGCACATTAATGCGGTAGTGCAACAGTTGAGCACAGTACATGAGGAGTCAATTGAAGTAGGTGGACATTCATAAATAGAAATGTCACCGCTACGAAACATTCGGCTCTAATCCATCCATAATAAACAGACTAAAGCAAAGTCACGACCAAGCCCCCCGTGGGAGCCCGGCAACATGGAGGGACAATGTAGGCGGCAAGATAGCAAAAAGAGAAAAAGGGCAGTAGTGATCATAAGGTCTGAATTAGGTGATCAAGTGTCATCAGCATGAGTAACGGAGGCACGTCTACGGCGGGAGCCCCGTTTCTTCTTACTCAGCGACCCGGCGGGGGTCCTCCAGTACGGCGTGGGCCCCATAGGTCAGACGCAGTAAGGCGAGGCCAGTCTCCCAATGTGACCATGGGTAGGCCCAGTTCAGCGGTGAAGTTCTGGAGATCTGACGGGGATCTCAAAATTATCAGTCCTTTGTCACTGTGTACTTGTAATTGAAATGGATAACCCCAGCTGTAGGGGATCTCATTTTCCCGCAACACCTCCAGGAGGGGGCGCAGAGCCCTCCGTTTAGCCAGGGTGAAGCGTGAGAGGTCAGACAAGAGAAGGACATCAGACCCATTAAAGTCAATAACATCGTGGTCCCTCGCCTTACGCATGATGTCATCCTTAATTTGGAAGTAGTGACTCCTACAAATGACGTCCCTCGGCTTAGATGTATCGGGGTTCTTTGGGCCGAGCGAGCGATGGGCTCTGTCAATTTCAATGTGTTTAGTGGGTGACCTCCCTAAGAGAGAATTGAAAATGCCATGGAGGGCTGAGGAAAGGTCACGTGGGGCTACGGACTCAGGGATCCCACGGAGCCTGATATTATTCCTCCGGTTCCTGTTCTCAGAGTCCTCCAGCATATCTAGAACCACATTGAAAGTCTCTGAGTGTAGATCCAGAAGTTGTTGCTGACTTTGCAATTGTGAGGAAAGTGACTCCACTTTAGCTTCTAATGCAGAGACAGTGGTGGTAAGGTGGGGCACGTCTTTCTTAAGGGACCCCACTTCACTCCTGCACACTGCCTCCAGACGCTGTATATAGCACTCCATGTCAGCCTTTGTAGGGAAGGCACTCAGCTGCGCTCTCAGCTCAGAGGCAGTTATACAGTCATCAGAAACCAGGGACCTAACAGGAGCCTGTGTGGGGAGGCCATGAGATGTAGTGATGGTGGGCACAATGTCCTGGGGAACTAAGCTGGAAGGAGCCCCTCTCTCATGTCTCCCTGGGGGTAGTAGTGGGGGGCCCACTTCAGTTTCCTGAGCCTGATAAGGGTGCAGTATAGGGGGAGACAGCTCCCCAGCCAGCTCAGCCTGTGATGTCCTCTGTCCAGGGGTGGAGGGACAGGGTACAGCTCTCACCTCTCCTTTGCTCTGTGTCTGGCTCCCTCCTGTCAGCTTCTGTGGTGAGCGGCCAGTCCCTGGTGCAGCAGTCACTCGTCCTCTCTCCTGTGCCTTCTCTGCTGTGGCCCCATTCCTCTGTGCACTCGAGGTCCCAGTTCTGTGTGTGTGCTGCTGCATGGAGGAGGAGGCACCTCCCCCCTCCACCATGGCTGAAGGAGCTGCCTTCCTTCCCACACTTCCAGGCATCGACATGTACCTGGTGATTCCTGTGCCTGCGGGACCCGCTGTGAGCTCCCTGGGGGCCTGGAAGCGGAGCCCGACCTTGCCCTTCATGATCAGTGGGTGAGTGGAACTGATGGTGGCTATATAATTGCTGCAGAGGCCTCAGGCACGCTGGAGCTCAGGAGAGATGTGTGCTCACAGCTCCATGCCCAAGCCACCTCTTCCCAAATAGTCCCTTTGGTCCATATGAGAAAAGCAATACTATGATAGACTCATAATATTTAGGGGTCATGTTGCCAAATTTGCATTGGGGCCCTTAAGATTCAAGTTATGCCCATGTCCAGATGTCCCCAGATGAGCCTATTTCCATCACAATCTATAATTGTCTAGACCAAGGGTCTCAAACATGCGGCCCGAGGGCCACATGCGGCCCCTGGAGCTTCACTATGCGGCCCCGGTACCTTGGACAACTTAATGATGCAGCGCCTGAGTGCAGGGGGCCACTTCGGTCCTCGCTGTGTGATGACTTTCATCCGCGGCATTAAGAAGCTCTGCCACTCAGCAAGATCAATGCAAGCTGCCAGCCAATGAGAAGACCACAGCTGATGGCAATATATGACGTCACATGAGGGCCTCTGGATGGAAGACTGCATTGATCTTGCTGAGCAACAGAGCTTGTCTGAGTGGCGGCTGGAGAAAGTCATGGCACAGCGGAGGCCAGAAGTCAGCACAGCGGGGACCGCGGCGGCCCCCTGCACTGGAGCGATGCATCATTAAAGTGAGACAAGAGTATGTGTGTGACAGGGTGTGTGTGAGGGTGATTTTGTGAGGGTGTGTGTATGTGTGTATAAGAAGTGTGAGTTTGAGTGTGTGTGTGTGTGTTTGTGTGTGTGTGTGTGTGTGTGGGTTTATGTGCAAGGGTGTGTGTGAGTGTGTAAAAAGAAGGCGAAACAGGATTGGGGGCATCACTATAATAGTAGATCAGGATGGGGGACATACCTAGAAAAGGGGATCAGGATGCGGGACATCAGTACAATAGGGGACCAGGATGCGGGACCTCACTACAAAAGGGGTCCAGGATGGGGGACATCACTACTAAAGGGGATCGGGATGGGGGACATCACTACTAAGGGGGATCGAGATGGGGGACATCACTACTCAAGGGGATCTGATGGGGGACATTACTAGAAAAGGGGATCGGGAGGGGGGATATCACTTGAAAAGGAGATCAGGATAGGGGACATCACTAGACAAGGAGATCAGGAAGGGGACATGACTACAAAAGGGGATCAGGATGGGGACATCAATACAAAAGGGGATCAGGATGGGGGACATTACTAGAAAAAGGGATCAGGATGGGGGTCATCACTAGAAAAAGGGCATCAGGATGGGGGACATCACTAGAAAAGGGCATCAGGATGGGGACATCACTAGAAAAGGGGATCAGGAAGGGGACATCACTAGAAAAGGGGGATCAGGATGGGGACATCACTAGAAAAGGGGATCAGGATGGGGGACATCACTAGAAAAGGACATTACTACAGGATGGGGACATTACTGCAAGAAGGGGATTAGGATTTGTACTTTACTACAATGAGTAAAAAATTCTGGTATTACTAAAAATATCACTAAAGGTACCGTTACACACAGAGATATATTGCTTGCAATTCACTGGTTGAAGTGAAATCATGGACACATTGTTACATTTTGTTACTGTGTACAAATACAACGTGTCCATGACTTCACTGCAACCAGTGAATTGCAAGTAATATATCTCTGTGTGTAACGATACCTTTAGTCCTACAAGGGATGCGGCCCCCCGCTATAAATGTTTTTCTATGTGCGGTCCACCAACCCAGCCGAGTTTGAGACCCCTGGTCTAGACCATTCCATGAGTAGCAAACATTTTGATAATATTTCAAACTGTTGAAGCCAGGATGCCAAGATCTTTGAAGATTGTCTACTTTATTCTAAAGGTTGGAGTTAAGGTCAGGGTTGTATGCAGGCTTATCAAGGTCTGCCAGACTAAACTCATTGAACCATGCTTTGGGCACTGGGCACAGTCATGCTGGAACTAAAGAGGGCTTTATACAAAGTTATAAAACATACAAGTGTCCAAAATGTCATTGTAGGAGGGGTGATCCTGTCAGGGTGAGAGGACCTATTTTCATACATTTTTATACCCTTTTAATACATATACATATGTCTTTTATATTCTTATATATGAAACTATAAGTTTTTCCTTAATATAATGAATATATATATATATATATATATAACTGTTGAAGAAGACTGCTGGAAGCTGACAAGTTAACCTGTTTACTGGATTCCAGTGCCAGGACGTACAAAGAGGCGCTGGGAGGAAACCTGAGATCTCCTGCATTCCAGAGGCCCAATGATGACATCTCAGCAGGAGGAAGGATGAATTTAACAGAAGAACGAAGAACTAATCACTAACATTAGATTTAGATATATTTGCTTAACCCCGTCTGACCCTGGTTATTGCACGCCTTTTCTTCCAGAGTATATAATGTAGTGTAACCGGAAATAAAGTTCAGTTGCTGATGACCGTTGCTCATACCTGTATAAGCACGGGCATGTTTAAGCTTGAACCAGATACCTTTATCCGACTCATTCTTATCCGGGTACCCCATGCCCTTAGTCTAATTTGGAGTGACTGGTGAAGGAGTGTATCGTATTGTCGCAACGACCCCGACAATCCTACTGACAGATTTAAGATTTTCTTTCACTGGAACGAAGGGTAATAGGTCAACCCCTGAAAACCAAAGCCATAGTCTTATCCTTCTTCCAGAAATGGCACGATGCAGTCCAGCAAAAACATGTAATGTTTTCCAGATATAAATCTCTTTAACTGATGATTTAGTAGCACGCTTGGTGATGTAAGGCTTGCATGCAGCTGCTTGGCCATAGAGACCGATGCCGTGTAATTCCTGAGGCAGCAATTTTGAACTGATGTTAATGTCAGAGGAGGATTGGAGTGCTGCAGATATTGAGTTAGCAGAGAATTGCAACTTTTATGTACTATATGTCTCAACACCTACGGACCTCTCTCTATTAGTGTATTCACGTTCATGTTCTGACATCAATTTTTCAAGCCTAAAAATCCATATTTAAAAACATTTAAAAAGGCCCATTTTTTTTTAGTGATTTAGCATGAATGAATATTTTTTTATACATTTTTATTTTATCAGTGTGGTTTTAGGTGTATTTTTAATCATAGTATGGGGTGTAGCACTAGAGTGTATTTTTGGGAACTTTGCCAAACAATGCATGAGAACCCATGATAAAGCTGCAGCAAAGATTTTCCAAAGAATTTACATAACACTTTTTCTACCACATATGAAGAGACAAATAGAGTGTCTGAGCTTTTACACATTCAGGCATTTTCACAAAACACTTATATTCAGGAGGTGTTTAACATATCGTACTTAAACAAGAACTCCCAATCATCTTTTTATTACCAAAATCTGTGTATATCTAAGTACTTACCATCTTCTCCAGTTTCAAGCACCGCTATGGTCCTCTTTTGAGTCATGTGGAAGCTATCATGGCTTGTCACTGCGCTGTAGGTTTGCACTGTCACATTTTGCAATATAAGCCTATGGAACATCAGAACGAGGCTCCATAGACATACGTTGTAAAAGATACATCTCCCACATACAGCTGTCTCCCCCTTTGTGCTCTCCCCTGGGTATGCAGTCTCTCTCCCCCCTGTGCTGTCTTCTCCCCTATGCGGTCTCTCTCCCCCTTGTGATGTCTTTTGCTCTCTATGCTCTCTCCTTTGAGCTGTCTCCCCCCTGTGCACTCTCTCTCCCCCTTGTGTGCTCAACCCTCCATCTGTGTGCTCTCTCTGCCCTCCTGTGTGTTCACCTCCCTATGCTTTGTCTCTCCCCCTTGTACTCTCTCCCTCCTGTGGTGTCCAAAGATGGCGGCACAAGTAACTGCGCATATGGACACCGGGTCAAATCACCATCATCTTTGTATACCAAAGTGTCCAAAGATGGCTGCCACCTGAGTAAGTGCACATGCACACCAGGTATACACATGTGCACTTACTTAGGCGGTGATGTGTCAGTGGCAGCATTTTTGGGTGGTGGTTTTGGGTGACAGTGGTTGCGGGACCGCTGGTGGTACTACACAATGTGCCAGTGGGCACCATATTTGCACACCCATTACTCTTTGCCCCCTGTGCACTCTGTACACTCTTGTGCATAGCTCTATGCCCCCCATACACTCTCTGTGCCCCCTGTGCACGCTCTCTCTCTGCCCCCCTGTGTGCTCTTTCTTCCCCCTGTGTGCTCTATGTGACCCCCTGTGCAGTTTCTGTGCCTCTCCTGTGCACTTTCTGTGCCTCCCCTGTGCAATCTATGTTACCCTCTGTGCACTTTCTCAGCCCCCTCCATGCCTTCTTGTGCACTCTCTGTGCATTGTCTATGTGCCCTCTGTGCCCCGTGTGCCCTCTGACCCTCCACGTGGTCTCTGTGCTCCTCCTGTGTGCTTTCTGTGCCCTCTCTTTGCCCCCTCTGTGCGCTTTGTGCCCCCATGCTCTCTCTGTCTCCATTGTTTGCTCTCTGTGCCCCCTCTCTGCCTCCCTGTGCACTGTCTGTGCACTCTCTTCACCCCCCCATGCACTCTCTGTGCCCCTATGTGCTCTCTATGCCCCTTCTCTGCCTCTCTGTGTGCTCTCTGTGCCCCCCCCTCGATTCGGTGCACAGAGAGCTGCCAGTACTGCCAGTGGGTGCCATAATAGCACATCCATCACTCCCTGTCCTCCTGTATGCTCTCTCTGCCCAGTGTGCTTTCTGTGCCCCCTTGTGCACTGTTTGTGCCCCCCCTGTGCACTCTCTGTGCCCCCTGTGGGCTCTATGTGTCCCCCAGTGTGCTCTCTGTGCCCCATGCACTCTATGTGCCTGCTCTGTACACTCCCTGTGCACCCTCTCTGCCTCCCTGTTCACTCTCTGTGCCACCTCTGACTGCTCTCCCTGCTTCCCTGTGCGCTCTCTGTGCCCCTGACGTGTGCTCTTTGTGCCCACATGCACTCTGTGCCTGCTCTGTGCACTCTCTGTGCTCTCTCTGCCTCCTTGTGCGCTCTCTCTGCCCGTTTTCTACCTCCCTGTGCACTTTGTTTCCCCTCTGTGCGCTTTCTGTGCCCCTCAGTGCACTCTGTGTGCACTCTCTCTGCTCCTGTGCCTCCCTGTGCATTCTCTGTGTGATCTCTGTGCCCCCTCTCTGCTTCCCTAGGGGGTGCTCTTTGTGCATTCTCTGTGCCCCCCTGTGCAGTCTCTGTGCCCCTCCTGTGTGCTCTCTGTGCCCCCATGCACTCTTATTGACTCCTTTGTGCGTTTTGTGCCCCCTCTATCCACTCTCTGTGCCCCCCGATGCACTCTGTGCCCCCTGTGTGCTTTCTGTGCCCCCTATTTGCACTCTCCATGTATTCTCTGCCCCTCTTCCTGTGCATCACACCGCCACCATCTTTTGACACCAATCCAGGTGTCCAAAGATGGCGGCAGCATAATTGACTGGGCCTGCATGCAGCCGGCGCAGCATTGCACAGTTATTGTCCAAAAATGACCAGATTGGGGCATGCGCAGTTAGTCATTCGGCAAGGTGTGTGGTGATGCCGGGCGGAGTGAGTGGCGAATTGTGCAGTGGCAAGATCTAGGCGGAAGTTTCAGGTGACGTCAGGTCCAGTTGTTGGTGGCACCGCTAGCAGTTTTGTGCATGGGCCAGTACCGCTATCGGGCGCCATATGTGCACACCCATCACTTGGGTGTGCAAATATGCTGTTGCGTCGCATGTAGGAAGGACATCACGAATGTGGATGACAGATGGGACTTCAGCATGATATAAGTAGATATATATATATATTTATTCAAGTGAGTATTAACAGAAATCTGTATTTAGTTTAATCATTTTTATATGGAATGAATGTTAGGGTACCGTTACACGTCGCAACTTTGCATGCAATTTCACTTGCAATTTGGTGGTTGCAGTGAAATCATGGGCACATTGTTCTATTTGTACACAGCAACAAAATAGAACAATGTGTCCATGATTTCACTGCAACCAGCAAATTGCAAGTGAAACTGCATGCAAAGTTGCGACGTGTAACGGTACCGTAAGATATGTCACTCGACTGAAATGGCAACTAGCAAAACCAATGAGACTCTGCACTTCTAGTCCCATGACAGACTAATTCAAAAAAGAAACCTGGAAAATTAAAACAAAAAGCAATTGTTTCTCAGTAATGTTTCCTTACATGAGCAGAAATAAGTGAATTCATTGTAGTTGACTGGATCATGATAATGAATGCTGTCTAATTTCCGGGAATCACTCTTCAGTGTAACTAACTGCTTCCAACACTAGATGGCACCATAAGACAATGTTTATTTATCAAGTCACCATAAGAGTACGCAAACTCATTGCAGCCCCACATTGCCACATAACAATGAAATAAGTACAGTGTTTCTCTGAATTGCTACAGCATTTCAACGCTTAAAAAAAATTATTTAAAATAAGACAGGAAAAGGAATTTGTTGGTCAGCTTCCCATACATAGAGCTGCTAAACACAGAAGCAGCTGAGTGATTGTGAATGTGATGATTTGCAGAAGTCACATTACCTTAGAATTAACGAAAGTTCATTTTAACGTTACTTATTAGTTATGGAGAAGGTTAAACTTAATGAGATATCATCTGGTAAATCATGTTTTAAAAGTTGTGTACAGTGTTGCAGGGACTCCATGTGCTGCTGAGTCGGTCGACAGGGTAGGGGGGGACTCGGATACCGGGACAGGGGGTTACTTCGGTATGGGATGTCGGCTGGTTGGTTCCGTGCTCTGGACCCTCAGTGGTGGGGGTGGGGGTGGGGGTGATGTTGATGGGGTAAATGGTATTGTGACGCCACCTGTGGGTTACAAGCGCTGCGGTCGGCCGCTGAGGTGATGTAAAGGCAGCTATGGTAATACAGCTCCCCACAGGTGGAGCTTTACCTCAGGTGACTATGCTATAGCCCTTTGGACAACAGACACCACTTCAGCTCAAACGGTTCTTTACTTGCACCAGATGGAAACAGGTACATGGTACATTTTGGGTTAACGGGTAATGTAACTGCAGATCGTGAAGCTTTCTCCAGTGTCTGACAGTGATGCCCTCAATATGGCGCTCGTGGTCTTGTTACTCTCTTGCTCTGTCTCTATTTACCCCTCTTGAGCCAAGTCTCTAGTCCTCGGGGTCTGTTGCTTTGAGTCTTTTGTTACCTCTCCGCGTCGTGAACCAACTATGGGACTGATGTTAGGCTTCTTTAGGGATGCTCGGCTCCCTGGGTGTGTCAGGCCCTCAGCTTGCCGGTCTGTAGTTGAACCTTACGTCTATCTACCTCGGCTCCGGTATGCCAGTGTCGACCTGGGTTCCCAGCTGGCTCCGACCAGTCCTGGGTTCACCCCCTTCCAGTCTGTGTCACCTCTCTCCTAAGAAGTGCCCTCCACTGCAGCCGTAGGGTCCCCTGTGTCTTCTTTCCTTGCTCTCCTCACACCAACTGTGACTCTGCTGTCACTCCGCTTCTCCCGCTCTCTAGGCTCCACCCCCTAGGACCTACTGAATATCAGTCCCCTGTATTAAAGTGGCCTGTGTATGGGTGTTGGGGTGCAAACTCTAAAGATTCCCCCCCACGTCCACGTTTACGGAGGCACCACACCTTTAATTGGGGTGCAGTACCTCCCTGTGGCGCTATGCCATAGGAGTGCCACACTGCCAATATCCTGACAGATTAAGGCCCTGTGCACATGCTGCGTTTTTTATCCATTTTTTGTACTGTGTTTTTGGTGAAATTTGCACCAAATACAGATTTATTTATTGAGATGCCAGCAAAGGCCATGAGATTTTAGAAATGCTGGGCCGACTTCTGTGTTTTTGACTGGTCTGTATTTGGTGCAGAAGACGAGAAAACAAAAATAATGAGCATGTTAATTAGTGATGTTTTTCTCTAGCGGTTTTCCGCCCAGCAGTCATTGACTTCATTATAAAATACATGACTGTCACAAATGTGCCAAAAACGCTTCATACGTATTTGATGCATTTTTTTCTGCCAAGCAGATGCAGATTTAGTGCAGAATTTCCTGCATCAAATATGCAGTGTGGGCACTGGGCCTAATAAGGGTATATGCACACTGGTCAGATATGCAGCAGATTATAGTCCCACAGAAGTGAATGAGACCTTCTCTTCTATTACATTTTATCTTATGAAATTTCACTGCAATTTTGCAGCAAAATCTGTCAAAAATAAAACTATTTGATTTGCAGTAAATGGATTCACTGTGAATGGCAATAAATCGAAGCCACCAATTCCCTGGAAAAGATATACGGTATGTAAAGGACTACGTTCACATGCTACGCAATAGCTGCGCTTTTTACGGATTCGCTTTGACAGTGGAATGCAGTGAAACGCATTGATGTTAGCCGTCCCAGCCAAGTCAATGCATTTTTACTGTTTCCCATTCACACGCTGCACTTTTTACGGGTTCGTTTTTTTGCTGAAAAGCGGATGTGTAAAAATAATGACCCTGTCAATTCTTTTTGCGCTATTCGCCTGCACTTTTAGGCTGGGTTCACACACAGAACCCTGCATTTTGTGAGGATCTGTATTTGGTGCAAAACTGCACTTAGAACAGATCCTCACAGGACACAGCGTTCTGTGTGTAAATGCCACTGCACTTTTCTTCCTACGCTTTTACTTACCTCACTGCGCTCCCTCAGTGGCCACTGGTGATCTCCTGTCATCCCCATCGGGCCACACCGAGTGCAGCCTCTAGAACCCCGCAGCATCATGTGACCAGGTGACATCTCTAGGTCACATGGCACAGTCTCTGGTCCTCCAAAGGTCCTTTGCGGTCGTAATAAGGTGAGATCTCTGGGGGAATGCGGCGAGGTGAGTAAAAGCGCAGGCGAATAGCACAAAAAGAATTGACGTGCTCATTTTTTTTACGCACCCGCTTTTCAGCCCAAAAGCGGATCTGTAAAAAGTGCAACGTGTGAATGGAAAATAGTAAAATGCATTCCACTGAATTAGCGGATCTACAAAAAGTGCAGCAATTGCACAGCATTTGCTTAGCGTGTGAACCTTGCCATGTTCCCCCGGAAATCTCATCGAGATGGCACAGGACCTTTGGAGGACCGAAGACTGTATCAGATCACACTAGGAACCATTGTAGGGGGGTTGGGTGGTGAAGGAAATAGTTAGAGGGAGCACTTGGGAGTAGGGATGGGCGAATCTACTCGCTAGGACTCGTTACTCGGCGAGTAGTAAGGGACTCGCAGGACTCGGTACTCTGCGAGTTTCCCAGTGATTACTCGCACGAGTCCAATGCAAATCAATATCAATCCTAGTTTTGTCAGAAACGCTGACAAAACTAGGATTGCCATTGTTTGCATTAGACTCGGCTACTGTGCCAGTGATAGCAGGGAAACTCGCAAGTAACTGCTGTTACATTGCAGCCGAGTCCAGCTGTCTTCTCTGTGCAGCTCCAGGGTCCTAGAGCCCGCCTGCTGCCTGATGTAGCAGTGCTGAGATTGTTCTCAGTCTGCTCATTCCCTGTGCATAGACATCTATATTTATGCACAGGGGATGTAGCAGAGAGGACATCGCGTTTTGGACTGCGTCGGACGGAAGAGGATTTTTTTAATTAAAGATGGAGTCCCTAATGGCTTTTTTTTTATTTCAAATAAAAAATTTTCTCTGTGTTGTGTTTTTTTAACCCTTTATTGGAGATTCTTAGTGGCTGGGTCAAACGTGGCCTGACATTAAGAATCTCGGGCTTAATACCAGCTTGTATAACAAAGCTGGTATTAACCCCTTTATTACCCAGCGTGCCACCGCCACCAGGGCCGCTGGAAGAGCAGGGTTCAGCGCCAGAGGATGGCGCTTCAATGAACGCGCCATCTTCTGGGGCGGCTGCGGGCTGCAATTTGCAGCGGGGGGTGCCCAGAAAGCTTGGGCATCCCTGCGCTGTGGATTCCAGCCCCCAGCTGCTTAGCTGTACCTGGCTAGACATAGAAATTGCGCGGAGCCCCACGCATTTTTTTTTTTATTATTTAATGAATTTCAGAGTCAGAGGCTCAGAGTCAGAGTCTCGGAGTCGGAGTCTCCTCAGAGTCGGAGTCTCAGAGTCGGAGTCGCCTCAGAGTCGGAGTCGCCTCGGAGTCGGAGTCGTCTCGGAGTCGGAGTCGTCTCGGAGTCGGAGTCGTCTCGGAGTCGAGTCGGAGTCGGAGTCGTCTCGGAGTCGGAGTCGTCTCGGAGTCGAGTCGGAGTCGGAGTTGGAGTCGTCTCGGAGTCGAGTCGGAGTCGGAGTCGTCTCGGAGTCGGAGTCGTCTCGGAGTCGGAGTCGTCTCGGAGTCAAGTCGGAGTCGGAGTCGTCTCGGAGTCGGAGTCGTCTCGGAGTCGGAGTCGTCTCGGAGTCGGAGTCGTCTCGGAGTCAAGTCGGAGTCGGAGTCGTCTCGGAGTCGGAGTCAGAGTCATCTCGGAGTCGGAGTCGTCTCGGAGTCGAGTCGGAGTCGGAGTCGTCTCGGAGTCGGAGTCGTCTCGGAGTCGGAGTCGTCTCGGAGTCAAGTCGGAGTCGGAGTCGTCTCGGAGTCGGAGTCGTCTCGGAGTCGAGTCGGAGTCGGAGTCGTCTCGGAGTCGGAGTTGTCTCGGAGTCGGAGTCGTCTCGGAGTCGGAGTCGTCTCGGAGTCGTCTCGGAGTCGGAGTTGTCTCGGAGTCGGAGTCATCTCGGAGTCGGAGTCGGAGTCGTCTCGGAGTCGGAGTCGTCTCGGAGTCGGAGTCGGAGTCGTCTCGGAGTCGGAGTCGTCTCGGAGTCGGAGTCGTCTCGGAGTCGGAGTCAAAAAAATGCGTGGGGCTCCGTGCAATTTCTATGTCTAGCCAGGTACAGCTAAGCAGCTGGGGGCTGGAATCCGCAGCGCAGGGATGCCCAAGCTTTCTGGGCACCCCCCGCTGCAAATTGCAGCCCGCAGCCGCCCCAGAAGATGGCGCGTTCATTGAAGCGCCATCCTCTGGCGCTGAACCCCGCTCTTCCAGCGGCCCTGGTGGCGGTGGCACGCTGGGTAATAGAGGTTAGGGCCAGCTTTGTATTATCAGCTGGCCCTAAGCCCGAAATTTATGGCGGTCACGCCAATATTAGACATGACCGCCATGAATTTCTATTAAATTGTTTTAAAAAAAACACAACACAAAGAAAATTTTTTATTAGAAATAAAAAAAAAAAGCCATTAGGGACTCCATCTTTAATTAAAAAAATCCTCTTCCGTCCGACGCAGTCCAAAACGCGATGTCCTCTCTACTACATCCCCTGTGTATAGATATAGATGTCTATGCACAGGGAATGAGCAGACTGAGAACAATCTCAGCACTGC
Source organism: Allobates femoralis (assembly GCA_033576535.1). Lineage (NCBI taxonomy): Eukaryota > Metazoa > Chordata > Amphibia > Anura > Aromobatidae > Allobates > Allobates femoralis. The sequence goes on along the minus strand of JARQOC010000002.1, from coordinate 269,976,760 downwards.
TACATCATCTCTGTGCACAGACATTCATGTCTGTACACAGGGAATGAGCAGACTGAGAACAATCTCAGCACTGCTACATCAGGCAGCAGGCGGGCTCTAGGACCTGGAGCTGCACAGAGCAGACAGGACTCTTCTCTTATCTGTGCAAGTTTCCCAGCGATTACTTACAAAGTAAACGAGTCCAATGCAAATAAATGACAAAACTAGGATTGCTTCAGGCTGAAGCTTCCGAGACACATCTGCGATTTGTAAATCTCACACTACTCGCTATTACTCGCTTCCCCATTCATTAACATTGGACTCGCTAGACTCGCAACGAGTAGCGAGTCCTGGGCTCGGACTCGCTAGAGTCAAGCGATTCCGAGTAATTTAGGATTCGCCCATCACTACTTGGGAGGAGTTAGGTCCGGAAGAACACACGTACATGACGAGGGACATGTGAAAAGGGGTATAAATAGAGCGGGAAAGATCTAGAATGCAGGAGAACCAGTTGAACAGAAAAAGAGAGTTAACCAGCTGAGGAGAGGTGGTTGAACAGCTAAGGAGAGGCCATAGAACACCAAAGCCGAGTTGGAGAGAAGCTAGAGCAAATACATCTGAGACGTGTCCAGAGTACTGGAGCAAGTGGGAGCTCATCCTAAGGCCAGATTGAGGAGCAGAAACAACACCTAAGTGGCTTCAGTAGAAAATAAGGGGCCTAGAGACACGGGAAGTGAGCAATCCACCTGTGGGGTTCAAATCCATTGTCAAGCACAAGGCAGTGGAGGGACTAGGCTGAAGAACAGGGGCATCGGAATCCCAATACTAGTGGAGAATATAGACCAGGCTCAACTAGAGACCCGGAGACTGTGTGGCACTTCCAAGGTGACATGGTCGACAGCTGTACACACCTGCTGAAAAGGTGGCAACCATAGAGCTAAGGGGAGACACTGCAGGTTAACCCCAAGAAAAACCCATAGTCACTGGCTCAGAGCTCTGTGTGGTGAGGCGCAAGGCAGTACGGGCGAGGCAAACGCAGTGTAAAGAGGGTGAGAAAGGACAGAGAAAGGGTGCCGGCTTTGTGTCATGCTCCTACCCGGGAGTAGCTGGATCCCTGCCTCCGAGAACCCAGTGCTCAGCCTGCGGTTACACAGAGACTGTGTGTAAAAGAACTGAAGACTGCAACCCGCTGTGTCTGTGAACTTTCTTAAAGTGCCAAAAGTACCATAAACACAACTACCAACTCACTCAGGTATTTCAGGCTACCCTGGGGGTCAGTCCTACCCGTAGAGGGCTCAAGACCATTGCTGCCTCCCAACCATCAGCCCCTAGGAGAACTGTCATGAAGCGGCGGCCATCTAAGCTGCAACCTGCAGGTGGCGTCACGTAAAATTACAAGTATCCCCAGGTCCAGTCATCCCTTCCCAGAATGAACCCTCCGTGCCAGATTCCTATCCCTAAAAGAGAGAGCCACCTACACCGAAATTTTAATGACACCACCAGGGTCAAGTAGCTGGGTCTTGGTCCCTGTGATCCCTGTGATGAAGCATCAAAGAAGCCCGGTTCCGAGTATCCTAAGGCCCTGGAGGGGCGTGTCAGAGGGTTCACACTTATACATTTTGTAGGTCCCTCTATCATACATAATTTTTACATATTCCCCACCAAGGTCAGCTAGAAGGTGCTGTTTGGTTTCTTGATCTTTGCCCTAAGGGGCATCAGGTGGCCCTGTAACATATATGTTTGGGAGGGACTGCTTTTACTTATATATTTGGGCAATTCCAGCCTCATGGTGACTTAGATAGTGGAATACATATTCCACAGCACTTTACAATGTGCCCATTGTACAGAGTGGGTCATTTATATGGATGCACCTAAATAAAATGGGATGGTTGGTGATATTAACTTCCTATTTGTGGCACATTACTATATGGGAGGGGAAAACATTTCCAGATGGGTGGTGGCCACTTTGAAGTATACCATTTTGGATCCAACTTTATTTTTTTCAATGGGAAGAGGGTCATGTGACACATCAAACCTATCGAAAATTTCCTAAGAAAAACAATGGTGTGCTTGGTTTTAAAGTAACTTTATTTCATTAGTTATTTACAAGTATATGACCACTTATAAAATGTGTTCAATGTGCTGCTCATTGTGTTGGATTGTCAATGCAACCCTCTTCTTTACTCTTGATACACTGATAGCAACTCATTGCCTTCAGATGAGTGTGGAGGCAAACATTTTTGTGAATGGTAAAGATAAACAAAACCATCGCTATTGGTCTGACACTAACCCACAGTGGATAGATCCCTAGATCCCAAGACTGTTGGAACACAAAAATTGATGTTATGGTGTGGTATATGGGGTACAAAGATAGTGGGGCCATTCTTCATCAATGAAAACCTCTATGCCCTGGATATCTGAAATTGCTACAGGCAATTGTCTATGCTGTGAAGATACGAAATGTGCAGCATTTGAAACAACGGATACTGGAAGCCTATGCTAGCATTTTTTCTGCGGTGTTGCTATCAGTCTGTCAAGAGTGGGAGAAGAGGGTTGCATTGACAATCCAACACAATGGGTGGCACTTTGAACACATTTTATAAGTGGTCATAAACTTGTAAATTACTCATGAAAGAATGAAGTTACGTTAAAACCAAGCACACCATTGTTTTCTTATGAAATTCTTAATAAGTTTGATGTGTCACATGACCTTCTTCCTATTGAAAAAAATAAACTTGGATCCAAAATGGCCATCTTCAAAATGGCCGTTATGGTCACCACCCGTGTGGAAAAGTTTTCCCCCTCCCATAATATGATTATGCCACAAACAGGAAGTTGATATCACCAACCATTCCAATTTTATTTAGGTGCATCCGTATAAATGGCCCACCCTGTAGGCTTTGGCTTTACCCTTCTCCTCCTGCCACACCACCTCCATGTCATCCTGCGGCCCTCATTTCAAGTTTTCAGTGAGCCTGCAGGAGTCAGCAAACTTAAGTTTGTAAGGGCCCTCAGGTGGCCCTGTAACATATGTTTGGGAGGGACAGCTCCTTTTATAGATTTGCGTTGCAAAGGAGAAAAAAAGATCGGGATTTATCCGCGCTCGACCACAAGGAGATCCAGGATTGAAAAGACACATGAAGTTCATGCCCTGAAGAAGTGGCCAGGAGGCCATGAAACGCGTCTGCAAATTGTGTGTTCCGTTTGTGAATAAAGTGTGTCTTTCCTATCCTGGATCTCCTTGTGGTCAAGCGCGGATAAATTCCGATTTTTTTTCACCTTTGCAATGCTGTTTCTTCTACGGGATCTGCAGCGGCCAGGCTCTTTATGTTGGTTGTGACACATCACAACCTCATCAGGTGAGTGGACCACCATAGTTATTGTGCTGGTGTCCCTCGTTTTACCGCCTTAGTGCGCTCCCCTTTCTCTTCTTTTTTATTTATAGATTTGGGTAGTCCCTCCATCATTGTGACTCAAATAGTGGAATACATATTCTATAGCAGTTTACAATGTCAGTTCCAACATGTCCATTGGTGTGTTGGGCTTTACATTCCTGCTCCTCCTGCCACGCCACCTACTTGTCATTCTGTGGCCTTCATTTCAAGTTTTCAGAGGGCCTGCAGGGGTGAGGAAACCTGTATTTGGTGAGGGTCCTCAGGTGGCCCTGTAACATACTGTTAGAGCCCAGGGACTCCAAACGTTTATATTTCAAGGTTGCTATTCTGGCACGAGAGTGCAGAGGCGTTGTTCCCTGAGTGGTCTTCGAGGCAGATGTTCCCTGCTATCCACCCCCACAGAGTGTCCACAGCTGATGGAATGACTACAGACACAGGTCTCAGGAATAACGGTCACTTTTACTACAGCAGGAACAAGGAAGTCCAACACGGAATAGATGTTTCACAGTCTCTCGTGGTTAGGCCATGGCAAATACAACTTGGAGTTGAATACTGAAGTGTAAGCAGGGTTCTGGATCTTTAAGAGTTCTAGTTCTAGATGTAATACTTGTACAGTGTTGGCCAAAAGTATTGACACCCCTGAGATTCTGTCAGATAATACTCAGTTTCTTCCTGAAAATGATTGCAATCACAAATTCTTTGGTATTATTATCTTCATTTAATTTGTCTTCAATGAAAAAAAACACAAAAAGAATTGTCCTAAAGCCAAATTGGATATAGTTCCACACCAAACATAAAAAAGGGGGTGGACAAAAGTATTGGCACTGTTAGAAAAATCATGTGATGCTTCTCTAATTTGTGTAATTAACAGCACCTGTAACTTACCTGTGGCACCTAACAGGTGTTGGCAATAACTAAATCAAGTTGACTCAACCTCTGTACTGTGTCCTTGTGTGTACCACATTGGTCTTCTTTCTTTTCTCCATGCTCAAAGAACCGTCTGAGGACTTGAGAAACCAAATTGTGAGGAAGCATGAGCAATCTCAAGGCTACAAGTCCATCTCCAAAGACCTGAATGTTCCTTTGTCTACCGTGCGCATTGCCATCAAGACGTTTAAAGCCCATGGCACTGTGGCTAACCTCCCTAGATGTGGACGAAAAAGAAAAATTGACAAGAGATTTCAACGCAAGATTGTGCGGATGGTGGATAAAGAACCTTGACTAACATCCAAACAAGTTCAAGCTGCCCTGCAGTCCGAGGGTACAACAGTGTCAACCCGTACTATCTGTCGGCGTCTGAATGAAAAGGGACTGTATGGTAGGAGACCCAGAAAGACCCCACTTCTTACCCCGAGACATAAAAAAGCCAGGCTGGAGTTTGCCAAAACTTACCTGAGAAAGCCTTAAACGTTTTGGAAGAATGTTCTCTCTTTTTGGGCAAAGGCATCAACATAGAGTTTACAGAAGAAAAAAAAGGCATTCAAACAAAAGAACACGGTCCCTACAGTCAAACATGGCGAAGGTTCCCTGATGTTTTGGGGCTGCTTTGCTGCCTCTGGCACTGGACTGCTTGACCGTGTGCATGGCATTTTGAAGTCTGAAGACTACCAACAAATTTTGCAGCATAATGTAGGGCCCAGTGTGAGAAAGCTGGGTCTCCCTCAGAGGTCATGGGTCTTCCAGCAGGACAATGACCCAAAACACACTGCAAAAAGCACTAGAAAATGGTTTGAGAGAAAACACTGGAGACTTCTAAAGGTGTAGTGATGAGCGAGCATGCTCGCCACTACTCGGTACTCGCACGAGTATCACTGTACTCGGGCTACTCGGCGAGGACCGAGTAATCTCGCGATACTCGTGCTGTGCTCGTGGTCGTCATCTCTGCATGTTGGCGCTCTTTTGAGAGCCAGCCCACGTGCAGGGATTGGCTGGCAGACCACTGCAATGACACAGCCCTGTTAGTTGTGGAATAGCAGTGATTGGCCGCCCTGCACAGCGTGACCGAGCCTTTATAACTCCCGCGCGCTGTGCTCGGCACACAGCCATCCAGACAGTCAGTGTAGGGAGAGTGTCTGCTGCTGCTTAGGGACAGATTTGCGGCCCTTATAGGTAGATCTGGAGCAGGGCTGCAAACTGCTGCTGACCACAACAGTCCTTCTCAGGACTAATCTAGGAGGATATAGGCAGGGTGATCCAGATCGGAGTCCAAGCTTTCCAGTGACCAGAACAGTCCTTCTCAGGACTAATCTAGGAGGATATAGGCAGGGTGATACAGATCGGAATCCAAGCTTTTCTGTGACCATTAGAGTCACCAGACTGTTGTGCTTACTACCTTAATACAGGTTAGGGACTAAAATCCTCTCCTGACACCATTACAGTCACCAGACTGTTGTACTTACTACCTTGATACAGGTTAGGGACTAAAATCCTCTCCTGAAACCATTACAGTCACCAGACTGTTGTAATTACTACCTTCATACAGGTTAGGGACTAAAATCCTAATCTCTTGTGATCTGAACAGTCACCAGACAGGTGTACGTACTACCTTGATACAGGTTAGGGACTAAAATCCTCTCCTGACACCATTACAGTCACCAGACTGTTGTACTTACTACCTTGATACAGGTTAGGGACTAAAATCCTAATCTCTTGTGATCTGAACAGTCACCAGACTGGTGTACGTCATACCTTGATACAGGTTAGGGACGAAAATCCTAATCTCCTGTGATCTGACCAGTCACCAGACTGGTGTACGTCATACCTTGATACAGTTTAGGGCCTAAAGTCCTAATCTCCTGTCACCATTACAGTCACCAGACTGGTGTAATTACTGCCTTCATACAGGTTAGGGACTAAAATCCTAATCTCTTGTGATCTGAACAGTCACCAGACTGGTGTACGTCATACCTCGATACAGGTTAGGGCCTAAAATCCTAATCTCCTGTCACCATTACAGTCACCAGACTGGTGTAATTACTACCTTCATACAGGTTAGGGACTAAAATCCTAATCTCTTGTGATCTGAACAGTCACCAGACTGGTGTACGTCATACCTTGATACAGGTTAAGGCCTAAAATCCTAATCTCCTGTCACCATTGCAGTCACCAGACTGGTGTAATTACTGCCTTCATACAGGTTAGGGACTAAAATCCTAATCTCTTGTGATCTGAACAGTCACCAGACTGGTGTACGTCATACCTTGATACAGGTTAGGGACTAAAATCCTAATCTCCTGTCACCATTACAGTCACCAGACTGGTGTAATTACTACCTTCACACAGGTTAGAGACTAAAATCCTAATCTCTTGTGATCTGAAGAGTCACCAGACTGGTGTACGTCATACCTTGATACAGGTTAGGGACGAAAATCCTAATCTCCTGTGATCTGACCAGTCACCAGACTGGTGTACGTCATACCTTGATACAGTTTAGGGCCTAAAATCCTAATCTCCTGTCACCATTACAGTCACCAGACTGGTGTAATTACTGCCTTCATACAGGTTAGGGACTAAAATCCTAATCTCTTGTGATCTGACCAGTCACCAGACTGGTGTACGTCATACCTTGATACAGGTTAGGGCCTAAAATCCTAATCTCCTGTCACCATTACAGTCACCAGACTGGTGTAATTACTACCTTCATACAGGTTAGGGACTAAAATCCTAATCTCTTGTAATCTGAACAGTCACCAGACAGGTGTACGTACTACCTTGATACAGGTTAGGGTCTAAAATCCTCTCCTGACACCATTACAGTCACCAGACTGTTGTACTTACTACCTTGATACAGGTTAGGGACTAAAATCCTCTCCTGACACCATTACAGTCACCAGACTGTTGTACTTACTACCTTGATACAGGTTAGGGACTAAAATCCTCTCCTGACACCATTACAGTCACCAGACTGTTGTACTTACTACCTTGATACAGGTTAGGGACTAAAATCCTAATCTCCTGTGATCTGAACAGTCACCAGACTGGTGTACGTCATACCTTGATACAGGTTAGGGCCTAAAATCCTAATCTCCTGTCACCATTACAGTCACCAGACTGTTGTAATTACTACCTTGATACATGTTAGGGACTAAAATCCTAATCTCTTGTGATCTGAACAGTCACCAGACTGGTGTACGTCATACCTTGATACAGGTTAGGGACTAAAATCCTAATCTCCTGTGATCTGACCAGTCACCAGACTGGTGTACGTCATACCTTGATACAGGTTAGGGCCTAAAATCCTAATCTCCTGTCACCATTACAGTCACCAGACTGGTGTAATTACTACCTTCATACAGGTTAGGGACTAAAATCCTAATCTCTTGTGATCTGAACAGTCACCAGACTGTTGTACTTACTACCTTGATACAGGTTAGGGACTAAAATCCTCTCCTGACACCATTACAGTCACCAGACTGTTGTAATTACTACCTTGATACATGTTAGGGACTAAAATCCTAATCTCTTGTGATCTGAACAGTCACCAGACTGGTGTACGTCATACCTTGATACAGGTTAGGGACTAAAATCCTAATCTCCTGTGATCTGACCAGTCACCAGACTGGTGTACGTCATACCTTGATACAGGTTAGGGCCTAAAATCCTAATCTCCTGTCACCATTACAGTCACCAGACTGGTGTAATTACTACCTTCATACAGGTTAGGGACTAAAATCCTAATCTCTTGTGATCTGAACAGTCACCAGACTGTTGTACTTACTACCTTGATACAGGTTAGGGACTAAAATCCTCTCCTGACACCATTACAGTCACCAGACTGTTGTAATTACTACCTTGATACAGGTTAGGGCCTAAAATCCTAATCTCCTGTCACCATTACAGTCACCAGACTGGTGTCGCTGTATACAAGCAAAATGCGCAAGGGCGTTGGCAAGGAACAAGGAAGTGAACGTGATGGTGGTGCAGGCAGAGGCCGAGGTCGTGTGCAAGCACTAATTTCGCAACAACATAGGGGCACATCTACTCGCTCACACGTCCTGTCCCAAATTCTTGGGGCCCGCTCCAGTACACCGCTCTTGAACCAACACCTGTGTCAACAGGTTGTTACTTGGATTGCGGATAATGCTTCAAGTCAGATTGGCACCTCCACCAACACCCTGTCTTCCACACGGTCAAGCGTCAGTAGCCGTGATACTGCACCGCACATTTCCCAACCTGATCCCCCTTCCTACCACCAGGCCGAGTACACGTCCACGGACATTACTGATCCCACACTTGCACACTCGGAAGTCCAGAAGTGTGTACCCATGGGTGAGTGGAGGTACATGGCAAATTCCCATAACAAAATATAAATTCATTTGTCATTTGTTGGTGGTGTGGTGAAGTCTGGCCCAATCCAACCCTTGTTCATCTTGATCAGAGTCAGCCTGTCAGCATTTTCAGTTGACAGGCGGGTGCGTTTATCAGTAATGATTCCACCTGCAGCACTGAAAACACGCTCGGACAAAACGCTAGCGGCAGGGCAGGCCAGGACTTCCAAGGCGTAGAGAGCCAATTCATGCCACGTGTCCAGCTTGGAGACCCAATAATTGTAAGGCACAGAGGAATCTCGCAGTACAGTTGTTCGATCTGCAAGGTACTCCTTCAGCATCTGGCCAAACTTAGCATTTCTTGTGGCACTACCCCGCACCTCAGGGGCTGTGGTACGTGAGTGGCTGAGAAAACTGTCCCACATCGTAAAGACTGTTCCACTACCTCTGGCGGATTGGACTTGTGCCCCTCTCGGCCGTACGCCTTGGTTGTCCACTGATTCCTGACCTATGCCGCTAGCGTTTTGTGAGGGGAATGATTTGCCTACTTCCGTGACTATGGCCTTCTGGAACTGCTGCATTTTGGCTGACCTCTCCTACTCAGGAATGAGAGACATAAAGTTCTCCTTGTAGCGTGGGTCTAAGAGTGTTGCCAACCAGTACTGATTGTCGGCCAAGATGTTCTGAACGCGAGGGTCACGAGCCAGGCAGCTTACCATAAAGTCAGCCATGTGCGCCAGACTCTTAACAGCCATCACTTCAGTATCCAGACCAACACGATGACTGAACATGCTGTCCTCCTCCTCCTCCTCCTAATCATCTCCCCTGTCCTCTGGCCAGCCACGCTGAATTGAGGGTATGACTGGTGTGCATGTCATATCCTCAATTTTGCCAGAGAGTTGCTCCATGTCTTCATCCTCCTCTCCTCCTCGTCATAGTCCTCCACTGCACGTTGTGATGAGATGAGGCTGGGCTGTGTGTTTTCACCCACACCCACTACTGTTTCTCGCTCCAAGTCATTGCGCTCGGCCTGCAATGCATCCTCTTTGTTTTTCAGCAGAGACTTTTTTAGAAGGCAGAGTAGTGGTATGGTGACGCTAATAATGGCGTCATCGCCGCTCACCATCTTGGTGGAGTCCTCAAAGTTTTGGAGGATGGTACATAGCTCGGACATCCATCTCCACTCCTCAGGTGTTATGTCTGGAGTTTGACCCATTTCCCGATGGCTTAGGTGATGCAGGTAGTCAACAACTGCCCTCTTCTGCTCACATATCCTGACCAACATGTGCAGAGTTGAATTCCAACGCATGGGGACATCACACACCAGTCTGTGGGCCGGAAGACGCAAACGGCGCTGAAAGCCGGCAAGGCCGGCTGAAACAGCAGGTGACTTGCGAAAATGTGCAGACAGACGGCGAACTTTTACCAGCAGTTCAGACAGCTCTGGGTATGACTTTAGAAACCTCTGAACCAACAGGTTGAGCACATGGCCCACGCATGGAACATGCGTCAGCTGGCCTCGCCTCAAAGCTGCCACCAGGTTCCGGCCATTGTCACACACGACCTTTCCTGGCTTTAGGTTCAGAGGTGTGAGCCAGTGATCTGCCTGCTGTTTCAGAGCTTTCCACACCTCTTCTGCATTGTGGGGTTTGTCACCTATGCAGACTAGCTTCAGCACAGCCTGTTGCCACTTTGCAGAGGCAGTGCTGCAGTGCTTCCAGCTTGGGACTGGTGTGGCGGGTACAGTGGATGAGGATGCGCAGGAGGAGGAGGAGGATGCTGAAGAGCATGACATTCCGGAGCTGTAGAGTGTCGGTGAAACCCTGACAGAGGTAGGGCCTGCTATCCTTGGTGTGGGAAGGACTGTGTTCCGTCCCTCGCTCAGACTGGGTCCCAGCCTCCACAATATTAACCTAGTGTTTTGTCAAGGAAATGTAGCGGCCTTGCCCACAAGCACTTGTCCACGTGTCTGTGGTTAGGTGGACTTTGGCTGAAACAGCGTTGTTCAGGGCACGTGTGATGCTGTTGGACACGTGGTTATGCAATGCGGGAACGGCACATCTGGAGAAATAATGGCGGCTGGGGACCGAGTAACGTGGGACAACAATCGCCATCAGGTCGCGGAATGCTTCCGTCTCCACCAGCCGGAAAGGCAACATTTCTAGCGCTAAGAGTCGCGATATGTGAGAATTCAGGACTGTGGCATGTGGGGCGTTGGCAGCGTATTTGCGCCTGCGTTCAAAGGTTTGCTGAATGGATAATTGAACGCTGCGCTGGGACAAGGAAGTGCTTGATGGTGGTGTTTGTGCGTGGTCATCTTCAGGTGCAGGGACGGAGGCTTGTTCGCGGCCAGCATGTACAGGGGATTGGCTCGCACGCACAACACGCGAAGACGTAGCAGTGACATCAGCAAGCACCGCTCCTCGACTCTGTTGTACTTCCCACAAAGTCGGTGTAAGGTTTTCAGTCTTTTTTGCTATATCTGTTGTTATGTTTGCATTTAGTGTATTTTGTGGGCCATCTTGTTTCCTGTCCTGTGCATTGACTTTTGCCCTCAAACAATATGGAGTCCTCAGCTTTGATGTCCCTGCCCTGTTTCTTGCCAATTGCCCTTTTAATCAGTTTCAGATGATTTACCTGTGCTCCTGAATCAGGTCTGCAATCTGTCTGTGACTTGCTCTCTGAAGCCTGGATTCACTCTGCCTGGAATCATTTATGGACACAGAATCCTCCTGTTTGCCAGCAACATCTGACAGGGAAGTAATAGACTCTGAATGCTTTCCTTGAGACTTGTACTATGCTTTAATGCTCTGATGTCCTTGGTTGTTTGCGTTGCACTCTGCAACTTACATTTACGTTATCCTGTTGATGCACTAACTTGTATGAAGCAATACAAGAGCTGCTTAAGAAGCGTATGTCTCATGTGTCTCATTATACCCATAAATTAGACTCTATATAGACTGTATCATATATGACAGTCGGGTGCTTGGCTGACATGTGCCTGATCATGCTGGTGGTGGTCAGGCTGCTAGTTTTCGTACCCCTGCTGATACTGGCATGGCAGGTGTGGCAAATGGCCTTTTTAGAGTCTTCTGGAGCCAACTTAAAAAACTCCCAGACTCGGGTAGACCGAACATTTGCACAGGCACCTTGTGTCGTGTTGTTGTTCCGGGGAGCGGTTCCCTGCCTTCTGCCTGCGGACCCGACCCTGCTTCGTACTGACTGTTGGGATGCTACGCCTCCCTCCCCCTGCATATCCTCCTGGCAGGTTGGGTCAGCTACTGGATTATCCACCACGTTGTCTTCATCTTCCTTGGCTAATCGCTGGACTGCTCCTCCTTCTCCTCATGTGCCACCATGATGACCGTTACAATACTTAGGCTGTTGTTTCAGGTATACCCCCAGTGGTAAATTTTTACGCCCATTCTTTTTGAATGGGCATTACAACGACAGGATACCCGCTCCTTTTCAATAGGAAAAATGTTTTGAGGCCCTCCTGCACGTCTCTATCCAGGAACAATGTGGAGCCTCCCAATTTTTGGCTGCCCTGCCAAAGGGCTATATTACAATACACCCACTTGAGGGTTACAGGCCCTACTACATGTCCGTATGCATGGGTCATTGTTGAACCTTCCAATTTTTGGCTGCCCTGGCCAAAGGGCTATACTACAATACACCCACTTGAGGGTTACAGGCCCTACTACATGTCTGAATGCATGGGTCATTGTTGAACCTTCCAATTTTTGGCTGCCCTGACCAAAGGGCTATACTACAATACACCCACTTGAGGGTTACAGGCCCTACTACATGTCTGAATGCATGGGTCATTGTTGAACCTCCCAATTTTTGGCTGCCCTGGCCAAAGGGCTATACTACAATACACCCACTTGAGGGTTACAGGCCCTACTACATGTCTGTATGCATGGGTCATTGTTGAACCTTCCAATTTTTGGCTGCCCTGGCCAAAGGGCTATACTACAATACACCCAGTTCTTGTTTACAGGCCCTCCTTCACGTCTCTATCCAGGGACAATGAGGAGCCTCCCAATTTTTGGCTGCCCTGGCCAAAGGCCTATACTACAATACACCCACTTGAGGGTTACAGGCCCTACTCTATGTCTGTATGCATGGGTCATTGTTGAAACTCCCAATTTTTGGCTGCCCTGACCAAAGGGCTATACTACAATACACCCACTTGAGGGTTACAGGCCCTACTACATGTCTGAATGCATGGGTCATTGTTGAACCTTCCAATTTTTGGCTGCCCTGACCAAAGGGCTATACTACAATACACCCACTTGAGGGTTACAGGCCTTACTACATGTCTGTATGCAGGGGTCATTGTTGAACCTTCCAATTTTTGGCTGCCCTGGCCAAAGGGCTATACTACAATACACCCAGTTCTTGTTTACAGGCCCTCCTGCACGTCTCTATCCAGGGACAATGAGGAGCCTCCCAATTTTTGGCTGCCCTGGCCAAAGGCCTATACTACAATACACCCACTTGAGGGTTACAGGCCCTACTGTGTGTCTGTATGCATGAGTCATTGTTGAACCTCCCAATTTTTGGCTGCCTTGACCAAAGGGCTATACTACAATACACCCACTTGAGGGTTACAGGCCCTACTACATGTCTGTATGCATGGGTCATTGTTGAACCTTCCAATTTTTGGCTGCCCTGGCCAAAGGGCTATACTACAATACACCCAGTTCTTGTTTACAGGCCCTCCTGCATGTCTGTATCCAGGGGCATTGGTGAACCTCCCAATTTTGGACTGCCCTGGCAAAGGAAGATACTACAATAGACCCAGTTCCTCAAAATGGGCACATTATTTCAAGACAGGGCTTCATGTTCGTCTCTACTCAGGGTCATCGGAGTGCCGCACAATGTTTTCACGTAAAATCTTTCATGTAATCACAAAAAGTAACATACACCAGCTGTATCTCACTATTGGGTATGTGCCCTTAACATTTCCACCCTAAATATTCATTTTGGTGTCATTTTGGAAGGTTTTCTGGAGACTTCGTAAAATTGGCGTGAAACTAGGACAACATTGTTCACAGCTGTGACTTTTGAGTGAGAAATGCTTCCAGGGGTATTCCCAATGGTGTTGCCATGTCATTTCAGCACTCTTCTGAGACTTTTGTGACATTTTTAGGGTTTTTCCATGCTGCCGGCAGTCATTTCATAAAAATACTCGTGTCTCCCATAGGATAACATTGGGCTCGGTACTCGGGCCGAGTACACGAGTATCTCGGGATGCTCGGCCCGAGCTTCGAGCACCCGAGCATTTTAGTACTCGCTCATCACTACTAAGGTGGCCAGCAATGAGTCCAGACCTGAATCCCATAGAACACCTGTGGAGAGATCTAAAAATGGCAGTTTGGAGAAGGCACCCTTCAAATATCAGGGACCTGGAGCAGTTTGCCAAAGAAAAATGGTCTAAAATTGCAGGGGTGTCAATACTTTTGGCCAACAATGTATGTTTTTAGAGGAAGGTTCAGCGTCTTTTGTAGATTATAGTGGAAGAGTAGATGTAGTAAGAAGATTGTACAGACCTGGTATCCTGGGGGTAGTACCACAGCTAGTCAAGGCATATACAGAGGTACTAGAAAACAAATGTAGAAAAGTTGTCCAGCAGACCATGAGGACCAGACGGCTGGTGCATGGACAATGGTGTGCATGCCATTGATGTTGCAGTGGGACAGGAAACTCTCAAACTTTCTCAACTTGCATGCAGTAGGTTCTTCTATATACTCTATACTTCTATATACTCAGTATGCCCTACTATCTGAAGTGTGAATTCAAAAGCACGGTCTCCTGTAGGGCGCTCTAATTAAGGCCAGGGACTCTGCTTGTGGAAAGTCCTTTTATTAGAAATCCTCCATCCGCCACGACATGTTTCGACGGTGTAGTACCGTCTTTCTCAAACATGTCGTGGCGGATGGAGGATATCTAATAAAAGGACTTTATCATCTCGCATAGAAAACACGGCTGGAGCAGCTCGTTGATACTAGAGGACCTGCAGACCGAGCTAAATCCTTTACCAGGAGAGAAACACAGGACAAGCTTGCGTCAGTGTGCCCGGTCACGTGGGGCGGCAGCAGGCGGGGTTACAGAAGGAAGCGAGCGGGGATGCCGAGACTCCCGGGACAGAGCTGATTAAACTTGTTTCCACACCACCGCAAAAAACTTTTAATAGGAGAAAGGAGACCCCGACCGCTTCCAAAATCTACACCATTGTTGTGCGGGGATTGCACAACAATAACATTGATGGTAACATTGATAATGCACTAGTGCACCCCCTGTATTTCTTTTGTTTTTCATCTACTATCTGAAGTAGCACAGCGAAGATCCAGGAGAGAAAGACTTTAGTATATTGGCTGTGGAAGGGAGGGAAGGATGAACTTCTAGGTCTTGGGGCCTGGCAGGAAATCTTCTAGTGAAGTGCCTCTTCACATGCGCTCTGCTCCTAGAGGAGATTTGGCCAGAACTGGAACATTCCAGCTCCAACTATACCAGGGGTGGGCAACTCCAGGCCTCAAGGGCCGCACACAGTCCAGGTTTCAAGATTTCCTTATTTATAGATTACCAACTGTCAAATTCTAAGGAAATCTTGAAAACCTGGACTGTGTACAATCCTGGAGGCCTGGAGTTGCCCACCCCTGGTCTAGACAGACAGTAGCCCCACCTATTGTGCCATGTGACCAAGTCACTGACCAATAGGACAACATCCAATATACATTACAGACTCCCAGGATGTAAAGTAAATATAAACCAGAAATTTTCACCAGTAGATCGTGCTGGAACATAACAAACGAGAAATACATTAAATATAAGTGGATGTGACTGGAAACTCATATCTAAAGCTTACAAATCAAAGTGAATAAACAAAAGGGGTACTTAGGGAGAGTTTTGTAGTGTGCAGGAGCTACTCGTGGTCCATGGGTACTTAAAGGGACAGACACAATCTAGATTGGGCCACTACACACTCCCCCTCTGAAGGTGAGCCGTCCTCAGCAATTGTGCGTGTGGAGGACTGTGAAGAAAGGAAGAGGAAGTATACATGTGTTGTAAAGTACAATAAGGTAAGTATATGCAGACATATGAAAGAACAATATGCAATGAACAAATGCAAAACATGAAGGCTGTAGTGCCAATGTGAGATAATCTCTCTCCGGAATATGCTATCATCCATATGAAAGGCTTTGGAAAGGGCACTTTAGTGGCAACAAACAGTCTACAAATCCATGTCTGTATATGAAAATAATGCAAATAATAAACGAGGGGCTTGGTATTACCCAGGTGCAAAGGCTTACACGTTATGAAACTGATTATTTGGCTAAATAAATAATACAGGAGTATATACACATGGAAAAGGATATGGTTTTTTAGTCTCTGTAGTGGGCTGGAGGAATTCCTTTCATGCTTTGCTCTCAACGCCTCAACGCTCAATCTTCCTCCTGAGCAGGAATGTTATAGCCTGCTGGTTCAGGTGGAGTTTGATGAAGAGCAGCAACTGGAGCAGAAACTGAGACGGGGACATTCTGATAGCATAGAAGGAAAAATTAAGGGTTGTAGAGGGACTCTTCCACAGTAGGATGTCTGGGTGGTGGTTCCAATGCAGGAATTGGTGTGTAGACCGGCATGACTTGTGGAAAAGGTGATTGAATCCCCAGTAGATCCTCTTTGGTGCATAACATCATGCAGTTTCTGTGTACCAACTGTGGGGTGATTCCGGGTTTCTTCACTTCATATACATCTGACTCAGGATATGGGATAACTGTAACTGTGTATGGCTCTGTTTCCCAGAGTGAATCAAGTTTCCCTGTACGGTGGTACTACTTTAGCATTAACTCTGACTGTAGCTCTCTTCCTGGGGACGGTGAGCTTCACTCATGCAATCATGAACAATCTGTTGGGCTTTGTGTATTCTTCGCTGATGCTCTGAGCCTCAATCAGGTTTTGGCAGGGGATTGATCACATCGTAAACTTGGATTCTTTTGGGAGCTGACCTTGTCTTCCAAACATCAGGTAATATGGTGAGTAGCCTGTATAACAGTGGTCACTATTGTTGTAGATTTCCACTTACCCATCAAGTAATTGAGGTCATTCAGCTTATTTGGTATCAGATGTGGTCAGCAGCAGCATATTAATGAAGGTCTGGTTGACTTTCTTGTAAAGGCCATTCCCTTGGGGATGATAGGCAATTGTTCTTAGCTCCTTGCACTCATGGAATGGGTAGAGTTCTTGAAATGATTGTGACTCAAAGGCAGGCCCACGGTCTGTGAGGACTGCTTTAGGGCAACAGTAATGTCTCACATATTCATGGAAGGTGATAGGTGTAGTCCAAGCTTTAAGGTCTTTCACTGGTGCAACAACAACCCACTTAGTATAGTGGTCCACCATGTTAGGAGCATACGTGTAGCCTGAATGAGTTGGTGCTAGCTTCACGTGATCAAAAGCAACTAGCTCATTTTGTTTCTGAGAATGGATTGGATGAAGAGCAGCTCTGGCATCTTTCTTACCAGCTTTGGTGAGGTTGCAAGCTGAACATTCACTAAACAAATGTTCTATGTCTGAACACATCACAATCCAATAGAAGTGTTGGCGCATGGTGGCTTCAGGTTTGTGCCCGCCAAAGTGCTTAGACTGGTCGTGGTAGGCATCAAGAAAAATTCTGGAATCTTGCTGTGGGATTAGAATCTGATGAAACCTTTCACCTGAAACAGGGTCCAGGGTATTGTGCGGGATCAAGCCCTTTTGAATGAAGATTCTTTTGCACTACCTCCATAGATGATTCAACTCAACATCAGGACATTATCTGCGTTGTCTGACAGGTACTCTCCCAGTAGTCAGGTAATCATAGATCTCACCTAGGACATGAGACTTATTTTGAAGGATTTGCTATCTATGGATTTTGGAATAGGTCAGGTTTCCATTGAGAAACTTTATCAGTTTGTGTAGTAGCAATGGCGTTCTGCATAGTGAACCTTTGATAGAAGGGAGGCATCTCAACATCTTCCTACACTTTTTCCAAGAGGCTCTTCTCCGACGGGCAAACAAGATGACACATTAGCATTGATATTGATGTTGCCACTGCGATAATGTCAGAGCAGAAATTCACCAATCTTAAAGCCCATCTCTGTTCCAAGAGCACCTAGCCTTGCAGTATCAAGGTGACCGAGAGGATTATTGTCCGTGCAAACAGTGAAGGGTGTAGTCACTAGGTAATCTTTGAACTTTTCTGTGACTAACCGCACAAGAGCAAGCAGCTCTAACTTGAATGAACTGTAGTTGTTATCGTTCTTTAGTTTCGGCTGGCATAGGCAATGACTCTCTCTTTGTTATCCTGGACTTGTGATATTACCACTCCGAGGCCTCGGTCGCTGGGATAGCAGTTGGAAAGGATGGAGGTAGTCAGGATACACTAGAATTGGAGGTGCAGTCAACAGGCTTTTCAACACCTGAAAGGCAGTTTCTTGTCACTCAGACCAATTAATTGGAAGTCTTCTGCTGTAGCTTTCTCTAGGGTAAACTCATAGTAATTCTGTAAGGGGTTCTGCTATTTCCACAGCATCACCATATTGTAGGAATGTCCCCATATTACAGTAATGTCCTCCATACTGGTCCCCAAATTGTACTAATTTCCCCATCATGCTCCCCATATAGTAATGTCCCCTTCATGCTCCCCATATTGTAGTAATGCCCCCCATAGTAGTCCCCGTATTGTAGTGATATCTCCATGGGCTATTCCGCCCATACAGAAGGGCGAGGAGGAGTTGAATTCCTTATCACACCCATCAGCGTGATAATAGGGGGCTCAGGCGGGCTTATGAATGCACAGGGAACGCCCTGTGCGCCTTATTCAGTGAGAAGTCGCAAAATCTGGAAGTATAAAAAGGTAAGATTTGAACTTTTATAGGGAGCATTTTCAACACAAAAGGAACGTTGGAAATGATTCGTGAGGGTGCAGGGACAGGTGTTGAGAGGCTTGGAGTTAATTATGAGGGGTCAGGTTCCCTTTAACATGTATTGTAATTTGCCAGCACTGCACAGTGTCAAGATCTATGCCTCGGTTATACCAAAGACAGCCGTCAACCAATCAGAGGCCATTTAGGTCTCTGGCAAGTGATTTTCCCTGGTGGCGCCAACAATAAATATCAAGCATGGATGGGGACCCTGTGAGTGCAGATCATGGCAGATGGGTGGCAGCATTGTCAATACAACCATGGGGCCTATGGGCCACACAAAGCAGCCTAAGGTGCTGCATGCAGCCTGGGGGGCTAAACGTTTGAGACCACTGGTCTAGTTAATGCTAGGACCCTACTACATCTGGGCCCGAATCAGACGCACAAAGTTTTTAGGCATCATTGCAGATCCTTTCCTACTTCTGTGATTGGGTTTCTACCTCTAAGAATTGAACGGTGTGTGATGTTTAAGTTCAGGTGAAGGAGAAGCCACGTGATGAATCGCTGGATATCCATTGTAGCATCTGCTCTTTCTGGGCATCATCTACAAATCGTAGTGATGTATTACTGCCTAACAAAGGGATGATAGTAAATTGTCCACTAAAAGAAATTGACATTCATCTTTGGCTAGAAGCCAGCGTTTGTTGAGCAGAGCTTTAAGTAACTTTGCACCTACGCCGAAGACACCAAGCATTCTCCCCTTACCACCACACCTATTCCCTCTCCATTACATCCATGGTTATTACCACTCATATTTGATGCTAACAGATTTGCATTTCAGTTGTTCTAGGCCAGAAAAAAAATCTGGGGATGTGAATACAACAAACCAGATTTGGCAAACAGTGGTACTAGACAAAATATATGTGGTGGCTAAATTTTAGCAGATATAGCAATAAATGCTTTTACCACTGAATTTGTGGAGATTTTAGAGAGCAGTGCACTAGACCTGATTTTGCAAATAGTGGGACAACACAAAAAAGTATTTGTTGACGAGATTTTTAATTAATTTGTGAAGATTTTAAGAAAGCACTGCACCAGACCATAAAAAGGGCCGTTTCAAGAGGGAGTCACTAAACCTACTATCCATCTAAAAAGGAATTGAGTCTCTCTCTAGCTAGCTATCTACTTAAATAGTGCACAGTAGCAGCAGCAAGACTGTCTGGGCTCTAAAACTGTGAAAATGGCAACGGGAAATGGACGGTTCTTATATGCCAAGGACATGGACTTACCCAGCCAATGACACAAGCCCTTGTGTGCAAAAAGCTCAATTTGCTTCATGTGCATTGATTGGCTTCCAGACCACCAAACCAGACCATCCACAGTAAGTGTGGGAAAGAAAGAAAAAAAAATGGAGGCGTGCACTTATCTGACCTAAGATTTCTCCCCCCCCATCCCCGCACCCACCGCTATCCTAGACACTGACACTGATAACGTAGAACAGAAGAATTACTGCTAAAAGGCACTATCACTTCTCGTCATCCAAACAGTTACCGTACAAAACCCAAATTAATGACTTTTCAGCCAACCGTTGGGGTTCGAGAAGCCGAATGAATATTGCTAAATTCGGTCCAGATTTGAAATTGGCGTACATGTTTGACCAAAGTTCGCTCATGTCTAGACAGAAGAAATGAATAAATTTCATGTCATCAATCTTTCAGATCATGTTTTAACAGATCATGAAAGAGAAGGTCTAATCACTTGGATTTAGTTTGGTCCCTTCATGTAAGGTGATTTCTTCACAATATGTGATATTAACAAGTTTGTTAGAAATGTGGAGGTAAAAATACACTTTGAAGATAAAGAAAATTCTCAGTGTGATCATTTTGGTACTGATACACTTAATGCATTCCATATTTGGTGAACAAATGATCACCAAGGTACTTAATGATTTTGACATAGAAGCAGGCATTTCATCACTGCAAGCTAATAATAAAAGTAATGATATTAAGATTCCTAACCCTAAATTCTATTGTGTCAAGGACATATCACTAATAATTGCCAGGTTTAAGAAAAAATGTAAAAGGATGTAAAAACTTTGTTGGATTCTATTTCTAAGAAAAACACGAAATCTAATTTAAAAACTCATCAAAAGATTAGCATTAGCAAAACTAAAAAATAACGAAAATTTGGTAATTAAGAAAACTGGTAAAGGGGTGGTGGTATTAAATTAAAAATAAAAAAAAAATAAAAGTATAACTTGGATTAATAATTTGTTATCCGATGAGAATATTTTTCACGACTCCGATTTACGATCCCACCATCGAAATCAGTATATTCAAATTGGTTGATGAGGGAGTGGCCTTAGCATGCTTCTCCAAAAAAGAAGCAGATTACTTGAAAATTCACAACCCTATAGTGACACTCATGCACACGTTACCAGAAACTCACAAGGAGGAATATCCACTGGCCATGCGACCAATAATATTGCGCTTAAGCTCTGCAAGTGAGACTCTGTGGGGTATTGTCAAGAAATACTTATTTGAAAGCAGAGTTTTTCTCCACGCTGCCAAGGAAGACAATCCAGAAGGCTTGCCAAATCTGTTTATTCGTGCCGACGCTTTTAGTGGCAAAGCTACTTCATTAGGGCCATTGATGACAATGGCCCTGATGAAGTAGCTTTGCTATGAAACATGTCGGCATAAATAAACACATTTGGCAAGCCTTCTGGATTGTCTTCCTTGGCAGCGTGGAGAAAAACTCGGCTTTCACATAAGTATTTCTTGTACTCCACTCCACGAGGTTCTGCAGCGGCCATCTTACCATAGCGTTTTCAGCTGGTTGTAGCTCATACAACCAGAGAAGGTGTGTTTCATTTGTGAAACATGTAAAGCCCTAATTGCACCCCCCTCTTCTTTTGTGTTTTGTCAAGAGGAAGATGAGACACCAGACCCAACAATGCAGACAAGCTGAAGGCTACTATCAAAGTAGCCTGGGGCTTCCATAACACCTCAGCAGTGCCACAGGCTGATTGTCTCCATGCCACGCCACATTGATGCATTAATTCATGCGAAAGGAGCCACGACCAAGTATTGAGTGCATTTACTGTACATACTTTTCATTAGGCCAACATCTATGAGTTAAAAATCATTTTTTCAGTTGGTCTTTTTTAATATTCTAATTTTCTGAGATAATGACTTTTGGATTTTCATTGGCTGTAAGCCATAACCATCAACATTTACAGAAATAAACACTTGAAATAGATCTTTGTTTGTAATAACTCTATACAATATATAAGTTTCACTTTATGTATTACATTACTGAAATAAATTATCTTTTTGAGGATATTCTAATTTATCGAGATGCACTTGTATATGTAATTGAGTGCACGAAATGTGGACTCAAATATGTGGGCAGCGCAAAACGCAAAGTGTGCACTAGAAATAAAGAACATGTCAGGGATATGAAATTGAAGAAATCTATTATAAAAATTGCATTACAAGTTTCCAAACATTTTCCCAGTGTTCACAATGGAAATCTAAGCTCCTGTAATACATAAATCTTGGAGGAAAAATATTAGAGAAATTGATGCTGAGAAAATGCTGCGGCTCCAGGAGGCCTGGTGGGTATTTAAATTGGACATCATGCTGCATTATTAGCTGGTCCATTGCCACATTAGCTTTTCCCTGCATTTTCCTTACTCTATATTCAAGTCAAACAATAACTCATGCAAATTAGCCTTAACTTTAAATGAGGGCATAGATTTAAAATGTATGTATGTTATTTTAAATTCGGATGTTTCCTCTATTTTCTATACCTGACGCAATTGAATGCTTGTTTCATTGGAAATAAAAAAAGCGCACATAGGGTATATCTGTGTGTAAATTAATAACTTTGTGTGAACACTGCTCACCTTATAATGGTTGTGTGGGTCATAACCTGTTCAAATGGTTTTTATTGGATTTCGTGATTAACAAGTCATCAAGGTTAACCATTAATCAGTTAGAAATCATGTAGACAAGTATAAATGTAGAATAAAGCAAGTCATAAGTTGATCTCTTACAATAATGATGTTCAAATTACAAGTGATATAGGTTGTTAAAACCTATTGCTTATCAGGATTCTATCATTTCTTTTTAACAAGTAACTCTAAAAATATAAACATATGAATTAACATGTACCTGACATGACTTATGCAAGCAATTCAACCATGTTGGAGATAGAAAAAGAAATCAAGCGTTACCTCTAATGGTATCTTCACATGCCGCAATATCGCCTGGTGATATGAGGTGATCTAACATGCGCGTGCACGTTTTTCTTGCTCGCCTCAGATCGCCGATGGCGGCCTCACAAGCCGCAATTGCTCCCTGAAAGTAAGGCGATGTGTCGCTCTGGAAATCGCATCACGTACAGCGGAAACAATCCTGCCTAATCCCATCCCCGGTTCACACGCCGCAATCTCAAAGGCAATGTGGGCATACATGTTGAGTGCGGTGAGGAGATAGGCGTGCCACAGTGGTCTACACCTCGCCTCATACACGCTCATTGGACAACGCAACAGCGTTCTGATTGGTCAGCCTGCTCTGGAAGGCTGGCTAATACATGACTCCATTGCCAATGTGTGGTGCTGGACAGACAGCTCATCAAATATGGCACGGTATCAATTGACAGCCAATGGGAACTGTGTAGCCCACACCAATCAGTTCAGACGGGGCGCGGACTACAGCACGCTGTGGCACACCTACGGGAAATCATAGGCGACCCTGATTCCATCACTATCACCATATCACACGCCACAACACAGAAATATCGCCTTCATGATTGCGGCTGATTTCAGAGCAGTGCTCAGGAATCAGGCGAGAGGCGATTTAGCGCCGAGAAATTCCCCACATGCCGCAACTGTGAGGCAATTTCACGGCGATTGCTCCAGGGCGACGTATCGCCTTTAGGATTCCCAGGTGATATTGCAGCATGTGATGGTACCATAAGATATTAGTCCAGAGGCAATGTTTGTACCTAAACCCTCAAGCCTGGGTTTAAATATGGTTATATATTCTCTGGGTATGCTTAGTAAAATTCTGGCCATGTGTCTCATTTGTTGTAGTATTTGGTCTGAGTGTTGACCTTCATAGTGTGATAGTGTTCTAATGTCTTATGTAGTATAAGTTTATCTGTAACTTCCTGTAAATTGGGGATGTTCTGACTTTTCCATTTTGATGCTATTCGGTTGGTAGAGACCAGTAGTAGATGAACCACTATAGGTCTGAAGAGTTTTGGCATCTCTTCAATATTTAGGAAAAGGAAGGTAAGCTCCGGAGTAAGGGTTATGTCCAGTTTTATGATGGAGCGAATGTGTGATTGTATGTCTCTCCAAAATTTCTGGATTTTAGGGCATGACCAAAACACGTGTATTAAAATCCCTGTTTTGTTACAATTTCTCCAGCATTTATTTGAAGAGTCTTGGTTTATTACCGTATATACTCGTGTATAAGCCGACTTTTTCAGCCCAAAATTTGGGCTGAAAAGTCCCCCCTCGGCTTATACACGAGTCATATACAGTGTGGTGTGGTGGGGGCTGTGTCCGGGCACTGCAGGAGGCAGGAGGCGGCGGGGGGAGGCTGCAGAATGAGCGGCACGTCACGTGGTGCCGCTCATTAATTATGCATGGGGAGCAGCGCATAGTATATTGCTGCTCCCCTGCACAGTATAGCCTCCCCCGCTGTCTCCCTGCCCCCCCTATGTATACAGAGGCCCCCCCCTCAGAATTGATCCATCTCACCCCCTCAGTCTGCACCCGGGTCCTCCAGCTGCTCCGTCTGCGTGTCCCGCGGCTTCTAATACCAGCGTCCTCCCGCTCTTCCTGCTTGAATGTAATCATGTGACCCGGTCACATGATCGCAGTCAAACAGGAAGTGCGGGGAGGATGCCGGTATTAGAAGCCGCGGGACACGCAGACGGAGCAGCTGGAGGACCCGGGTGCAGACCGAGGGGGTGAGATGGATCAATGCTGAGGGGGGGCCCTCTGTATACATGGGGGGGCTGTATTACCACTGCTGGGGGCTGT
The DNA here is from genome assembly GCA_033576535.1 of Allobates femoralis. Taxonomy (NCBI): domain Eukaryota; kingdom Metazoa; phylum Chordata; class Amphibia; order Anura; family Aromobatidae; genus Allobates; species Allobates femoralis. The sequence continues at coordinate 269,952,147 of JARQOC010000002.1, read as the reverse complement.
ATTACCGCTGCTGGGGGCTGTATTACCGCTGCTGGGGGCTGTATTACCGCTGCTGGGGCTGTATACCCGTCCTGGGGCCTTTATAGCACTGATGAGGGGCCTTTATACCACTGATGGCGGCAACTGTATACCAGTGATGGCGGCAACTGTATACCAGTGATGGCTGCTATATACAGGGATGGTGGGCTATATACCAGTGATATGGGGCTTTATAACAGGACGGTGGTCTGCTGCATTGGTAGTTTACTGTTTCTATTTAAAATAAAAGTTCAACATTTTATTCGTATCTATTTTCATTTTTTAAATTTTTCAGTACTGGTATCTGCTGCATTGTCCACCCTAGGCTTATACGCGAGTCAATAGGTTTTCCCAGTTTTTGGGGCAAAAGTAGGGGGGGGTCGGCTTATACACGGGTCAGCTTATACACGAGTATATACGGTAAATGTATTTTATGAGGTGTAAAATACCAGCGTGTTAAAATCTTATACTTACCGTATATACTCGCGTATAAGCCGAGTTTTTCAGCCCAAATTTTGGGCTGAAAAGTCCCCCCTCGGCTTATATGCGAGTATATACGGTAACTACTATGTATGTGCAGCAGCAGCCCCCGGAGGTATACAGGCCCCCCCATGAAGCTCCACGGACCCCCCCCCCCCCTTGCGCGGCAGCCTGTAAGGGAAAATCATACTTATCAGTGTCCCGCGCTGTCCCGCCGCTGCCGACATCACGATTCCGGGCTTCATTCCGCGTCTTCCGCACTTCCTGTGGTCGCGGGAATGACGTCATTGCCCGCGACCGCCGGAAGCCGGAAGTCGCGGATTGAAGCCCGGGATCGTGTGTCGGCAAGCGGCGGGACAGCGCGGGACACTGATAAGTATGATTTTCCCTTACAGGCTGCCGCGCAAGGGGGGGGGGGTCCGTGGAGCTTGATGGGGGGGGCCTGTATACCTCCGGGGCTGCTGCTGTATAGAGCCCCTGGGGCTGCTGCTGTATAGAGCCCCTGGGGCTGCTGCTGTATACAGCCCCTGGGGCTGCTGCTGTATACAGCCCCTGGGGCTTCTGGATACTACCACTGGGGCTGCTGTATACTACCACTGGGGCTATATTTACCTGTGGGGCTGCTGTATACTACCACTGGGGCTGTATATACCTGTGGGGCTGCTGTATACTACCACTGGGGCTATATTTTCCTGTGGGGCTGCTGTATGCTACCACTGGGGCTATATTTACCTGTGGGGCTGCTGTATACTACCACTGGGGCTGTATATACCTGTGGGGCTGCTGTATACTACCACTGGGGCTATATTTACCTGTGGGGCTGCTGTATACTACCACTGGGGCTATATTTACCTGTGGGGCTGCTGTATACTACCACTGGGGCTGTATTTACCTGTGGGGCTGCTGTATACTACCACTGGGGCTATATTTACCTGTGGGGCTGCTGTATACTACCACTGGGGCTGTATTTACCTGTGGGGCTGCTGTATACTACCACTGGGGCTGTATATACCTGTGGGGCTGCTGTATCCTACCACTGGGGCTCTATATACCTGTGTGGCTGCTGTATACTAACACTGGGGCTCTATATACCTGTGGGGCTGCTGTATACTACCACTGGGGCTGTATATACCTCTGGGGCTGCTGTATACTACACTGGGGCTGTATATACCTCTAGGGCTGCTGTATACTACCACTGGGGCTGTATATACCTCTGGGGCTGCTGTATACTACCACTGGGGCTGTATATACCTCTGGGGCTGCTGTATACTACCACTGGGGCTGTATATACCTCTGGAGCTGCTGGATACTATCACTGGGGCTGCTCTATACTACCACTGGGGCTGCTGTATATACCTCTGGGGCTGCTGTATACCACACTGCTGGGGGCTGTATACCTGTGCTGGGGTCCACCCTCGGCTTATACACGAGTCAATAGGTTTTTCCAGATTTTTGGGGCAAAAGTAGGGGGGGTCGGCTTATACACGGGTCGGCTTATACACGAGTATATACGGTAGTCTCTATTAATGTAACACATGGTATATTTTTATTAACTATGGCTATAGAATTTTGAATTTTGTCCTCAAATTGAATTTCTGGGGTTTTTAATTCGATTTTCCATGTCTCCAGGTGTTTTGAGGTTCTCCAAGAGTTTTTATTGTTTGAATTCTTTAACAGAGCTATGATGTTACTTGGTAGTAGAAGAGTAGTACTAGGTTTTGGTGTGGGTCATAACCAAACCAAATCACTCATGGTATATCCAGTAATAACCTGTTATCAGGCTCCCTTAAATCGGTAACAAAAATAGTGAGGAAAGAAAAGGGTTTTCAGACCGCGCTCCCGCCTAGACAAATAATCTCAACTCGCGGAGATATATTTAATGTGATTTTTATTTTCTACGTGCTTCAGGATTAACCCTTCATCAGGGAAAAAAAAACAAGGTTAACAGCGCGGTCTGAAAACCCTTTTCTTTCCACACACCTTTAGCATAAAAGTAATGTTCAGCTTTTGTTTATACTTATGGTTTTGGTCAGATCAATTTGCTGTTTTCTATGCATTTGTCTCATTACACATGACTACCATTTAAAATTTTGATTGGAGCAGAAATTTAGAGCAGTTTTTTGTGAAATATAATTTATTAAAATGAATATAAATGTTGGATAATCATTGATTCTTACAAAAATACTCCTGCCATCTACGTCACAATAACGTTTTTATTGGTGAAATATCACAGTAAATAATTAACGATCAAAAACTATGCAATGAGCAAAGAAAAGTGGTAAATGAAACTCATGCCATCATAACCATATTGTGGACTTCTAAAGATCCGTTGATAATCATTACCAGAAACAAAATGAACTTTGCTTTGGTGAATTATGGCTCCCAAATCTATTATATAATTGTCTAAGGGTCTTTTTAGTGAGACTGTTGCCGAAATCGCGCGCCAGACACAGGCCGCTCACAGGCCACCAGAGGCGAGCGCCAATGAGCGCAGGCTATGCAAATTGGCGCGAGAATTCAAAGTTCGAATTTCACGCCAATTTGCAGCCAGCAACAGTGGCGCGTTAGTGTCGCTGTCGCTGAAGCCCTGGGACAGCAGCGCATTAACGCCGCTGTTTGCCGGGCTATACAGGGAACCCGCCGCCCCCACCTCACCTCTCCCCCCTCACCTCTTGCTGTTGTCACCCGTCTGTACACAGGGCGGGCTGTGTGAGGTCACACCCCACCCGCATCCATACTGCCTCCCCTCGGCTCCCGCTGTTCTCACCCGTCACTGCAGTCATGTGACAGGGCGGGCTGATGTGACATCACACAGCCCGCCCTGTCACATGACAACTAGAGAAGACGCCGGGTGAGCACAGCGGGAGGGATCCTGCCCCCCTTGCTCCATCCTGCCCTGCTTGCTCCCTCCTGACCCAGACCCCCCCTCCGCCTCCATCCTGCCCCGCTCGCTCCATCCTGCCCCCCTGGCTCCACCGTGCCCCCTCGGCTCCATCCTGCCCTGCCGGCTCCCTCCTGCCCTGCTGGCTTCATCCTGCCCCCCCGCCATCATCCGGCTCCATCCTGCCCTGCTCGCTCCATCCTGCCCCCCTGGCTCCATCCTGCCCTGCCGGCCCCATCCTGCCACCATCCTACTCCCCGCCACCAACCTGCTCCTCCGGCTCCATCCTGCTCCTACGGCTCCATCCTGCTCCTCCGGCTCCATCCTGCCCCGCTCGCTCCATCCTGCACCCCCCACCACCATCCTGCCCCGCTCGCTCCATCCTGCCCTGCTCGCTCCATCCTGCCCTGCTCGCTTCATCCTGCCCCCACCCGCCACCATCCTGCCCTGCTCACTCCATCCTGCCCACCCCCCCCACCATCCTGTTCCTCCAACTCCATCCTGCCCTGCTCGCTCCATCCTGACCCCCCCACTACCATCCTGCCCCGGTCGCTCCATCCAGCCCCCCCGCCACCATCCTGCCCCGCTCACTCCATCCTGCTCCTGCCCCGCTCGCCACCATCCTGCCCCCTCGCTCCATCCTGCCCTGCTCGCTTCATCCTGCACCCCAAACCACCATTCTGCCCCCCCGCCACCATCCTGCCCTGCTCACTCCATCCTGCCCCCCCCCCCCCCCACCATCCTACCCTGCTCGCTCCATCCTGCCACCCCACCACCATCCTACCCTGCTCACTACCATCCTGCCCCGGTCGCTCCATCCTCCAACCCCCTCTCCCCCCCGCCACCATCCTAAGCTAGTTGAGAATCTGGAGCATTACATTTGCTTGTTCTATGAAACTCTCAAAATGACCAGAAAAAAAAATAAAGAGAACTTTCATGTGAAACTCGACAGTCTATTCTTGTTCTTAGAAATGAAGGCTATTCCATTCAAGCGATTGCCAAGAAACTGAAGATTTCCTACAATGGTGTGTATTACTCCCTTCAGAGGAGAGCACAAATAGGCTTTAACCCGAGTACAAAGAGAAGTGGGAAGTCCCGCTGCACAACTGAACAATAAGACAAGTACATTAGAGTCTCTAGTTTGAGAAACCAACGCCTTAAAGCTCCTCAACTGGCAGCTTCATTAAATAGTACCCACAAAACACCAGTGTCAACGTCTACAGTGAAAAGGCGACTCCGGGATGCTGGCCTTCAAGGCAGAGTGGCAAAGAAAAAGCCATATCTGAGACTAGCTAATAAAAGGAAAATATTAATATGGGCAAAAGAACACAGGCATTGGACAGAGGAAGATTGGGAAAAAGTTTTTTGGACAGACGATTCAAAGTTTGAGGTGTTTGAATCACACAGATGAACATTTGTGAGACACAGAACAACTGAAGAGAAAATTATTATTTCAAATACAAATCACTATTTCTAACCTTGTCAATGTCTGGACTATATTTTCTATTCATTTTGCAACTCATTTGATAAATAAAAGTATGTGCTTTCATGACAAACACAGAATTGTCTGGGTGGCCTCAAACTTTGCAGAAAAATCATACGCCCAGGACGGAGGCACACAACTTAATGAAATAAGGCATCCCTCAACCAGGATCCAAGGATCCCTTGGTTTACTATAGCTTAGAGGAAAACTGAAAAATACCAGTGTGGGTGGCGGTGCCCCCATGTGTGAAGGAAAGCATAATACAGAGGCAACTACCGTGATCAAGGTCCTAGGTTTGGACCGAAACGTTGGTTCCCTGTTGCTATAAAAATAAAGAAACACTTCTTTTGCAAGAAAGTGTGTGCAATTGTCATTTTCTACACTCAAACTTTTGAACGGTAGTGTATACACTACCGTTTTTAAGTGTGGGGTCACCCAGATAATTTTGTGTTTGTCATGAAAACTCACACTTTTATTTATCAAATGAGTTGCAAAATGAATAGAAAATATAGTCCACACATTGACAAGGTTAGAAATAGTGATTTTTATTTGAAATAAAATTCTCTCTTTCAAACCGTTCTTTCGTCAAAGAATGCTCCCTTTGCAGCAATTACAGCATGGCAGACCTTTGCATTCTAGCTGTTAATTTGCTTAGGTAATCTGGAGAAATTTCACCCCATACTTCCTAAAGCCACTCCCACAAGTTGGATTGGCTTGATAGGCACTTTTTTGCATACCATACGGTCAAGTTGCTACCACAACAGCTCAAAGGGGTTGAGATCTGGTGACTGCGCTGGCCACTCCATTACAGATATAATACCGGCTGCCTGCTTCTTCCCTAAATAGTTCATGCATAATTTGTAGGTGTGCATTGGGTTATTGTCCTGTTGTAAGATGAAATTGGCTCCAATCAAGCGCTGTCCACAGGGTATGCTATGGCGTTGCAAAATGGAGTGATAGCCTTCCTTATTCAAACTCCCTTTTACCTTGTACAAATCTCCCACTTTACCATCACCAAAGCACACCACCAGACCAAGTTAAGTAGCCAGGTTGTGAAATGATCAAGGAAAGAGTTGGTTGATCCAGGTGGGGCGATAAATGACAGCCAGCTGAAGTTTGCAAGGATAGAACATATGGACGGAGCGGACCTCGAAAGGAGGGGAGAATAGCAGATGGTGGCAGTGAAATAGGGGCAAAGGAGCAGTTATCGGCCAGGAGCAAGCAAACACTTCCACCATGTTTGTTACTTGGGCGGGCGGGGGGGTGGGGGGGTGGGGGGACAGTCTGCCATAGGAAAGTGCAGCAGGAGAGACTGTATCAGAGGGGGTGAGCCAGGTTTCAGTGATGCCAAGAGTTTGTAGGCGATAAAGGGGTAATGGACGAATGAAAGTTTGTTGCAGATTGAGTGAGTGTTCCAGAGTGCACCATGTAGAGGGACGGGGGCAGGGACTGGGTGAATGGGTTTAAGGTTGCTGAGGTTTTCGTTAATAAAAAAGCCAAGTAGCCAGCGCTGCCTAAGAGCATATGCACATAATTTCTAACTGTACTTTAATCAATTGTTTGCACCACCTTTCCAATCTGAATAGGGCGGTCCTACGCTACATTTTCATAATATTTCTATCCTGTGCCTTATGGCCTCTTAAATACATTAAAAGTAGTATTTTTCATGCAGTGTATGAAAAATACTACTTTTAATGTATTTAAGAGGCCATAAAGCACAAGATTATTCTATATTATATATACACATACACACGTTTCAAAAATGATGTGGATGTAGACGTGGTAAACGTGATAGGAAAATATTTTTTGTCCTTGTTTTACAATGTTTGAAAAGTTGGCCAGAGATTTTTTTGTTTACCTCTCCACCCTTTGTTCATTCGTAAGGAAAATACATAGATCTCCGCTCTGCTTCCCCCCAGTCAGGAATTTTTATGACTAGCCATAAAACTCTGAGCGGAGCAGAATTCAGCTAGTCTAATCTGGTTTTGTCCCTTTGTCTTAACCTAGTCTTTTAACGTCAAATTTCATAAGACCCGTTCATGGCACAAATTCATAAATCATATTTTTGGGATGTTTACCTTTTTCACTTATGGTGGTATATCTTTTTGTATCGGGGTAACAATTAGAAACCCAGTAAATTGGTTCTACCCTTCTAAACATCATAGATACATCATATTTTATATCAATCTTCGTGTAAATTTCTGAGGGAAACCATGATGTTCATGGTTTTAACGTGGCAGCGGCCCAACCAAAGATGTGAAAATGGAGGTGTTTGGAGAGTTGTGAAAGAGGTGGATTTCAGAGAACCAGCCCACCAAGGAGGTGAACACAAGTGGAAGTTCCTGGATTTTATGCCCCATTACATAAAACCAGAGCGTCCATTTTGGCTTCATTCCATACTGGGACGTCAGACGCAGCACCATACTCGCTGCGTGGAGGAATCATACCTTTCTGGGGAGCCGTCCGCCCCACTGAATCTGGGTTAATCACCGCGTGGTGCAGGTTTTGCAATTTCTCAATTATTCCCTTGTATGCATGAAACGGTTATTAAAATGTAAATAGTCTCTTTTGTAATATCTTGTATATCTTTTGTAAACACTGCCAACTTTCTGGAGGAAAACTTTATAAATTAACTTAGTTTCGTTCTTCTTGTTTTAGGACGAGCTGACATGCATCCCGTCATGCATCTTTTCACGTTATCAGACAGGTTACCGATCCACCTGAAGAGATCGGTGGTGGCAGCATAATTTTTGTATGTATATGTGATATTACGGTCCTGAGGGTGACTGGATCGAGGTATATATACGTTCCTGGCAGGAACTGGTGGTATATATACATCCCATCACATCATGTGCCGCAGTAGACATAAATTAGAGCAGCTGGGCTCCTTTTCTTATCCTCTAGCAATACTGGGTTTGGCCAGCAGGATAAGGGGTGCCAGAGAGCTGCAGGTCCGGACAAAGTTTTCATGACAATTTAAGTGCATAAAAATTAAAAGTCTGACAATAGCTAAATTTTCTCCAAATTTAAGATGTTTTCACAAACAAAAATATCATCCTAAATTTACCACGATCATAATGTATAGTGAAAAAACCCTCTCAGAATCACTGGGGTCCATTGAAGCATTCCAGAGTAATTACCTCAAAGTCAGAATTGTAAAATTTCGCTGGGTCATGTAGGTGAAAACAGACTAGGTGCTGAAAGGGGTTAATAAAATAGTGGCTAAATCCTTTAAAGTGATCCTAAACCCACAAACTAACCGCATCCCACCCCCCCCCCCCCCCCCCCCCCGCATCTTTAGACCTGTCCCTGCACCCCCTTTTATCATTTCTAGCCATCCCTTTTGCAGAAAAAAAAATCGATTTTGTAAAGTAGAGAAAAAGTTATGTTTACCTCGTCCTGTGTGGGTTCTCGGTTTCTGAGGAAGCCGCAATAGGCATGCCTGTCTATTGCTCCCTTGTAATTATGCGCGCCCCTCTCTGCTTGCTATGAGCCTGGCCGCGTCATGAAAGGAGGCGGGGCTCCGGTATGACGCATTTTAGCCCCGCCCCTTTCATGACACGGCAAGGCTCTATGTAAGGCAGCAAGCAGAGAGGGGCGTGCATAATTACAAGGGAGCAGCAGACAGGCCTGCCTATTGCGGCTTCCTCAGAAACTGAGAACTCACACAGGACGAGGTAAATATAACTTTCTCTACTTTACAAAATCGATTTTTTTCTGCAATAGGGATGGCTAGAAATGATAAGAGGGGGTGCAGGGACAGGTCTAAAGATGCGGGAGGGGGTCAGTTTTTGGGTTTAGGATCACTTTAAGCCCACTACGGGACTATTGATTAGACAGATGTGCACAGACATTTAACAAAACTTACCAAAAAGGATAAAATAGCAATATTATTAGAGTAGTGTCATAACTGTCCCATTTCCACAATTGTAGGTATATTACTGAATTGTAACAAAACAAATTACAGCAATTTCTCATGTCCAATGACAGTTTTTATTTTTTATCTACTTATAATAAAGTGTCTTTAATAATGTGCAAAAGTCTGCAAATATATATAAAGCACTGATGGTGAAGAATGGACCCTTCTTACTACTCATCTTGAAGAACATTGCATTAGGGGGAATAGATAACAGATGGCACCTAGAGGACCTGTGTAGCCTTAGAAGGCTTCTCTTAAGAAATCCTTGAATAAAAACACAGTTCTCACATTAGGTCAGACGTAATCCATGGCTAGAGACGCCACTGCAAATGGTATTCAAATATTCACTTCCAAGGAAGAACACCCCTGGCACAGAAATTGACAGAATCCAATGGTCAAAAGGCTTCCAGATCTAAGATGCATTAGTCAGTAGGGTCCTGACATTCTTGACAATCTCTCATATCTTCTGAGTAATTTTCTATCTGGATAGTAGTCGTGTGAAAGTGAAATTTATACTGTAGCTGTGAACTGGCCTCTTTTAACACCATCTGAGAGTCTGCATCTGCATCTATGTCAAACAAAAGATTGAGAGAGGTTACACAAATGCAAATAGTGAAAACAGATACAGATCAGTGGAGAACCTACAAACTGTATTTTTTACAACACTTTGTTAGGCTGGCTTCACATTTGCGTATGGGAAGGCAGCGTATTGCTGCGTTCCCATACGCAGTCAAACGCATGCGCACTGCGTTCCTATGTTTAACATAGGAACGCATGGTGCCTGCGTTTGCTGCGTTCGGGTGCGGATGCGGACGATATCTGCTGCTTCCGGTGTCCAGCATCCGCACCCGGGACGCAGCATGTTGGGTTTTTTTGTGCGTTTGGGGACCTTGGACAATCAGCAAGCGTCCCCAAGCGCACAAAAAATGCATTGGCTTCAATGGGTCCGCAGTGTCCTCTGCATGACACCGCAGGAGAACGCTGCGGACCCATTGAATAATCTCCCGGTGGCCGCCGGTGATGTCACAGGAGCTCACCGACGGCCACTGGGAGATCAGCTGGAGCCTCTGCTGTCCTCCGCCTCCCGGCCGCTGGTAATGTGCTAGCGATGTCGGCGGGGAGAAACAGCTGATCTGAGAGCTGTTTGAATCTTCCCGCGCCGACATCTCCTCTCGGTGTCGGCGCGGGAAGATTCAAACAGCTCTCAGATCAGCTGTTCTCCCCGCCGACACCGTCCCGAAGGTTACCGGCGGCCGGGGGGCGGAGATCTCCGGCGCTGATCTCCGCCCCCTGACAACGCCGATTGGCTGGCAGCCTGCACAATGATGTGTCCGCAGGCGGACATTCTCCGCTGCGGACACATCATTTGGACCCTGCTTTGCACAGCGTATGTGTCTGCATGCCATCAGCATGCAGACACATACGCAAATGTGAAGGCAGCCTTACTGTAGGGTGGGACTCCATTGTCAGCATAGTAAAAATTCACTTGTAAGAAAATTTCCACAAGTATCAGGCTGGCTTCACACTTGCAGATGCATCTGCAGCGTTTTGCAGATGCATCTGCAAGTATCAGCGTGCAGACTGCGGCCCCTATGTTTATAATGGGGCGCACCGCGGTCTGAAAGCACTCATTCATTCCTATATGTGAACCGTCCGCAGGCGGATGCCTGCTTACAGATCACACACTCCCGCCCGCACCATGGACGCGAGATGTCGCGTCCATGGTGCGGGCGGGAGTGTGTGATCTGTAAGCAGGCATCCGCCTGCGGACGGTTCACATATAGGAATGAATGAGTGCTTTCAGACCGCGGTGCGCCCCATTATAAACATAGGGGCCGCGGTCTGCACGCTGATACTTGCAGATGCATCTGCAAAACGCTGCAGATGCATCTGCAAGTGTGAAGGCAGCCTTAGTGAGGCAACTGATTTTCTCAACCAGAAAATACACTGGATCGTACTTTGTGGATGAGATTTTACAAAATCTCATCCACACATTATGTAAAAAAACAACAGCAAAACACATTTTCCATTATTAAAAGTATCTTCATTTTGACTGGTGTACACAAACCAACTTTTATTATCACTGTGATCTAATAGTACCGTATGCAGCACTATTAGATCACAGTGATAAAACAACCCAGAGCCAGACCCCACCAAGGCATTTTTCAAGTGCTGTACAGCACCATTTGGGACCTATACCTCTAGAAGATATTGCCTGCCTTATGCAGCTGTACCAACCTTTTGGTCCCATACATACTATTAGATTATCCATTTTGTACCTCTATTTCTAAAGCTAGCTACACTCAGCAACTTTTTGAAAAAGGCAGTCGAAACAATCGAATATCTTGTTGCTACAGTAAAGCATCCTGATGTTATTTTCTTTTACTTTGGGCCCTTTACACACTTTTGAAATGTAAGTTGAAAGTTTATTAGTGTATATATCCAATACTGTGCATGAGTAAAAAGACAAGCTCCCTGCTGTATCCTCTGGCTCTAGAGACATCAGCACATTTGGTCATTTGGCACGATGACATCATTGCACATGCCCCTACCTCCGCAGGCCGGACATAGAAGAGAAGACTGAGGCTTTGGTGCTGGGAATTAGTATTAGGGGAGTATGAGCGCTGTTTTTCTAAATGATCAGGCTGTTGGGACCATCATATACATATAGGGGGATTGTGAGGATCATCATCATATATACACATACAGTTGAAACCAGATGTTTACATACACTATATAAAAAGACACATATGCATGTTCTTTAGGTCAATTAGGATTACCATAATTTGCCAAATGCCGAGAAAAGCGTTAACATATTTTTATTATTTTCTGCAAAGTCACAAGTTTACATACACTAAGATTATTAAACCTTTAAACAACTTGGAACAGCCCATATGATGAGGGCATGTGTTTGGAAGCTTCTGATGGGTTTATTGGTAACATGATAACATACAGTGCCTACAAGTAGTATTCAACCCCCTGCAGATTTAGCTGGTTGACACATGCGGAATTAACTTGGCATTGTGACATTTGGACTGTAGATCAGCCTGGAAGTGGGAAATGCACTGCAGCCAAAAAGATTTTTTAATTTTTTTTTTTTTTTTTTTTTTTTTTTTTTTTAAAGCTTTAAAAGTTAATTTAGAGGGTCATTTATTATTCAACCCCTCAAACCACCAGCATTCTGTTTGGTCCCCCTAAAGTATTAAGAAGTAGTTCAGGCACAAAGAACAATGAGCTTCACATGTGTGGATTAATTATCTCTTTTGCCAGCCTTTTCTGACTATTTAAGACCCTCCCCAAACTTGTGAACAGCACTCATACATGGTCAACATGGGAAAGACAAAGGAGCATTCCAAGGCCATCAGAGACAAGATCGTGGAGGGTCACAAGGCTGGCAAGGGGTACAAAACCCTTTCCAAGGAGTTGGGCCTACCTGTCTCCACTGTTGGGAGCATCATCCGGAAGTGGAAGGCTTATGGAACTACTGTTAGCCTTCCACGGCCTGGACAGCCTTTGAAAGTTTCCTCCCGTGCCTAAGCCAGGCTTGTCCGAAGAGTCAAGGCAAACCCAAGGACAACAAGGAAGGAGCTCCGGGAAGATCTCATGGCAGTGGGGACATTGGTTTCAGTCAATACCATAAGTAACGTACTCCACCGCAATGGTCTCCGTTCCAGACGAGCCCGTAAGGTACCTTTACTTTCAAAGCGTCACGTCAAGGCTCGTCTACAGTTTGCTCATGATCACTTGGAGGACTCTGAGACAGACTGGTTCAAGGTTCTATGGTCTGATGAGACCAAGATCGAGATCTTTGGTGCCAACCACACACGTGACATTTGGAGACTGGATGGCACTGGATACGACCCCAAGAATACCATCCCTACAGTCAAGCATGGTGGTGGCAGCATCATGCTGTGGGGCTGTTTCTCAGCCAAGGGGCCTGGCCATCTGGTCCGCATCCATGAGAAGATGGATAGCACTGCCTACCTGGAGATTTTGGCCATGAACCTCCGCTCCTCCATCAAGGATCTTAAGATGGATCGTAATTTCATCTTCCAACAAGACAACGACCCAAAGCACACAGCCAAGAAAACCAAGGCCTGGTTCAAGAGGGAAAAAATCAAGGTGATGGAGTGGCCTAGTCAGTCTCCTGACCTTAACCCAATTGAAAACTTGTGGAAGGAGCTCAAGATTAAAGTCCACATGAGACACCCAAAGAACCTAGATAACTTGGAGAAGATCTGCATGGAGGAGTAGGCCAAGATAACTCCAGAGACCTGTGCCGGCCTGATCAGGTCTTATAAAAGACGATTATTAGCTGTAATTGCAAACAAGGGTTATTCCACAAAATATTAAACCTAGGGGTTGAATAATAATTGACCCACATGTTTAAAATTTATTAAAATTCAACTGAGCAACATAACGTTTTGGTTTGTAAGATTTATGCTTCTGTTAATAAATCCTACTCTCGTTTGCAGTTTGAAGGCTCTAACTTATTTGCATCTTATCAAACCACCTAAATCTGCAGGGGGTTGAATACTACTTGTAGGCACTGTATGAGTTAATTAGGGACATATGTAAATGTATTTTAATGCACACCTGAATCACACTGCTTCTTTGTGCAGCATCATGAGAAAGTGTAAATAAATCAGCCAAGACATCAGGAACAGAATTGTGGACTTGCACATGTCTGGTTCATCTTTGGGTGCAATTTCCAGATACCTGAAGGTGCCTCGCTCATCTTTACAAACAATTGTAAACAAGTACAAACAAGATGGGACTGTACAGGTATCATACCGCTCAGGAAAGAGACGGTTCTGTGTCCCAGAGATGAACGTACTTTACTCAAACATGTGAATGTCAATACAAAAGCAAAAGACCTTGTGAAGATGATAGTGGAAGCTAATAAGATTGTGTCATTATCCACAGTGAAACAACTACTGTATTACCATCAGCTGAAAGGCCACTCTACCAGGAAGAAGCCATTACACCAAAATAAACATACAAAAAGCCAGATTAATTTTTGCAAATGCACACAGGAACAAAGACCTACATTTTTGGAGATATGTCCTGTGGTCTGATGAAACTAAAATTGAACTGTGTGAGCATAATGACCATTGTTCCCTTTGGAGGAAAAAGGAAGAAGCTTGGAAGCCCAAGAACACCATCCTAACTGTGAAACACAGGGGTGGCAGCAATCATGTTGTGCAGCTGTTTTGCTGCAGGATTGATTGGTGCACTCCACAATATAGATGGCATCATGTGGAAAAAAGATTATATGGCAATACTGAAGCAACAAACCGATTACAATGTAGCTTAAGGATAACAAGGTAAACGTTTTGGAGTGGCCATTACAAAGCCCTGATCTCAATCCTATTGAAAATTTATGGGCCAAGCAGAAAAGGTAGGTGCTAGCAAGGAGACCTGCAAACATGGCTTGGTTACACCAGTTCTGTCAGCAGGAATGGGCCCAAATCATACCACCTATGGTGAGACACTCGTGGAAGGATATCTCAAAGGTTTGACCCAAGTCACAGTTTAAGGGCAAACACCACAAAGTAATGAAATGTATGTAAACTTGTGACTTTGCAGAGTGGCGCCCCTGTGGATCCAGTCACTACAGCGATAGTAGTTAAGGGAGCATCTGGGAAGGAGTGAAGTCAGGAAGAACACACATAGATGATGTGGGACACGTAACAAAGGGCATAAATAGAACAAAGAAAGATGTAGAAGTCAGTTGAGTTGGAGGGAAGATAGTGGAAGGAAGCCTGTCAGAACAGTAAGAACTGGTGAAGTATCCAGAGGACTGGAGCCAGTGGCAGCTTATTATAAGGCCTCACAGAGAATCAGAAGGAGAGAACCAGGGTGCTCCAGGAGGAAAAGGGCGTCCCAGAGGTACTGGTAGTGAGCAATCCACCCATGGGGCTCGCATCCATTGTCGGGACCAGGCCACAGAAGAGGGGCACCAGGACCACAAGACTAGCCCACTGTGTCTGTGACCTTCTTTACACATCGTAAGTCTTGTGCTGGAACATAACTACCAACTCAGTAACATCTACTGCCCTGGGGGTCAGCCCTACCCGTAGAGGACTTTATAACACTGCTGCATCATTACCATCAGCCCCAGAGGAACTGTCATGCAGCTGCGGTCATCTATAGCCGCAACCTGCGGGAGGCGTCACATAAAACATTTATCCACAAGTCCAGTCATCCTCTCCCTAACGAAACTCCCTGCCCTCATGACTGTCCGTAAAGAAGAGAACCATCCTCCCCAAAATTTTAATGACACCGCCAGGGTCACTGAGCCGGATCTCGACCCCCATGACATCCATGAAGCCTCAAAGCCTGGTTCAGAGTATCCTAAGGCCCTGGAGGGGTGTGTCAGCAGAAAGTAATAAAAATGCCTTAAAACATTATAATTATTCTGGCATTGGCAAATATAAATAATTGTACAATTCTGGTCTCCGATGTAGAAGAAAGACATAGCTGAACTAGAGCTGGTGCAGAGAAGAGCGACCAAGGTTATTAGAGGACTGAGGGGTCTGCAATACCAAGACAGGTTATTAAACTTGGGGTTATTTAGTTTGGAGAAGCAAACCCTTAGGAATGATGTTATAATAATGTATAAATATATGAGGGACAGTACAGAGACCTTTTTAATCTTTTTACTCTTAGGCCTGAGACGGGGAAAATGGGGGCATCCTCTACGTCTGGTTGAAAGATGGTTTAATCAATCACAGATGTGGATTCTTTACTGTAAGAGCAAGTGAGACTATGGAACTCTCTGCAACATGTAATGAGTGAGTCACTACTAACATTTAAGAAAGTTTTCAAGAAAGGCATTTAGGCCTATAATATTACCGGTTATATATACTAGATTTTTTGATAGGGGGTTGATCCAAGGAACTAGTCCGATTGCCGTATGTGGAGTCAGGAAGGAATTTTTTCCCCAATGTGGAGCTTAGTGTTCCCAAATGGTTTTGACTTACTCTGGATCAACATGTTAGGCTATGGGTTGAACTAGATGGACTTAAGGTCTTCCTTCAACCTTAAAAACTATGTTACTATGTTATGAACTGACCTAAAATGAGAAAGACCTATTAAAAACATGCACGTATGGCTTTTTATATAGTGTATTTAAACTTCTGGTTTCAATTGTGTGTATGTTATACATGTATGTACATATGTGGGTGTATTATTGTTGGCAGCGGATCATTCAGGATACTCTCAAAGCGTGTTGACAACAGAACAGAGCTTTAATTAGCAATGAACAGGTACAGATATGATAAGATATGTATATTCCTGATTCCACAAAGCCTAAGTGTCTCTGTGCAGCATCAGCAGGCTGCTTTTCCTCTCATGCACAGACACATGGTCTTTCCTGTGTGTGAGCCTCTAGGACAGTGATGGCGAACTCCAGGCCTCGAGTGCCGCACACAGTGCAGGTTTTCAGGATTTCCTTAGAGTTTGACAGTTGGTAATTTGATTGCCAACTGTCAAACTCTAAGGAAATCCTGAAAACCTGGACTGTGTGCGGCACTCGAGGCCTGGAGTTCGCCATCACTGCTCTAGGAGTTTTATTTTTATCTAACTATAGACAATGCACAAACCTAGCAATAGAACACTTAGGTACCGTTACACGAGGAGATGTGGCAGCGATGTCGGAAGCGATGCTGCGGGTGTGCGCTCGCTTCCAACATCCTGCCGTACCTGTCACACAGGCAGATGTTGCCTGTGACGCCGCGGCGATGTTGATTCACATCAAACATGCTTCTTGCACTTTCAAAGAGTGCGATTCTCTCTCTCTGCAATGCCATTCTGCTCTGGGTTGTATGGAATGGTAGTCTGGAACACTATTCCATTCTTTTCCAAAATGACTTGCCCCATACCACTTGTATATTCAGTTCCATTATCTGCACACAGGGCTTTTGGCATTCTTCCAAATATGCGACTGTATATCTGGAGTAGTCATCAATAAATGTGAAAAAATATCTCTTCTTGCTTGGAGATTGAACACTCATTGGACCGCAAACATCTGCGTGTATCAAATCCAGTGGCTGTGCACATCTAGTGGTGCTTACTTTAGGAAAGTATTTTCTGGACATTTTCCCTTTAAGGCAGCTAGTGCACTTCATCATTTGACTACATTGCTTGATTTCAACACCATTTGCAAGTTGACCTAGCTTCCTTACTGCTTCTAGGTCTCTGTGCCCAAGACGTCTGAGCCATACATGGATACAGTTCTTATGCAGATCTTGTCTAACACTGTACACGCTTTCTTTGCATTTTAGCTGATAAAGTTCCTTTTGGATTTTTCTTTCTCCAAGAGTGTGACCCTTCTTCGATATATTGCAGCTATTGTCTTTAAAAGTAACTACATTCCTTTTTGCGTAAGCTTCTTTACATACAGAAGATTGCTTTCAAGACTGGGAACACAGAGAACATCCTTTACTGGGATCTTTCTGCTTTGTGCAGAGGGAACTGGACAGTGGAGGTAGCAGTCTCCTACTCCTTCTGAAGACATATAGTGACCATTAGCTGAGATGACCTTTTCGGACTTGCTTTCATCAAGGTCAGTGAAGAAATCCTTGTTATTCGTCATATGGCTGCTAGCACCAGAGTCTATACACCATACAGTTAGGGCCAGAAATATTTGGACAGTGACACAATTTTCGCGAGTTGGGCTCTGCATGCCACCACATTGGATTTGAAATGAAACCTCTACAACAGAATTCAAGTGCAGATTGTAACGTTTAATTTGAAGGGTTGAACAAAAATATCTGATAGAAAATGTAGGAATTGTACACATTTCTTTACAAACACTCCACATTTTAGGAGGTCAAAAGTAATTGGACAAATAAACATAACCCAAACAAAATATATTTTCAATATTTTGTTGCGAATCCTTTGGAGGCAATCACTGCCTTAAGTCTGGAACCCATGGACATCACCAAACGCTGGGTTTCCTCCTTCTTAATGCTTTGCCAGGCCTTTATAGCCGCAGCCTTCAGGTCTTGCTTGTTTGTGGGTCTTTCCGTCTTAAGTCTGGATTTCAGCAAGTGAAATGCATGCTCAATTGGGTTAAGATCTGGTGATTGACTTGGCCATTGCAGAATGTTCCACTTTTTTGCACTCATGAACTCCTGGGTAGCTTTGGCTGTATGCTTGGGGTCATTGTCCATCTGTACTATGAAGCCCCGTCCAATCAACTTTGCAGCATTTGGCTGAATCTGGGCTGAAAGTATATCCCGGTACACTTCAGAATTCATCCGGCTACTCTTGTCTGCTGTTATGTCATCAATAAACACAAGTGACCCAGTGCCATTGAAAGCCATGCATGCCCATGCCATCACGTTGCCTCCACCATGTTTTACAGAGGATGTGGTGTGCCGTGGATCATGTGCCGTTCCCTTTCTTCTCCAAACTTTTTTCTTCCCATCATTCTGGTACAGGTTGATCTTTGTCTCATCTGTCCATAGAATACTTTTCCAGAACGGAGTTGGCTTCTTGAGGTGTTTTTCAGCAAATTTAACTCTGGCCTGTCTATTTTTGGAATTGATGAATGGTTTGCATCTAGATGTGAACCCTTTGTATTTACTGTCATGGAGTCTTCTCTTTACTGTTGACTTAGAGACAGATACACCTACTTCACTGAGAGTGTTCTGGACTTCAGTTGATGTTGTGAACGGGTTCTTCTTCACCAAATAAAGTATGCGGCGATCATCCACCACTGTTGTCATCCGTGGACGCCCAGGCCTTTTAGAGTTCCCAAGCTCACCAGTCAATTCCTTTTTTCTCAGAATGTACCCAACTGTTGATTTTGCTACTCCAAGCATGTCTGCTATCTCTCTGATGGATTTTTTCTTTTTTTTCAGCCTCAGGATGTTCTGCTTCACCTCAATTGAGAGTTCCTTTGACCGCATGTTGTCTGGTCACAGCAACAGCTTCCAAATGCAAAACCACACACCTGGAATCCACCCCTGACCTTTTAACTACTTCATTGATTACAGGTTAACGAGGAAGACGCCTTCAGAGTTAATTGCAGCCCTTAGAGTCCATTGTCCAATTACTTTTGGTCTCTTGAAAAAGAGGAGGCTATGCATTACAGAGCTATGATTCCTAAACCCTTTCTCCGATTTGGATGTGGAAACTCTCATATTGCAGCTGGGAGTGTGCACTTTCAGCCCATATTATCTTATATCTTATATATAAAACCCGAAGGCCACATCCAGAGAAGGCCACGCCCACTTCCGTGATGGTCTTCGCCCAGGCTCATCCAGTGCACTGTAGCCGGCCTGCCCCCTGCTACAGGCACCGGCACACGGAACGTTCCGACCTCGGAAGTTCCATGTGCCCACAGCCACTCCCCTCCACCCTCTGCCCTCCAGCCAGTAGCTACATACCGGGGGGGGCAGGGGGGCCCATTGCCCGCCACCTCGGGGGGCCACACAAGCCCTGGGGGTACCCGCGCTTCCTGCCCGTGCCTGGAGAGGAGGGAGGGCGGGACTTCCTCTCCTGCAGCTCTGCCCGCCCCTCCTCTCCTGCTACAGTAAAGAGTAAACCTGATGGCCGGCCCGCGGTGAGTCTGCCCTGCCGGCTCCAGCAGCCTCTGCCCTCCAGCCTCCTCTGCCCTGGCCTCTGCCCTCCAGCCTCCTCTGCCCTGGCCTCTGCCCTCCAGCCTCCTCTGCCCTCCAGCCTCCTCTGCCCTGGCCTCTGCCCTCCAGCCTCCTCTGCCCTCCACTCTGCCCTGGCCTCTGCCAACCAGCCTCCTTTGCCCTGGCCTCTGCCAACCAGCCTCCTCTGCCCTGGCCTCTGCCCTCCAGCCTCCTCTGCCCTGCCCTCTGCCCTCCAGCCTCCTCTGCCCTGGCCTCTGCCCTCCAGCCTCCTCTGCCCTGGCCTCTGCCCTCCAGCCTCCTCTGCCCTGGCCTCTGCCCTCCAGCCTCCTCTGCCCTCCACTCTGCCCTGGCCTCTGCCAACCAGCCTCCTCTGCCTTGGCCTCTGCCCTCCAGCCTCCTCTGCCCTCCAGCCTCCTCTGCCCTCCACTCTGCCCTGGCCTCTGCCAACCAGCCTCCTCTGCCCTGGCCTCTGCCCTCCAGCCTCCTCTGCCCTCCACTCTGCCCTGGCCTCTGCCAACCAGCCTCCTCTGCCTTGGCCTCTGCCCTCCAGCCTCCTCTGCCCTGCCCTCTGCCCTCCAGCCTCCTCTGCCCTGGCCTCTGCCCTCCAGCCTCCTCTGCCCTGGCCTCTGCCCTCCAGCCTCCTCTGCCCTGGCCTCTGCCCTCCAGCCTCCTCTGCCCTCCACTCTGCCCTGGCCTCTGCCAACCAGCCTCCTCTGCCCTGGCCTCTGCCCTCCAGCCTCCTCTGCCCTCCAGCCTCCTCTGCCCTGCCCTCTGCCCTCCAGCCTCCTCTGCCCTCCGCTCCTCTCCTCGCCCTCCAGCCTCCTCTGCCCTGGCCTCTGCCCTCCAGCCTCCTCTGCCCTGGCCTCTGCCCTCCAGCCTCCTCTGCCCTGGCCTCTGCCCTCCAGCCTCCTCTGCCCTGGCCTCTGCCCTCCAGCCTCCTCTGCCCTGGCCTCTGCCCTCCAGCCTCCTCTGCCCTGGCCTCTGCCCTCCAGCCTCCTCTGCCCTGGCCTCTGCCCTCCAGCCTCCTCTGCCCTCAGCCTCCTTGCCCTCCAGCCTCCTCTGCCCTCCAGCCTCCTCTGCCCTGGCCTCTGCCCTCCAGCCTCCTCTGCCCTGGCCTCTGCCCTCCAGCCTCCTCTGCCCTGGCCTCTGCCCTCCAGCCTCCTCTGCCCTGGCCTCTGCCCTCCAGCCTCCTCTGCCCTGGCCTCTGCCCCTGGCCTCTGCCTCCAGCCTCCTTGCCCTGGCCTCTGCCCTCCAGCCTCCTCTGCCCTGGCCTCTGCCCTCCAGCCTCCTCTGCCCTCCGCCTCCGCCTCCTCTCCTGTCCTCTGCCCTCCAGCCTCCGCTCTCCTCTTCCTGTCCTCTGCCCTCCAGCCTCCCTCTCCTCTTCCTCCAGCCTCCGCTCTCCTCTCTCCTTTCCTCAGCCTCCGCTCTCCTCTCCCCTCGCTCCTCTCCCCTCCAGTCCTCTGCCTCCAGCCTCCGCTCTCCTCTCCCTGTCCTCTGCCTCCAGCCTCCGCTCTCCTCTCCCTGTCCTCTGCCCTCCAGCCTCCTCTCTCCTCTTCCTGTCCTCTGCCCTCCAGCCTCCTCTCTCCTGCCTCCGACCTCCTCTGCCCTCCAGACTCCGCTCTCCTCTCTCTGTCCTCTGCCCTCCAGCCTCCGCTCTCCTCTGTCCTCCAGCCTCCGCTCTCCTCTGTCCTCCAGCCTCCGCTCTCCTCTCCCTGTCCTCCAGCCTCCGCTCTCCTCTCCCTGTCCTCCAGCCTCCGCTCTCCTCTCCCTGTCCTCTGCCCTCCACCCTCCGCTCTCCTCTCCCTGTCCTCTGCCCTCCAGCCTCCGCTCTCCTCTCCCTGTCCTCTGCCCTCCAGCCTCCGCCCTCCAGCCTCCGCCCTCCTCTGCCCTCCAGCCTCTGCTCTCCTCTCCCTGTCCTCTGCCCTCCGCCCTCCAGCCTTCGCTCCCCTCTCCCTGTCCTCTGCCTTCCAGCCTTTGCTCTCCTCTCCCTGTCCTCTGCCCTCCAGCCTCTGCTCTCCTCTGCCCTCCAGCCTCCACTCTCCTCTCCCTCTCCTCTGCCCTCCGCCCTCCAGCCTTCGCTCCCCTCTCCCTGTCCTCTGCCTTCCAGCCTTCGCTCTCCTCTCCCTGTCCTCTGCCCTCCAGCCTCCGCTCTCCTCTCCCTGTCCTCTGCCCTCCAGCCTCTGCTCTCCTCTCCCTGTCCTCTGCCCTCCAGCCTCCGCTCTCCTCTCCCTGTCCTTTGCCCTCCAGCCTCTGCTCTCCTCTGCCCTCCAGCCTCCACTCTCCTCTCCCTGTCCTCTGCCCTCCAGCCTCCGCTCTTCTCTCCCTGTCCTCTGCCCTCCAGCTTCCGCTCTCCTCTCCCTCTCCTCTGCCCTCCACCTTCCGCTCTCCTCTCCCTCTCCTCCGCCATCCAGCCTCCACTCGCTTCTCCCTGTCCTCTGCCCTCCAGCCTCCGCTCTACTCTCCCTGTCCTCTGCCCTCCAGCCTCCGCCCTCCTCTGCCCTCCAGCCTCCGCTCTCCTCTCCCTGTCCTCTGCCCTCCAGCCTCCGCTCTCCTCACCCCTCCATATGCAATGTACAGTATGTGTGTATATGTGTGTATGTACGCACTTCCGTCACTTTGTCTACACTTCCCTCAACTTTGTACACACACACACATACACACACACACACACAGTCCGCTATACTTACCACCGGCCCTGCGTCCGCTGCCTGGATCCTCAGTCGACATGTCGCTGCCCCCAAACTACTGGATCCAATATAGCGTCCAAGATGTCTCGCTAAACTACCCGGACAACATATTGGATCCAGTCGTCCGGGGGCGGCGACATGTCGACTCAGGATCCAGGCGGCGGGGAAGACGCAGGGTCGGTGGTAAGTATAGCGGAGTGTATGTGTGTGCTTACCACTCTGCCCACGGCGCTGCGCTGACCACTCTGCCCACGGCGCTGCGCTGACCACTCTGCCCACGGCGCTGCGCTGACCACTCTGCCCACGGCGCTGCGCTGACCACTCTGCCCACGGCGCTGCGCTGACCACTCTGCCCACAGCGCTGCACTGACCACTCTGCCCACGGCGCTGTGCTGACCACTCTGCCCACGCCGCTGCGCTGACCAATCTCACCGCACTTACTGCTAACCACTGAGCCACCCCACTCACTGCTAACCACTGAGCCACCCCACTCACTGCTAACCACTGAGCCACTGCACTCACTGCTACCCACTGCGCCACCGCACTCACTGCTAACCACTGCGCCACCGCACTCACTGCTAACCACTGCGCCACCGCACTCACTGCTAACCACTGAGCCAGCGCACTCACTGCTAACCACTGAGCCAGCGCACTCACTGCTAACCACTGAGCCAGCGCACGCAGTACTAACCACTGAGCCACCGCGCAGTGCTAACCACTGAGCCACCTCTATACACACAATTAATTTCACCGCACTCCCCTAACTATTACTAAATAAACTATATATGGATTCTAGACTACCCGATTCTTTAGAATCGGGCTGCCATCTAGTATATATATATAATTGTATTTCTGAACATGTTTTTGTAAACAGCTAAAATAACAAAACTTGTGTCACTGTCCAAATATTTCTGGCCCTAACTGTATATGCTTTGCAGATGAGCCTGTACGGGTATTAAATGCAGCTTCAACACATGCAGATTTTTCCTTTACAGCTGTTTTCACCTTTTGATCACTGTTCCGCTTTTTAAGCTGACTCATTCTTGCTTTCCAAATTCTGCAGTCTGCTTTAAGGTGGCCAGACATTTTACAGACACAACATTCACTAGTTTCTCTTAGATTGCTCTTATATTTAGGAAAGTCCAGTGTCTTTAATGCTGTTTCTACTGTGGATTCATTACACACACAGCCACACACACACAGTCAGACACATCACTGGAGCCTGCTGGAGCTCACTGCCACCACCGCCACGATGTCACCCGGTGTGTACGTAGTCAGGCACCGTAGATGTACGAAGGTAAGCCATCAGCCAATCTGTTGGCTGCTGGCGTCTGATTGGGCATGGCATTACCGTACATCTACGCTGAGCGGCGCAGACGACCTCTGTACAAGAGATGTACGGTAATGCCACGGCCAATCAGACGCCAGCAACTGCCTGATTGGCTGATGGCTTACCATCATACATCTGTGGCGCTCGGCTATATACACACACCAGGTGATATCAAGAGGCGGCGGTGGCGGCAGCAAGCATCGGAGGAACAATGGCGGCGGCAGAGGCAGCTGAGTATGAATTTTTTTTTTGTCTGCCTGCCATGTCCTATTTTCGGGGGGTGCCTTATATTAAGCACCCTGGCCAAATCCCCGGGGTGCCTTATTTTCACGGGGCGCCTTATTTTCGGGGAAACAGGGTAATACAAGAACTCCTTAAACAAGCCTGTGTTCCCTTGCACCCATGCATAAGACTCTATACTGATTGTATTCTATGCACAACACCTATTACCATTGGTATCACTGTTGCATTCACCTTGCACATCCTCTCCATTTCTTTGAGGTTCTGGTATTTCTCCAGCTTCTCATATACCTCCTTTATAATATTACTGTCATTTAGCACTGCCACATCCATTATTATTGCTGTCTGTCTTCTGATCCTTGTCTACTATCATATCTGGTTGGTTAGCCAAAACCTGCTTATCCGTCTGGATCTTGAAGTCCCACAGGATTTTAGCCTTTCATCACAACGCTTTGGAAGAATTTTGGCCACTCATCTTTGCAGAACTGTTGTAATTCAGCCACATTGGAGGGTTTCAGAGCATGAGCCGCCTTTTACAGGTCGTGCACAGCATCTCAAATTGGATTAAGGACAGGGCTTTGACCAGGCTACTCCAAAGTTTTAATTTTAGTTTTCTTAAGCCATTAAGAGATGGACTTGGAGTGTTTTAGATCATTGTCCTGCTGCATAATCCAAGTGCACTTCAGCTTGAGGTCATGAGCAGATGGCTAGAAATTCTCTTTCAGGACATTTTGATGAACAGCTGAATTCATGGTTCCATTTACCACTCTTCAAGGTCCTGAAGTAGCAAAACAGGCCCAGGCCATAACACTACCACCTCACCATATTTTACTGGTTGAATAATGTTCTTTTCTGAAATGCTGCATTACTTCCACGCAGATCTTTGTATGTTGTTGTGTGGGTCATTTGTTACCTCTTGAACGAGTCTTTCCTGCACTCTTTGGATAATTTTGGTCAGCCGGCCACTTTTGAGAAGGTTCATCACTGTTCCATGTTTTCGGTATTTGTAGAGAATGACTCCTACTGTGGTTTGCTGGAGTATGTGAGCTTTACAAATGGCTTTATAACCTTTTCAAGACTGATATATACAAATTACTTGGTTTCTAATTTGTTTCCTGAATGTCTTTGGATCGCAGCAGAATGTCTAGCTTTTGAGGATCTTTTAGTTTACTTTACTTTGTCAAACAGGCCCCAAATAATTTCTTGATTGAGAAGAGGTGTGGCAGTAATCACACCTGGGTGTGGCTAGAGAAATTGAACTCAGCTTCCCAAAGAAGTGATAAACCCAGTTAATTGATGTTTGGTGGTAGCAATCACTTTCACACTGGGCCCTGTAGGTTTGGATTTCTTTTTCCTTAGGAATAAAGACCTTCATTTGTAAACTGCATTTTGTGTTTGTTATATTTGTCCAACATTTTAATTTGCTTGGTGATGTGAAACCTTTAAGCGTGACAAACATGCAAAAGAATAAGAAATCTGATTGGCAGCAAACACTTCTACACCATTGTATGAAAAGCGCAAGTTGGACGTGTATGTAGAGAGTGGGCTCACTGGATGAGCTCTCTCCATACTCTGGAAGTAATGGTTGTGGACTACAGCCAGGATTGTCTCTAAGAAATTGTTAGCTTGTTAAATTCTGCCGTCAGACCAGCAGTGGCATTTAACGTGTGCCTGCATGGGGTTGCATCAGCACTCTTGTAATGCGATTGCCATGGGTTGCTAAGACAGCCAGTGGTATGTTGAAGACCCCTGTGCATGTCACTACGAACGTCCCCTTGAAATCCTGCCTGTGTCTGGGATTCAAAGCAGACTGATTTTACTATATACAGAAATACTGTGGCATTGTTGTATATAGCGCAAGCGATCAGATGATTGTGGGCTATAGTTTCCTAAAAGGACAGTAAAGTACCTTTTTATTTTACTTCTCACTGTATTAAAAAATCTGAAAAAAAAGTAAACCAAAACTTAAAATCATCCCTGAACAAAAATAAAGATAGTAACAGAAAATAAATAGTTACACAAATTAGATAATTGCATGTTCAGAAAAGGTATATCTACCAAGATATAAACAAAATAATTAACCCAGCTGGTAAACACTGAAAACAAAAAGACAATCTAACATTTTTTTTTTCCAGTCGCTGCAAATTCTGCAATACTGAAATTATAAAAAAAAAAAAAGCCATAATAAGCGATGAAAAGGTCATATCTATCACTTTTTTTACATTTTATTTTAAAGCCCTAAAAAGACTTCATTGACCAAAAAATGTAAGTATTATGGGTCTTGGAAAATGGCAACACAACCCAGGTTTTTACAGGCTTCTGATTTTTTTTCACCACTAAAATAATAAAAACAACTGAACGTTGGTATTGTCATAATTGTGCTGATGAGAATAATATTTTGAGGTCATTTTTACCACATAATGCATGCCATAAATACAATACCTCAAAAACTATGTCAGAAAAGCGTTTGATTTCATAAATGCATTGCACTTGGAATATTTTTTCCATTTCCAACACACTATGTGGTAAACTAAATGCTGCAATTCTTAAAGGAAAACGGTCAGGTCAAAAATCTATATTTAACTGCTATCACTTGCCAATTCCTCACTCTAAAACATACTTATTTATTTCCCTCCCATCTTCTGTAAACTTCAAATAAAGAGATTCATTCCATCTGCCACTCACAGTGAATGATCCACTTAGTTCTCTGCTGTCCACTCCCCATGCATGAATATGCATGACACATCACAGCACAGGAGATCACTGCACAGGAGATCACTGGGAGGGGCTGTATTCTCCTCTCTGCTCTCTGTGTCTGCAGCCAAGAGGTGAAATACAACACAAAACTGTTACAGCAGGATGCCTGCTTACAGAAACAGGTAGAGTCTAGATAAGGCAGATCGGCAATAGCTCTTTCCCTTGCTGTCGTCATCAGAACATAAGCTACTGAAACCTGACACTGCATTGTCAGCAAAGGGAGGAAGAATTAGTGAGCTGCTGAGAAGGAGGTGCATAATTACATGACAGTTTATACAGCACCTGGACTATTCCTGTTTGCTTATAATGGAGAGGACTAATCCAGAGCTCCGTATTACATGTTAATGCTGATAACATGGAAACTACAAACGGTACAATAATGATTTTACATGTTTTTAAAAGGTCTGCTTAGGCACTATTCAAGGGTAATATTAGTATCATACTGAAAAATGACCTGACAGTGTCCCTTTAAGTACAAGTTGCCCCGCAAAAAAAAAGTTCTAGTATGTCTAAGTGGAGAGAAAAATAAAAAGTTATTGCTCTGGGAAAAAGGGGAGGGAAAAACAGAAATTGGCCACATCATGAAGGAGTTAAATGCCTCTGTCAATCTCTCAGACTAAAAGAAGAAGAGGCAAAAATCGCAAATATTTTCTTATCTGGGAGTAAGGTTTTGAAATTTAGAGGTATCAAGACTCACCTTACGTAGCCGTGATGAGTCACAACCCCTATAAAAGCATATCACAGCCACAGCAGTCCGCCGAAAAATACATACAGACCAACAGTAGAATGAAGGGTTAATGACTGCTCTGCCGGATTTCAGAAGACATCAGATCCCAGAAGATATTAAACGTTGAAATAGAGTTGTGGTATGTCAAAGAGTTTCAAGGCTCTCAGGCCCTTTCCTCAGGACAAACTAACCTTACATATACATGGCATCAAGCATTACATATGACATATATATATATATATATATATATATTATATTATATATATAAATAACAGAAAAAAACTGCACAGCATTCAAGATATAGTGTGAACAGGTGCAAGCTGCGATGCTGGAACAACCAACCAGAAAAAATTCACTGCAGCACTCAGCTACTACCAAACATGCACACATGCTAACAAGCGGTCTATATATGAGGAGAAATAATCACCCCCAGGTGGTCTAGGATTGAGATGGTGTCCGCCCACTTAGAGGTGGGACAGGGAGGACAGGGATGTCAGTGCAGGACTCATCAGACCTGGGGTCACTGTGGCGTGGTTGATGAGCAAACAGATATTGGCCAATGTATGTACCAAGAATCTCAGAAAATAAAAAAATAAGAATAGTATGTTTTTTGAAAAAAAAAACTAAGTTTTTAATTTTTTCTTCATATATATATATAGACTGCTTGTTAGCATGTGTGCATTTTTGGTAGTAGCTGAGTGCTGCCGTGAATTTTTTCTGGTTGTATTTATTACGAGATAGAGAGAGAGAGATAGAGATAGAGAGATTT
The DNA here is from genome assembly GCA_033576535.1 of Allobates femoralis. NCBI lineage: Eukaryota > Metazoa > Chordata > Amphibia > Anura > Aromobatidae > Allobates > Allobates femoralis. The sequence continues at coordinate 269,924,243 of JARQOC010000002.1, read as the reverse complement.
TATATTATATATATATATATAAAATATAATTGCCGTAGCGACTTCCGTCGCCACTTCGTGGCTTTGTTCGCGTGGCTCGGCACTTTCTCCAGGACTCTGTTCCCCCTCTGCGAAGCGTCTCTCTCTCTCTCTCTCTCTCTCCTGCGAAGCAACGCCCACTACCTGCTGTGCAGCCTGCTGCTGGATAACGTGCTAATCAACACCACCCTCACCGCCCTGCTGAATGAGCTCATCGGCTCCGGACTCTGGTCCCTGGCCGCCTCCACCATGCCCCCATGGTCTGGGGGACATCGTGCCCCAGACCTTGTGCTCCAGGCACGGCCTGGCAGTGGGCGCCAACACGCTGTGGCTCACCCACATCTTCATGGTGGCCACCTTCCCCCTGGCCTACCCAGTCAGCCGCCTGCTGGACTGTGTGCTGGGACAGGAGATCGGCACCGTCTACAACCAGGAGAAGCTGCTGGAGATGCGCACCCACATCTTCATGGTGGCCACCTTCCCCTGGCCTACCCCGTCAGCCGCCTGCTGGACTGTGTGCTGAGACAGGAGATCGGCACAGTCTACAACCAGGAGAAGCTGCTGGAGATGCTCAAGGTGGGTGAGGGGGGACTACAAGTCCCAGCAGAGGGAAGGGTAAGGGTGACTACAATTCCCAGCACAGGGCAGGGTGAGGGGGACTACAAGTCCCAGCAGAGGGAAGGGTGACGAGGACTACAAGTCCCAGCAGAGGAAAGGGTGAGGGGGACTACAAGTCCCAGCAGAGGGAAGGGTCAGGAGGACTACAAGTCCCAGCAGAGGGAAGGGTGAGGGGGGACTACAAGTCCCAGCAGATGCAAGGGTGAGGGGGACTACAAGTCCCAGCAGAGGAACTTCATGTCCCGCACCTCTGCCCACCCCTCCTCTCCTCCTACACCAGACGCACACCGGCCACGGTGAGTCTGCACCCCCCCCCCCTCACCCCCCCGCCCCACATCTGTCTCCCAGCACCCCCCCCCGGTCCTCACATTGGGGTCCTGGGTGCTGATCTTGCCCTAGGGCCCGGAGCACCCCAGCTACGCCTCTCCCCTCCAGCCTCCGCCCTCCCCTCCAGCCTCCGCCCTCCTCACCCCTCCATATGCAATGTACAGTATCTGTATATATGCGTGTATGTAGTCACTTCCGTCACTTTGTCCGCACTTCCCTCACTTTGTCCACACACATACTCACACACACACACACACACACACACTCCGCTATACTTACCACCGGCCCTGCATCAGCCGCCTAGATCCTCAGTCGACATGTCGCCACCCCCAAACTACTGGATCCAATATAGCGTCCAAAAAGTCTCGCCAAACTTCCCGGACGCCATATTGGATCCAGTCGTCCGCGAGCACCGACATGTCAACTCAGGATCCAGCCGGCAGGGAAGACGCAGGGTCGGTGCTAACTATAGCGAAGTGTCGGTGTATGTGTGTGTGTGCTGACCACTGAGCCACCGCACTCACTGCTAACCACTGAGCCACCGCACTCACTGCTAACCACTGAGCCACCGCACTCACTGCTAACCACTGAGCCACCGCACTCACTGCTAACCACTGAGCCACCGCACTCACTGCTATATATCTCTATCTATCTATATATCTTTATTTATCTATATATCTCTATCTATCTGTTACCTTAAATGAATGCTCAGTTTGAAATGGTAAAGCCCGCAATATGGGAAGGAAAAAGCACGTGCTGAAGTAGTAGTATGTGGTTCAGGTTGGCATTGATTGCAATCTGATTCCTCATGCTGTTTCCTTCCCATTATGCAGGCTTTTGAATCACTTATGAGAATATAAAATAAATATACATAAGATTATACATATATTTATTTATTACACACACACGCAGTCACACATATATTGGGGAAAAAACAAGTACCGTATTTTTCGGATTATAAAACGCACTTTTGTTCCCCCAAATTTTGGGGGAAAGTGGGGGGTGCGTCTTATAATCCGAATACGGATTATACACTGCAGGGGAGGCTGGGGGCCAGCTCTGGAGCATGTCCGGGGCTGGAGTGGGCTGGCTGCAGGGCTGAAGAGAGCGGGGAGATCTCCTGCTCCTGCTCATTTAATATGCGCTGCCGCTGTCCACCTCTCAGTGCTGAAGTTGCACTGAGACATGGGGGGGGGGGGAGCAGTGCATATTAAATGAACCTGCACTCACCCCCGCTCTCCATCACATGAGCGGAAGAAGCAGAGCACCATGGAGACCAGGAGCCAGCGGTGACGCTTTGAGCTTAGCGCCAGAGGGTGAGGAAGGAGGCTTTTTTTTTACTCTATCTGCTGCCGGCCAGCGTGCGGGGGCATATTAATGATGGGGGGAGTGCAGGGCGAGGGACCATCTTTCTAATGGAGGGGGGGCAGCATATGGAGGGTTTGGGTGTATTACTTGGGGGGCATCAATAGGGGACATGTCACATCAATAGGAGACGTGTGCCTGCACTAGGAGACGTGTGCCATCAAGGGGGGGCGTTTTCCTGCACTAGGGATGTGTGCCATCAAGGGGGGACGTGTGTCATTAATGGGGGACGTGTGCCAGCACAAGGGGGGACGTGTGCCAGCACAAGGGAGGACGTGTGCCAGCACAAGGGAGGACGTGTGCCAGCACAAGGGGGGACGTGTGCCAGCACAAGGGGGGACTTGTGCCAGCACAAGGGGGCTATAGCCAATATAAGGGTGCCATATCCAAATTAAAGGGGCTAATTCTAGGATGGGGGGCTGTATCCCAGGATGAGGGGGCTATGTGGGACATATACGCTATATGATTTGTTAGATGGACACTGGCATTATAAGACCTTCACCAAAATTGGGGGTGCGTCTTATAATCAGGTGCGTCTTATAAAGCGAAAAATACGGTAGTTAGTCAGCCACCGATTGTGCAAGTTCTCCCACTTAAAAGAGGAGAGGTCTGTAATTGACGTCGTTGGTAGACCTCAACTATGAGAGACAAAATGAGAAAACAAATCCTAAAATTCACATTGAAAGAAATTATTTTCAAATCAGACAAAGTTTGGTGGAAAATACATATTGGGATATAGAACAAAGTATTGAGATAAACTTTTGTTATTGACCATTGTTGGCAATGTAAGAGGTCAAACATTTTCTGTAAGTCTTCACAATGTTGGCACACACTGTTGCTGGTATGTTAACCCATTCCTCCGTGCAGATCTCCTCTAGATCAGTCATGTTTTGTGGCTGCTGCTGGGCAACAAAGACTTTCAACTCCCTCCAAAGGTTTTCAAAAGGGTTTACATCTGGAGACTTGCTAGGCCATTCCAGTACCTTGTAATACTTCTTACGAAGCAACTCCTTCGTTGCCCTGGCGGTGTGCTTGGGATCATTGTCATGCTGAAAGACCCAGCCACATTTCATCTTCAATGCCCTAGCTGATGGAAGGTGGTTTGCACTCAAAATCTCATGATACATGGCTCCATTCATTCTTTCATGTACAAGGATCAGTTGTCCTGGTCCCTTGGCAGATTAACAGCCCCAAACATGATGTTGCCACCCCTATGCTCCACAGTAGCTAAGGTGTTTTTTGGAAGCAACTCAGCATTCTTTCTCCTCCAAACACAATGAGTTGTGTTTCTACCAAACAGTTCTACTTTGGTTTCATCTGACCACATGAGATTCTCCTAATACTCTTCTGGATCATCCAAATTCTCTCTCACAAACTTCAGACTGGACAGGTCATATAATAGCTTAAGCAGGGAAACAAGTCTTGCACTGCAGGATTTGAGTCCCTGGCGGCGTAGTGTTACTGATGGTAGCCTGTGTAACATTGGTCCCAGCTCTCTGCAGGTCATTCAATAGGTCCCCCGTGTGGTTCTGGGATTTTTGCTCACCGTTCTTGAGATCATTTTGACTCCACGGGGTGAGATCTTGCGTGGAGCCCCAGATGGAGGGAGCTTATCAGTGTTCTTGTAGGTCTTTCATTTTCTAATTATTGCTCCCACAGTTGATTTCTTCACACCAAGCTGCTTGCCTATTGCAGATTCAGTCTTCCCAGAATGGTGCAGGGATACAATTTTGTTTCTGGTGTCCTTCGACAGCTCTTTCGTCTTCACCATAGTGAAGTTTGGAGGGTGACTGTTGAGGTTGCAGACAGGTGTCTTTTATACTGATAAATTCAAACAGGTGCTAGTACTACAGGTAATGAATGGAGGACAGAGAAGCCTCAAATTACAGGTCTGTGAGAGCCAGAAATCTTGCTTGTTTGTAGGTATCCAAATACTTATTTTCCACCAAAATTTGATATTTTTTTGTTCCAAATCAAACAGTGATTTTCAGGGTTTATCATCTCATTTTGTCTCTCATAGTTAAGGTCTACCTATGATGTCAATTACAGGTCCTCTCTCATCTTTTTAAGTGGGAGAACTTGCACAGTTGGTGGCTGACTAAATACTTTTTCCCCCCACTGTTTTTGATGACATGTGTGTGAAATGCTGGTTTGTCTTCAGAGCCTTTAATCACGTTAAATAAACCACAACCATTTCACCGTTTAATGCCTCCTTGAATCTTCTGAAGTCTGGAAGCACTGTCAATCTATGACATTGGTATTCAATGTTGATTGCTCTCAGTGTGAGAAACAAGATACAAATCTTGTAGTTGTGATACCTTTTAATGGCTAACAAAAATAAAATAAATGATGTTATAAGGCGAGCTTTCGAGACAACTCAGGTCTCTTAATCAGGCATGGTATGACAAGATATTGAATGAAACTCAAAATATATGCATGCACAACTAAAATGATTGGACATTTGACTAAATAAACATTACAAAGACTGGACATTTGGCAAAATAAACAAAGCCTTGGAGAGGATCTTCAAACAGGCAGGCCCAGTGGTAATAAGGTCTTTAGGACACTAAATTATAAGAAAACTTGGTGTCTAAGATTTCCATATCTTTGAACAACATTGTTTAGACGTCGTAATGAGCCATAAAACCATCAGCGATGTTCAGTCCGTTCTCTATACAACTGAAACTTCTAATTAGCTTGGATTCACACACTCTTCGATGTTTTTGGGATTTGAAATTACCTCTCAAAATTAAAACCTTCATATTATCAATGTTATTGATAATAACCAAGTCATGCCGACTGGGTTTGGGAACTGATGTTCCACAGGCATCATACAGTTAGGGCCAGAAATATTTGGACAGTGACACAATTTTCGCGAGTTGGGCTCTGCATGCCACCACATTGGATTTGAAATGAAACCTCTACAACAGAATTCAAGTGCAGATTGTAACGTTTAATTTGAAGGGTTGAACAAAAATATCTGATAGAAAATGTAGGAATTGTACACATTTCTTTACAAACACTCCACATTTTAGGAGGTCAAAAGTAATTGGACAAATAAACATAACCCAAACAAAATATTTTTATTTTCAATATTTTGTTGCGAATCCTTTGGAGGCAATCACTGCCTTAAGTCTGGAACCCATGGACATCACCAAACGCTGGGTTTCCTCCTTCTTAATGCTTTGCCAGGCCTTTACAGCCGCAGCCTTCAGGTCTTGCTTGTTTGTGGGTCTTTCCGTCTTAAGTCTGGATTTGAGCAAGTGAAATGCATGCTCAATTGGGTTAAGATCTGGTGATTGACTTGGCCATTGCAGAATGTTCCACTTTTTTGCACTCATGAACTCCTGGGTAGCTTTGGCTGTATGCTTGGGGTCATTGTCCATCTGTACTATGAAGCGCCGTCCAATCAACTTTGCAGCATTTGGCTGAATCTGGGCTGAAAGTATATCCCGGTACACTTCAGAATTCATCCGGCTACTCTTGTCTGCTGTTATGTCATCAATAAACACAAGTGACCCAGTGCCATTGAAAGCCATGCATGCCCATGCCATCACGTTGCCTCCACCATGTTTTACAGAGGATGTGGTGTGCCTTGGATCATGTGCCGTTCCCTTTCTTCTCCAAACTTTTTTCTTCCCATCATTCTGGTACAGGTTGATCTTTGTCTCATCTGTCCATAGAATACTTTTCCAGAACTGAGCTGGCTTCTTGAGGTGTTTTTCAGCAAATTTAACTCTGGCCTGTCTATTTTTGGAATTGATGAATGGTTTGCATCTAGATGTGAACCCTTTGTATTTACTGTCATGGAGTCTTCTCTTTACTGTTGACTTAGAGACAGATACACCTACTTCACTGAGAGTGTTCTGGACTTCAGTTGATGTTGTGAACGGGTTCTTCTTCACCAAATAAAGTATGCGGCGATCATCCACTACTGTTGTCATCCGTGGACGCCCAGGCCTTTTAGAGTTGCCAAGCTCACCAGTCAATTCCTTTTTTCTCAGAATGTACCCAACTGTTGATCTTGCTACTCCAAGCATGTCTGCTATCTCTCTGATGGATTTTTTCTTTTTTTTCAGCCTCAGGATGTTCTGCTTCACCTCAATTGAGAGTTCCTTTGACCGCATGTTGTCTGGTCACAGCAACAGCTTCCAAATGCAAAACCACACACCTGGAATCCACCCCTGACCTTTTAACTACTTCATTGATTACAGGTTAACGAGGGAGACGCCTTCAGAGTTAATTGTCCAATTACTTTTGGTCCCTTAAAAAAGAGGAGGCTATGCATTACAGAGCTATGATTCCTAAACCCTTTCTCCGATTTGGATGTGGAAACTCTCATATTGCAGCTGGGAGTGTGCACTTTCAGCCCATATTATATATATAATTGTATTTCTGAACATGTTTTTGTAAACAGCTAAAATAACAAAAGTTGTGTCACTGTCCAAATATTTCTGGCCCTAACTGTACCTCTATGTCTCAGCCATGGGTACACAGCTAGGTGGATTATAATGAAGTTGGATTATAATGAGGGCAATCTGGACTACCACCTGAGGGAAGCCCATTCCCAAAGTGATCTCATCAGAATGTGATGTGCGCCGCCATCAACAGCTCTGCTGTTGATGATACAAAATGGCAGCTCAACTCCAGGGGGAGCTCCCTTAAGCACTCATACTTTAGATAGGGAGATAGGATACTATGTAGCGGTTCATGCTGTATACTGGGGGCTATGTGGGTGATCATCCTGTATATGGGATCTTATCAATCTAGAGGTCATGTGAGGACTCCCTACTATACATAGAGACTCATACTATATAGGGAGCCATGTAGGGACCCATACTATAAGGAGATGTGTAGGCACTCATTGTATATGTAAGGAGCTATATAGGGTGTGTCAGCATACTTGATTTTGCTCAATATGAATTGATACAATTAATATTAAATAATAAGTAATATATTAATAGTGAGCAAAATTAATTTCAGACTATTGGTTCGGCCTCCACACCAGTCATGGTTTCTCATGTGGCCACTCGAGAAAATGAATTGCCCAGTTCTCATCTATTTATTGTGCCATGTTATGTATAACGCTGTACAGAGGGGAAAGATCTCTCCCGACATGCACCTACACATGTGCACCAGAGCACCTGTGTGCTAATCACGTAACCCATCACATGTCCTATCAAATGGGATCATGTGACATGGCACAATACATCAGGGAGAGGGGCACACCTTCTATAGTGCCCAGGGCCCTGGCTACACTTCATCTGCCCTTATGTATAGATCTGTACCATAATCACTTACATATTCTGTATAACTGATATCAACCACTATATGGTCACTGTATGGTGGTAATATCAGTCTTTTTAATAGCATTTTTTTTTTTAAATTAGTACTAGCAAGAGCATATCTAAAGCAAGTAGGAGGGGTATTTACACCAAATGCAGCCATCAGGGGGCGCCATTGGTCTGCTTAATGGGTATGTCTCAACAGAAGCGTTTTGCTGCACCCTGGAGTAAGTTTCGGCCTTTCTCTGCACAGTTAAAATGACAGCCAGCGCAGAAGAACATGTAGTCAACTCCCCTGCACTCACTTGTTCTTGAGTCTTTAATCCCTTCACAACTTTTTTTTCTTCCCCTTCTTTCAAGGCTCAAAACATTTTTATTCTTCGGTCAATATAGCCGTAAAAGAGCTTGTTTTTGCAGGACAAGCTGTACTATTGAATGAAGTCATAAATTTTACCATATAGTGTACTGGTAAAAGGAAAACAAATTCCAAGTGCGGTGAAATTTCAATGTTTTTTTTTTTATTATTTAATATGTTCACTATATGGTAAAAGTTAGGACTGTGGAGTCAGAGCCAATTCTGGTGGAGTCAGAGGTGGATTCAGTAGAAAATGGACCGACTCCTAAAATATATAATAAATTGAGTACAAGTCAGTCAATGCAGAATGTGCTAAATATTATGAATTATTTTTATGTTCTATCCAATATCTATTATTGTATCATAATAATGGTTAAAACCTGATATTACCGTATATACTCGTGTATAAGCCGACCCATGTGTAAGCCGACCCCCCTACTTTTGCCCCAAAAATCTGGAAAAACCTATTGACTTGTGTATAAGCCGAGGGTGGACCCCAGCACAGGTATACAGCCCCCAGCAGTGTGGTATACATGCCCCCCCCAGTGGTATACAGCAGCCCCAGTGGTAGTATACAGCAGCCCCAGTGGTAGTATACAGCAGCCCCAGTGGTAGTATACAGCAGCCCCAGTGGTAGTATACAGCAGCCCCAGTTGTAGTATATAGCAGCCCCAGCAGCCCCAGTGGTAGTATACAGCAGCCCCAGTGGTAGTATACAGCAGCCCCAGTGGTATACAGCAGGCCCTCAGGGGTACATATAGCAGCCCCCTGGGGTACCCAGCAGCCCCCAGGGGGTCCCCAGCAGCCCCCAAATGCTGGCACTCGCCCCCCCTTGCAAGGCCCCCCCCCGCTTCTCTTACCATCCCGGTCTTCTGATCAGCGCTGCTCCTCAGCGCTCCGTCCTCGCTGCTCCCGTCCTGCTACATCCGGGATCCCCGGCCGTCGCGCGATGACGTCATATGCCTGCGACAGCCGGAGATCCCGGATGTAGCAGGACGGACGGACGGAGCACCGAGGAGCGGCGCTGATCAGAAGACCGGGATAGTAATATAACTAGCAGGGGGGGCCCTTACAAGGGGGGGCGAGTGCCAGCATTTGGGGGCTATATGCACTGCTTCCCCTGCCGCTGATTGACATATGGAAGCAGTGCATATTTAATGAGCGGCCCCACGTGACGGGGCCGCTCATACAGCAGCCTCCCCCCGCCTCCTGCAGCCTCCACAGCCCCGGACAAAGCCCCCACCTCACCATGTACCGTATATGACCCGTGTATAAGCCGAGGGGGAGACTTTTCAGCCCAAATTTTGGGCTGAAAAACTCAGCTTATACACGAGTATATACGGTACTATTGAACTACAATAAATTTATCACTTAAACATGAGCTATGTATGAGGGAGTCAAGTCAGGGAAATTCAGGAGTCGGAGTCGGTGGTTTGACCTACCGACTCCAAAGACCTGTGAGGCAGTATGATCACCCAGGTCAGTACGAGTTTATAAAAACCAAACATGCAGTTTTGGTTTGTTTTTTAAATTGGTAAAAAAAAAAAAAAAAACACATTCTGAAATTTGTAATGCACAAAAAATGGTGCTCTTTCAGCAATTTCCAAGACCCACAAGTTTCTCAATTTTCAACAATTGTTTGATGGATTATTTTTTTTGCGCCATGAGCTGACTTTACTGGGACCATTTTTGGGTAGTTTCAATGTATTGATCACTTCTAATTGCCTTTTTTTTTTTCAATTTCACAGTGGGGGGGGGGGGAAACCAAGAAAAAAAAAAAACAAGAAACGATTTTGGGTTTTTCATTTTTTTTCTTGTTACGACATTTACTGATTGGATTGAATCTTATTTTATACTTTGACATATCAGACATTCTTAAACGCAGCGATACTAAAAATGTGTTTAAATTCTTTTACCTTTGAGAAAAAGGGAGATTTTAACTTTTTATTTTTTTCATATTTTTAAAAACTTGGAGCACATTTTATTGTTTTTACTAGTCCTCTTAGGGGACTTGAAGCTGTGATCATCCAATCACTTGTTCCATACTGAGCAGAGCATCATCAGTGCTCTGTTCAGCAAGAATGCCGAGCGTAGCCAGCCTTCACAGGAAGTTCGTTGTTACAGACAAAGGTTCATCAGCTGTCCTCAAAATGTCATGACAACCTTCTGGCGCCCCAAAATTACATCACGGGGCCGCTGAAGGGATCATGGAATGACCCCGCTCTAGTCCAACCACCACTGTCAGAGGCACATGTCGACTGATCCAATCAGCAGACATGTACAGATAAAGATGCAAGCTTCGCTTGTGAGTCCGCATCAAAGGCGCGAACACGACCCAGGATGCATCAGTATGTCCCAAGTTGTGAAGGGGTTATGGCACAAGTACTAATGGATGCCTGACCACCAGCATTTCTGCATTCAAGGCAATGCCAGCAACATGAGCAGGTCATATTAATAATATTGGTCTTTGTATACAGGGTTTTAGATTTAGCAGTGGTATACAATAATTATAGGTGTATATATCATATTTAAGTAGTGTTGAGGGGTAAGGGCTATGGGGAGACATGTACTTTGGGACTTAAGCCATTGATCTTTTAGGACCCTAGCAATGCCCCTGGCACTGTGTCAAACAAAGAAAGGGACGAGTCACATATCCTTGCAAATCAGCAAAATAAAAGGTATCAGCATATTAGGCCCCAAAAATTACATTCATGACTTGATATGAAAAGCCCATTTAGTACCCAAAATAGTAAAAGTGTTCAGAGGGAAACGGTCAAGATTAAAATCCAGATTTAGGCTGCTTTCACACTGCAGTTTTATCCCTGATCAGGTTTGATCATCTTTCGTGTGCCAAAACCAGGAGTGAAGCTTGCAAAGAAAAACTACAATTGAAAGATTGACACCTGATCTGGGTTTTGGAGACACTTCAGGATTCATCAGATTTTGTGTGCCAAAACCGGATCAGGAAAAAACTGCAGTGTGAAAGCAGCCTTACATGTGTACTGTATCTACTAGAAACATAGGCTATGTATTTGACAGTTAATCACTTACTTATTGCTATATGAACAGATAAAACAGGTTGAGACACTGTAAGGGCCCAGATATGGAGGCTGTGAAGAGCTTTCACTCCATTTATAGATAGAAGTGTATCCTTGACCATGTTAAAGTCAACCCCCTTAGGAGTACCTGTAAGGAGACAAAAATGCAATACATTTTCTTATGGACAATTTGGGTCCCAGCATAATTACCCTCAGCTTCAATCACAACCAATAAAATGACTCAGCCTTTCATGCTTACCCTCCATTAGTACAAGCAGAACATCTCTAAGGATAGTCAACGTGGTGACCAGGACCAGGATAGAAAACAGAAATGTGCAGATCGGGTCAATAATTTTGTATTCTGGCTGGTAGAAGACAAAGATAGTCAAATAAGTAATTACATTCAGATACTGGCATCCAGTATTTAAAATTCATGGCCACCATAATTCCCTCACTTGCAGCTCGACCTTTGAACACATTATGTGCACGCTAAAAATTATCTATAGCATGCTTTACAACAGCCAACATCATAGACTGCGCAATACAAAGTAGCGCGTTCATGCAGCTTTGTACTCTTCAGCACTGAGCTTCCCTGACGCTAGGGTTGGGAGGGGGTTCACTGCGCATGATTTGAAGTAGTCCGTTCTTACAGTAATGCCTCTCTGAAGTCGGGACACACCCCCCTGCCTTCAGAGAAGCGCGCATGATTGGAGCAGTGGATGACTTCCAATCAGGCACAGTGAGCTTCTATGAAGCCGGGACTTACACCCGATGTCAGAGAAGCTCAATGCTGAGGTACAAAGCCATGCAGCTTTGTACAGAACTGCTAATGATGCTAGCTTTTCCTAAAGCATGTTATCATGCCCACTAATCGGGTAACTAATGCCCCCTTGACTAGTCAAAACCCTATTTTGCATCTCAAACTGTCTTTAGAAATGCTTTTTTCTAAAGATCTGTTTGTGTGCAGATACATAAGAGGGACTGTTAGGCAGGGATTATATGCACAGAACTAATCATTCTGTTAGCATAGAGGATCTGACAGGTTCCTATTAAAGGGGTTGGCCACTTTGTTTCACAGAGTCAAGTCAATTGTGGAGGGCACTTGTTTCGGAAGAGAACAGGTGCATGTCGGCTAAGATGGATACTGTTGCATAAAGTAGATACCGTTGCATAAGGTAGTGTTTACTTAGTATATAGCAGATTGAGGGTACTTGACTAAATAATCACATAGTTGATCTCAGGTTTATCCCATGATCAGGAATGATTTGCCTGTATGTGCCTAAAGGAAGTGATCAGAATACAATTTGAGCAAGTGGTAACTGCGTAGGCATGGGAATGTGCCCATTCTCCTGATGTCCAGGAACTGCTGTGAGAATATAGGTGTAAGGCTCCCAATGTCAGCCTTGACAAATTTAACCCTTAGGTAATTATTTTCTTTATTTTTCTTTATTAATTGAACAACAACATTGGATAAAGAATGAGACAGACCACAGCTTGTCATCATGATTGATAGTTTATTATATATTGATTTTCTGTATAATTTTTCTGCATATTCATTATGTAACATCATGGTATAACAATACGTCGCAAGATTGTATTATTACATGACTATATTGAAAGAATATCGTGATCAAGGCTATTGTAGCAGAAATCTAATATATAAAGCTGAGTGTGAGTGTGTGTGAGTGTGAGTGTGAGTGTGTGTGTGTGTGTGTGTGTGTGTGTGTGTGTATCCGGGATTGGCATCTACACCGTCGCAACTATAGCCACAAAATTTTGCACAGTCACACGTCTGGACCCCGGGAGCGTCAAAACTATGTTGTGAGGCAAATTTTAACCCTGCGCGTTCCAGTTCACCAAACAATTTTGCCCCTATCTACATAATGGGGAAAAAGTGAGTGGAAAAGTGTTGGAGGAAAATCGACAGCTGGCAGCTATAGCCACAAAATTTTGCACAGTCACACATCTGGACCCGGGAGCGTCATAGGCTATGTTGATGAGGCGAAATTTTAACCCCGCACATTCCAATTCACCAAACAATTTTGCCCTATCTACATAATGGGGAAAAAGTGACAGTTACCAGTTGACATTGTGAATGAGAGGGGCTTAATGATAGCGCCAAAGACTAACAGCACATAGCAGCATATAGTCACTAAGGTGGGGCCCCAACATGAGATATTCACCATGCACGGGGACATGTATACACACCACACCACACAAAGAGTAACAGCAAGTGTATAGTCGCTAAGGTGCAGCCCCAACATTGGATACTCACCCGAACAAAACACACACACCACAAAGAGACCACACACAACACACCCCCAAGGGGACACACACACAACAACACACACCACATACAGACACGACAACACAGACACCACCCACACAGGGACACACACACACACACACCCCACACAGACGACCCCCCACAGGACACACTGCATACACACCCTATAGCGACACATGCACTCACCCCACAGGGACACACACACACCACACAGACAGACACAGATGTGCACAAATCACCTCACACAACTCGCCTCATACGTGTGCTATCTTTAATTTCCAAACATAAACATCTAATTAAAAACATCCAATGTACAACACATGTGCCATATAGGGAATTAAGGCAGATGTCAGTCACATGAGCTGTCTATTATGCGTGTGTATGTGTGAGGTAACATATACTGCCCAGCCAGGGGGAGGGTTTACTGTTGGCTGGAGATTTATTAGGTTGCCTATAGCAATCAATCACAGCTCAGCTTCTATTTTCTTACAGGTCATTAATATGACATATTCAAATTCTATTTTGTTATAGCCAACAGCAGTTATTTATTAACCCGGGCGTAGCCGTGTACTACAGCTAGTGTTGAATATAGATTCTCTTTCTTTGTAAACGGAGGCAACAATAAATTTTGTGACGTTATTGGAGACTCCATGCAATTTCTCTAAGATATTACTTTTAGCAATACATTTGTAGTGTGCCAGAATATAATCTCTTTATATAGCCTTGACAAATTGTCATGAAAATTACATGGTCTTTTGAGCCACTTATTTGGCAACTAGACATGGGCCCGATGCTATTGCATCAGGAAGGCAGTTATATAACGATGGGGGGGCGGGTTCTGTGGTGCTGTGGGCAGTGGTGGCTGTCTTCCCTCCCTGTGCAGTTCACCCACCCTGTCAGCTCTCTATCCCCTCCCCTACGTTCTCTCTCCCAATGTATGCTAATATGCATGTTTAGTTAAAGACCTGTTTATTTTTGTTTTGTTTTTTTTAAATAAAGCAATTTACTCGTAAAAATGTGTAGGGCTTTGCTGTATTTTCCCTTGCCAGTGCAGGTAAACTAAGTAACTACTGGCCACCAACCCCCGCTGCCTGGTGTTACCTTCGCTGGCAAAGACTTTATTTATTTTAATAACTAGAAACTAAAAAAAAAAAGAAATTGGTGTGGGCTTTGGCGTGTTACCCAGGTAGCTGTGTTGTAATTCTCAACATGGTAAGGCCCACGCGTTCTGGGCCCCCATACAGTCAGCACCTGCCCCAGAATTGGAGCCTCCATGAGAGATGCCAATTCTGGCAGTTACCCCACTCTTCCAGCTGCCATGTAGCAGTGACAGACTGGGTAATAAAGTGGTTGATGTCAGCTTTTTCTTTATTCCTTCCACAGTTGATGTCAAGCCCTATTTCTAACATCAGCTATCAGTATGACAGCTGTCCATCAGCAATACTTTAAGATTAAAAAAAATAAAAACACACAGAAGTCTTATTACATACAAAATAGACAGACACCTTGTTATCCACTTTTATAGCTCCCGACAAGTTCTCCTCTTACATAATCTGTAATTACTGCAACTTGCGGTGGGGCAATTTGATGGGTCATGACACCGGCATCTTTGTATACCCGACAGTCCAAAGATGGCGTCCATGTGTGCATGTGTATGCACGCGTGCATGTGTATGAATGTGTGTCTGTATGGGTATGCATGAATGTGCGCGTGTGTACACTTGCATGTATGTATGTGCATGTGTATCTGTGTGTGCATGTGCACGAGTCTGTGTGTTTGCACACTCACGTTTTTATAGGTGTGTGCGCACGTATGTTTAGGTGTGCGTTTATGTACATGTGTGTCTGTCTACATGTGCGCAGTTGTGTCTGTATGCTTAGGTGGGTGTGAATGTATGTGCATGTATGTGTGTATGTGCATATGCAAGTGTATGTGCATGTATGTTTATGTGTGTATATATGTGCATGTGTATATGTCTGTCTATGTGTGTATGTACATGTGTGTGTGCATGTTATGTGCATGCATGCATACATGCCTATATGTGTGTGTGTGTATGTGCATGTATGTGTGCGCATGTATGTGTATATTTGTGCATGTTTGTGTCGGTGTGTGCATGTGTGTGCATGTGGCAGGCGTGCGGGCCAGCGACAGGGTTTGAAGAGAGTGTCCCACCATGTTGGGACACCCATCACTTAGGTGTCCCAATATGGCTTCCAGCTGCGCTGTGCCTTCTGGGATACGGCCTCATCCAGAAGCCACTAGGTATATATTAGATGTCTGGAAATCTTGAATGCGAGGATGAGCTGTTTCTTGAGTGGTGAATGTTTGGTTGTAGGTTGGATCAAGAGAGCTAAGGTGCTATAAGTTGGTGTGAAAGGCATACTGGAATTGGTCTAAGGGGCCTTTCACACTTGCGTTTTTTTCCTGATTTGGAAGATCAGAAAAAAACCTGATTCTTACAGGATTTATTTTTTTGCCCATTCTCTTTAATGATTTCAGGAGAAAACATGAAGCAACAAGATTCAACCTGACAAAATTAAAATGAATGGGCAAAATACTGTATTGGCCACTTTACATGTCCCAACATCGGTCCGATGTCGGATACAATGACGCGGGAGCGTGCATTTTTTGGGCAGAATTCCAAGATCGCATAGGAGATGTTACACAGCGCGATATCGGCAGGCAACGCAACTGCGATGTGAACGCCCCCTTGTACGGGCGACCCAGGAACGACCATTTAACATGGGAGAGAATAGGGGAAGTTGTACTCCAAATCGTTGTTGGGCTGTCACACAGCACGATCCGGCCACATCGTCCATCTAATATCAGGCAGTTGGAGAGCCTGCTCATTTCTCCCCATATATCGTTTTGGCATCGTTCTTGCATCGAATTGGACATTTACACCATACAACGCACGAACGATATCGGGGCCAACGCACGAACCACGTGACTTTTTATCGGAGTTGGACGCCCATATCGGGACGTGTAAAGAGGCCATTAGAATCTGTTTTTTCCTGATCTTCCAAATCAGGAAAAAAACGCAAGTGTGAAAGGCCCTTTAGTTGGTGCTCTTTAAGATCCAAATTTGTAATTTCATTGGTCATTAAATGCCCCTGACAAAATTTTAAATCCTTGAATCTAGTGTCTAGTGGAATCCTTTGCAGTCCTGGCAACTTGAATAGTTTAGGCGGCCATTTCAGTCTATTGGTTTGGTATAGAGGACAGTACTTGATAACCTACTGATTAAACATGAAAAAGGAGTACTAAGAAAATAAAATTTCCATGGATGAAAACTAAGGCTAAACTGAAAATGGAGTCTGACTCTGTTGATGGAGGAAACAAAAGAATGTAGAAAATCAACAGAGCCATCCCATGAACATATGTTCTCTATACATCTGTACCAGCAGCAGATTGCATAGTAGAACTTTGTGACACTAGACCAGGGGTCTCAAACTCGGCTGGGTTGGTGGGCCGCACATAGAAAAACATTTACAGCGGGCGGCCGCATCCCTTGTAGGATGAAGTGATATTTTTAGTAATACCAGAATTTTTCGCTCAATGTAGTAAAGTACAAATTCTGATCCCTTTCTTTGTAGTAATGTCCCTCCTGTAGTAATGTCCTTTTCTACTGGATCCCCATTTGATCCACTTTCTAGTATTTGTCCCATCCTGATCCCTTTTTCTGTGTATCCCTATCCATGATCCACTGTTTCTAGTGATGTACCACCACTGAATTCCTTTTCTAGTGATTTCCTCATCGATCATGGTCCCTTTTGTATGTGATTGCTCCCCATCCTGATCCCCTTTTCTAGTGTGTCCCCCATCGATCATGGTCCCCTTTTGAGATGTGTGCCCTTATACTGATCTCCTTTTGTAGTGATGTCCCCATCCTGATCCTTTTGTAGTGATGTCCCCCATCTGATCCCTTTTCTAGTGATGTCCCCTCGTGATCTCTTTGCTTAGTGAAACCCCCACCCATTTCCCTTTATAGTGATGTCCCACATCTGATCCCCTTTAGTGAGTGATGTCCCCCCATCTGCTTGGCCGTTCTATACTATAGTGGTGTCCCATCCATGATACTCTTTTATAGTGATGTCCCCCATAGCCTGATCTACTTTTTAAGTGACGTTCCCATCCTGATCTACTTTTATAGTGATGCCACCTGTCCTGTTTACCTTCTTTTTTACACACTCAATACACACACCTACTCATCCAACCAAACCTACCACAAAACCCCCCCATAACACACTAACACTCTCACAACAAATCTTACTCTACAATCTCATACACTACATCTTACATCAACCATTTATAAACACTGCATAATCGACACAATTATTTATACACAATCTCACTCACAAACTCACAACACTCAACACAACAATTTAACACGAAAGTGCTCAACCATTTATCTACTTTAATGTTTCTCGCTCCAGTCAGGGGCCGCCGCAGGTCCCGCTGTATGACTATTTCGCCCCGTGTGCTATGACTTCCAAGCCGCATCTAGACAAGCTCTGTTGTCATCAAGATCATGCAATTGCCAGCCAGAGGCCTGCAGAGTAAAGTCATATTCTGCCGGTTAGCTGCGGGCCTTCATTGGCTGGCAGCTTGCATTTATCTTGCTGAGTGCAGAGCCTTGGTGCTGCGGACAGAAGTCATCACAAGCGGGACTACACAGCCCCCGTCACTGGGCGATGCATCATATGTTGTCAAGGTGCCGCGGTGCCGCATAGTGAAGCCGGGGCCGTCATGCGCCCAGGGGTGCGGTTGAACCCCATGCACTAGACTAAAGTTGATGGTCACAAACTTTAGTAAAAAGGTGACTACAATGCGACATTTACTGAAAACAGTGACATCCCAGGTCTTAAAAACTGACAACTTAGAACAAACCAGAAATGCCTTTCATGCAAGACTCAAAACTAAATAGACCAAAATTGGCACTTTTGAATATTCATCCTCATATTCGAAATTTACCAGACATTGCTGAGTGGTGTCTCATATAAAAAAAGAAAAAAAAGATTAAACGACTTGGCCACACGTCAGCCATGATTTAATTGAGCTTACAGTTAAGGCCATGCAACAGTTCCTGAACAGCAGGAGACTATGTCATATCCATCCTATAAATTTTATGATCTTCAATTTTTTAAAAGGAAAACTCGGATCAAAATCCCTATGTAACCCATTTTAATTTTCTAATTCCTTTCTCTAAAGCCCCCGTATCACATAACTAAGTCATTACGAGATCGTTGTAAGTTTCTGACGTAACAGCGATTTCAGCTAACGTCTCCTACATGTGAACTTAGCAGCGATCAGCCCTTGGCTGTAGATCGCTGATCGTTCGAAAGTGCTTGGGTAATTTTTTGGTCATTGCGCTGCCGCTGGAAAGTTGATCACTGTGTTTGCAAGGACAACGACAACGATCTCAATTTACGCCCGAAGTGACAATTCCCAACGACACATACTGATATATCGCTTGGAACGGCTGGTGAGATCATGATTCTTTGACATCTCACGAGTAACCCAAAGTGACGTAACCACGATCCTACCAGGTCGCATGGTTGTTGGGATAGACTGTGTGCGTCGTTGTGTGCGACGGGAACTTACGCTCTCTCTATTGATTTTTTTTTTTTTTATTTATATTCCCCACCTATCTTCTGTTCACTTCAAATAAAGAGATTCACTCTGTCAATCTCAGTGAATGATCCACTTTGTTCTCTGCTATCCACTCCCCATACCATGAATATACAAGCAACATCAGAGCACATGACATCAGTGGGATGGGGAGGGGTTTGGGGGGAGGTGGGCTGTATTCTCCTCTCTTGCGCTCTGAGTCTGCAGCCAGGAAAGAGGTCAAATACAACACAGAAAATGTCACAGCAGTATGCTTGCTTAGAGAAAAAAATGGAGTCTAGATAACATGAGTCAGACCTGCAGTTCCTCTCTCCGTGTCCTCAACAGAATAGATCTCCTAAACGTGAAACCACAGTGCCAAGAGAGCAGAGGGAGGAGAGAGCTGCTGAGAGGGAGTGCATAATTACATGACAGTTTATACGGCAGCCGAATTAATCCTGTGTGCTTGTAATGGAGAGAACTAATGCAGGAGCTCCCTGCAGGGTCTGACAATTCTGACAACATTGAAACTACAAAGGGTAGAATAAAGATTTTCCATTTTTTTTAAAAGGTCTGCCCAGGCACTATTCAAGGGTAATATTAGTATCATACTGAAAAATGACCTGACAGTATCCCTTTAACTCTAATCACTTCCTTCATCCACATACAGGCAAAATCCTCCTGATCAAGGGATACTGTACCTGTGAGACCAACTATGTGATTTATGTAGAAAAGCTTCAAATGTGTAAAATTATGTAATCAAGCACCCTTGCAATTTGGTATGTATATTGGGAAATCCACACAACATGTCTGCAATAGGATCCCAAGCACGAATCTAGCATACTCTGCAGGGTAATCACTACAAAAGGAGGACAATTTTATATTACAGGAGGATTTATGTAAACTAGAAGCTTGGGCTGATAAATGGCTAATGAGCTTTAATCGGGATAAATGTAAAGTCATGCACTTGGGCAGGGGAAATAAAAGGTATAATTATGTGTTTAATTGTAAAACACTGGGCAAAACTGTCACTGAAAAAGACCTGGGTGTATGGGTAGATGCTAAACTCACATTTAGTGGCCAGTGTCAGGCAGCTGCTGCAAATGCAAATAAAATAATAAGATGCATTAAAAGAGGCATAGATGTTCATGAGGAGAACATAATTTTACCTCTATTCAGGTCACTAGTGCGACCAGACTTAGAATACTGTGTACAATTCTGGTCTCCGATGTATAGGAAAGACATAGCTGAACTACAGCGGGTGCAGAGAAGAGCGACCAAGGTTATTAGAGGACTGAGGGGTCTGCAATACCAAGACAGGTTATTAAACTTGGGGTTATTTAGTTTGGAAAAACGAAGGCTTAGGGGTGATCTTATAATAATGTATAAATATATGAGGGGACAATACAGAGACCTTTTTAATGATCTTTTTATGCTTAGGCCTGAGACGGGGACAAGGGGGCATCCTTTACGTCCGGAGGAAAGAAGGCTTAATCATAATCACCAACGCAGATTGTTTACTGTAAGAGCAGTGAGACTATAGAACTCTCTGCCACATGATGTTGTAATGAGTGACTCACTACTAAAATTTAAGAAGGGCCTGGATGCCTTTCTTGAAAAGTATAATATTACCAGTTATATATACTAGATTCTTGGATAGGACGTTGATCCAGGGAATTAGTCTGATTGCCGTATCTGGAGTCAGGAAGGAATTTTTTTTGCCTTCCTCTGGATCAACATTCTAGGCTATGGGTTGAACTAGATGGAATTATTAAGGTCTTCCTTCAACCTTAAATACTATGTTACTATGTTACTATACGATGTGGCAAGACTTGGCTCCACCTTCCCCATCACTTTAAACAAACAAAACACACCATGGGTAAACTTAGATTTCAGTGGATAGAGGAGGTCTTAAGACCAAGAAGAGAAGGAGATGACATGAGACTATTAAAACGAGAGTCTTTTTGGGTCTATACATTAAAACTCGAGGGGCTCCAGGACTGTAAAGTATGATTTAAAGGTTTAAAATGGTCCTTTTTTCTACCTTCACATCTTTAAACACATCCACATGTCTTATTTTCTTTGTAACACATTTAGGCACCTTTCACATAAGTGGTTTTTTTTTTAAATTGAAGCAGATCCGGCAGATATACCGCATCTGCCGCACTTGTGACACTTGCGGCAAGCCCCATGCATGGTCCATGAGGCTTGGTCGGGTGCGGCAAGTGAGGTTCTGCCGGATTTAGCAGATCTGGCACTTGTGGCGGCATAAAACTGCCGGATTAGCCGCGCCTGGCAGAATTGCAATTGCCGCACCCGACCAAGCCCCATGGACCATGTATGGGGCTTGCCGCAAATATGCTGCAAGTGCAGCCGTTAGATGGCAGATCTGGGAAATCTGCCGAATCCGGACAGAACCGTTGATGTGAAAGGAGCCTTACAAGCCTATTACCTAACAAAGCAACATCTTGACAAAGACCAGAGAAGGGGGTTGAAATGTTTGAAAAGTAATATTGCAAGAATCATTGTATTTTCTTAATCAGTTTATTTTTATAAAATTTTACAGGAAGTAAAGCGGGAGGGGACATAAATATGGGGAAATATATAAAAAACAAACAACAAAAAGAAACCATTATCGTGAAGTTACAGTTTACATCTTAAGGTACCTTTACACGCCGCTACCGAAGGTTAGAAACCACCGGGAGTCGCACGTGCACGTGCGTGTTTCAACGGTTCCTAACGGTACCTGATACCGCAATTACACGCCGCTACAAGGTGCTCCACAGTATTTTTTTTCGATCCCTGGAATTACCAACGGGTGCCGCAGGTTACCTTCTGTGGAGCACCTTCCCTCATTTACACGCCGCTACCACAAGGGAATATGGGAGGACCTGGGGCAGCAGGGACAACACATAGGTTTGCCAGAGTTGTGGATTAAACGATTAAGGAGTTTTTTTTCTGAAACGCGTGTAGTGTTTTTCCCCTTAGGGGGCACCTGTATCTCTATTTTTATTGAATAAAGGACATAAACCGCATCGGTGGCACCGGAATTATTCTTTTTATATTTAGTTTAGTGCAACTCCAAAATATGTGTGAAAGGAACCAGTTTTCCCCGCAGCCCCTCCAGCACTCCGGTGACACAGATGGAGATATTCGGTGGAGTCTTTCTGGCGTCCAATACCACCTGGAAAGGATTTTGTAGTGGGATTCCTGAAGGGACGCGCATCATTGTATTTTCTAACAGATCTCTTTGAGATATCCTGATATAAAGCATCAATTATTGAATTAAAACTGCACCAAACACTATACTTTCTAATATCATTGGAATACCTTCATATGACATGCATAATACATTATTTCATAATTGTATCATCTGGAGTGTACAAATATGCACATGATTTTGTGACACTTCCTAATATAATTTTGAAAATATAAATAATTGACACCACGTTAAGATTTCTGTTATCACTGAATTACCTTGAAATAGATGACATAGGCAGCAACTAGAACACCTAAGCTTTGAAGCAGGTCTCCCACTACATGAATAAAGGCAGCACGAACACTTGGGTTATGCAACTCATCATTGTTGTGTGAATGTGAATGAGAGTGAGAAGTTTCACCCCCGTGACTGTGTCCATGTCCAGTCTGATGAAGTGTCACACCCATTCTATAGAAAAAGAATCAAGATAATGAATTTACACAAACCGTATACACTATACTGCATAAAATATACACACATACCTATGAATGATTATTCACCTAGGAAATTACAGGGACACACCTAAAAGGTATAGCCATAGCCTTATGGTCTACTCTAAAACCTGAGAGCAAGACTCAAACGAGTCTTCCATTACACTAGGAGAAAAGATTCCCTGCCTACTAAGAAATGTCTGAAGGACGCTTCACACGCTAGGATATAGGTGAACGAGATCGTTGGGTATGTCACGTGACCGCGATCCTTCCGACATCGTTAGTGCGGTGTCACACGCAAGGATCTCGTTAACTATCTTAAATTTGGCAACGCGCCAGCTACTTGGAGAAGAACGATTGAACGATGCTATAAAGCGGCAAAAACAGGAGAAATAGGAACAACATCATTCAAAAGGTGTCACACTGAACGATGTTGCTTCTTCCATGACATTAATTGGACGACGAATGATAGATTTGAGGTCCAGATGTCAAATTTTGGACGAACGTTCCAACGATTTTTCCTTCCTACACTGTTCGTTTACACGCAACGACGCACTAACAATATCGTTTGAACGATCACAAATCCGTAACATTTCAACGATATCGTTAACAAGATCCTAGCGTGTGAAGCGGCCTTAACACTGATAAACAGCAACCTGTTTTCATGTATGAGATAGATCCACGATGTCGAATGAGGCCTTAGGCAAATTTATTTTTGGATGTGGCTTTCATAAATAGGAGCTTACTATCACAATGCTTTCCCATAAACTAGAAACACGAATAAGATTACATTGATGAATTGTGGCTCAAGGTGGACAAACCTGAGCAGAAAACAAAGATTTTTATTTTTCTCACTACACTAGCAGACTAATAAACATAATGGTACAGACAATTCTAAGTTAGAGCAAAAAGAATCCATTACACACATAATATTCACGGCAACTGCACAGCCAGATGTGATTAACATCGCTTCCCCTTCAATTTCATAGTTTCCTGAAATTATCCGTTCTACAGCCAAATACACCAAGACACCAGTCACTACCCAAATGGACAGGACCGATAGGAGGGCTCCCAGGATTTCTGTAGATGAGAGAAAACATTGCAGGCTCAAGACTACATGTAAAAAATAAAATTCAGATAGCAGGTTGGCATCATCAGTGAAAGCACAGGCAGTTTTGTGCATGTTTTATCTCGCTTTTTTCTGTACAGACTTGTAACAAGACGAAGGGTTGCCCAATTCCAGCATGAGATTTCTGAAGTTTCATGCACATGTTGCTTACTTTTGACTTACAGTTTTGCAACAGCATGTCAATTATTTCAGCATTTTTGCTAAAAATTTCACTCCTCAGTGGGGAAAATTCTGCACTGAAAACACATGTAAAAAAAAAACCAATCCCATTATATGCAGCGTTTTTACTGTAAAAGATGCGGAAATGGGGCAGAACTGTCGGCTACTAATACTTAACACGTGAACATACCCCAAGGCATAATCCATGTTGAGCTGTCTGAAATGAGAAGACATTTTGCAGGAAACTTTTAAAGTAGCACCAGATTTGGCAAACAACTATGAGGAGCAAGTCTCCAGATGTTGACTTTTGGGTAAACTCTGGATCTTGGTATTCTGCCAAAATGTGATTTCTATGGAAAAGCTTTGGCTGTCATTACACTGTAAGGGGAGCTCCGAGTGTCACTACAGTGACAGGAGCTGAATGTGGCTCACAACCCTCTCTTGCAACTCAATGTGGATTTCAAGGTAAGAAAAGTTGGGGACCTCTGCTCTACAACATCTACAATTGTGGTAGCAGCCCAAAACACCAAGAGATAAAATCTGTGTTTTTGTACATTGATCCTAGTATATACACACAAACACAATATGAATACAGCAGTTTACCTTGTATAATGGATACCATGTACAGCGGCAATATTGAAATGGTGGGGGGTCTACCTTCTGACACTTGCACTGATTAGGTGTTGTAAATAGGAGTGAGCAAACCAGACTATGTTCCATACAAACCCAGAATATTAAGACTTCACGAAAATGGAGCCAGCATTGCTGTGCTCAGGTATGGCTTGGTTCTCGACCAGTTCAAGCCGCTTGCAGTTTTTTGAAGGGCTCCCCTACGGGTATAATCAGTGTTACTGGAAAATGAGAAAACCAGCTCTCCATTCCTGGAAGTAAGCATTTTGCTTACAGCTGGCTGTATGTGGGCAAACAACTGCCCAATCAGTGACTTTCAATGAGGTTCGGGTCACGTTTGGGTCCAGAACAGAGATTTATAAAAAGTCCACCTAAATCCCCAAACCCAAACTTCCACAGGTCCGCTTATCAAAGCTGAACAGAACAAGTCTGCTTTGCTGATCAGTTCCACTCAACGTTTACACCCAGTTGCCGCTGGAGCCAATGCAGCCAGTTGGCGGACACCCATTGATCTGTTACTGATGACCTATCTAAGTACAAATCTTCATTATTATAAGCTTAGGCAACTCTTTTAAGCCTTTGTGTCATTAGTATGTCATTGATCTATTATATAACTTACATTCATGGAGTGGCTTTTCTTTTAAGTAATGTTAGTCCTAACTTTTTAATATTAAAAAATACAAACAAAAAAAAAAAAACCCATTGAGCTTGAATTCTGAAATTCTACCATCTATTCTTACAATACCCCATTTTCCATCAATTACAGTAAAGTGGCTACTCACCTGCCCGATGCCAGCCAAAATTCATAGTTTTTGTGGCTGGACGAGAAGACATCCAGAGGGCAAATAAACTGATCATCATGCTTGCAAAATCTGTTAGTAGGTGGGCAGCATCAGTCATGATGGCCAAACTGTGTGCAATGTACCCACCTGTCAAAGAAAGAGGGGTATATTATATATATATAAAAAAAAAAAAGTAAAAAGAATGTAATTTTATCACTCGCTCAATAAACAGGATAAATCCCAGTTTGTAGACAATACAGACATCTGTAGGGTGCTTCCACATACGCAGCAAATATGCAGTATTTTTACTCGAGTGCTCTTGCTGTTTTTGTAGCCAAAATCAGGGTGATTTCAGTGTGCATGTTATTAGACTTTTCCTCTGATTGTTCCACTACTGGCTTTGGCTACACAAACTGCAACAGCACTCGCGTAAAAATATGCAGTGTGTGAACGCACCCTTAAAGGTAATCTGCCAGCGGAAATTTCACACCTCAAACTACGGTACTTATACATTGGCAATCAAAATTAGAGAGCAACACACAATTTCCTTAATGCTAAGGTCATGTGAAAATATTAGTATATTAGCAGTAATTTAACCTTATTTCATAAACTGAATATATTCCAAAGCACAGAATAAAAATGTAACTGAGAAATGAAAAAGAATACTGATCAAAATTAGAGAACGCTTTCAGATACCTGCAAATTATTGGTGTTAATCTGGCACCTGGTGCTAATTTCCTTATCTAACAAATCCTATTTATCAGCAGCCTAGCTTTCCAGCTTCCACTCACTTTGCAACAATAGTATGCTGTTCCAAAGTGACAAAATCTCCAGCAGCAGTTTGTTTAGATGAAGGTCAAAGGGGTCACCGTATCAGCCATAGCAACAGAAGTTGGTTGTTTAAAGTCTGATTTCTAGAATATTGCACCATTATAACATGAAAAACTCTATTTCCAAATAGGCTGGTTACCCTTGAAAGACAAATGCAAAAGAGGACAGGATAATGCAGAGAATCTCCATGAGTAATCATTTCAACACTATAGCTGGAATAGCTCACCAGTTCAGCACTGAACAGGGTAAGGATCCATCTCATCATACAAAGTCACGATGTTAAGAGCATTTGGACTGAAAGCCACACCAACCGCTCATTAGCAGAAAGAATCAAAAGGCTTGACTCAACTTTAGCGAGGAGCATGTTTGTGGAAAGAGGAGAAGTGGTACACAGCTCATTTTAGTGATTAAAGCTAGTTTAAATTTATTAGTGTCTGATGGTAAACATTATGTTCGACAAACTGGGGGATAGATTGAACCCAAAGTATGTAAAAAAAGTCAGTGAAAGATGGTGGAAGAAGTGTTATGGTTTTGGGAATGTTTTCTGGTGCAGGGATTGGGACATGGCAGAGTGAATGCATGTGTCTATCACAACCTACTTCAACATGTGGTTCCTTCTTATTTGTGTTCAGCACTCAATCATTCAGCAATTTTCATGTAGGACAATGGCCCGTCACACAACAAGATGGGTAAAGCAGTTCCTTGAAACAGAAAACATTGAAACAATGATCCTGATCTAAACCCAATAGAAAACCTCTGAAAAATCTTGGTGACAAAGCTATGACAAGAAACCCACAACAGTCACAGAACTGTGAAAGAGACAAAAAAATAATCGACCAAAAATCACACCAGAGCAGTGTGATGGACTAGCGAGGTCCTGTGGCTGCATATGTGCTGAAATCATTCAAAGCAAAGACCTGTACACTTCCTACTGATTGGTGACTGTTCTAAAGGTACCATCACACGCAGCAATATTGATTGCAATTTCACTGGCAATTTGCTGGTTGCAGTGAAATCATGGACATATTGTTCTATTTTGTTGCTGTGTACAAATGGAACAATGTGTCCATGATTTCACTGCAACCAGCAAATTGCCAGTGAAATTGCATGCAATGTTGCCGCGTGTGACGGTACCTTAACAGTCACAAGATTTGGTTTTAATCTTTCTCTGCGCTATTGGCATTGATCTCTAATTATGATCATCTTGTTTTGTGCAAAATAAAGGTTTTAAGTTGATAAACTTTGGTTAATTTGGAAAACACTGTTCTTGTGGCATGGGGTACCCCTTACACAAAAACCTTCAAATGCTGGTCAATTTAGATTACATTTTTTTTTTTTCCCGACAAAATCAACTGCTCATTCATTGTTCTCTAATTTTGATTGTCCATGTACAAGCGCATCTCAATGAATTAAAATACCAAAAAGATAATTTATTTCAGTAATTCAATACATGAAGTGTAACACATATATTACAGAGTCATAAACAGAGTAATCTATTTTAATTGTTTATTTCTGTAAACGTTGATTATGACTTTTGAGTTTTTATTGGCTATAAGCCATCTCAAAAAATTGTAATAGTTAGCCTTTGCAGGTGTTTTGTGCTAATTAAGTGTTTAAAAATGGTCCGTCATACGCCGCCATATCTCCGGCGAGATAGGTGGCAATTCCCGACTTCAGCGATGTGGAAGCCATATTGCATGTGCGTAGTGGCATGTGACTGGGCGATTCTACGGCGAGAAATCGCTGTGGAGCGTCGCATGATTGCCCTGCACTGCAGTGAAATCAGGCGATATCCACCATGCGATCTCAACGCTTCGTGGAGTGTGACAGGGCGATAGCAATGTAGAAAGCGAGCTCAGACATTCTGGAATCAATCCCGTAGGCGTGCCAGAGGGTGCTGTTTCCGCGCCCTGTCTTCAGCGATTGGTAGCTTGGTAGTAATGCAGTTGTGTAGGCCAATCGGAGTGGTAGGGGTGTGGTGTAACACTCTGGCAGGCCTATCCCCTTGCCGCGGCCAAACTCTACACTCACATCGCTGATGTGGTTGTGGCGTCTGATGTGGCGATGCGAGAAGGGCAGATTGCTTCCAGTCTTGGTCAGGCGATTTCCGGAACGCAGGATCGCCGATGATCGCGCATGAAATTGCTTTGTGTGACAACGCCACAGCGATCTGAAAAAAGTGCCTGGAACGTGCGCGCTCACGTCAAATCGCCAGCGATATGGAAGCCATATGGTGGCGTGTGACGGTACCTTTAGTCTGGTTCAGTAGGCTAAACAATCATGGGGGAAGACTGCTGATTTGACAGATATCCAGAAGGCAGTCATTGACACACTCCACAAGGAGGGTAACCCACAAAATATCATTCCTAAAGAAGCTACCTGTTCACAGTACTATATCCAAGCATATTAATAGAAAGTTGAATGGAAGGGAAAAGTGTGGTAGAAAAAGGTGCACAAGCAACTGGGATAACCGCAGCATTGAAAGGATTGTTAAGAAAAGGCAATTCAAAAACGTGGGGAGAGATTCACAAGCAGTGGACTGCTGCTGGGAGTCAGTGCTTCAAGGGCCACCACACAAACCACACAGACGTATCCAGGACATGGGCTACAACTGTCGCATTCCTTGTGTAAAGCCACTCATGACCAATAAACAAGGCAAGAAGTGTCTTACCTGGGCCAAGGAGAAAAAGAACTGGACTGTTGGTCAGTGGTCCACGGTGTTATTTCAATGAAATCAAGGTCCTAGAGTCTGGAGGAAGAGTGGAGTGGCCACAGTGGCGTAACTTCAGGCCCAGGGGCCCTGATGCGAAGGTTCCAACGGGGCCCCACAATTATTGCAAATATTTAATAGTATTCGTCTTTTTCTATAGGCCAAAGGGACTTTTGGGCCCCCCCCCCTAGGCTGCAGGGCCCGGGTGCAATTGCAACCCCTGCACCTGTGGTAGTTATGCCCCTTGGAGGCCACAATCCAAGCTGCTTGACGTCTAGTGTGAAGTTTCCACAATCAATCAGTGATGTTTTGGGGAGTTGAGTCATCTACTCGTGTAGGTCCCCTTTTTATCAACACCAAAGTCAGCACTGCAGTGTACTAGAAAATTTTAGAGCACTTCATGCTTCCCTCTGCCAACAAGGCTTTTGGAGATGGAAATTTCATTTTCCAGCAGGATGTGGCACCTGTCCACACTGCCAAGAGTACCAATACCTGGTTTAATAACGACAGCATCACTTTGCTTGATTGGCCAGCAAACTCGCCTGACCTAAACCCCATACATGGGGTACTGTCATGAGGAAGATAATGATATGGTTAATATTTTATAATAATATTAACAACAAGTTGCTGCTCCTGTCCTAATTTATATAGACCAAGCGCCAGCATTTAAAAGTAGTAGACACCAGACACACAGTCAGATGTACACCCTTCCTTGGTCAGACCCAAGCTCCAAGTGCCCCTTTATTATAATCATACATGGGTTTTAACAAAGCTCTTTAAGGGGCTCGGTTACACAAAGAATGGGGACAAATGGAATGTATGCATTGGTTAATGAACTGGGATATGGGCTAGTCCATGGGGGGATTCATGAGGTCATCAAGGTAGATTAGTCCATCAGATCTCCAGGTTAGATTGATCCACATCAGATGAGGTGTCATTCTGTGATTGATCACTCTTTGTCTTGCTGCAGCTTTGTCTTAGTACATGTGATGTAGAAGAGGAAATGGTAGCCATCTTTGTCTGATACAAACTTATGTAAGGTGGAAATAATACACTTTATGAGTAATTTCTCTCAAGCCCTTATGTCTTTAGGTTAATTAAGTATTTGATCCTAAAATCTCCCCTAAACAATAAGAGACAACATGCCCAACAATGCAGATGAGCTAAAGGCTTCTATGAAAGCAACCTGGGCTTCCATAATATCTAAGCAATGCCACAGGCAGAATGCCTCCATGCTGCGCCACATTGATGCAGTAATTCATGCAAAGGAGCAACGACCAAGTATTGATTGCATTTACTTTACATACTTTATTTGCCCAATATTTAGGAGTTAAAAATAATTTTTTCAGTTGGTCTTATATAACATTTTATTTTATGAGATAATGACTTTTGGGTTTTCATTAGTTGTAAGCCATAATCATCAACAGAAATAAACAGTTGAATTACATCACTCTGTAATGACTATACATTATATTGTGTTTCACTTTATATATTGAATTACTGAAATACAGGGATTTGTGTGTACTCGCCATATAATCCTTTTCTCCTAGCTCATTGGGGGACACAGGACCATGGGTGTATGCTTTCCTGCCACTAGGAGGCGACACCAAGTAGAGATAAAGATAAAGTCCTCCTCCCTGAAGTATACACCCCTCAGTAGGAGTAGTTAGTCAGTTTAATACGAAAGCAGTAGTAGAACACGTTAACATAATAAGGTACAAGAGGCTTAGGCCCAGGCCATGTGTATGCCATTGTAAGCTGTTGGGGAGGGGGGGGGGCTACACAGCACCCACCCTATGAGGAGCTAGGAGAAAAGGATTTTACGAGGAGTACACAAAAATCCCTCTCTCCTTCGCATTATTGGGGGACACAGGACCACGGGACGTCCTAAAGCAGTCCCTGGGTGGTAATTACCAGAGTAGTGGTCGAGCATCATATGCCAGCCACTTACAGATGCGCGACTGCCGCTTGCAAAATATTTCTCCCTAGGCTTGCATCTGCAGAGGCCTGGGTGTGAATGTTGTAATGTTTGGTGAAGGTGTGTAGGCTGGACCATGCTGCGGCTTTGTAAACTTGGTCTACCAAAGTCTGGTGTCGAATGGCCCATGAGGCACCCACTGATCGAGTTAAGCGAGCCTTGATCCCTGCTGGGATTGGCGTCTTTCTGACGCGGTAGGACTCTTGAATTGCTGAGCAGATCCACCTTGCCAATGTGGATTTAGAGCCCGCCATTCCTTTTTTAGGCCCTTCGGGGATGACAAACAGCGTCTAAGTCTTACGGAAGGGGGCTGTTCGGGAGATGTATTGTCTGAGGGCCCTTACCAGGTCTACAGAGTAAAGATGTTTTCCGAAGCGGTGTACTGGTGCTGGGCAAAAAGAGGGTAGAACGATGTCTTCAATGACATTGGAATTGGGAAATGACCTTGGGCTACGAAGGAAAGGGCGGACTGAGAACCACCTGATCCTTGTGGAAAGATAAAAAGGGGCCGACAGAATAGGGTGGCCAGCTCTGATACGCACCTAATTGATGTGATTACATCTAGGAAAGAGACCATCCATGAAAGGTGGGTTAGAGACACCTCTCGCAATGCCAGAACCAGATCCTCTGTCAGCTCGGACAGGAAACCACTTCCTGTCCCAAGGAAACAGATGGGGGTATTGCACAGGAAAGAAATGAATATCTTGTGTTTGATGGTCATGGATGGATCATGCCATCAGCGCATGATCAGAGATATTTTAAAAGGTATAAATTGAAGGAAGTCACATTCAGTGGGGGAAGGAAAACCTTTCCAGAGACCGACATGGATGGCCATCTCTGTGAAGCAAGCCGTGGTCCCTTCTCGCTGATCGTGGACTTCCCCGATGGCAAAGGGGAAGCAGCTACAATAACGTAAACGTATTGATGCTTATTCGCTCTAATTAAGTCTAGGTATAATTAGTATACTTTGTGTTAAGCCTGTATTCAATTGATGACAATTCATGTGCTACTTTGTTAACAAATAAATTTAATCTTGCTATAAAGAATATTATTATTCATGCCTGATTTGTAAGTCAGTGAGCGCTACGTAAGTACGGGCTCTGCCCCGATCCAGGTAAATTTAGCAAGACATTAATTGGCATAGTCTGGCAGGATACCCCACAGTGGGGTATTTAAAGAACACTTTATTTTTTAGTAATATTCTCTTATTTGGCATTTTTCCAAATTTCTTGATCTTTTGGCAGAATACCAAAATGTTTAGAAAATGTAAGGAAACAGCTAAGGAAATTGTTATGGAGGTTCCCGGTTGGACCGAGGCTCCATATAATATTATAGCACATGAATTGGTCAATTGTGGACTGGCAGAAAAATGGCAGGATAAGTTAAAAAATTCTGAACCCTATAATGTTGTTGATGTACTTATAGGACCCCTGCACAGGCAGGTGATGTAGTAGCCCCTCGATGTTGTGAAGTTACTCGAGGGATCCCTGCTGTAAAGGCAGGTGATGTGGTAACCCCTCGATGTTGTGAAATTACTCGAGGGCTCCCTGCTGCAAAGGCAGTGATGTTGTAACTCCTCGATGTTGTTAAAATACTCGGAGGGTCCCTGCAAAGGTAGGTGATGTAGTAGTCTCTCAATGTTGTTAAAATTACTCGAGAGGGTCCCTGCAAAGGCAGGTGATGAAGTAATTTTGGGGAAGCAAAACTAGATGCTAGCTTCAGCTTATAGGACAGTTTATAGGAAAAATTATCAGCTAGTTAAGGAAGTAAGCGCACGTTGTTGGTGTGCAGTTTGAATCAGTTAGCATTATATCAAAAAAGTTTTCAAAGCTGCATGATTTTTAAATTAAAATAGATATATAAATTTGTTTAAGGGATAGTGCAAACACATTGCATTTGTGTAACATTTGTTTGTCGAATAATTGTGTGTGAAAGAAGGTGACTGGTATGAGACTCCTTGATTGAACTGAATGACCGTATGCATGTAATAAGGATTTAAAAATAAAAATCCTGATTGTATAAAGGAGTCCACTTAGTCCAATTAGTTGTGATTCCTTGTCAACTGGCATCCGGGATACAACGAGGAAACATTTAGCAAGTGAAAAAACACAGTCACACGTGTGAGAATGAGATAAGCTGAAACCAAGTATTTTGTTAACATTGCGAAATTAAGCAGAAAGACTGAGAATACACGTAGTCGGGCTTGTCCTGTCGTGTTTTGCCGGTGGCCTGTCGTTTTGCAGTAAACTAACTAATATTTGGGGAGGCTGCAAGTGAAGCGATTGTGTTGAATGTTCTGTAGATTGTGTAGGTTCTGCATCTTTCAGAAAAGTTGGATGTCCGAGGCTCCCTACAATATCATAGCGCAGAAATTATTACATAGTAGATTAGCTGATGCTTGAAATAATAGAAATAATAGGATAAAGGGTTTATAACCCCTCGATGTTGTTAATGTATGTACTCGAGGGAATCCCTGCCAAGGCAGGTGATGCTATACAGTTAGAAGGTGAAATTGGGTATTAGCTATTTTCTTAGGCCAAAAAATATAAATATGAACAAGGTCATGGTTTGAAGTTAGTGGTTCAGCTACTTGGATTATAGGTTGAAAAATAAAATGATTGACAAATTCATAGGAAAGAGTTGTTGGGGAAAGATGTTTGGCAAAATATTGAAGAATATGTCCAAACAACCAAAAATACTCTTTCCATGTTGATGCACATGTTCCTCTTGACTCATTGAAATGTTTGTTTAATTCCCAAGCAGATGCGGCAGCCTCAATGTCTGTCGCAGGTACTGAACCTGATAAAGAGAAAGAAATATGGTTGCAAGGTACAGCTGTTTGGACGCATCAAAAAAGTGGACACTTGGGAGAAATGCCACTTACAGGTGGGCACAAGACAGAGGAGTGCCCTTAACTTTAGATGTTATAAAACAAGTCATTGCATAATGTCCCATATGTTAACATTCACAGACAAGGGCCGTACCACATACCGTAATGGGACACATAGGTGAATTGCCAGTTTAGATTGGGCATATGGATTTCATCGGTCCTCTGCCAGAGAGTAGAAGTTGTAAATATATCTGTACAGCTGCAAACACATACTCAGAATTGATGGTGAGGTTTCTTTGTAAATCTGCCACTCAGTGGAGTACTTTGAGAACACTAAAACTGATCACATAGTATTACACATAATCTGAGCATACATAAAGTACACGTAGATACACTGATCTATTGGAAATTGAAAGAGGAAGCACAAATTCCTTTCAGAGCTATGGACCTCTACTCAGTAGAAGAAGTGCTCAAAGCACCAGGTAAGGCAAGTACAATTTCTACTGGTTTTGCATGTAAGATTTTTGCTTTAAAAGGTGCAATAGTAGTAGGTGGTGTTATTGATCCTGATTATCAAGGAGAAATTAAGGTTCTCATGTTGCATCTAGAGACAGAACCCTTAGTGTTGTCTATGGGCTAAAGGATTGCCCAAATGTTACTTATACCTGTAAACTTGTTCCAAGTTAAGGAGGGACAGCCCCTATAGAATTGACAGTCAGGGGAGATAAAGATTTTGGGTCCTACAATATCACTAATGTGGGGGCCAAAACATGGGTACAGAATACCCAAGGACCGCCATCTGAAGCTGAGTCATTGCAGTGGGAAAAGATAGAACACTCTTGATAAATGAGACCAGGAGTGAAGAAGTGGGAATATGTCCCACAGGAGAAAATGTTATTTACAGGAATGATGCCATCTTTTATTGTACCCTAGGTATGACTGTTAAGTGGAATCCTTGGAAGCGTATTTCTAGGCGTAGCTGATAGATGGAGCAACCTACACCGAGAGGGGCCAATAGCCAACAAGTTTCTGGTGCACCATCAAGTGACGGAAGCGTTGAATAACACTCAACCCACAGATTGTCGGATTTGTACTCATTCTCCTGTGACACCGACCAGTATTCCTTTCCTGGCTATACTGGTAACAATGGAAGAAATCCTGATTTGGGATAATTGTTCAGACAGTTTGAAATGTGAGCGGGACAATTAAGAATTTTTAGTATATGGCCTCTAAGGGAGGAGTTTGGGTGCCGAGAAATAGAACTGGGTTGACTAATTTGGGACTGCTCCCTATGGACAATATACATATACGTTTTGGGACAATGCCACTATGTTTATTATACTTGTAGCAATAGACCAGGTGATTTAATGTGTAATGAATCTTCTGAATATTAAGCTAATGAACCAAGGTTCAGTAACCCTGATGCAGGATATTGTAGTCCTATTAGGCAAAAACCAGGGTGGTGTGTATTACCTAATGTAAGTATCTTTGTTGATTTAGTACACCGACTAGCTTTACAACACTCAGCTATATGGAGATCTCCCAGAGGGATGTAGTGGATATGTGGGCAAAATGCTTATAAATATCAGAAAGATAATAATGACCACAAAGATTGCTGGTGGGCCAATACGTTCTCTTTCCTGAATACAGCAAATTGGTTTAAAGGAATTGGAGGATGGTTAATGGGGCTTCTGCAAAAGGCTTTCCAGGTCATATTGTTTTTAGTTTTAATATATGTATCAGTTAAAATGATAGTATTTTTATTTCAATGTTGTTTGAAAAAAATCAAGAAAGTTGAAATCAAATATAAAAGTGATTTCCTATTGATGTATTGATCAAATATAGTTGCAGATGCAATTTCTCATCATTGGCATAATGTTCTCATGGAATGTTCACCCTCTGCTGGAAGAATTTAGAATTTCTTGATTCACCTTGTCTTGGTGATTGCTATTATGGTAATTCCACTTTTTAAACTGGAATTGTTATATAGCATATAAAATCTTCTATAGAAGGCCAAAAGTACTGATGTTTTTTTTATGGAAAATGAAGATAATTCCTGTGGTCAAGGACCGATTGTGATACCAATGTGATAAGAATGGTGTGTGGATGTGGATAGAATAGGTATAGAACCGGTAATCATAATTAGAATATAGTGACCACAGGCCTTAGAATTCATTCCATATAAATGATCAGTTCTAGGTTGAAATACAAAAAGGGACTTCCTTTTTTTCACATTATGCTGGTTATGATGAAACCATGAGCTAAGCTGAAATTAAACCACATCCTCAGCCAAGGAAACAGATGGGGGTATTGCACAGGAAAGAAATGAATATCTTGTGGTTGATGGTCATGGATGGATCATGCCATCAGCGCATGATCAGAGATATTTTAAAAGGTATAAATTGAGGAAGTCACATTCAGTGGGGGAAGGAAAACCTTTCCAGAGACCGACATGGATGGCCATCTCTGTGAAGCAAGCAGTGGTCCCTTCTCGCTGATCGTGACTTCCCCGATGACGAAGGGGAAGCAGCTACAATACACGGTAAACGTATTGATGCTTATTCGCTCTAATTAAGTCTAGGTATAATTAGTATACTTTGTGTTAAGCCTGTATTCAATTGATGACAATTCATGTGCTACTTTGTTAACAAATAAATTTAATCTTGCTATAAAGAATATTATTATTCATGCCTGATTTGTAAGTCAGTGAGCGCTACGTAAGTACGGGCTCTGCCCCGATCAAGGTAAATTTAGCAAGACAGTCCTAGACAGCCATGGGTGTCTTGTAAGGGGGCCGCGTGTGCAAGACCCCTTGGCCATATGTTTTGACCTGTGGTTTGGTAGCAATTCTGCATTGGAATAATACGGATAGGGTGGAGATTTGGCCCTTGATAGAGATGCGTGCCAGGCCAGAGTTGAGGCCAGTTTAAAGGAACTCTAGGATCGTAGGGATGGAAAAAAGAAGTGGGTTACGGTTGCGGTCAATGCACCACCAGAAGAAGGTCTTCCTAGCGCGGTGATAGATGCGTGAGGATATTGGTTTGCGGACATTAACCATGGTGATTATGACCTCGGGGGATAAACCTGCCCGGGTTAGGACCCAGGATTCAACAGCCACATCGTTAAAGACAGGGCCCCGGAGTTCTGGTGGCAAATGGGGCCCTGGATCAAGAGGTCTGGTCGGTTTGGGAGTTGCCAAGGTACGTCGAGAAGTTGTAGGAGGTCTGCGTTCCACGCTCGTCGTGGCCATTCTGGGGCAATGAGTATTACTTGGACTCCTTTCGTTTTGATCATTCTGATTACATGTGGTATCAGCAGCCAAGGGGGGAGGGGGTGGAGTGTGGGGGGGGGGGAGGAGGGAGTTGGAACTGGCGCCTAGGAAGGGCCAACACATCCACTCCTAGAGCCAGAGGGCCCCGGGACCTGGTGGCGAAGGCCGGAATTTTGCGTTTAGTCTTGATGCCATTAGGTCCACGTCGGGGGCTCCCCGGCGCCGACAGATCTGTAGGACAACCCCTGGATGGAGGGACCATTCCCCCTGAGGCCAGACCCAGGCAGCTTAGGAAGTCTGCCGCCCAGTTGTCCACTACCGGGATGTGAACTGCTGATATGACTATCGGTCCACCAGAGGATATGTTCCAGTTCATACATTGCAGCTTTGCTGCGTGTGCCGCCCTGGTGATTGATGTATGCCACCACTTTTGCATTGTCTGGTTGGATGCGGACAGGATGACCAGCTAGCAGGTGGAAGTGTTGGAGCTCCAGGCGGATTGCTCGTAGCTCCAGAATGGTAATTGGAAGGTGTGACTCCTGGTGCGTCCAGCGACCCTAGGCCGTGTGTCGGCGATAGTCGGCTGGGGGGCAGTCTAAGGCTGGCGTTAGTGGTGACAACTAGCCATTGTACTGGGATAAATGATTTTCCCTTTGTAAGTGATGATGGCCGTGTCCACCAGTTGAGTGCCCATTTGACTTCCGGGGGTAGGCTGTGCATGCGGTCGAGGCTGAAGGGATTTTTGTCCTAAGTTGAAAGGAGGGCAAGTTGCAGGGGGGGGGGGGGGTCAGAAGTGTAGCTGAGCAAAGGGAACTGCTTCCATTGCCGCTACCATTTTTCCTAGGATCCCCATGCCGAAGCATATTGATTGAGGTGTTCGACCACAAAGAGTGTGAACTCCTTTGCGGATCACCGTGGGATTATCCTAAGGGGGTATGACTAGCTCTCGTTGAAGGTTATCCCTAGAAAGTTTATCCTTTGTGCCGGCATTAAGGATGATTTGTCCGAGTTTAAGAACCACCCTAGGCGAGAGAGCGTGTCTGATGTTATTCGGTGGCTGTTGGGGCAAGCTTGTAACTATGGCCCCTTGATTAGCAGGTTGTCTAGATAAGGGAGGACGACCACTGCCCGCAAATGGAGGATAGTCATGACGGCAGCCATGACTTTCGTGAAGACTTTGGGGGCGGTTGCAGGGCCGAAGGGCAGCGCGATGAATAAGAAGTGGTGGTTTTGAACGGCAAACCGCAGATACTTTTGATGCAGGGGGGGGGTTTGGGAATGTGGAGATACGAGTCTTGGATGTCGCTGGTTGCTAGGAACTCGCCTTCTTCCATTGACATGACTACTGAGTGCAGGGATTTCATCTTGAACGATCGGACCTTCACAAATTTGTTGAGGAGTTTGAGGTCTAGGATGGGGCGTAATGTTCAGTCTTTTTTCAGGACGACAAATAGGTTTGAGTAGTATCCCTTGAACCTTTTGGTCTGTGTCTCGTACTGGTGGTATGACGCCAGCTTTGAGTAGGGCATTGATGGCTTTGAAGAACGAGCGGGCGTTTGGTTTGGGGGGGCCTGAGAGGAAAAAACGATTTGGAGGCCGGGACGAGAACTCTATGTTGTATCCTGACATCATCAGGTCTTTGACCCAATTGTCGTGTATGACAGCGAGCTATGAGTGGCAGAAGTGTTGGAGGCACCCGCCTTTTGTGTTGGGGTCGGTCGGGTGGGAGAGGGGATTCATGCATTGAATTTTTGGGGTCTATTGCCCTTAGAGGGGGCTTGTTTCGGGTGGCTTTTCCATGTGGGATTGACTTTGAATGAGAACGGGGCATTTCTGTTCCCGCTGGTAGGCCGCCTGCGGCTGTGTTAACCATTGAGGTAGGCCATCCAGATGTCCCTTGAGAGGTACGAAACAGTGATTACTGCTGTGTGCGGTGAAAGGGCTGCTTGAGCTTTTGCTGGGGAAGAAACTTGCTTTTTCCCCCTGTGGTTTCAGAGATGAGTTGGTCTAGTTTTTCCCCTAATAGGCAACCCCCTGGTAGGGTAGGGTTATGAGGGATCTTTTAGATGTTAGTCCGCGTGCCATCCTTTGAGCCTAGAGAGTTCAGCGAATGGACATGGTGTTTGACGTTGCCAATGCCAAGCAGTAGGCAGTGTCTAGGTACGCTAGTAAAAAGTACTCCCCGGCCATGAAGAGAAGGTCAAATAGGTCCGTTGCCTCTTGAGGGAGGTTGAAGTTTTGTAGGATTGTGCATAGGTTATCTGTCCAAGATACCATGGCTTTTGCGACCCACGCCGTCGCAAAGGAGGGTGGAAGGGCTGCTCCTGAAGCTTCAAAGACCGAACGTGCTAGTTATCATCTGGCAATTCGTTAGGGGTCTTTATAGATGAGCTTTCTAAGAGTATTAGGAGGGTTCTGCTGGCTAGACGCGATACTGGAGGATCGACAGCTAGCAATTCAGACCACTCTTTGTTGGTCCAGCGCGAAGGGGTACTTAGCTTCGATAGGTCTGTGACCTGCGAAGCGCTTGTCTGGGCTCTCCAGTTTTTCGTATTATGTCCCTAAAATGGGGGTGATATGTGAAGACTCAACGGGAGCATATTGGCTTTTTAAAATACACTGCGTGCTCTGGGGTGGTGGTAGAGTAGTACCGAGTTTTAGTGTTTTGTTAACGGCCTCAATGAGGCTGTCAACCAATGCCTGGCTGTTCGTCATCTCCAGGTCCTGGGACGATTCTGACTGAGAGTTCCCCTTCACAGAGTAGCTCGGGCTGGTCTTCGGGTGATGAGATCGAGAAGTGTCACCTATGGGTGACGTGGTGGGAGAGTGTCCCTGAGACGGACTTGTATGGGTCCGTCTCCTGGTCGCCCGGGGGAACTCAAACATGGGGACATTCCCTGCTTGTTGGCCCATCTCGTTGAGAGGAGTCTGGTGGGGGAGAGAGAGGGTGGTCTCGGACAGCGGCCCTGGCTGTACAGGTAGCGGGGA
The DNA here is from genome assembly GCA_033576535.1 of Allobates femoralis. Taxonomy (NCBI): domain Eukaryota; kingdom Metazoa; phylum Chordata; class Amphibia; order Anura; family Aromobatidae; genus Allobates; species Allobates femoralis. The sequence continues at coordinate 269,884,342 of JARQOC010000002.1, read as the reverse complement.
ATGACTGCATTATTCTGGCTACTGAGTCAACCGATTGATCAATGCCAGGGCCCAGGCAGGGGTGTTGGATGTACTAGGTACAGCGTCAGTGGTAGGCTCCATGGAGCATTGGGGCTCGCAGTTTAGGCAAAGTTGCGAAGCGTGTCCCCATGGGAGTGCAGTCTGGCAGTTGGTACATGATGCATTGACCGGTGTGGGTTTTGTTATTTCTTTTGGGCATGGTTTCGGATCTGCCATGGTGTACGAAAACGGAATTAGACCTACCGGTAATTCTTTCAGGGAATCTACCACGACAGCCCTCAGGAGGTTGCCTCTCGGCCCTAATAGGGGCAGGAACACAAAGAGGTTAAATAGCCTCTCCCAACCTCCTCACATCAGTGTTTAACAAGAACACCTAGAAATGAAGTACCAAGAACCACTTACACATGGAGGAACGACAAGAAAATAGTTTGCAAAAAGAGGGAGGGAATTACTTGGGCTGTCGTGGTGGATTCCATGAAAGAGAATTACCGGTAGGTCTAATTCAGTTTTCTCCTCCCATTCACAACGACAGCCCTCAGGAGTAATACCAAAGCCAAAAAAATCAGGGAGGGACCACAGCTTGAAGGACTTTCCGTCCAAACGTCAGAGCCGAATGCTTAAGGACTTCCAAACGATAGCGTCGGCTGAAGGCGTGAATTGAAGACCAGGTGGCAGCCTTACAGATTTGCTCGATGAATGCATCCGCATGCTCAGTCCAGGAGACAGAAACGGCACGTATGGAATGAGCCTTCAGCTTGTCCGGAGGAGCAAGGCCCTGGCAAGAATAACTGTCGGAAATGGCGTTCTTGATCCACGTGGCGATCGCACTACGGGAGGCCTTCTTCCCTTTATTCCAACCACCAAATTGCACAAACAAGTTTGTATCAATCTGCCAGGGCTGTGTTTGTTGGAGGTGGAAGAGGACAGTCGTCTGACATCCAACAGATGAAACTCCCGTTCCTTCTCGTTCTGAGGATTCTGGCAGAAGGAAGCAAGAATCTCTGGGGAGCGGTGAAAATCAGAAGACACCTTTGGAAGGAATGATGGATCCAGACGGAGAATGATTCTGTCATCCAGGACCTTCAGGTAGGGGTCAAGGATGGAGAAAGCCTGAAGTTCACCGACACGTCTAGCGTGGTGATTGCCACCAGGAAAGCAATCTTCCATGAGAGCTTATTCAGTAGTACCGATGACAATGGGTCAAAAGGAGACCTAGACAGACCGTTGAGGACGACATTAAGGTCCCACGGAGGACGGAGATGGGATGCGGATCGCAGAAAACCGCTGAATCCACGGATGGTCGGCCAATCGTTGATCGAAGTAGGTGCCGAGCACCGCCACTTGGACTTTCAGAGTACTCGGCTTAAGACCCTTATCCAGACCAGCCGGTAGGAAATCCAGGACACGGGCGATGTTTAGCCGAAATGGATCAGGAGCGAGGTTCCGCACCAAGAGTAGAACACCTTCCAGATTTTAGTAAAGATGATTGGTGACAGGCTTGCGGCTATTCTGGAGAGTGGAGATAACTATCGGAAAGACCCCCCATCTTTAAGATTTGGGTTTCAGTAACCAGGCCGAAAGATGGAGATGCCCCAGGTTGGGATGGAGGATTGGACCTTGATGAAGAAGGTCTGGGTGCACTGGCAGGAGGAGGGGTTCTGTTGTCGTCATGGAATGGAGAGCCGCAAACGCAAACCAGCTACGCTTGGGCCAATGGGGAGCAATGAGAATCGTGTGTACCCTTTCTGTCCGGATCTTCTGTTCCACCCTTGGTAATAGAGGAATCGGAGGAAAGGCGTACGCCAGCTGAAAGTCCCAAGGGAGAGCCATGGCATCCACAGCGAGACACTGATCGTCGGGGTGAAGAGAAATATATCAAGCGACCTTGGCGTTGAGGTGGTCCACAAATAGATCCATGTCCGCAACCCCCAAGCGGATGTGAGGTCCTGGAAGACTTTGTCGTTGAGGCACCAGTCGCCCAGCAGTAGGTCCGTTCTGCTCAAATAATCGGCCTGCACATTGCTTTTCACCTCGAGGCACGACCAGACAGGGAGAGGAGATGCAACTCTGCCCACTGAAAAATGCGAGGGGCACTGCCTGCAGTCTCCTGTAGCGTGTGGCTCCTTGGTGGCGGAGATGAGCCACTGTTGTCATATTGTCAGAGAACACCAAAATGAGATCCCTGGACCAGGAGCCGGAAGCATGGAGGGCTTCTTCCACGGCTCGCAGTTCCCGGACGTTTGAAGACCGCACTGCGTTTGGAGGGACCATCACCCCTGAAAGCAAGCCTGGGAGACCAGAGCACCCCAGCCCCTCTTGCTGGCATCCGTGTAAACAGTAACAAGAGGGGAGGGGACCCAGGGGATTCCCTTTTGAAGATGGTCGCGGTCCAGCCACCAATCCAGAGACATCTACGACATGACGGGGAAGATTAATGTGGGGTTGAGGCCGACGGAAACTCAAACCACTGGGAAAAGGATGTGTAGTTGCAAAGGCTGGAATGAGCCTGAGCCCAGGGCACCATCTGGATGCAGGCCGTAATGGAGCCCAGGACTGACATGGCCCTCGGACGGTGAAGGAACTGTGCCTCTGAAGCAGTTGAATCTTGAGCGCAGCAGGAGTTGTTTGTCCAGGGGAAGAAAGTAGGACTGCCGATGAGAGTCGAGTAGACAACCCAGGAACACCTGCCGACGAGATGGGATCAGGTTTGACTTGGCGTAATTTATCCGCCATCCCAGGGAAGTGAGGAGCTGCAGGAAGGTCTGTAACCTGGAGTGAAGAAGGGCCCTGGTAGGAGCAGCAACCAGGAAATCATCCAGGTAAGGCACCACCGAGATGTCTTGCATCCGGGCATATGCATCACTTCCGCCATCACTTTTGTGAATTCCCATGGTGCTGAGGAGAGACCGAACAGGAGAACTTGAAAACTGAAAGTGGTGGATCCGTCGTGAAACTGAAGAGCGAAGCTGAGGAAACGTTGATCGGCCGGATGTACGGGGATGTGGTAGTATGCATCCTGGAGATCCAGTGTCGCCATCAGAAAATCTTTGCCGAGCACAGAACGGTGGAGCTGATGGACTCCATTTTGAACATGGAATATACCACATGCCGGTTCAGAGGTTTCAATTTGATTATGGTGCGAAAGGAACCATTCGGTTTCTTCACCAAAAACAGGCAAGAATAATGACCCCTCCCCACCTCTCCGACTGGAACAGGAACCACCGCACCCATGTGGAGGAAGGACTGGACCTCCTTCCAGACTGGAGCGACCGAGAGGAAAGACGGGTCAAGCGGAAAATGTTGGGGAGGAGAACACAATCCTCATCCGTCCTGAAGGAGGCGAAGAGTCTGGCGGTCTGATGTGATGGACCGCCACTGGGGAGAAAGGTGGCAAGTCTCCCCCCAACCGGAATGGCGTCATTTTCTATCCTGGTGACTAGAGGAGAAGATGCTCCTCCCTTTACTACCTTTGGGGTAACTCCAGTGGCCATTCTTCCCCTTGTCCCGCTGCTGAGCGTCCTGCGGCTGTGGCCGATAAGTATGTTGGGGACTAAAGGACCGTGGCTTCGCCCTCTGTTCAGGGAGGCGTTTCTTCTCAGCCGCCTTCTCCAACAAATGGCCCAAGACCTGACCAAAAACGTAATTGCCCTGGAAAGGAATAGAACATAACTGCTTTTAGAAGCCATGTCACCATTCCAGGTACGGAGCCACACCAGGTAGGAAGAAGACTCCCAAGAATGCCTCAACAAGCTATCAGCTATCCTGTCCATAGGATCTTTAAGCTGAGATGAGTCTTCAAATGGCAGGGTGGTTTTATTAGCCACTTTAGCAATCTGGATGTCCACTTTAGGAACGTCTGACCAAAGTTTGGACACCGCAAGATCCAGGGGGAACCATCCCTTCAACCCGGCGGGGACCACATGACGTCGTTCCGGATACTCCCATTCGTCAAGAATCATCTCCTTAAAACTGTCGTGGACGGGAAACACAGATCTGTTTGGATCTAAGGCCCCCAAATATAATATCCTGAACCGAGGGGGTAAGAGCCACCTCCTCCACCCCCATAGTATCCGTACTGCGGACATCAGTTCCGCAATATCCTCCGAGGAGAATTAAATCTTCTGTTCTCTTTCCCTAGGCAAGGGGGGGATCAGAGTCCACTGCCAACCCCTCATCGGAACCCGAGGCCTCTGAGGGCTCTGGGTCCGAATCCTCTGGTACAACCTTGCGTTTTTTTGGACGAGGCCGCTGGAGGGGGTTGCAAAACTGCAGCTAGGGAGGACCAGATTTCAGATTTGATGAGATCCTTTAGTTCGTCCATCAGGGACGGCTTTTTGTCTCTCAGGACCTTGTCGGTACACCCCAGGCACAGAAGTTTCTTGTAAGATGGTGACAGTTTCTGATTATAGATGCCGCATTTGCGGGGCTGGGATTTGGGCTTCTTTTGTGCCTGCTCCTTTTCTTTTTCTCCCTCAAAGACAGAAAATGGAGAGAAGGAATGAACCTGATCCAGTGTGGGGAGGGAACAAGACAGGGCCTCACATTCAGGACTTTCTGTGGCTGAGGTAGAGCTGGGCTCCGCAACTGCAGGGCCAGGGACCACATCCTGCGCAGACATATCAACCTGCAGAGGCTTACCTTTGTGGACTCCTACCAAGGACCACTTTATAGGAAAGGGCCGCTGGTCATTAAAGGCACCCTGTGCCAAAAGCCTCCTCGCTCCTGCCGGTCCCCGCAGTAGACGCCATCACCGCAAGACCGGGCGCTCAAAGCCAGAAATTACGTGGCCTGCGCCCTGGAAGTGACTTGCGAGTAGCACATGATGTTACATCTGGCCGCAACCGCCTGAGGAAGCAGGAGGAAGCCAGGGAGCTCACAGAGGACCCCGGCCAGACGGCACTCGCCCAGCGCTGACCGAAAGCGCGGAAGAGCAGTGTAGGCCGGCGCCGCCAGGAGGGAAGCCGCAGACAGGAGGAAGTAGCCGAAGCCCGATAGACCCCGGCCGGATCAGGTGAGAGGACTGCGTGCCCACAGCCTCAGGAGACCTCTTCATGCCCCATAGGGACAGGAAACACTGATGTGAGGAGGTTGGGAGGGGCTATTTAACCTCTTTGTGTTCCTGCCCCTATTACGGCCGAGAGGCAACCTCCAGAGGGCTGTAGTGGTGGATGGGAGGAGAAATTACAATTGAAGTGGTACAGCAGTGTTAGGTTAAAAAAAGCAAAAAGCAGGCACTGGTCAGGGTGGGCTGCCACAGGGAAAAAGTCTCGTAGTGGAACTTACCTGGATCCTGTGTCCCTTTGTTCCTTGTGCTGAATGCAGAGGTTCCGGCTGGAGGTGTATTTGCTTTAGGAGCAAGAAGCTTTGTAATGCCAGCCCCCTGGCTTATGTGTGTGTGTGTGCTCTGTGCAGCCCCCCCCCCTTGCTGAGTGGGGGGGGGCAGGTCTGATGGTGATGTGGATGCTGTACACCAGGTTGATGCAGAGTCCCACATGCGCCTTTGTCTGTTTTTGTGCGTCGCTGGAAGGGGGCGTAGTTTCGTTTGAGAGGGCGTGGAGCAATCCGCCCCTTGCTGCCTATCGTAGGCTGTGGGTGGAGTCTGCGGCTGGTGACACAGCTGTGATTGGCCGCACGTCACTAGCAGGCGTGCACCCTAAGGGGTTGGGCGCGGTGACGCGGCCCGGTGTGATTGGCGGCTTCGCCGCCAATTACGGAGTGGAAGGGGCTAGTGTGAAGGCCCAGACCAGGGCCTGAATTACTGGGGACCCTGAAGTAGCGGTGGGCCAGTTATGCCTGCAGGCTGCACCACAGCTGAGAGCCGTCGGCACCCTCAAGCCCCATGCCGCGGACGCGCACCCCGCAAGACCGATGCGCGTCTTGGAATGGAGCCGCAGCCGCCTTGGTGGGCACAGAATCTGGTGCATGGGCACCGGATATTGATGCCTGTGTGGGGGATCTGGGTGCCTGGAATCTGTGTGGCGCGGGGCTCTTCCCTGAGCCCCGTTTGCAGAGTCTAGGTTCCTGATGGGTTATGCATTGTGCTCTTCCTGAGCACCATATCCCAGTGTCTGCTGCACCCTCAATCACCTGCTCCTTGGATGGAGGGGGTGAGAGTCAGGGTGCACTCCTTGCATCCCCTCTGTTATGCAGGGGGATGCAGTGGGATGTGCATGGCTGGCTGCTGTGCGTCTGTGGATCCCCTGGGGTTGAAACCCGTGGATGCACCAGACTGCCATCCAGGAAGAGAGACCATCGACCACAGGGCTGGTCCTGTGGTTGAGTGGGGAGAGCGGAGCCCTTGAGGGATACAATGCCCCAAAGGGGTGCGTGCCTTGCACGATCCCTATGTTAAAAGAGTAGAGTGGCGCACTCAGGGGAGCCGTCGCCTGGTTCTGAAAAAAAGAGAAAAAATACAGTGTTAAAAGTAGAAAAAAAAATTGACTAACTACTCCTGCTGAGGGATGTATACTGCAGGAAGGAGGACGTTATCTTTATCTCTACTTCGTGTCGCCTCGTAGTGGCAGGAAAGCATACACCCATGGTCCGGTGTCCCCCAATGATGAGCTAGGAGAAAAATTATCTTTTTGAAGATATTCTTTTTTTATTGAGATGCACTTGTATATGCATGTAGCTCTTTTAAACTCTAAATCCAGCAATACCTTTACATGGTCAGTCCATTCTTCCATTTATGAGAAATAAGGGTTTGAATTGATATGGCAATAAGACTGAAAAATGATTGTGGATCTAAAGTTTGTCACTCCAGCTCTATTTGCCTGCTTCATTGATAGCACCTTTGCCTGAAGGCGTACAGCAGAGAAGTCGTCACAAAGCATGATTAGGAGGTGCTGGGTGGAGAGAAGAGCTGTAGTGACAGAGGATTCAGATCTACATCTTCTTTTGAAAAGCAATTTAAACCCTGATTTCTCATTAACAGAGGAATCAATTGTCCACGTAAAAGGTATTACTGGGCTTGTCTTTGAAGGAGCTACATGCACATATAGTTTGTGGGGCAAAATTCTGCTGACTGATTCCCTTTAAAAGGAACCTGACCCCTCCAAATCACCCCCAACCCTATAAATACCTGTCCCTGCACCCTGAAATATCCTTTCTAGCAGTCCTTTTGTGTAAAAAATGAGTGGGGTAACATTGCCAAAAAGACCTTTAACCACTTACAAATCTGCGACTTTTCATCCTTGAATAAGGGTACCTTTACACGCGGCTACATTTCTAGGGTGGCTACAGGTAACTTACTGGTTGCAGTGAAATCATGGAGACAAGGTTCTATCTTGTTGCTGTGTACAAATGGAATAATCTCTCCATGATTTCACTGCAACCAGTAAGTTACCTCTAGCCACCCTAGAAATGTAGCCGTGTGTAAAGGTACCCTAAGTCTCACAGGGCGTTTCCCTGTGAGACTCTAATCCCGCTTGAGCTGCTCATTATCACACCCCGATGGGCGTGATAAATAATCCTTCTCCTCCTCGCCCCGCTGTATGGGCGCAATAGCCGGTGTGACGCTATTTGCGTCACATCCGGTCATGGCGACATCTGTACACCCTTTAGGTGTACCGCCGATCTCACCATGCGCATTTTGCATGCGCGGCTTTTGCTTTACACCTAAAGGGTGTACAGAGGTCACCATGACCGGATGTGACGCAAATAGCGTCACACCGGCTATTACGCCCAAACAGCAGGGCGAGGAGGAGAAGGATTATTTATCACGCCCATCGGGGCGTGATAATGAGCGGCTCAGGTGGGCTTAGAGTCTCACAGGGAACGCCCTGTGAGAGTCTTATTCAAGGATAAAAAGTCTCAGATTTGTAAGTGGATAAAAGGTCTTTTTGCAATGTTACCCCACTCATTTTTTACACAAAAGGACCGCTAGAAAGGATGTCCCAGTGTGCAGGTACAGGTATTCATAGGGTTGGGGGTGATTTGGAGGGGGTCAGCTTTGAAGCTGTTTCACTAGAAGAAGTCTTACACATGCAGAAGAACATCTACATTATATATCAGAAACTAGAAATTAATTGATAGAGACATTTGTTGACAGCCATATCTCAAATCAATTTTTCATTATGGCATCCTATTAAAATGGTTGTATAGCTGGCCATCCAGCTAAGAGGACCACAGATGTACATAAAACAATTGTATACAATGGTTATCCTCCTGCCAGTTTCCCTTTTAAGCCTCCTGTATTTACCTGTAATATGAGTTTATGTGCATCCTTTCTACTAGGCTGAATAATCATGTCATTCCTATAAAAAGGTGGAAATTATCCATTGGCTGATAAATTGACAACAATGAGAGCCAGAAGCAACAAAAAGAACCAGCTGGGATGGTGTTTAATCCATCCCTCAACTAATGTCAAAACAGTATCCAGTAAGTACATCTGATTACTATGGTCAGCTTGACGACATCACAAATGGCTATGCAAGATTGATTTCTGCTATTTGAATTCCAGGCGTAATAAATAGCAATTTCCAATGTCATGATTCTCCTACCTATAACCTCTCCAATCATGAACAGAAGACAGACTGCAGATGCCACGTAAAGTTTCTTTCGAGCACGATCCTTTTCTGCATTGTGCCACTCATCCTGTGCTCTGTTGGAGTGGCAGTGCTTCTTCCCCTGGTTACCTAGTTCAATGCCATTTAGGTCTGTCACATATGCAAACATTTGGCTATGAAAGTCTTTGCTGGGAACTCCGGAATACGACCTAGCAAATAAAAGAAAAAAACAAAATATAAATAAGCAACCATAGATCTGCATTGTAAAGAACAGGGTTTCTTTTAGTGGGTGACATGTTAGTGGCTTAGTGGTCTATTTTACCAGGAAACAGGGGCCACCAAATAATAGGTTTTAAGAAGGCCCATTTTGCAATATAGAGAGGCTTCCTATCACCTGAAGAATGAGCAAACCAATCATTTATTGGGTAAAATTATATTTTCTGCTGCTCATAAGATATTCACAGCAATGCATCTTCCTATGCAAACAGGACTTTCGGCAAAGTGGCAACAACTGTCGAGAATAATGGCGACATACACGCACTGGATAATCTATTACAGTTTGTTCCATGCGTATTGTTAAGAACGGTCTGCTTGTTCTACCACATCAGGACATCTGAGTAGCCCAACTCCTACTCCGAAATATTGCTTTATAGTAGATTAGCTGCAAGTGATTGTGTAGCTGCGAAAGGTTGCTGTCAGACACAGCCCAAGTCCCCACAGAGAAGGTACAGACTGTTTACCATCATCTCTGCCTTCTCCAAAGCTATATACACAACAATAAAGCACTCTATACGCAGTAATAGAAGATGATGGTGCTTCTGATCTCATACACAAAATTTTGATGCACTTATTTCCCATTTCATTTGTGAGAATCAAAAGTTTTGATTGGGATACAGTAGGATACAGAAACGGAGTCGGTAGTGTGTTCGCACTAAAGGGGTCATCAGAGGTGAGGAGCTAATGCACTCGTTCTTCATTATATATATATATCTAATATATAAAGCTGAATGTGAGTATGTGTGTGTGTATGTGTGTATATCCGGGATTGGCATCTACACCGTCGCAACTACAGCCACAAAATTTTGCACAGTCACACGTCTGGACCCCGAGAGCGTCATAGGCTATGTTGTGAGGCGAAATTTTAACCCTGCACGTTCCAGTTCACCAAACAATTTTGCCCCTATCTACATAATGGGGAAAAATTGAATGGAAAAGTGTTGGAGGAAAATCGACAGCTGCCAACTACAGCCACAAAATTTTGCACAGTCACATGTCTGGACCCCGGGGCGTCATAGGCTATGTTGTGAGGCGAAATTTTAACCCTGCGCATTCCAATTCACCAAACAATTTTGCCCCTATCTACATAATGGGGAAAAAGTGACAGTTACCAGTTGACAGTTGTGAATGAGAGGGGCTTAATGACAGCACCAAAGACTAAAAGCATATACCAGCATATAGTCACTAAGGTGGGGCCCCAACATGGGATATTCACCACACACGGGGACATGTATACACACCACACGCACACAAAGAGTAACAGCAAGTGTATAGTCTCTAAAGTGCAGCCCCAACATTGGATACTCACCACGCACCCGAACACACAAACACCACAAAAAGACACACATAACAAAGACACACACACCCCACGGGGACACACACACACACCCTATAGCGACACATGCACTCACCCCACAGGGACACACACACCACAAAGAGACACACACAACACAGACACACACACACACCACACAGACGCCCCACACATAGCTACTCTATAGGGACACATGCACTCACCCGACAGGGACACACGCACACCACAAAGAGACACACACACACACCACACTGACCCCCCCCACAGGGACACACACACATACACATCCTATAGGGACACATGCACTCACCCCACAGACACACACACACACCACAAAGAGACACGCACAACACAGACACACCATACAGACCCCCCCACAGGGATACACACATATACACACCCTATAGGGACACTTGCACTCACCCCACAGGAACATACACACACATAACACACCACAAAGAGACACACACAACACAGAGACACACACACCCACACAGACACCCCCCACAGGGACACACACACATACACACCCTATAGGGACACATGCTCTCACCCCACAGGGACACACACCACAAAAAGACACACACAACACAGACACACACTCCCCACACAGACCCCCCCCACAGGGACACACACACATACCACACCCTATAGGGACACATGCACTCACCCCCACAAAAGGACACACACACCACCAGACTTCCCCCACAGGGACACACACACACACACACACACACACACACACAAAGAGACACACACAACAGAGACACACACCACACAGACCCGCCCCCACAGGGACACACACACATACACACCCTATAGGGACACATGCACTCACCCCACAGGGACACACACATACACACACCCCAGGGACACACACACCACACAGACAGATACAGATGTGCACAAATCACCTCACATAGCACACATATGAGGCGAGTCATCTTTAATTTCCAAATATAAACATCTGATTAAAACAGCCAATGTGCAACACATGTGTCATATAGGGAATTAAGGCAGATGTCAGTCACATTAGCTGTCTATTATGTGTATGTGTGAGGTAACATATACTGCCCGGCTGGGGGGAGGGTTTACTGTTGGCTGGAGATTTATTAGGCTGCCTATAGCAACCAATCACAGCTCAGCTTCTATTTTCTTACAGGTCATTAATATGACATATTCAAATTGTATCTATGTAGCCAACATCAGTTATTTATTAACCCGGGCGTAGCCGGGTAGTACAGCTAGTATATATATATATCTACTAGAAAAAAATTATCTGCAGCACTCAGCTACTACCAGTGATGTACATATGCTAACAAGCTGTATACATTTGACAGAAAAGTTTAAAAACTTACTTTTTTTCAAAAAACTGAAAATCCTTATTTTTTTATTTCTGAAGTTCTTAGTAAATACATTGGCCAATGTCTGTTTGCTCATCAACTGTGAAAAAGTGACTTCAGGTCTGATGAGTCCTAACGCTGACATCCCTGCCCTCCTTTTCCTCACTATACCACTTCTCAGTGGGCGGACACCATCTCGACCCTAGACCACCTGTAGGTGATGAGGGTGCAAATTGCAGCATGGAGCCAGCAACTCCATACAATACAAAACTATACTATGTATATAAACACAGTCCAGCAGACCGGGATCTGTACCTAAATTACCTCACGGGCTAACTCCAGAACCAGACCGTGTCTGTGCTAAAAGGAGAGTGTAAATTGAGACTTTTAAAGCAGAGAGAGCTTCTGGATCAGCACTTTGTCTTAGAAACTTAACTTAGCTACTATACCCAAAACACATACATAGTCATGGCCAAAACTTTTGAGAATGATACAAATATTAATTTTAACAAAGTCTACTGCTTCAGTTTTTCTAATGGCAATTTGCATATACTCCAGAATGTCATAAAAGAGTGATCAGCTTAACAGCAATTACTTGCAAAGTCAATATTTGCTTAGAAAATGAAGTTTAACCCCCAAAACACATTTCAACATCTTTGCAGTCCTGCCTTAAAAGGAGCAGCTAACATCGTTTTAGTGATTGTTCCGTTAACACAGGTGTGGGTGTTGATGAGGACAGGGCTGGCGATCAGTCATGATTAAGCAAGAATGACACCACAGGACACTTTAAAAGGAGGCTGGTGCTTGGTATCATTGTTTCTCTTCAGTGGACCATGGTTATCTCTAAAGAAACACGTGCAGCCATCATTGCACTGCACAAAAATGGCCTGACAGGGAAGAGTATCGCAGCTACAAAGATTGTACCTCAGTCAACAACCTATCGCATCATCAAGAACTTCAAGGAGAGAGCTTCCATTGTTGTCAAAAAGGCTCCAGGGCGCCCAAGAAAGACCAGCAAATGCCAGGACCGTATCTTAAAACTGTTTCAGCTGCGGGATCGGACTACCAGTGGTGCCAAGCTTGCTCAGGAATGGCAGCAGGCTGGTGTGAGTGCTTCTGCACGCACTGTGAGGCGGAGACTCTTTGAGCAAGGCCTGGTTTCAAGGAGGGCAGCAAAGAAGCCACTTCTCTCCAGAAAAAACATCAGGGACTGACTGATATTCTGCAAAAGGTACAGGGAGTGGACTGCTGAGGACTGGGGTAAAGTCATTTTCTCTGATGAATCCCCTTTTCGATTGTTTGGGACACTGGAAAACAGCTTATTCGGAGAAGAAGAGGTGAGCGCTACCACCAGTCTTGTCTCAGGCCAACTGTAAAGCATCCTGAAACCATTCATGTGTGGGGTTGCTTCTCAGCTAAGGGAATCGGCTCACTCACAGTCTTGCCTAAAAACACAGCCATGAATAAAGAATGGTACCAGAATGTCCTCCAAGAGCAACTTCTCCCAACCGTCCAAGAGCAATTTGGCGCCCAACAATGCCTTTTCCAGCATGATGGAGTTACTTGCCATAAAGCAAAAGGTGATAACTAAATGGCTCAGGGAACAAAACAGAGAGATTTTGGGTCCATGGCCTGGAAACTCCCCAGATCTTAATCCCATTGAGAACTTGTGGTCAATCATCAAGAGACGACTGGACAAACAAAAACCAACAAATTCTGCCAAAATGCAAGCATTGATTATGCAAGAATGGACTGCTATCAGTCAGGATTTGGTCCAGAAGTTGATTGAGAGCATGCCAGGGAGAATTGCAGAGGTCCTGAAGAAGAAGGGTCAACACTGCAAATATTGACTTGCTGCATTAACTCATTCTAACTGTCAATATAACCTTTTGGTACTCATAATATGATTGCAATTATATTTCTGTATGTGATATAAACATCAAACAAACACAAATAAAAACCAGAGGCCAGCAGACCATGTGAAAATATAATTTTGGTGTCATTCTCAAAACGTTTGGCCATGACTGTACACACACACACCACAACAATCGTGATACCCGGGTATCTCGCTAACAGTATCATAACAGTTTCTCTCAGTTCAACACCAGCCTGTGACACCAGCTGCAGCCATTAGCAAACGCTGGGCGCCAAACACTGTCCTGATTTTCCCCACCAAAATAAGTGTGTACGCTGGGCCCAAGCTCGGAGACTTACGGTTACCATTTCAACTCCACAAAAAAGAAAAAAAAAAAAAAAAAAAAACACTCTGCAGCATACAAAAACTAACAACAGCATCTTCAGCGACCAAGTCGCTACAGGAAGCCATTTCACAAAGAAAGAAAAATGGATTTGTATCGATGACCCCCCCTCCCGGTAGCACATTGCTGCTGCTTCACTGGACTGGGACTTTTCTCCCTGACTTATGTTCCTTTAGCACTCCACATCAGATAGTCCCACTAGAGATTACCACTGTACAAAAACCTGCTGCCACCTGGCCACACACATCTCATCCTTTGCTGCTTCTGCCCCGAACAATCCCAAGCAGAGACTATTGTACGTACCATTTCAGAGCTCTGGTGACCAGGGGATGTCACTGCAGACTACATTACTTGTGCAACCTTACTTGCTTAATATCAGAAAATGAAAAAGAAAAAAAAAAAAAAAGTTGGATTATTCAAACAAGGAAACACAAATTATACAGTGGGTTAGGGAGGTGAATAAAAAAAAAAAAAAACAAGAAGTTAGTCAGCTACCAATTGTGCAAGTTCTCCCATTTACAAAGATGAGAGATGCCTGTAATTGACATCATAGGTAGACCTCAACTATGAGAGACAAAATGAGACAGCAAATCATGAAAATCACAATGTCTGATTTGGAAAGAAATGTTTAAAATTTTGGTGGAAAATAAGTATTTGGTCACCTACAAACAAGCAAGATTTCTGGCTGTCACAGTCCTGTAATGCTGGCTTCACACCATGGTTTTGAGCATCATGTCCTGTCCATTTTGAACCGGACATAACCTGTCCTGGTTTTGTATCCCATGTATCCCTATGGTGCCGGATTGCCCCTTTTTGGCCATCAGGTTGTGTGTATTCTGTGCTGGATTAGTTTTTGTCCGGGTATTCACAGTCCACAAAATCGGAGCCTGCAGCATTTTTTATCTCCGGTGCAAAAATCAGACAAACGGATTTGGGCCGATCCGGCGTCTAAGAAAAAAAAAAAAAAAACGCATCGTTTCCCAGATCCGATTTTAAGCACAGAACATGCTCAGAAATCCTGCTGTGCAAACTTCAGCACCAAGGACAGCACTACTTCATGCACAGGTTGTGAATTCAGCACCAAGGACAGCGGCAGAGCAGACACAGGTAGATTTCAACACCATGGACAGCAGCAGAAAACGAATCCTGAAAAAAAATTAGAGTCCAGGACCATATTTGGCCACACTTTTCCACACATCCTGTCAGTTTCTGTCCGGGAGACCCTGCAAAAACAGGATCCACTCAGAGAGGCTGGTTTCACACTACAGTTTTTCCCTTCCAGGGTTCATCAAGTTGTGTGTGCCAAAACCAGGAGTGCCTCCAAAACCCAGAACAGGTGTCAATCTTTCAATTATACTTTTTCTCTGCATGTTTCACTCCTGGTTTTGGCACACAAAACCTGATAAACCCTGATTAGGAAAAAACTGCAGTGGGAAACCAGCCAGACAAAAAAACTGTGGTGTGAAGCCAGCCTAAAGGCCCCGTCACACACTACGTTGTGTTTAACTATATCGTTAGTACGTCACGACTTTTTGGGTGGAGCAACGACGTTGTTGCGCGTGATAAGTAGAAACGATCATCGATAAGTCGGCTGATCGTTGATGGGAGGTTTATGAACCGGATCTTAACCCAAACGATGATCGTCTGTCCAACCTGCAGCATTGGTGTGTGTGACACCTTGATAACGATGTTGTTAACGACTTCGCCTATTCAGAATTGAAGGACGTAGCTGATCCAACAACCGCAAGTATCGTTCGCTTGACGCGAAATCATTGCTGCGTCGTTAAAGATATCTTTACATGTGACATTTCACTAGCAATCATTGAACTTCATTCAAGCTATCTAGGTCAAGTCGGATCGTTGATCGGAACGCTCGGACATTGAAGTGTGCGACGGGGCATCAAGGTTAACTTCACACCACAGTTTTTGGACAGGATATGTAGAAAGCGTGGATAAATATGGTCCTGGAACCTGTTTTTTTTCAGGATTCGCTTTCTGCCGCTGTCCATGGTGCTGAATTCACAGCCTGTGCATGAATTAGTTGTCAGAATAAAAGACACCAGTCCACAACCTCAAACAATACCAACAACACAACACCCAGGACTATAACACAGGAGAAGTGTTCTCCATAAAACATAATATGAACTGTGCATCCAGTTTTGTAATTTATTTGATGCAATGTCCCTGTAAAATGCAGTATGTTGGGAGGACAACACAACCCCTCCATCTGCGTCTGAACAAGCAGAGATCCAATATGAAAAAAATTAATTTAAGCAAGATGTGGTTTAGCAACATTATGATAAGTACCATAATAGAGATTTTTCGCTTTTAAAAATCATACCTATAGATCAAGTCACTGAAGTTATCAATAGGTTCGAATCACTAAATAGAAAGGAAAGGTTTTGGATGTACAAATTGCATACAGACCCAGATGGCTCAGTCTGGTCACCGAGGTGATAATAAGAAGGTTGTATTTTAATACAATTTTAATAGTACATCTACCAACCTTATTACAATGAATCCTTACATTTTGGAGTGGATTCTGACTAGTCATGTGTGCTTGAAAGATGGCGGATAATTTCTGTTCTTCCTGTTTTTTCCCTCCTCACTCCTATAGGTTCCTGTTCTGAATGCTGTTCTTTTTGAAGTGCATTATAAACTTTTCATTAGATCTGCTGTCTGTGTTATTGTTTGATAGAATGAATTTTACGCTTTCCCTACTCTTCACCCTCCCATGCTTTTATTCTGGATGCTGTCCTCTTCTGGTTACAATGTACATGAAGTAGTTGCATCACACTTGTATATGTGTTATCACCTCCCCTAGTGAACACTTTCCCCAGTCTTACATTTTTTCCACTAATTACCCAATATGCTGGTCACTTACACTCAAAATTTTACACTTGAGCACTTTGTAAATGTGTAGAGGGACACTGTCCTCTACAACCATTGCATTTGTCACTCATTTTATATGGATCGCATGCAACAATTCATAGCAGGGTGTTCTACAATAACCCTGGAGTTTTGTGGTAGTGGCTAATCTAAGCTTCAATCTCTCTGTGTGGTCTTAATGTTCAAATGATGAGCCGTGCCTCGGGTGGTCTGAGTCTTACAACACAGTCCTGTGGCACCCTGTGCCAGGTCATCACAGACTCCCTTGGGACATGGAAGGATGGTACACAGCGAGTAAACCCCACTAAACACACAACACCTTTCACCCCAGGCCTGTAGGGGGAGCTCCACAGGTTGCCTTAAAGGGATCCTGTCACCCCCAAAACACCTCTAAACCTATTAAAACCTGTCCCTAGAGCATATTAACACTTTCCCTACACTCCTTTTACCTCCTAAATGCAGCAAGTGACAGTGAAGAAAAACGTTTTTATAGTACCTCATTAGTGATTATGAAGAGCATAGTCACTCATCCAGGCTGCCCCTCTTCTTCATATCACGCCTGAATAGGCGTGATCTACAGCACTGATTCAAATTCGCGCCTCCCCGCTGTGCCCTGTGTCGTCCGAGGCTGCAGTGTGGCTGGGTGACGCGATCCGCGTCATTCCCGGCGCCGGGTGACGTATTTACACCGGCGCCGCGCTGTCAGCTTCAAAATGCGCACTGCGCATGCCCGTGCGCATGCGCAGTGCGCATTTTGAAGCTGACAGCGCGGCGCCGGTGTAAATACGTCACCCGGCGCCGGGAATGACGCGGATCGCGTCACCCAGCCACACTGCAGCCTCGGACGACACAGGGCACAGCGGGGAGGCGCGAATTTGAATCAGTGCTGTAGATCACGCCTATTCAGGCGTGATATGAAGAAGAGGGGCAGCCTGGATGAGTGACTATGAATAGCATAGTCACTCATTATCATCACTAATGAGGTACTATAAAAACGTTTTTCTTCAATGTCATTTGCTGCATTTAGGAGGTAAAAGGAGTGTAGGGAAAGTGTTAATATGCTCTAGGGACAGGTTTTAATAGGTTTAGAGGTGTTTTGGGGGTGACAGGATCCCTTTAAGCCAGTTCCCCCTATAAATACAGGTTCTGGAGGGGAAAACACCAGAGTGTGCAGTCACTACAGAACTGTGAAGAGCTGTGTGAGCGGAGCTGGTACCGGAGCCGTGCTAGACCCATACCAGCATCCACCTGAGGAAGTGGAAGACCCGCAGAGTAGGGGTCACAGGCAGAGGAGAGAGAAACGTGTACAAGAAGGGGCAGAGGAGTCATACCGACTCACCCTAGCAGAGTTCCGGTCACTGGGTCCGAGCTACAGGGACACAGAATAGGCCCTGCAGAGAAACTAGCACTACAAATAGGGGGTTTAGCTCCCCGGACACCCGAAGCACCACCAAATGAGAGCCCGGAGTCTAGGCCAGACAGGAATCCCATAGAAGTGCCCTCAGTGCAGCAAACCCGGGTGTGGAGAGTCACACAGAAAGTGAAGTAACAGTCTGGTCGGGTTCCATGCCTGCCAGACCCAGACAGAGTAAGACACCAGGAGGCCTACAACCCTACTCGCTGTGGAAGTCCTGAAGTGTTTACCTCATCTCCGGTAGAGTGTACCCGTGAAGAACATCAGTAAAGGTACCAAAAGACTATGTGTGCGTGTCCCTTCTTCCATCTACACCACACCGACCGCGCTACTCTATTCCCCTCAACTCCATTAACTGCCCCGGGGAACCCCGCTTGTCCTGTAGGGAGCGGTTCCACCTAGCTGCCGCACACCACCCCGGAGGCCAAAGCAGCGCTGGTGCCATCACCAGACCTCTACAGGTGGCGTCACGACAGATATTTTATCAGCTTATTGCCATCTCCACCTTTCATCTGCATCCCCTGGGCCCATGGCCTCAGGCACCGCTAGCCGTGACTTCCCCCAGAGACCGCGCCTGAGTGACCGAGTAACCCCCAGGGCCTGGGCTGGACAGATTCTGGCGTCACGAACAGGATTCCGTGCCCGATGTAACCGGTTACTGTGCGCCATTTGACTGATTTGTGAACTGTAAATTTGAATCGCCATTGCTGCGCCACAGAGCGGGAAAAGAAGGGGCGTTACAGTGCAAGGGCGCGAAGATAGGCCCCGCCCCACACTCTAACGAGATCCGCCGGACACAGCAGGAGGATCCGGAAACTCCCGTGGTGCTCCATTCCCCGCCCACCGAGCCGACTATTTCCGTTGATTTGAAAGAGACTGGCACCGATTAACTAGGGGGGGAGCGAGAATGAGTAACCCGGACCCCAGAGACGCAGTAGCCCCACCTGTGAACCCCCCGGTTGCCCCGCCAGGGGCCCAGAACGTACAGCCCCAAGTCGTCAATCCACCCGGCGGTGTCATGCCGCCACCGCCGTCTGCACCGGTGGCCCCGATAATGCCCATATCTCTGCCGTACGTCCCGAATGCAGCCTGGTTACCAAAGTACAACGGCAAGCCCGGCGCCCTAGATGCGTTCCAGAGGAAGATATGCACCGTCCTGGATATGTACGTGATGACCGGTAAGCAGAGAGCATCAGTAGTAATGGGACAGTTAACAGATGCAGCAGAGCTGGAAACCCGAAACTGGTCTGTAGAAGATCAGGAGTCTGTTGAACAAATATTTGCCAAGCTAAAGAGAGTTTTGATCATCACACTGAATCTGAACTAAGACTATTGTTTTATCATTGCAAACAAGGGGCACAGGAGAGTGTCCTAGATTATTCCCTGCACCTGCAACAGGCACTGAGACTCCTAAAACAAGCTGATCCCGGTGGCGTTCGTGATGAAAACAAAACGCTAATTGAACAGTTTGTCATAGGCCTTAAGTTACCCGATGACAGAAAACAAGCGCGCTGGTGGGCTCTTCAAAACCCTGATGCAGAGTTTGCAACGCTGAAAGAGTTAACTGTTCGGGGACAGCAGCTCCCTGCAGTGCCAGATTTAACCCCACAGCCGCAATGGACTAAAACCCCTTCCGTGCCGGAAGCATCTTCTTCATCCCCAGCAGCTCAATCTAGTGTGCAGGCTGTGACACCCGACCGGTTTGACAGTCTGTGCTCAGAGGTGCGTCAGCTGACCAAAGAGGTGGCAAGGCTCCGAGGTGCAAGGCGATCCAAGACAGAAGCAAGACCATCAGACAAGATCCAGCTCGCTGACATCCCCGACGACGTCCCATGGATGAAGAGGAGGACGACACCACGGCTTCGAGGGAGGACCACAGATCACTACAGCGCTGATGGACAGCCCATCTGTCGCAAGTGTGACAAAGAAGGACACGTCTACCGGTCTTGTCCTGTAAACGAGCAGCCCCTGGGAGAGGAGGGCCAACCCCAGGAGTAGACAGTCCAGGCCCGACCAGCTGGGAGCGCAAGTACGTGGGAGATCGTCCATACATAGATAGGGGAAAATATGTGTAAGTGGGTTAACAACTGGCTTAGTGATAGGAAACAAAGGGTGGTTATTAATGGAACACACTCAGAATGGGTCACAGTTAACAGTGGGGTACCACAGGGGTCAGTGTTGGGCCCGCTTCTATTTAATATATTTATTAATGACCTTGCAGGGGGCATACAGAGTAGAATCTCAATATTTGCAGATGACACTAAACTCTGCAATACAGAGGAGGACTATTTTATATTACAGGAGGATTTATGTAAACTAGAAGCTTGGGCTGCTAAATGGCAAATGCGCTTTAATGGGGATAAATGTAAGGTCATGCACTTGGGCAGAGGAAACAAAAGGTATAATTATGTGCTTAATTGTAAAACACTGGGCAAAACTGTCACTGAAAAAGACCTGGGTGTATGGGTAGATGACAAACTCACATTTAGTGGCCAGTGTCAGGCAGCTGCTGCAAAGGCAAATAAAATAATGGGATGCATTAAAAGAGGCATAGATGCTCATGAGGAGAACATAATTTTACCTCTATACAAGTCACTAGTGCGACCACACTTAGAATACTGTGTACAATTCTGGTCTCCGGTGTATAAGAAAGACATAGCTGAACTAGAGCGGGTCCAGAGAAGAGCGACAAAAGTCATTAGAGGACTAAGGGGTCTGCAATACCAAGACAGGTTATTAAACTTGGGGTTATTTAGCTTGGAAAAACGAAGGCTTAGGGGTGATCTTAGAATAATGTATAAATATATGATGGGACAGTACAGAGACCTTTCTAATGATCTCTTTACTCTTAGGCCTGAGACTGGGACAAGGGGGCATCCTCTACGTCTGGAGGAAAGAAGGTTTAATCATAATCACAGACGCGGATTCTTTACTGTAAGAGCAGTGAGACTATGGAACTCTCTGCCACATGCTGTTGTAATGAGTGAGTCACTACTAACATTTAAGAAGGGCCTGGATGCCTTTCTTGAAAACTATAATATTACCAGTTATACATACTAGATTCTTTGATAGGGCGTTGATCCAGGGAATTAGTCTGATTGCCGTATCTGGAGTCAGGAAGGAATTTTTTCCCCAATGTGGAGCTTAGTGTTGCCACATGGGTTTTTTTTGCCTTCCTCTGGATCAACATGTTAGGCTATGGGTTGAACTAGATGGACTTAAAGTCTTCCTTCAACCTTAAAAACTATGTTACTATGTTACTATGTTACTTGTCCATCATCATCGACGGCACCGCTACCACTGCATTGGTAGATACCGAATCCCAGGTGACCACCATCCCGAGTATCCTTTACAAACGGGTGGGAAGCAACAGTAAAGGTGGGGAGGGTGCAGTTAAGAAACCAGGGAATCGTAGTAGTCCAGGACAAACCAAATGAGCGGGATCCACATTTGATACTTGGTACCAATGTGATGGTTAAATGCCTAGATGAAGTGTTGTTTTTGCTCCAGCAGAGTGCAGATACCACTAAGCCAAACGAGAGAAGAACTCTTCAGAGGGAGATCAGAGTTCTGGTGTATCAACAGCAGGTAACAATGTCAAATGGTGAAATTGGCAGTGTATGTGTAACAGACCCAATTCCTATTGTAGTACCACCAAGAAGTGAAATGATGATCTGGTGTCGGGCAGCAGTAGGCCTCAGAGGGCAGGACTACCAGGCAGTAGTGGAGCCAGTGATGTCTGACAGCAGTCCTACACTCCTGACAGCCAGGGGAGTGGTTGATGTAAGAAAAGGAAGGGTCCCTGTACGTGTACTGAATTATGGTGATGATGAAGTAAAACTGCCAAGGTATTCCACTGTTGCAAAACTGTACCATGTAGATAACAACGCAATACATGAAGCTAAATCATTTCGCTCAGACAGTGTCAGACGACCCCCATCACTCCAAGGGTCAGCTAGAGAAATGGTGTCAGGAGCTCAGTATAGGAACTGACAACACACCTTCTCACCAGAGTTTATCGGGTAGTTCGAAAGTATGAACAAGTGTTTAGCAAGCATCCACTTGATTTTGGGAGGATTAAAGGGGTACAACATCATATACCCACAGGTGACCATGCACCCATAAAAGAAAGATACAGGCCTATACCACCAGCACACTACCAGAAATCAAAAGAGATGCTAAAGGACATGAAGAATGCAGGGGTCATTAGAGACAGTTGTAGCCCCTGGGCAGCACCACTGGTCCTGGTTAAAAAGAAAGACGGTAGTAGGAGGATGTGCGTAGATTATTGGCAGATCAACAGAGTAACACACAAGGATGCATACTCGTTACCCCGCATAGAAGAGTCACTTGCTGCACTAAAGTCTGCCAATTACTTCTCAACCTTGGATTTTACTAGTTGGTACTGGCAGGTCTCCGTTGCAGAAGAAGATCGTGAGAAGACAGCCTTCACGACACCAATGCTGTCAACAGCATGACATTCGGGTTATGCAACGCACCAGGAACATTCCAGAGGCTGATGGAGTGTTGCCTAGGTCACAGAAACTTCGAGACTGTGCTGCTGTACCTGGACAATGTCATAGTATACTCCCAGACCTATGAAGATCACCTACAACACCTGAGTGAAGTGTTTGAATCGTTGTCCAAGTATGGTATGAAGATGAAACCGTCAAAATGTCACTTGTTAAAACCCAAAGTCCAGTACCTGGGACATGTGGTCAGTGCAGAAGGCGTAGCACCTGACCCGGACAAGGTTACAGTCATCAAGAACTGGCCAGCGCCAACCACCTTCAAAGAGGTACGTCAATTCTTAGGACTGGTTGGGTACTACAGAAGGTTTATCAAGGGATATACAAAGATGCCAGCACCCATGCAAGATCTCCTAGTGGGTCAATGCAAGAAAAGCAAGATCAGAGGCCCTCCGTTCCAGTGGGGACCAGAACAAGAACAGTCTTTCCAAAAACTGAAACATGCCTTAATGGGAGAAGAGATCCTGACCTACCCCGATTACAACCTGCCGTTCCTGTTATACACGGATGCAAGCAATGAAGGTTTAGGAGCTGTCTTGGCACAGAAACAGCAAGGCAAAGAAAAAGTGATAGCCTATGCCAGCAGAAAACTCCGTCCAACAGAGAGGAACCCGGAGAATTACAGCTCTTTTAAGTTGGAGTTCCTAGCCCTGGTCTGGGCAATCACAGAACGTTTCAAGCACGATCTGGCGTCGTGTCACCATAAAATTTAAACATCTGCTCTTTCTGGGATTTTAGGTCCAGTGGGCGTGGCTATCAGTGACTGACAGCTGTGTTGATATAACTGCACATACAAATAGAACTGTCAATCACTGATAGCCCTGCCCACTGGACCTAAAATTCCAGAAAGAACGGAAGTTTAAATTTCATGGTGACAGGTTCCCTTTAAAGGAACTGTAATTCTCCGGGTTCCTCCCTGTGGGGCGCAGCTTCCTACTGGCATAGGCGATTACCCTTTCTTTTCCGTCTTGCTTTTGAGAAAGGACAGCTCCAAGTCCCTCATTGCTGGCATCCATGTACAGCAGGAATGGCAGGTTGTAGTCCGGGTAAGCAAGGATTTCTTCTCCTGTCAGGGCTTCTTTTATCATCTGGAATGCTTCCTCTTGTTCCTTGCCCCACCTCCACGGAGAATCCTTAGACTTACCCTTCCTGGGTTGACCTACTAGGAGGTCTTGCAGGGGAGCAGCCTTCTTGGTGTACTCCTTTATAAACCTCCTATAGTAGTCCACCAATCCCAGGAATTGACGTACTTCCTTTAAGGTTTTGGGTTCTGGCCACTCTTTGATTGCTGTCACCTTGTCTGGATTAGGGGCCACGTTTTTGGCACTGACCATGTGTCCCACGTACTGTACTCTTGGCTTCAACAGGTGGCATTTTGATGGTTTTAGCTTCATCCCGTATTTGGCCAGAGCTTCAAACCCCTCTGCTAGATGGGGGACGTGTTCCCCATAGGTTTGAGAGTACACGATCACATCATCCAGGTAGAGCAGTACCGTCTCGAAGTTCTTATGTCCCAGGCAACTCTCCATCAACCTCTGGAAGGTTCCGGGTGCATTACATAGTCCGAAGGGCATGCTGTTGAATTCACATAGGCCCCTAGGTGTTGTAAAGGCCGTCTTCTCGCGGTCTTCCTTGGCTACGGACACCTGCCAATATCCACTAGTGAGATCTAAGGTAGAGAAGTAATTGGCAGACTTCAACGCAGCTAAGGATTCCTCTATACGAGGTAACGGGTAAGCATCCTTGTGTGTTATGCGGTTTATTTGCCTTTAGTCTACACACATTCTCATACTGCCATCCTTTTTCCTGACTAGGACTAATGGGGCTGCCCAGGGACTACAGCCATCTCGTATAACCCCTGCGTCCTTCATGTCCTGTAACATTTCTTTAGCTTTTTGATAATGTGCAGGTGGAATAGGCCTATACCACGCTTTGATTGGTGGATGTGTTCCTGTGGGGATGTGATGATGTACCCCTTTTATCTTACTAAAGTCAAGTGGATGCTTACTAAAGACTTGTTCGAATTCTTGGACTACCCGTACACACCTTGCTTTTCGTACACAGGAGTGGTGTCAGTTCCGACATGGAGCTGCTGGCACCAGTCCTCCAGTGGCCCTGTTTGGTCAGATTTTGCCCCTTTGGTATAAGGTATGGGTCCCACTGTTTGGATCTCGTTGTTGCTGACTGTGTACAATTTAGCAACAGTTGTATACATGGGTAGTTTTACCTCCTCACTGCCATAATTTAAAGGGAACCAACCACCCCAAATGACCCCCCCGGACTGTTAATATGTGTCCCTACACCCAGCACACACATTTGGGGCAATCGTTTTTGCTAAAAAAACGGTTTAGTAGAAGATATAGCTTTATGAAGTTTAATAAATCAAGCCGAATGGGTGTTACCTAGCTTTGTCCTCGTGCATTTCTTCGTGCCTGTCAGCCTCCTCTCCCCTCCTCCCTTCAGTAAAGCCCTTCTGTGCAAGCCGAAAATGGCCTGCCTGTCTGCTGCTGCCTGATAAATTATGCACGCCCATCTCTGCACCTAAGAGCCTGGCCGCGTCATGAAGGGGGCGGGGCTCCAGCATGACGCGATCTAGCCCCGCCCCCTTCATGACGCGGCCAGGCTCTTAGGTGCAGAGATGGGCGTGCATAATTTATCAGGCAGCAGCAGCAGACAGGCAGGCCATTTTCGGCTTGCACAGAAGGGCTTCACTGAAGGGAGGAGGGGAGAGGAGGCTGACAGGTACGAAGAAATGCACGAGGACAAAGCTAGGTAACACCCATTCGGCTTGATTTATTAAACTTCATAAAGCTATATCTTAGCTTCTACTAAACCGTTTTTTTAGCAAAAACGATTGCCCCAAATGTGTGTGCTGGGTATAGGGACACATATTAACAGTCCGGGGGGGGGGGGTCATTTGGGGTGGTTGGTTCCCTTAAAGATGCGAACAGGTACTCTCCCATTGTGTACATCAACCACCCCCCTGGCTGTCAAGAGTGTAGGTCTGTGATCGGTACTGATGGGCTCCACCAATGCCAGATAGTCCTGCCCTCTCAGACCTAGAGCTGCTCGACACCAAATCATCATTTCACTCATTGGGGGAAATCATAATAGGCAACGGGTCTGTCACCTGTGCAGTGCCAATTTTGCCCCCTGTAATAGTTACCTGTTGATGGTGCAGGATGGCTCTGATCTCACGCTGGAGGACCTTCCTTTGACCAGGTCTGGCAGTGTCTGCGATCTGTTGAAGCAAAGACAAGCCTTCCTCCATGCAATTGCTAACATTAGTGCCTAGTATGATATAAGGATCATTAGCATTACTGGCTTCTGCCACAACTATGACCCCCTGCTTCTGCAATTCCACCCTCCCCACCTTTATTGGCACTTCCTTAACCCCCATTACGGGAATTGGTTCACCGTTAGATGCATTAAGGGTAAAGTCTAGGTCAGGCTAATTCAGTTCTGCATCAGCCCAATACTTCTTATAAAGGATAGGGGATGGTGGTCACCTGTGACCCGGTGTCCAGCAGAGCAGGTGTCGGGATGCCATCTAGTACAATGGACAGAAACGGCCTCTATCCGATGAAGGTCTTGTACCAGGTGGCTGGGCCCTGTTGATCTAATCCTGAGGTTTGGCCCCGGCCCCCAGGAACTGCCCGTTTAAAGAACAGCTCCTGGCGAGGTGACCGTTGCGGTTACAGCGGCGGCAGATGGGCTCCCCAGTGGAGCTGTAGCGGTCGGTGGTTCTTCCCCGGTACGCTGTGGCTTGCTTCCCTTGCATCCAGGGTACATCCTCCGGACTGTCAGCAAGTTGGATCAGCGGCTGAGGTCGGGGCTGGGGCCTTGGCGCTGTTTGCTTTGCTTTTCTGCAGAGCAACAATTAGTTTAGTAATGTTCTTATTCATCTGGCGCATCTCAGTGAGCACCTCAGCACGCAGGGAATCATACTTGTCAGGCTGAGCAGATTGAACATTGTGCATAGCTATAGACACGGATAATGGTTTCGGGGTAGCCTGCACCTCACCACTGTTCCGTTTAATAGCAGCTTCATGGGTCTCTACCAGCCTTAACCCTTTGATGGCCATCTCCTTCAGTGTGTTAAACTCAGCTTCTGGATTGCTCAATGACCACCAACGTACACAGTCTTACTGTCCTCGGGGGATAACAGTCCCCGGGTGAACTGTTCAATTAGGAGCTTGTTTTCGTCGGGTACACTAGCGGGACTGACATGTTTAAGGGCGCGCAATGTTTCTTTCAGACGCCAGGCATAAGCTCTTATGGTGGGTTTACACACACCAATTTCTGTGTCCAATATCTGAACAGATCTCTGGTTGCAGTGAAATCATGGACACATAGTTCCATTTTGTGGCTGTGTACAAAATGGAGCAATGTGTCCATGATTTCACTGCAACCAGAGATCTGTTCAGATATTGGACACAGAAATTGGTGTGTGTAAACCCACCATTATATCATCTCCAGGCCTCTGGTAGCAGTGATGGAAGCACATGCGTACGTCAGCCTCGTTGCACTCCTCGAAGGTAGCTCTCAGTTTGTTAAATATAGCAGCTGCTGATCTGCATTCAGTTGCAGACCAGGACACACTTTCTTTCTCTGCTGCGCCAGTTAACAGTCAGAGTACCACAGCAGCGCGTTGTTGGCCGGTCATCGCATACATATCTAGGACACTATTGATTTTTCTCTTGAAATCATCAGTGTATCAGGTTGTCCGTCATACTGGGGCAACCACTTGGCCCCCGGGATGTATGGGAGTGAGATCGGCATTATTGGGGCAATTGCGCCCGATGCGCCGGTGGCGCTGGCAGTGGTACTGGAGGCAGCCATTGGAGCTTCCAGGTAATTCCTAGGGTCAGCGAAAGCACAATAGTCGTCGCTGGAGGAGGCCGACATGTTGGAGGCCCCCCTAGTGAATTACAGCCAGTTCTTAAAGAGTTAAACAGTTCGGGAGTTTCCGGACTAGGCCGCGGCACTCGGGAATGCTCGGCTGAGCAAGGGGCAGGCTTCAGTTTCATGCTCCACAGGCCAGCAGGCCCCCTTTCTTCCCACTCTTCAGAGCAGTAGTGGCGGCGTAGCTTTAACAGTCACTCAATACAGTCAAAAATACGGCACACAGTACCCGGTAACAACGGGCACGGGATCCTGTTCGTGACGCCAGAAAAGATATGTCGAGCCCCAGGCTTTGGGGTACTCGGGTATCAGGCTCCAAGGGGTAATTTTCCTGTGTCACGGGGAGTGGTGGTCGTTCCTGATCCAGTGTCCTGGGAGACTTCTTTGAAAAGGGGAATTATTTACATGGGATTTTATATACAGTTGTCGTGATGCCACCTGTAGTTTCTGGTGATGGGTCACCAGCGCCGCCACTGTCCGCCGGAGGTATATGGTAGTGTGGCTTAGTTGGCAAAGTCCTCTACAGGTAGGGCTGGACCTCCGGGGCAGTGTAGTGTTGTCATGGCAATAAATAGTTAATAATTTAAATACCGTATTTTCCGCTTTTTAAGACGCACTTTTGCCTCCCCCAAACTGGGGGGTAAAAGGGGGTGCGTCTTAAAAAGCGGATGTGAAAATATATGCAATTTAAAAAAAATAATAAAATATTACCAGGGGGAGGGGGGCGTGCCGAGTGGGGGTGCCGGAGGCAGCTTACATGGGCTGAGGGGCACAGCTGCCCTACCGGAGCTGCAGGGGATGACCGGCGGTAGCGAGCGGTGGGCGCCGCCATCTTCCCTCTACTCGGCTGCATTCACTAAGCAGTGTGCAGCCGGCAGGTAGAGGTAGAGACTCCAGAATAGCCGCGGGTCTCCGTTATGGCCGCGGCCATTTTGTTGAAGTCTTACCTGACTGGCTGCACAGTTAGTGAATGCAGCCAGCCAAAAGAAACATGGCGGCGCCCACCGCTTGCTGCCACCTCTGATCCCCGGTACTCCGCTCCTGCACCCGTGCCCCCGCATCGGCCCTGCTCCTGCGCCTCTCATCCTCCTGAACCTGCCTCCGGACCCCCGCTCAGCAGCCGCATTTCAGTAAGTCATTGGGGTCCGGAGGGGGGAATGGGGAAGAGGCATTCACAAAAGGGGCAATAAGCAGGATGTGGACATATATACAAGATGGGGGGTCAGTTTCAGGATGGGGGACATATATACAGGTTGGGGGGCATATATACAGGATGGGGGACATATGTACAGGATGGGGGACATATGTACAGGATGGGGGGACATATATACAGTTTGGGGGCATATATACAGTTTGGGGGACATATGTACAGGATGGGGGACATATGTACAGGATGGGGGCATATATACAGGTTGGGGAACATATAGATAAGATGGGGGAATGTATATGCCAGAATGGGGTATATATACAGGATGGGGGGGCCATATTTACAGCATTATTTTCTCTTTTCCTTCACCAAATTTGGGGGTGCGTCTTATAATCAGGTGCGTCTTATAAAGCGAAAAATACGGTAAGTTTATTGAAGCCATTCAGAAACCTTCCAACAGCATGGTTATGTGAATCCTTGCACTTTCCTCTAGTTTCATATATAATGTTTTGAGTTAGATGTAGCAGTGTGGAAGCTCTTATCAAGATGTTCCCGGACCAAATGTACTAATCAAGGCTGAATTGGAATACTAACCCACAGAATATGAATTGAATGTTTTTTCAGAATAAAATGTAGATTCAGCATAATATGATGTAATCACCCTTAGGAACACCCCTAAGAAATGCCCCTTTAATGAGAAGTAATAAAACTGCTAACCCTCCTAAAATAAAGGTCTTTTGTCATTAAG
The DNA here is from genome assembly GCA_033576535.1 of Allobates femoralis. Lineage (NCBI taxonomy): Eukaryota > Metazoa > Chordata > Amphibia > Anura > Aromobatidae > Allobates > Allobates femoralis. The sequence goes on along the minus strand of JARQOC010000002.1, from coordinate 269,854,990 downwards.
CTCTATTTTGACATGGTTGTCAGCGTGGTTCTTATGGTGGCGTGCACACACTTAGACAAAGTATCAATTAGGCGGCAGACAATTAAGAGGACAGGCCACCGGAAAGGTGGGGAGGGCATCTATTATAGTTGGCGCCCAACGTGGGGCTAAGACGAGACGTCCAGGGGACGACAGCCACACCTGAACTTCCATTCCCAGGATGGATCATACACGAGGGGTAGACCTGCAGGCTACAAAGAGGTAAGAAAATGAGTTATCTTACCTAAGACCCTCCTGTGTCTTCGTGCAGGGATGGAGGTAGCTGGCTGTCAGACTCGGACATAGATGACTGGATCTGAGAAGTCCTAGCCCTTGCAACCCGGTCCTGAGAATTCCTTAATAGTCTGCCTTATTTGTGTTCTTGCAACCCGGATCTGAGTTTATCTGTGTTTATGTCAGTGATATCATTTCTCCAGTTTCAGTACAGAGAGAGAGAGAGAGAGAAAGGCACGGAGAGACGGGGCTGAGTGGGAGATTCTGTTTCCCTGATTTTCCAACCACGAATAGGGTTGATGGTTTTCCGGCCCCTGAAAGGGGGGCTTATTGTTTATTTCACTACTGGCTCCAGCCTCTGATACGGCTGATGGTTTTCCCACCCCGTGTGCGCAAGCTAAGGAAGGAGTGTAGTGTTAGTATTCCTGGCTGCGGTGGTGGACGGGTACGTAATTTACGTAAATGATTGTAGTGATTATATTGTTCCGTCTCTCCAGATAACATGCCCCTTGTGTAGACAAGGTATAGAGCAAGCAATTACGCCCACTGGCTGGATAATAAATTGTGTCACTGACGTGCCATATGCACGTGAAGAAAAAGGTTATATAGCAATCTCTGGCACTTCTCCAGTACTCAAGGTGTTCAGACAAATTATACATGCCCAGCCAACGATAGTCAATCCGCAAGGGGTTTAGTTGGAAGAAGTATATGCAAGAAAGTTATATGACCCAGTTGTTGCCCGACTGAGGTGTAGAGGGGGCTGACACAGTTTGAGGTTTTTTTATCTGTTTTATCTGTTTAGTGACAACAACTCCAGTTCCAGTCCTCAGACTGACTGTGACTGACTGATTCCAGTGACGCAACCAGTTCCAGTCCTCTGACTAACTGCCTTCCTAACACCACTGACTAGTTTCCATAACGTGCACACAGTGCAAGCAAGGGGTGAAGCTTGCCATTTCCGCTGACTTGGTTACAGACCAATTTCACCCCTCTTCCCCCCCCCCCCCCCCAAGGTTTCGAGTGTTCAGAATAAACATTAATGCCCAGCTCACTGAAGGTATCCCAGTTGACTGCCCTTTATACAACCCTGCTGACAGTGGTGACCTTGAGGGGTGGGCAATTATAGCAAAGATAGAAGTACAGAGACTTGGGTTTAAGCTATAACATGGATATTATCAGTCAAAGCCTCAGCAAGTTAGCCCCAAAAGACCTGGTGGCAGAGAGGAAAGGGAAAAGGGAAGAAGCATGTGAAAAAGGGAAGGAGTATGTGAAAAATATGAAGGTCCTCTTAAAACTGATGGGATACACAACCCATGGAGGACGCTTAAATGAGAAGGAGTGGAAGGAAGTGATAACAAGTAAAAGAGGGCTTTTGAAGGATGCCAAGGTTTTGGAAGATGCAGAAGCATGGTATAAGGATACGAGGAAGTTATGGAAGCTATTGTGGATTGAACATCGTGACCCTGCTACTGGTGAATACACGTATACTGACAAGATGACACTGGCAGAAGCTGCTGCACCCGTGCCTATGCTGACACATTCCAGATACCCATACAGACCCACCTCCCTGTGTCCAGTTCTCAATATAGATGGCACACATTACACTCCAGTGAACCAGGGTGCACCCACTTCGTCTCAAGCTGCCGTCTTAGCACAGACCAGACCCAGCTCTGCAGCAGTATCCGGAATATACATGAACAGGGACAGGAATGAAACAGGAGATGGAGAGGAGGAGGCTGCCGAAGAAGAATACCAGATGGCAGGGGGACAGGAGAATTTCTCAGTTGGGCCTGGAGCTAGGCCAAAAATTCCACAGTATCCCTCCCCAGCCTCAGTGAATCCCCTCTCTTCACTAGGAAATCATGGAGGCATGCCTTTAATGATGACAGAACTGTCACAATTGGGAGCAGCAGGTGGAGACGAACAGACATCACCGGCTACAGTCTACTTCCCCCGGCACAGCACACTCCCCAGGATAGGGGAGGTGGGAGACAGACCTTATCAATGTACGGGGGTACGCAAGCCACAACAGGCAGCTCTACGCATGGCTCAGATCAATCACACCGATTGGCACAGTATGAAGACCCTCCACAGCATGTTTCCCGTCCTAGGCAAGGCAGATATGTCTCCTGGAAGCCTCAGGAAGCTGCCACATTGGTGAACACCTTACCGGACCCTGACAAGCAACCTATGCCCTTTCATCGAAAGATGAGCCAGATTCAGAAGACTCACGCTGCCTCATGGGAAGATTTTATGGGATTGGCTTCTACCTGCGCCACAAGCACCCGTCCTCCAGAGAGTCCGGAAATCTACAAAGAGCCCATGATCCCAATGTGAATCGAAATGGGGTGAAAGTACCTGCTGAGCGGAGGATTGAAAATGGGGTGAACGGCCACAGAATGGACATGACTCTGGCTGAACTGCAGGAGATGGTTGCGAGACAACAGCAGCAGATCGAGGCCCAGCAGCTAATGCTGGCTTCAAAGGAGCAATGCTTGAAGTACTTGAAGCAGCAGGACCAGCGTCAGTAGCAGCAGGCCAGTGAGCAGGAAAAGCTGAAACGTCTGCCGGAGATTGCAGAAAATCAGGAGGCAAAGAAGAAAGTGCAGGTCCTGAAGGACCACGTGGAGCAGAAGAGGCTCAGCAATGGCAGGCTAGTTGAGGAAATCGAACAGATGAATAACATGTTCCAACAGAAGCAGAAATAACTGATGGTGGCTGCGACCAAAGTGGAAGAAATGAGTCGCCAGCTGGAAATGCTGAAGAACGGATGTATGGAGGGCTATCACGATAACCAGTCTGCTGTCGCTGAACTCGATTGTCTCTACAAAGAGCTTCAGTTGAGGAACAAGCTGAATCAGGAGCAGAATGCCAAACTGCAACAGCAGCGGGAGAGCCTGAACAAGCGCAACCCCGAGGTGGCCGCCATGGACAAGCGTGTCAACGAGCTGCAGGAGCAGGACCGACTCTGGAAGAAGAAGGTGGCTCTGCAGAAAAAGGAGAAAGTGTAGAGAGGTTTTACTACCGGCTGAATCAGATGATGTTCACAGATCTGGGATTTGATCACCATGAGAAGTCCCCTATCCAGATATGGATACAAGCCTTCGTCCAAGGTCTTCTTGAACTTGTACAGAAGCAGGTCCAGACAACGAGACCTGAATACATATGATTGGACCCAGATATTTTATTTCAGGTGGCAAGGGGCATAGAAATGAACATGCCTTCAAAACCTCCCCGGAACCGTAATGTTAGGCCCCTTTCACATCTATGCGTTTGCTGCGTTTTGCTTCATTTGCGTTTTTTATGCGTTTTTACCGCAAAAACGCATCAAAATGCATGCGTTTTTGTCCTCATTGATTTTAATGGGAACGCATGAAAAACGCATGCAAAAACGCATGTCAAAACGCATGTGCGTTTGGGTAAACGCAAAACGCATGCGTTTTTGCAAATGCAGCTCAAAACGTGGCAAACAACGTTTTTGGCTGTTTTGCAAAAACGCATGCGTTTTGCGTTTTTGCAAACGCACATGCGTTTTGACATACGTTTTTGCATGCGTTTTTCATGCGTTTCCATTAAAATCAATGGGGACAAAAACGCATGCGTTTTGATGCGTTTTTGCGGTAAAAACGCATAAAAAACGCAAATGAAGCAAAACGCAGCAAACGCATAGATGTGAAAGGGGCCTTAAGGTGTCGCAGAACCCAGGGAACAGGGAAGGACCAAGAAGTGGAGTCACCTGTTACGATTGTGGGAAGATAGGCCACATAAGGAGGAACAGGATTTCCCTCCACCACCACCTGCCCCCTCCGCCCAGCTATAAGACATAGGCAAGCTGGATCCACCAACTTACAATATGCTCTGCAAAGCCAACAGACAAGCTTGCGGCCCGACTCCTACTGTATGTATGAAGGTAGAAGGAAGATCCATCCCCTTCTTAGTGGATACCGGTGCAGCCAGAAGCGTGATAAGATTTGCTGACTTACCTGACTCAGACTGCCTTACAGAAGAAACCATCCCATGTGTGGGTGTTGATGGAGTCATCAAGGATACCCCTATGACCCGCCCATTGCGCGTCAGCCTTTAACCCACATAGAGCATGTTATCTCGATTGGTGGTGTCCAACTCCTGCCAGTGAATCTACTGGGAACTGACTTACTGACAAAGTTACACGCCAACATCTCCTTTCAGGAAAATGGTACTGTCACACTTACTACGGCTCTGGACCAGGAAGAAGTTTCACGGATTTTCGGCCTCTTTCACTTTGCTGTGACAATACAACCTACGGAAGCAGCCTGGCTTTCACAGATACCAGAAATCCTGTGGGCCCAAGGCCCTGAAGACATTGGAAGGCTCCCAGTCCAGCCAGTGGAAGTCAAGCTTAAACCAGGAGCCCGCTTACCCCGTAAGCGCCAGTACCCTCTCTCCATTGCCCAATCGGATGCTATCACACAACAACTGACGCTCTACGTCAAGAATGGAGCAGTCATCCCGACCAAGTCACCATGCAACACCCCACTGTTTCCAGTCAAGAAGAAAACACCAAAAGGGACAACCTCCCAAGTTTCACATGGTGCAAGATCTAGGGGCAGGGAATGAAGCCACAGTCTTGGATACTCCGATGTGCCCAATTCTTTCTGTCTGACAACCGAAGCCATTGATGGAGTCTACACGCTGAAGGATGCAATTATATGCTCTCCTGCCCTTGGATTCCCTGATTACAAGAAACCATTTTGCCTGTTTGTGATGGAGAAGAAAGGACATGCCACTGGAGTCCAAACACAGTTCCATGGGGGAAGACAGCGCCCACTGAGATACTACTCAGCCAGACTGGACCCAGATGCCCGTGAAGCACCTTCATGCCTGAGACCTGTCTTTGCTACACCCCTACTGATGGACAAGACTGCTGATGTTATTCTGGGCCACTGTCTGAAGGTGAAGGCTCCACATGATATCACTGCCATTCTGGCCCAAACCAAACCTAAACATCTCTCTGCTGCACGTCACCTACGGCTACAATGTTCACTTCTACTCCCAGACAACGTGACAATCTCCAGGTGCGATGTCTTGAACCCTGCAACGTCTCCGACACTTCGGTGGAAGAGGAAGCAGACTTTGAAATGGCTCAGCACGACTGTCTTGCGCTTATGAGACAAGAAACCTCCGGATTTGACACAGTCACAGATACGCCGCTGGAAGACCCAGATTTGACTCTCTTCGTGGATGGATCAAGATATGCAGACCAAGAAGGACGGTTTCACACGGGTATGGCGGTGGTCACAGAAGATACTGTGTTGATGGCCAAACCACTACCCGCGTCCATGTCTGCACAGGAAGCAGAATTGGCTGCATTGACAGAAGGTTGCAAGATGGCAGCCCAGAAGAAAGCGAACATTTATACCAATTCCTGCTATGGATTTGGCATCTGCCATGACTACGGGCCTATCTGGAGGGCAAGAGACTTCATTACAGCCAATGGAACTCCAATACACCACCATAGAGCGGTGAAGGAATTGCTACAGTCCTTGCTGATGCCAGAAAGAGTCGCGGTACTTAAGGTAAAGGTACACACTGGAGGGACCTCAAGAGAAGCCGTGGGGAATGACTTGACGTACAGGGCAGCTAAGGAAGCAGCAGTAAAGCCACTCATCCCAGAACCCTCCAACTTGTATCTCTTGACAGACATGGGACAAGAATAAGATTAGGACAAGAAGAAGACTCAGGACAAGAAGGCGACTTAGGACAAGAAGGCGACTTAGGACAAGAAGGCGACTTAGGACAAGAAGGCGACTTAGGACAAGAAGGCGACTTAGGACAAGAAGGCGACTTAGGACAAGAAGGCGACTTAGGACAAGAAGGCGACTTAGGACAAGAAGGCGACTTAGGACAAGAAGGCGACTTAGGACAAGAAGGCGACTTAGGACAAGAAGGCGACTTAGGACAAGAAGGCGACTTAGGACAAGAAGGCGACTTAGGACAAGAAGGCGACTTAGGACAAGAAGGCGACTTAGGACAAGAAGGCGACTTAGGACAAGAAGGCGACTTAGGACAAGAAGGCGACTTAGGACAAGAAGGCGACTTAGGACAAGAAGGCGACTTAGGACAAGAAGGCGACTTAGGACAAGAAGGCGACTTAGGACAAGAAGGCGACTTAGGACAAGAAGGCGACTTAGGACAAGAAGGCGACTTAGGACAAGAAGGCGACTTAGGACAAGAAGGCGACTTAGGACAAGAAGGCGACTTAGGACAAGAAGGCGACTTAGGACAAGAAGGCGACTTAGGACAAGAAGGCGACTTATGACAAGAAGGCGACTTAGGACAAGAAGGCGACTTAGGACAAGAAGGCGACTTAGGACAAGAAGGCGACTTAGGACAAGAAGGCGACTTAGGACAAGAAGGCGACTTAGGACAAGAAGGCGACTTAGGACAAGAAGGCGACTTAGGACAAGAAGGCGACTTAGGACAAGAAGGCGACTTAGGACAAGAAGGCGACTTAGGACAAGAAGGCGACTTAGGACAAGAAGACGACTTAGGACAAGAAGACGACTTAGGACAAGAAGACGACTTAGGACAAGAAGACGACTTAGGACAAGAAGACGACTTAACAGGAAGACGATTAGGAAGAAGACGATCCGGACAAGAAGAAGATCCGGACAAGAAGAAGATCCGGACAAGAAGAAGACGGATGAACAATCCTAGGAGAACATGGTCCTGACCCTGCAGAAGCAAGCATCCAATGAAGAGAAGGAAAAATGGATCCAAGATGGAGCTGTGCAAGATAAGAAGCATCTGATACTACTGAAAGGAAAACCATGCCTCCCACGAGCCCTCTACCCAATGATTGCCAGATGGGCCCATGGCCCCACCCATCAATCAAAAATGAAGATGCACAATCTTGTGAGACAGTACTACCACACACCTGGCTTTTCAACAATGGCAGCAAATTACACCAGAGGATTCCTAGTCTGTGCCCGGTGTAACCCAGGAAAAACAGAGAAAACTCCACAGAAGTGTACACCTAGACCTTTTTACCCCTTCCAACGCATACAGATTGACCACATTCAGATGCCATCCTCAGGAGGATTTGAATATGCACTGGTAGTCGTGGACATATTCTCTGGATGGCCAGAAGCGTTCCCTGCTAAAACCACTGCAAAGGAACTCCTCTCTAGATAGTGTGCAGATATGGGGTCCCAGAAACCATAGAGAGTTACCAAGGGCCAGCATTCACAGCCAATCTGACCAAAGAGATATGGCAGGCCCTAAGGACAGAGTTAGCCCTTCATACTCCATATCATCCCAAAAATTCAGGAAGGGTCAACAGAGGAAACGGGGTATTAAAGGCAAAAAAATGCTGAAAGGAGCGCAGGAAACGGGGAAGCCGTGGCATGAAAGTCTTCCCCTCGCATTGTTCAGTGTCAGACACACCCCAGCTAGTGTAACTAAGCTAAGTCCCTATGAAATTCTGTTTGGAAGTGCCCCTAGACTAGGGTTGTATTTCCCCCAATAGTTGTCACGTCCTACAGTTGAAGGTTGATAAGTTTGTTACCGAATTAACAAAGCATTTGACAAATACATTCTCGAGTTTTTTCTTATCTCCCAGATCCTCAAAGCTTGGAAGGAACCCATCAGATCCAGCCAGGAGATTTGGTTTTCATCAAAAGATTCAGTAGACGTGCTCTTGATCCCAGATGTGACGGCCCTTTCCAAGTCCTGCTGGTCACCTCCACGGCTGTAAAGGTTGAAGGAAGGCCTACATGGATCCACGCATCCCACTGCAAGAAGGCACCAGATCCAGAAGCAAAAATGGTTGTTTTGCTCCTTAATCCTGATAAAACACACTCAGTATAAAGCAGAGGGGAGCAGGTCACAAGTGGTAGAAGGTCATGTAGGAGAGAATATGGGAGATCATACGGGAAGTCATGTTATTACCACAGCTACAAGGGTCACATATCAGTTTGACTTCTACACCATAGTAAACAGATCACACAACACGAGATCTACAACAGCTATGGGTAATATGGGGGATATACACCAGTCCAGGCAAAAGAACGCAAAGATAAATGGGGTAGAAGCCTGCCAGACCACATGATCCTGACCAAGGGTAGATGGGAGCATAGCCAAAGCCCTAAAAGGACTCACAGACCTGTCAGAAGAATTAGCTCATAATTCTGGTGTTAAGGATCCATGGGACACTTGGTTTTGGTGGTGGGATGGATGGCAGAGAGCACTTATCAAACTAGGAATAATAATCCTGTGTGTTCTATTCATAGTGGCTCTAATTTTATGCTGTGTAATACCTTGCATCAAGAAGATGATGTCTCACGCCATGAAGGAGACAGTGACCACAATGTATGCAGATCTCAGAGGCCCCAATGATGAAGGGCAAATATACGCCTGAGAATGATGCCATTGCCGCAAGATTCCTTGGAGAAATATGAGAACTTGAGACCTATCTTAGAAGATAGAGTAGGGACAGTTTAGGGTGGGCTAAGGCCAACTACAAAGGATTCCGACGTTATGGTTTGTCTCAATGTTGGTGAAGTCTCCTCCCCTATCCTCTACCTTTTCCCCCTCCGCCGCCTAGGGCAAAGAATTAGGGTAAGATTTTGAATGTCTCCAAAGGGAGGAATGTCATGGCAATAAATAGTTAATGTATATAAGTTTATTGAAGCCATTCAGAAACCTTCCAAACAGCATGGTTATGTAAATCCTTGCACTTTCCTCTAGTTTTATATGTAATGTTTTGAGTTAGATGTAGCAGTGTGGAAGCTCTTATCAAGATGTTCCCAGACCAAATGTACTAATCAAGGCCGAATTGGAATACTAACCCACAGAATATGAATTGAATGTTTTTTCAAAATAAAATGTAGATTCCGCATAATATGATGTAATCACCCTTAGTAACACTCCTAGGAAATGCCCCTTTAATGAGAAGTAATAAAACTGCTAACCCTCCTAAAATAAAGGTCTTTTGTCATTAAGCTCTACTTTGACATGGTTGTCAGCGTGGCTCTTACGGTGGCGTGCACACATTTAGACAAAGCATCAATTTGGCAGCAGACAATTAAGAGGACAGCCCACCCGAAAGGTGTGGAGGGCATCCATTACAGTGTGAAGGGGCAACTTGTAGAGGAGCTGTGGATGGGATTGGGAGTGCTGGAGCAATCTATGAGGGGCACCGGGAACGGAGAGGAATGACACAAGCACACTGTAGAAGTCTCTTACCTTTTTACTGGTGGTACACAGGTAAAGATGTCCAGGGCACTGACAGATGACCAGGTTGCACAGTGGGTCCCCACAGCAAGTGGGTATAAGGCCTCCTCTGTTCCTCTTTGGTAATTGAAGCCCAGCCTGCATGCAGCCAGACTGGCCTCCTCTCTCTTCCTGACTCTGATATCTATCCTCTCCTCCTGTGCGGTCCACGGGTTACCCTCTCTGATCACTGCGGTGAAACACTTGTGTCTGGCTCCCTCTCCTTGACCCACAGGGGGACCGGGTGACTGAAGTCTCCACAGTGTGACGGGGTTTTCTGTGGTCCTAGAGGATCCCACAGGTGCAGATCCCCGATGTCCAGTACGTCTTTGAGCAAACTTCCACTAGTTCCTCACTCCCTTTAGGCTGTCTGCTCCTTGCCTTCTGTCCCCACTTAGGCTTGCGGGACGTCAGAAGGGCCACTCCGAGGCACTGGTTTGGGCCTAACCGCGGCACTAACCACCAGGACATCTTCGCAGCTCTCCTAGCGTCTGCACACTCTGACTAACTCCTCCCCCAGGAGCAGTATTTATAGGGAATCTTGCCTAAGGTCAGCAAGTTGAGCTCCCCCTACTGTGACGGGGTGGAAGATATTGCATGTAGTAGGTACCTGCTGTGGAAACCCAGCTGTGCATTAATTAGAGAAGTCTGTGGCTACCTGTGTGAGCAGGGCGCCACAGATACGTGGAGACCAAATCGGATTCGTGGTTATCCGTTTTACAATGGATAGGCTGCTTTCACATCACTATTTTATTTCATCCGTGGCTAAGTGATTAGAAAGAGCGACTTTCCCTAGAGGAAATGGATGTGTGTGTCCTGTGTATGTGATGCGCCAGGGCTAATGGGGTACTCTGCCACCGGATCTGCTGAATAGGGAGTCACGGGTGGACGGATCCCGATGCCGTGTCCTGCTGATCATTTGAAGTAGATGTTGATGATGGGGGAGAAGGGGTTATTTACATGGGAACGTGACGCCACTTGTAGTTCCCAGTAATATGGTACCGGCGCTGCAAGCCGGCCGCTGAGGTGATGGTGCGTGCAGCAGAGTGTGGAACAGCTCCCCACAGGTGGAGCTTTACCTCAGGGCAGCAATAAAGAAAGATGGTGAGGGAGGGCAGTAATGGGGATAGTGCTGCCGTTCTTACCCTCTGCTTAGCTGCTGATGATGCTGAGCCCTCCGGGCACCACAATAAGAATGTTAGTGTCCCAATTTAGCTTTACTCCACTTTAATGAGTAACGGCAGATGATGATGGTATATGGTACAGTCCGGTTAAATGGGGGTCGGTCACCAGCTCCAAGTTCCCTGTTATGGAGTCTCTAGATGTCCTTCCTTCTATGGCTTTCTGGGATAAACTTGTCCTTCTTACTCTCCACCCTCGCAGAGCTCTCCCGCCAGTCCCAGATCTCCTTCAGTGAGGCACGGTTATCCTTTCCCGGATTTAAGAGGAGACGATCCACTCCCCCGACGTCGGTAATCGGGCCGTTACCCCACCGGTTCTGGATCTATTGTGGTCCTGAGGGGCGAGATAACCGGGTTGCCGTACGCACCACAAGGTATCTTTGGCCCACAGCTTGTCGGTCTATAGCCAGGGATAAACGCCTGGCTACTTTAGCTACCCGCACTGCCGATGCTTCCCCAACGTGACCAGCCGGCTCCAACCAGTCCTGGCCCGTTGCCTTCTGTCCTGGGCCCCCACTTAGAGATGGGGCTCCCTCCTGTCAGCTGGGCTGTCAGGCCTGACCTTTCAGCCTGCCTTCCCAGCACCGTCTAACTGTCCTTTTCCCTCCCACTACTCTATCCTAGGCTCCACCCCACCCCTCTGGGACCTACTAAATTACCGGCCCCCATATTCTAAGTGGTGTGGTCCTAGGTGGGTGTAAAAACAGACTCCATAAAGTGAACCCTGAGCTGATGACTTTACAGGGTTAAACACATTTTTAAGGTGTAATACTACCCTGTGGCGCCTAGTCACAGGGGTGCCACATGTGTGCTCGGTGTAGAAATGTAATATATAGTGTTTGTGTCACATACCATGTGTTGTGTGTATGTAACATCTAAGTTTATAAATCCCAGCAGCACAGATTAGAGTTCCTAGGTGTAAACATGTCGGCAATCACCCAAGAAATGAACAAAATTTTGCTCATCATTGGGGGATTGGATTGTTTCTTAAGGAACAAAAATCCTTGGTCTCGGCAGCACATCGCCCACTGCAAACTGCAGATGTTCTGCTGATAACATGGTACTGTAGAGGCAGATTCCTCTACCGGTGATTGCTCTGTATCAATTATTCTTCATCATCCTGTGTAAGAAGGCCGGAAACAAGCACTGAATGACTTGAATATTATAAATCACACTCATTTTACCAGTCTGAAGTCGGCACTCGTACATGCACCCTAAATGTTTGAGTGTGACAGTTGAATACGTGAGCATTTAGGGCCCATGTTAACTTTTTTAACCAGGGCCCCACTTTGCCTAAAACCGTCCCTGGTAGCATTAGGCTGGTTTCACATCACATATTTTTTCCTGTCTGTGGGATCCTACCTTTTGTAGGACCCCACGAACAGAAAAGGACACCACAAGGGGAGGACCTATTCTGTGTCCGGGTCCGTGATTATCACGGATCCGGACACAGCGGGGCACTTTCACTGTAGCCGAATTCCAAAATCCTTTGCGGCACTGCGAGCGATGATGCGATAGCGTCATCGCGAGCAGCAGCCGCACTAGCTCACACCGCCGCCACTCTCACTGCTGGGGCCTCAGTGTCGCCATGCTGCTGGAGTAGCGGTGTAGGGGCAGCGCCCCTCTCCCCGGAATACACACTGGCCGCAGCGGCGGCTCTCCTCACAAGCACCCCCGCGGCACCCCCGCTCCTCCTCCTGCCCCGGCGCGCTTTCCTCCACTCCTTCTGCCCCACTCGCAATCCCCCATGCTCCTTCTGCCCTGCCCGCGCTCCTCCCCACTTGCGCTCCCCTGCTCCTGTGTCATCTCTTCTTAGATTTACCCTCCGCCGAGCACTTGGTGCTGGGAGTAGTAGCAGCCATTGTGCTGATAGGACAGTGATGGCGAACCTATGGCACGCGTGCCAGGGGTGGCACGCAGAGCCGCCTCCGCTGGCACGCGGCCTCGCCACTACACTGCCGCTTTGATCTGTCGGCGCGCGCCGCGGTGCCGGCAGATCAAAGCTGTGTCGGAGCAGAGGAGACATTTCTCCTCTCTCCGACACTCTTCCTAGATGGTGGGCGGGACTTTTCCCTATGGGCCGCCCACATGTAGGGTGCGGGGGCCGCCCTCTCCTCCAGCCTCAATACTGCTTTAAATCTGTCACCTAGCGGCCACGGACGTGAAGGGGGCGGGGCCACGGACGTGAAGGGGGCGCACCGTTTTCCCAAAGCAGTGCCCTTCTCACAGCAATCAGGACGACAAGGGAAGTTCTAAGGCCCTCCCAGCGTCTTCATCTCATTCTGATCTCTCCGAGATGATCATGTGACCCCTGATGCCTCCCCTTATGTGACATCATCACAGGTCCTACCGGTATATGTGAGTATCATGTCTGTGTGTGTCTTTCTGAGTGTCGTTCTGTCTGTCAGAGTGTCTCTATCTGTGTGTTTGACAGTGTCTGTGTGTCTATCTCTATACAACACTATACAGTATATACAGGTCCACACTACATGCTGTACTAGTGTGCCTATATACTGTATATATAGTGTGGACCTGTATATATACAGTATAGTGCTGTGTATACAAGATATAACCAACAGTCTCAGATGTGCCCAGAGTCCGCAGCGTGCAACGAGCCCAGAGTCCGCAGCGTGCAACGAGCCCAGAGTCCGCAGTGTGTAACGTGTATATTGCCCGCAGTGTGTAAGGTGCCCAGAGTCCGCAGTGTGTAAGGTGCCCAGAGCCCGCAGTGTGTAAGGTGCCCAGAGCCCGCAGTGTGTAAGGTGCCCAGAGCCCGCAGTGTGTAAGGTGCCCAGAGCCCGCAGTGTGTAAGGTGCCCAGAGCCCGCAGTGTGTAAGGTGCCCAGAGCCCGCAGTGTGTAAGGTGCCCAGAGCCCGCAGTGTGTAAGGTGCCCAGGGCCCGCAGTGTGTAAGGTGCCCAGGGCCCGCAGTGTGTAAGGTGCCCAGGGCCCGCAGTGTGTAAGGTGCCCAGGGCCCGCAGTGTGTAAGGTGCCCAGGGCCCGCAGTGTGTAAGGTGCCCAGAGCCCGCAGTGTGTAAGGTGCCCAGAGCCCGCAGTGTGTAAGGTGCCCAGAGTCCGCAGTGTGTAAGGTGCCCAGAGTCCGCAGTGTGTCACGTGTATACAGCAGGCAGTTTCTAATGTTTTTACAGTCTGCAGTCTCTAATGTGTATACGGCCCGCAGTCTGTAGTGTGCAGCATCACAAAATTTTCCTGAGAGTTCTCTCTGTGTTCTTCACGGTGTCTCCATGGATTCTGTTCCTCTCTACGCCCAGCACTGGACTTTCTGCCGCCACCTTTCATCTTTCCCCATCTTTAGGATCAGGCCGAGTCTGGGCTATCTATATACTACAGCATCCTATCTATAAAGCACAGCCTCCTGGGTATGCTGGGTATAATTCTCCTGTTTACTGAGTGTAATCCTCAGTATCTGTAGTATTTTGTATATATACACTGCATAGTACCACTTCTCCTGTCATGTATACTGGGTGTAATCTTCAGTATCTGTAGTATTCTGTATATATACACTGCATAGTACCACTTCTCCTGTCCTGTATACTGGGTGTAATCCTCAGTATCTGTAGTATTCTGTATATATACACTGCACAGTTCCTCTTCTCCTGTCCTGTATACTGGGTGTAATCCTCAGTATCTGTATTATTCTGTATATATACACTGCACAGTACCACTTCTCCTGTCCTGTATACTGGGTGTAATCCTCAGTATCTGTATTATTCTGTATATATACACTGCACAGTACCACTTCTCCTGTCCTATATACTGGGTGTAATCATCAGTGTCTATATTATTCTGTATATATACACTGCACAGTACCACTTCTCCTGTCCTGTATACTGGGTGTAATCCTCAGGATCTGTATTATTCTGTATATATACACACATTGCACAGTACCACTTCTCCTGTCCTGTTCTATTTGTACATGGCAAAAAATGGAACAATGTGTCCATGATTTCATTGCAACCAGTGAGTTGCAAGCAATGTCTCCCAGAGATATCTCTGTGTGTGACAGTACCTTAAGGCTCCTTTCACATCAGCGGTAAACTGATGTTTGCGGTCAATCCATCAGGTGGCACCGCATCTGCCAGATCAGCCGACTTGCAGCCCAGATGCGGCAAGCCCCATGCATTGTGTATGGAGCTTGCAGTCTGGTGCGGCAAGTGGTGTTCTGCCAGGTGCGGCAGATCCGGTACTTGCGGCCGATGAAAAACAATGCTGTAAGTGGTGGGGTTTTTTTCCGCCGTCGCAAGGGCTGGATCTGCCGCACCAGACTGCAAGCTCCATTCACAATGCATGGGGCTTGCCGCATCTGGGCTGCAAGAAGGCTGATCTGGCAGATGCGGTGCCACCTGATGGATTGGCCGCAAACATCAGTTTACCGCTGATCTGAAAGCAGCCTGCGAAAGTGATGGTCATGACAACGTAAAAGCAAATTTCACTGTTAAAGGCTGATGGGTGATATAGTGTGTGGGCTGGTGGGGCTTGTTTTTCAGGGCTGCTTTTTGGTCCCAGTCCGGCCCTGAAGGTGAGTATGACTTTTTTTTCTTTCTATTTACAGCAGGATGGAGCATTACTAAGGGGGCAGGATGGGGCATTACTAAGGGGGGCAGGATGGGGCATTACTAAGGGGGGCAGGATGGGGCATTACTAAGGGGGGCAGGATGGGGCATTACTAAGGGGGGCAGGATGGGGCATTACTAAGGGGGCAGGATGGGGCATTACTAAGGGGGCAGGATGGGGCATATTACTCTGCTGGGGGCAGGATCGGGCATTACTAAGGGGGGCAGGATGGGGCAATACTGTGTTTCCCCGAAAGTAGGGCGCCCCCGAAAGTAAGGCATGCTTGGGGGGCGCCCTACCTTCTAATATAAGGCACCCCCCCGAATGTAAGGCGTACCTGAGGACTGTGGTGGCCCCCTCCGCTCTCTGGTGGCCCCCTCCGCTCTCATGATTCTCGCTGTAGCTGCTAAACTCCACCCAGGTCAGGAGCCCTGCGCCAATTACAGCGCAGGAACCGTGACCCAATCACAGCCCAGGAACCGCAAGCCAATCCGCGGCCAGCTGACATCGTGCATGGCCTCTGATTGGCTAGCGGTTCCTGGGTTGTGATTGGCTCACAGTTCCTGCGCTGTAATTGGCGCAGGGCTCCTGACCTGGGCGGAGTTTGGCAGCTACAGTGGGAAGAAGGAGAGCGGTGGGACGCCGGAGAGCAGGGGGGGCCACCGGAGAGTGGAGGGGGCCTCCGGAGAGTGGAGGCGGCCACTGGAGAGCGGAGGGGGCCACCGGAGGCCAGCTGGAGGACGGGGGACCACCGGAGAGCGGGGGCCACCGGAAACTGGTAAAAAACGGTTTGTGTGTATGGGTATGTGTGTGTATGGGTATGTATGGGTGTGTGGGGTGTGTGGTGTGTATGTGTGTGTGTATGGGTGTGTGGTGTATGTGTGTGTATGGGAGGCTGCAGTGGGATTTGGCTAATATAAGACACCCCCCGAAAGTAAGACATGTTGGTCTTTTTGGACCAAAAAAAAAAATATAAGACAGTGTCTTACTTTCGGGGAAACACGGTAGTAACAGGGGGCAGGATTTGGCATATTATGTGATGGGGCATATTATTATGTGATGGGGGCTGATGGGGCATATTATTATGTGATGGGGGCTGATGGGGCATATTATGTGATGGGGGCAGGATGTGGCAGATTATGTGATGGGGGCTGATGGGGCATATTATGTGACGGGGGCAGGATGTGACAGATTAATATGTGATGGGGGCAAGGATGGGGCATATTAATATGTGATGGGGACAAGGATGGGGCAATACTACCAGGGGGCAAGATGGGGCATATTACTATGTGATGGGGACAAGGATGGGGCACATTACTGCTGGATGGGGCATATTACTGCAAAGGAATAAGGATGGGGCATATTACTGCAAAGGAATAAGGATGGGGCATATTAATGGCAAGTGGACAAGGATGAAATACATCACTGCAGCATGGGGCATATTATTTCAAAGGGGACACGGATGGGGCATATTACTGCAAGGGGAGAAGGATAGGGCATTACTGCAGGATGGGGCATATTACTGCAAGGGGACAAGAATGTGGCATATTACTGCAGGATGGGGCATATTGCTGCAAGGGGACAAGGATAGGGCATTACAGCAGAATGGGGCATTACTACATGATAGGGGCAGGATGGGGACATTACCACAAGGGACAAGGATGGGACATTACCGAAGGGAACAAGGATGGGGCATACTACAAGGGGATAAGGATAAAGACATTACTACAAGAAGGGGGTCAGGATAGGAACATTACTGCCAGGAGAGGGTCAAGATGGAGCACATTACTGCAAAGAGAGGGTCGGGATGGAGCACATTACTGCAAGGAGAGGGTCAGGATGGAGCACATTACTGCAAGGAGAGGGTCAGGATGGAGCACAATACTGCAAGGAGAGGGTCAGGATGGAGCACAATACTGCAAGGAGAGGGTCAGGATGGAGCACATAGCTACAAGGAGAGGGTCAGGATGGAGCACATAGCTACAAGGAGAGGGTCAGGATGGAGCACATTACTGCAAGGAGAGGGTCAGGATGGAGCACATAGCTACAAGGAGAGGGTCAGGATGGAGCACATAGCTACAAGGAGAGGGTCAGGATGGAGCACATTACTGCAAGGAGAGGGTCAGGATGGAGCACATTACTGCAAGGAGAGGGTCAGGATGGAGCACATTACTGCAAGGAGAGGGTCAGGATGGAGCACATTACTGCAAGGAGAGGGTCAGGATGGAGCACATTACTGCAAGGAAAGGGACCAGGATTTCAGCATGAAATCTGCTTGCATTCCATGATAAAATCTATCTCCTATCTGTCTAATATTCTGCATTTTTTCCATACAGATCAATCTACCTGCTGTTTCTAGAAAGGGCAGTGGCAGCGGCTCAGCTTCAATGTGCAGTACACATGAGCTGTCTGACCACTGCTGAAGAGAAGAGAAGACTGCAAAGGTAAGTTTAAAATCAATTAATTGTTAAAATAATTGAATTGATCATTAATGTTTCAGGACTACAAGCCCTGTACAGGGAAGAGAGTTAGCATCTGCTGGCTCTCCCCCCTGTGCAGCGCTTATGATTACTACTGCTGTAATTTAGGTTATATTATCGTATTGGCACTTCGCCATAAATAATTTCGTTTTGGGTTGCGGTTTGGGCACTCGGCCTCAGAAAGGTTCGCCATCACTGTGATAGGACCTTGCATGATGTCAGAATGACATCCGTGTTCTGCGCTGTGATTGGCCCGCTTGCGGTCATGTAATATGTGACGTACTTATCACATGACCGCGAGCGCCCCAATCACAGCGCTGAACGCAGATGTCATTCTGACATCATGCAAGGTCCTATCAGCACAATGGCTGCTACTACTCCCAGCACCAAGCGCTCGGCGGATTGTAAGTAAACGAATTTCACAGCCTCCTCCATCCTCACAGCCTCCTCCATCCTCACAGCCTCCTCCATCCGCTGCCCCTGCAATCGGATTGGGCGCTGTATTGTACACACAGGACGCCCATCCCATTGGCCAGGACTCGGCGTCCTGGACCAATCGGATGCCCGTCCTGTGTTTATGACACACCGCCCAATCCTCTCCTTCCGCTCAGGTCACATGTGTGACCTGAGGGGAGGGACTGATCCCTCTCTGCAGCACCCAACCCGCCGCAGAAGACAATGCCGTGTGAATGGGGCTGCGATCAGCCCCAGCCCGCAGCCACGTCCTGCCGCCGACCGGTGATGTCGCCCCTCCAGCCGCACCTCTGCTCAACCCTACAACCTCCCTCCGCCTGTACACTCTGCGACCTGCCCGTACACTCTGCGACCCGCCCGTACACTCTGCGACCCACAGAGCTGCCTGTACACTCGGCGACCCGCCGTACACTCGGCGACCACAGACCGCCCGTACACTCGGTGACCCACAGAGCCGCCTGTACACTCGGCGACCCGCCCGTACACTCGGCGACCCACAGAGCCGCCCGTACACTCGGCGACCCACACAGCCGCCCGTACACTCGGCGACCCACACAGCCGCCCGTACACTCGGCGACCCGCCCGTACACTCGGCGACCCACAGAGCCGCCCGTACACTCGGCGACCCACAGAGCCGCCCGTACACTCGGCGACCCACAGAGCCGCCCGTACACTCGGCGACCCACAGAGCCGCCCGTACACTCGGCGACCCACAGAGCCGCCCGTATACACACAATTCACTTCACCGCGCTCCCGATGCAATTGCATCGGGCCTTTTTACTAGTATCCACTGTTGCCTCCATCAGGGTCCGGGTGCCTATAGGACCTGCAGTGATGTCACAAGCCGATCAGCTGTTCGGATCACATGACCGCAGTTACCGCGGTAACTGTGGTCATGTGACCCGATGACGCTGCTGGGTTGTGACATCACCGCAGGTCCTATAAGCACCCGGACCCTGATGGAGGCAGCAGTGGATTGCGGGTAGGTGAGAATACTGATTTTTTATTTTTAACTCTTTCTTTCAATATATTATATATATATATACACATACATATACACACATACACATATATACACACACACACACACACATATATATACATATATATACATACACACATTGCAGAAGTGAAAATACATTGCAGAAGTGAAATTAGAGGGTTAGGAGCAATTTGAATGTACTGAGCATGCTCAGTACACTAAAATCGGGTCCGAGGAACGATCAGCTGTTTCCTCTGACCCATGCTCATAGGCCCCCATGTAAAACCCGAGGATCGGATCGGATTTGGCCTAATTGCCATCCGATTTTGTGGGATCCGATTTTTTTTCTGTGCCCAAAATTGGAGCAGTCTCCAATTTTGGGTACAGAAAAAAAAAAAAAAAAAAAAAAAACAAATCGGACACAAATCAGATCCCACAAAATCGGATGGCAATTAGGCCAAATCCGATCTAACCCCCATAGGATAACATGGGGGCCAAATCGGACAGCCACGGATGGAAGAAAATCGCAATGTGAAAGCAGCCCTAGGGGTACTTCACACACACAAACTTTCCAGCGATCCCACAGCAATCTGACCTGGCCGGGATTGCTGGAAAGTGTCTCTGGAGTTGCTGGTGAGCTGTCAAACAGGCAGGCTCACCAGCGACTCAGCAGCCGTGAGATCGCTGGTAACTATGATAAACACCGGGTAACTAAGCAGTGCGCGCTGCTTAGTTACCCGGTGTTTATCATGCTTACCAGCATCCTCCTGCTTACAGGCTGCGCTAAACGGGAGGATGCTGGTATCCATGATAAACATCAGGTAACTAAGCAGCGCGCGCTGCCTAGTTACCCGGTGTTTATCATAGTTACCAGCCTGTGAGGCCGATGGATCGCTGGTCTCCTGCGGTCACACGTGTGGATGCGTGCTAATCAGCGGGAAACCAAAGACCAAAAAATGGTCCTGAGCGACGTGCAGCCACCAACGACCTCACAGCAGGGGCCAGGTCACTGGGGCGCGTCACACGCTGTGACATCGCTGGAGAGGTCACTGTGATGTCACAAAACCTGTGACGATGCAGCAACATCGCTAGCGATGTTGCAGTGTGTGAAGGTACCTTTAAGGGGGCGTCACACGTGTCAATATCACGAGCGACATCGCCGAAAAGTGATGCATCAGCGATGTCGCTAGCGATATAGCAAGTGCGTCGTGCTGTGTGACAGCGCGACGCAACTGCGATTTATCGTTGGTCGCAGGTTGACAGGTTTATGAGGATGAACGAAAACCTGACAATCTGCAACAAGCGATTAGGCTGGATCGCGCGGTCTGACACCGCAATAGCGATGCAGGCTGCGATCCAGCCTATACCTCAGTATTGCTGCGGATCGCTCGCTGGGTTGATCCCAGCGAGCAATGGCTCCGCCCACATCGCTGCAGCATCACCGACAACATGTTGCCGTGTGACACCAAGGCTGCGATGTCGGAAGCGAGCGCGCAGCGGCGCATCGCTTCTGACATCGCAGCCTTGGTTGACACGTGTGACGCCACCTTTAGGCTGGTTTCACATAACGATTTTGTGCCTGTCCGTGGGATCCAACTTTGAAGGGGGACCCCACGGACAGGCACGGATCCATACGGATCCCTGCAATCGGATGGTCCCCTGTCTCTCCCTACTCCTGCCTCCTCCATCTACTTCCCTCTCCTATGCTACTTTGTCCCCCGCTATTCTTTGCTGTGCCCCCGCTATTCTATCCTCCTCTATCCATATCCTGTCCCTGTCCTCTTCCCTGTCCTCTCCCTGTGTGTAAAAAAATAAAAATACATCACCTCTCACCGGCTCCAACGCTGCCGCACAATCAGGACTGAAGGACCTGTGATGATGTCAGAGTCACATGACCTGTCAGCTGACCGGGTCTCTTACATCATCACAGGCTCTTCAGTCCTGATCGTGCGGCAGCGTTGGAGCCGGTGAGAGGTGATGTATCCTCCGGGAGGAGGTTTTTTTTTTTTTTTTTTTTTTTTTACACACAGGGAGAGGACAGGATAGGGATAGAGGATAGAATAGCGGGGGATACAAAATAGAATAGCGGGGGCACAGCATATAGAATAGGAGAGGGCAGAAGATGGAGGAGGCAGCAGCAGGGAAAGACAGGGGATACGGAGCAGACATCGGATCCGAGGTGAGCTCGGATCCGATGTCCATAGGCTCCCATGTTGTGGGCACTAGGATCAGCCTCGGATCAGCAGTGATCCGAGGCTGTCCGATGTGAGTCAAGGACACAAAATCGTAGCAGGCTACGATTTTGTGCCCGTGATTACATCGGATGGGATAAGATGGTGCCAAAAATCGGATGCCAATAGTGGCACATCCGATCCCATCCGATTCCCATAGGGGAACATGGGGTCCGATTTTGGATCCGATTGTATCCGTTTTGGAACGGATACAATCGGATGACCGAAAATTGTTATGTGAAAGCAGCCTTAGGCGGCCGTCACACGGTTTCATTTAATGCACGATATCGTTTAAGCAATCTGCTTTTTGATCGCTTAAGCGATCTCGTTTGTGCATCGCTGCGTGCGATCAAGCGATTTTACAATGTAAAATCGCTTGATCGTTACATCGCAGATATGGGAGCCGGAGCTCATATCAAGCGATAATCACTTGTTCAATCTGCTTCATCGTGGTGTGTGACACCACGATGAACGATCTTCCAGCGGCAGAGCCTACGCTGGGAGATGGTATCTATGGTAAACGTCGGGTTACTAAGCGCCGCGCGGCGCCTAGTAAACCGATGTGTACCAAAAGGCCACTTCACACACACAGATATCTGAGTCCAATATCTGAACAGATCTCTGGTTGCAGTGAATCATGGACATATTGTTCCATTTTGTGGCTGTGTACAACATGGAGCAATGTATCCATGATTTCACTGCAACCAGAGATCTGTTCAGATATTGGACTCAGATATCTGTGTGTGTGAAGTGGCCTATAGCTACCAGAGATCTCGCTGCTCCACATCGCTGGTGAGTCTGTCTGTGTGACAGCTCACCACCGATGTGAGCGATATTGTTAGCGATCGCGCGTGCACGTGATCGCTTACAATATCGCTCACGATATTGATGAGTGTGACGGCCGCCTAAAGGTACCGTCACACTGGGAGATATCGCCGGCGATGTTGCCGGCGATCGCGGGAGCGCGATTCCCTGGCAACATCGCCGGGGAGATGTCAGACTGAGCAACTTACCGGCGATGTCGCCGGCTAGTTGCCCAGCAACCCAGTGAGCGGTAATCCGCAATGTTGGAGATAGGCGGAATCGCCCGCAACATTGCAGGTTGCCGCGTTACACAGGGCGATCAGGCATGATCGCCTGACCAACATCGCCAGGTTTCCCAACATTGTTGGGAAACCTGGCGATGTTACTCAGGCGATTTTTCCCCTGATTATCGCCCTGTCACACGAGGCCGCAACTTGGCCACGCCCCTCAGTTGCCGGCAACATCGCCGGCGATATCTCCCTGTGTGGCGGTACCTTTAGAGACATTTTTCAACTTATTCCATGAGAGGTGTGGATCATTGGTAAACAGATGCGTTTTGCATTTTGCCATCACCGCTATGTGCCGAAGTGCTGGTGCCAAGCAAACAAATGTATAAGTGGTGTAATCATCGAATAGATAGTCTAATAACATTAAACTGACCAATCTGCAACAGTAAAGTAAACAAGATGAATAATAGGCTGATTAGATGGCATCTTCCAAAGGTGGGTGAGAGAGCTAGAAAGTGTAAGAGAGCAAATGTTCTGGGCATGCTCAGTGTGAAATCCTGATCCGACTCGATTGCATTCAGCTATAGGGAACATGCCTGATCAGGGTACATCAGGATTCCTACAGATACTGAAGCAAAACTGAGAAATGCCAGTGTGAAACCACCCAAAAGAATAAGTGACTAATCAAATGCAAATGCTAAAGCCGAAATGTAAATGCTTGCCAAAGGTTACTTACAACCCCCCACCAACTTCTATAGATTCCACCTTTTAAGAGGCCCATGTCATTTACATGTTAGTTCAAATAAAAACAACAAACAAAACACAGTACATCCATTGTTTATGTTGGATTACCTATTGTTCTTTAGCTACAAGGTGACTGCTTTGAGATGTAGCAGCAGCTGTGGTCAGTCAATGTGGGGGAACAGGTTCTGACTGAGGTACCAGAACTGTGCCAACTGCCAAGTAGCAAGAAGATGGTAGGCAGCACTTGGATGTTTGCTAGTCGTTGGGGCAATATCTTGGGGAACAGGAGAGTCAATTAAATGAGATGTGCACCTTGATGAACAATTTAGCGCATACACGCGCACTGCATCACATGGGACGTAGACATCAGTGCTGAATTTAGGGCACACGCACACACTGCATCACATGGGACGTAGCCGTCAATGCTGGATTTAGGGCACACGCACACACTGCATCACATGGGATGTTGGCATCAATGCTGGATGTAGCGCACACGCACTGCATCACATGGGACCTAGACATCAATGCTGGATGTAGTGCACACGCACTGCATTACATGGGACGTAGATATCAATGCTGGATGTAGCACACACGCACTGCATCACATGGGACGTAGATATCAATGCTGGATGTAGCACACACACCCTGCATCACATGGGACTTTGGCCTTGTTCACACTCACCTGCGTTTTTGGCATTCTCTGCGTTTTTCTGCAGTTTTCCAAAAACGCAGGTGCGTTAACGCAGGGTGCAATTGAGTGTAGCTGCGTTTTTTCACTACACTTGCGTTTTTCTCCCCCAGTCCAAAAAACGCTGCATGCAGCGTTTTTTGGGTGCTGGAAAAAAAACGCAGGGGTGGTTTTCCAAAAACGTATGCGTTTTTTTAACATGGGGCCCTATGGGAAACGCATGCGTTAACGCAGGACACCTATAGGCAACTGCGTTAACGCTAGCGTTTTTAAAGTGCTCAGTTAAGCACCCTGCGTTAACGCTAGCGTTTTTGCCTGCGTTTTTGGCCAAAAAATGACTAAGCCCAAGAAAGTGTCAAATCCTTTCAGACACACAAGGGACACTTTTTGGCACTTTTAGAAAAACGCAGGTGTTTTTTTTCCTGCTAAAAAAACGCAAATTGAGTGTGAACAATGCCATAGATATCAATGCTGGATTTAGTGCACACGCACTGCACAATATGGGGACGTAGATATCAATGCTGGATTTAGTGCACACGCACTGCACAATATGGGGATGTAGATATCAATGCTGGATTTCGCGCACACGCACTGCACCACATGGGATGCAGACATCAATGCTGGATTTAGCGCACAGACACTGCACCATATAGGACGTAGGCATCAATGCTGGATTTAGCGCACATGCACTGCACCATATAGGACGTAGGCATCAATGCTGGATTTAGCGCACATGCACTGCACCACATGGGATGTAGACATCAATGCTGGATTTAGAGCACATGCACTGCACCGTATGGGGACGCAGACATCAATGCTGGATTTAGCACACACGCACTGCACCACATGGGACGTAGACATCAATGCTGGATTTAGCGCACACGCACTGCACCACATGGAACGTAGACATCAATGCTGGATGTAGCGCACACACACTGCACTGTATGGGGATGTAGACATCAATGCTGGATGTAGCGCACACACACTGCACTGTATGGGGACGTAGACATCAATGCTGGATGTAGCGCCACACACACTGCACTGTATGGGGACGTAGACATCAATGCTGGATGTAGCGCACACACACTGCACTGTATGGGGACGTAGACATCAATGCTGGATTTAGCGCACACGCACTGCACCACATGGGATGTAGATATCAATGCTGGATTTAGCGCACACGCACTGCACCACATGGGATGTAGATATCAATGCTGGATTTAGCGCACACGCACTGCACCACATGGGATGTAGATATCAATGCTGGATTTAGCGCACACGCACTGCACCACAAGGGACGTAGACATCAATGCTGGATTTAGCGCACACACGCACTGCACCATATGGGGACGTAGACATCAATGCTGGATTTAGCGCACACGCATTGCACCGTATGGGGACGTAGACATCAATGCTGGGATTTAGCGCACACGCACTGCACCATATGGGGACGTAGGCATTAACACTGAATTCAGAACACACTTTCCAAGTATAAAGTTAGGGCTCAGTGCTGGAATATCGCTCACAGTGTGAGAGCGCAGTACATGCTCACCTGCGCTATTTCAACTGTTGTAACAATTCCTTTGGTTATTAACAATGTTACAAAAACCTGACACAGGAGGAAACAGTGGAGAAAGCCCCAGCAGCTCCTCCATCTGTAACACTATGGTGAGGGCTGGAGATGTGGAGGGGCTCTCTTCAGATGGACACCCTAATAACTCATCAGGGGGCTGACACAATACGGAGAACCCCGCACTATTAATAGGAAGGTTCCATTACTGAGGTGAGCTCTCCATGTCCTTCCCTCTCCTAGGTCCCCGGTGCACATTGTAGGGCGAGGATGGACTCACCGGTTCTCCCCATGGAGCAGTTGCAGCTTCTCGGTCACGTCCATATTGTACACGGGTCCGTCTGTCCGCTGCACAGTCGGGATGTCTGTCCTTTATCTACCCGAAGTCCGTGTGAATGAAGCGCCGAGTGCAAAGAGCCGGCTGCAAAAGTTCCCAAATCTCCCAGCGCCTCCCGCAGTGGCAGCCGGGAGCCCCTCCACTATGGGCAGCAGCGGTGCACACGGGCCGCGCATTCCAGGACAGCTGAAGGGATCCTGAGGGCAGCGGTGCCAGCCATCACTGTGGAGCGTGCCCTAACTTCAGGTGGAAAGGTCAGCATCAAGGGTGCGACTACACCTCACCTGAGGGCTAATATGGAGGGGGCGCCTACACCTCACCTGAGGGCTAACATGGAGGGTGCGCCTACACCTCACCTGAGGGCTAATATGGGAGAGGAACCTACACCTCATATGAGGGCTAACATGGAGGGTGCACCTACACCTCACCTGAGGGCTAACATGGAGGGTGCCACCTACACCTCACCTGAGGGCTAACATGGAGGGTGCACCTACACCTCACCTGAGGGCTAATATGGAGAGGCCTACACCTCACCTGAGGGCTAATATGGGAGAGGAACCTACACCTCATGAGGGCTAACATGGAGGGTGCCACCTACACCTCACCTGAGGGCTAACATGGAGGGTGCCACCTACACCTCACCTGAGGGCTAACATGGAGGGTGCCACCTACACCTCACCTGAGGGCTAACATGGAGGGTGCCACCTACACCTCACCTGAGGGATAATATGGGAGAGGAACCTACACCTCACCTGAGGGCTAACATGGAGGGTGCACCTACACCTCACCTGAGGGCTAACATGGAGGGTGCACCTACACCTCACCTGAGGGCTAACATGGAGGGTGCACCTACACCTCACCTGAGGGCTAACATGGAGGGTGCACCTACACCTCACCTGAGGCTAACATGGAGGGTGCACCTACCCCTCACCTGAGGCTAACATGGAGGGTGCACTACACCTCACCTGAGTGCTAATATGGAGCGCACCTACACCTCACTGAGTGCTAATATGGAGGCGCACTAACCTCATGAGGCTAATATGAGCAGCACCTCCACCTCACATTACTGAGCGCTAATATGGGAGCAGCACCTCCACCTCATGGGCATAGTTTTACAACAAGCGGCCGAAAGCTGCTGGGAGTGAGCGGCTCAGGTGGTAGGCGTGGTTTGCCATCAGTGGGCTTGGCTCAGTGGTTCTTCCATTCATTCTTAAGTCGTGGAGGTGATTATATTAGAATCGGGGCTTGGAGGGTAAGACCCCCAGGTGGGTGAGAGTGCAGGGGTGCGAAGCCCCCCGTTTGCATGATCCATTATAGTGCCCAGACGGCCGCCACGCCTACCAGCTATAAGGCTATGTGCACACAGGAAGGTTTACTGCAGGTTTAGCCGCGGAAACCGCCGGTCGGTTTCCATGAGGTTTATGTAAATTTATGTTAATCCAAAAGCGGCTTTTGGGTTAACATATAAACCTATGGAAACCGACCCCCGGTGTGCACACACCGGCGGTTTCCACATGCTCATCCGTTGCTAACCCGCTGGGTTCCCAGCGGGTTAGCAAAGAATGAGCATGTTCTATAATCCGGCCGGTTCTGCAGCGGCTGCAAGCAGAATCATGTACTGCTTCCAGCCGCCGCAACACCGCCGGCGCTAACCCGCTGGCCACCCGCCCGGCACCCGCCACACAACCGCGGCACATACCCGCCAGGATCCGGTGGACGGCTCGGAGCTTCCTGGCGGGTCCGCCCAGCCGCCACCGACCCTAACCCGCTGTGCACCCGACAACGTGTGCACATAGCCTATAGGTCATGACCACTAACACATTTTAAGCATTGTGACCCATCCCAGGGCCCTTGGGGTACCCGGTCCTTGTGGTTGCAATGGGGGGATGTCACGGGTGGCTTGCCCAAACCCGTGGCCCTGGTGGTCTCTGAAAAATGGCAGAAAGAGGAAAAATAAAATAAAGTCTCATGACACCACCTACGGTCCCCGGGGCAGTGATGTAGAATAGGGATTTTGCACAGGGAGGCAGCTCTCCACTCAGCATTGTCTCTGGTGCTGCAGGAGAAGGCAGCTCATCAGGTAGAGATACTGGCAGGCAGTCTGTGTTAAGCGCAGGATCAGGGGCCATAATAACACACACACACTGAAAGTTGTTTCCGTACCTTTTACTGATGTTGTTGCAAGGTAACGTCCAGAGTTCACTCCAGGTGGCCGGAAGGCACTTCAGGATCTCCACACCCAGTGAGTTGTGAGGCCTCCTTGTCCTAGTATGTGTGATTATGTCCTGGCCTGTCTGGAATCTGGCCTGACCTCCCCTGTGTCTCTCATGTATTGCAGGCGGTGAGCACTTTCTGTTGGGTGCTGCTATCTCTCCTATGGTTCGTGGCTTTCATGACTGCTGTGCTACAAGTGTCCCAGAAGACTGAAGTCTCCTTGGTTGACAGGTCTTTTCTGCTGGGCTAAGTAGTCCCTGGCAGACTCAGACTCGGTGTCCAGGTTGCTTCCTGGGGTGAACCGGTATGGTTCCTCTGCCCCCACTCTGTTCCTCGCATTGCCTCTGACCCTCACTCTTGGGCCCCTGCACTGGCTAGACTTCCCTCTGGTATGGGCTTTAGCGCGGCTCCGTTTTACCAGGATGTGTTCCTCAGTGCTGCTCTGTACTGAACTGCCTAACTCCTCCCCGGGGCCTGAATTTATAGGGGACCTTGCCTAAAGGCAGCAAGTAGAGCTCCCCCTTCAGGTCTGGGGTGGAAGGTGTTGCATGTGTAGGGTACCTGATGTGGAAATCCCTCCTGTGCACCAGGTGGTCCTGTGGCAACCGTCCCGTAGGGGTGCCACATTCCGCCCTAGTTAAATTCAGTACTCCCGGACTGAGAAACATTTTTTTTTCAAAACATTATAACATGTTTACATTAACGGGTATTATGAACAGAGTCTTAAAATTCCAAAATATAAAAACCAAGAAAACGGGAAAAAACGGGTAAATGTGCAGTTCATACTGCGCTAGTCCATCTGCCGTACGCTGTTAAAAGGAGTTTTTGCCACAACCAGTCCCCTGGCTGTGATCCATGTTTAAATAAATATCAAGTCTCTGGTTGCAATAAATTATTCAACACATTTACATTCCCTATCATTCCTATGGGCATCTCGGCTTAGGAGTCCTGGCTTTCACTTTCCACCCCAGGAACTTTCTTTTCCTAACTTAATGTTCATGGGGGTTAGTCCAGTTCCTCCGCTCTTCTGTACACTACTATTCACATATCATTTACATACAAGTACTCATATTTACATTTTACTCTCTGTACCTGAGTGGTGTCTGCCCAAAATTACTACGGGTTGATCTGCTTAACACTGGCGTATGGACAGGCTCTCTACTAGTCTGCATGTAAATCTACGTAGCACTGGTATGCCTGAGCATCTTCTTGGTTGTACTACAGGACTGGCAGGTACACAGATTGCAGGATCCTCTGGTTCTGCTACAATGGGTGGTTCTTCTTGCACTTGAACAGGTTATTCCAGTCTTTTTTGGTCTTCCACTGGTTGCAGAAAGGTTATTACTGGTACCGTTATGGCTCCTTAACATTGAGGCCAATCTTCAGGAAAATCTCCAAGTACTGTATGAATCACTTTTTCTTTTCGTTCTTCTGTTTGAGGTATACATGGGATCTCTTCTTGGGGTCTTACTTGTTCAGGACACCTCTTTAGATGGTCTCTAGAAACAGTTGCGGTTGTTCTTCCTCCATCTCTACTGATTAAGCACGTCCTTTTATTGTCAAAGTTAGAGCTTAGCACTGTGTAGGGTTCTGCTTCCCATTGGTCATCAAGTTTCTGAACTCTTCGTTTTCTCTTAAGGACCATTTCTCCAGGTGTTAAGGGAACAGTTTGTGCATTTTTGTTATAACTTCTCTCTTGCTTTTCTCTGATCTGGTTTAGACTTATCGCTACACATTCTTGTACTCTCTTGTACTGTTCTTTGCGGTTGGAGTCCCAATCCGCATCAGGTAAATCAGTTTCAGGTATCACAATTCCCATTTCGAGATCAACTGGTAATTTTCCGAGTCTTGCTCGCATTAGATATGCTGGTGTGCAATTGGTGGCACTTATAGGTATGTTGTTATACATGTCCACTAAGTCAGGTAACTTCTCCACCCACATGTTCCTTTCTTCCAAAGGCAGAGTTTTTAGCAGGTGTATGACCACATTGTTCACCTTTTCACACATGCCATTGGTTTGTGGATGGTAGGACGTAGTTCGGATTTTCTTGCACCCATATAAATGACAAAACTCTTGGAATATCTCAGCTTCAAATGCAGAACCTTGATCAGTCAACACCTGCTCCGGATACCCATGTGGTCTACAGAAGTAGGCTTGAAAGGTTTTGCTGCAGTTTCCGATGTTAAGTCTTTTACTGGGGCTGCCACTAGGAATCTTGATTAGTGGTCCACCATTGTTAAGGCATAAGTGTAGCCTGATCTGCTGGGTGTCAGCTTCACGTGATCCAGGGCTACTATTCCTAAAGGCTGTTTGGTGGTAATTGGCTGTAGTGGTGGTGCTCCTTGGCTGTCACAGTCTTATCTCCTTATATTGCATGGTACACAGTTTCTAGACCATCTCTCTATGGCGTTCCTTATGCCAACCCAGTAGAATCTTTCACGCACTAGCATCTCGAGCTTCTTCCATCCGAAGTGTCCTGCTTCATCGTGGTATGCTTCCAACACCATCTGGACATCTCTCTCAACGGTACCACTATTTGCCACACCACTTGGTGGGATATAGGATTTATGAAACGACGACACAGCTTTCCCTGGTAGATGAACAACCTGCCTCTCTCTTTCCACAGGTGTTGCACCTCAGGTGGAGCATCCGGATTGAGACGTGAGTCTGGTTGGGTTATCATCTCTTTGATTAAGCTGACAGCCGGGTCACTGTTCATTGTCTCTTTCCATCCATGGTGAGGTACCGGGTTTAGCATTGTCTCACGACATTTCTGGCAAGTCTGCTGACAGTGGGATGCACTGTGGCAGTAAAAGGCTGGTAGCTCTATTTCTTCTAGCTCATCCACATCTTCCCCCACATCGGTAAGTGAGGCATCCTCAAAAGGGCGTCAGCATTGGCGTTCTTATGGCCTGCTCGGTACTTGATGGTGAAGTTGTAGTTTGACAACTGGGCCATCCAGCATTGCTCCATTGCATCTAACTTCAAGGTATCCATGTGTGTAAGAGGATTATTGTCCATGAAGGCAGTGAACTTCGCAGCTGCCAGGTAATGCTTGAACTGTTCCATGACAGCCCAGGCCAAGGCCAGGAATTCAGCTTGAACGGGCTTTAGTTCTCTTGGTTTCTTTCCGTAGGACTGAGTTTTCTGCTGGCATAGGCAATCACACGTTCCTTGCCATTTTGTTTCTGTGAGAAGACAGCTCTTAACCCCATGTTGCTGGCATCGGTGTACAGCAAGAACGGTAAGTTGTAGTCAGGATAGGCCAGCATCTCGTCTCCAGTCAGGGCCTCTTTTCATCTGGCTGAAGGATTCTTCCTGTTTCTTACCCCATTCAAACAGAGAACCTCTGGTCTTGCCCTTCTTGGTCTGGCCCACCAGGAGATCTTGCAAGGGCGCGGCCATTTTCGTGTAGCCCTTTATGAATCTCCAGTAGTATCCTACCAGCTCCAAGAACTGACAGACTTCTCTGATGGTAGTTGGTTCTGTCCATTCCTTTATGATGATCTTGTCAGGGTCTGGTGCCACTCTTGCTGCGCTGACCACATGACCGAGATTACTGAACTTTTGGTTTCAGCAAATGGCTCTTCGATGGCTTCAGCTTCATCTCGAACTTTGACAAAAACCTCTGACAGATATTTTAGGTGTTCTTCTTACGTTTTGGAATAGACTATGATGTCATCCAGGCAGAGTAGCACATTTTCAAAGTTTTGGTGCCCCAGGCAACACTCCATCAACCGTTGAAACTTTCTGGGTGCATTGCAGAGTCCAAATGGCAACAAGTTAACAAGTACAATAAACATAAGCAATACAAGGCACACACAAGTACAGAAGGAAAGGGGACCCTGCCCATGAGGGCTCACAGTCTACAAGGGATGGGTGAGGATACACTAGGAGAGGGCAGATCTGGTCATGTGGCAGTTCAGTAGACTGAGGATCACTGCAGGTTGTAGGCTTGTAGGAAGAAGTGGGTCTTCAGGTTCCTTTTGCAGGTTTCCACGGTGGGCGAGAGTCTGATGTGTTGGGGTAGAGAGTTCCAGATGATACTGAAACACAAAACTACTGATGGCTTGTCCAATAGAGGTAGTGTATAGAAAGAAGAGAAGGGGGCCTAGGACTGAACTCAGAGGAACCCCAACCGAGGGGAAGATGAGATGAAGAGGAGTCAGCGAGAGATACAGTAAAGGAGCAGTCACAGATGTAGGAAGAGAACCAGGAGAGCGGTGTCCTTGAGTCCAATATAGCACAGCACAGAGATGAGGAGCTGGTGATCAACAGTATGGAATGCAGTGGAGAAACCCAGGACAATCAGCAGGGAGCAATGACCATTAGGTTTAGCTGTTAGTAGATCATTAGAGACTTTAGTAAGGGCAGTTTCAGTAGAGTGTGAGGTGCGGAAACCCGATTGTAGAGAGTTAAGAAGTGAATTTTCTGAGAGATAGCGGATTAGATGGTAGAGGTACAAGTATATTATTACTTTCTAGGTATTATCACTTGTGTATTAGGCTGGTTTCACATTGCGTTTTTGTTAAATCCGATACTGTCCGATGAAAATCAGACAGCATCGGATCCGAATTAGCCCCCATGTTATCCAATGGGGATCGGATTTGCACTTAATGGCATCCGATTTGCCTCCGATCCGATTCTGTCCGATTTTTTTTTTCAGTAGCCAAAATTGTAGACTGCTGTGATTTTGGTTTCCGAGTGAAAAATCGGATCAAATCGGATCCGATTCATCCCGATTAAAATAAAATGGTAGTCTATGGGGATCGGATCAGATGAAAAATCAGATCCGATATCTGTATTGAGCATGCTCAAATTCTAGACCGCTCCCAAAACCTCCCTAGCCCTCCCCAGCCTCCCTCAGTGGGTGGAGTTCCATTTAAATCGGATACGTCAGAAAATCGGATCGATGGCATCCGATTTAGTGCATCCAATGCTGTCCAATTTACAACGGACAGCATCGGATTGAAGAAAAAACGCAATGTGAAACCAGCCTTAAATGTGGACACTTTTTTATGGCACTTACGCAGGATATGAATATTTACTTTTACCATCTAGTGGGCACAGAGGAGGCATTATTACCATGTAATGGGCACTGTGGTGGCATTGTTATGTATACAGTAAGAGAAGCCTAGTTTTTGTACCACACAGCAAATGCAATAATAGGGACACATATGGCAGCAGCAGCTTAGTATTGGGATATCAGAAGGATGAGTTTGTCTGGGCTGGAAATAGATGAAAAGCAAGATGGGTGAAACAGCTCAAATCAGGATATCATAGTAGAAGGGGTGCTGCTTGTCAACAAGGCATTATGAACACTAGAGGGAAAGAGTTGACAAAAAATCGCAGCACACCACAAGGTTAAGAGTAATACAAAACAATTAATTTTTATTAAGGTCAACATGTACACACAATTAAAAACATTTAAAAACAATATAAAAACCACAAATTGCCCAAATGGGGAGGGGCCCCTGCTCACACAATATGAAAGCTTATTTTATCCAATACATGCAGATATCAGAATATACTATTGGCAAAGAAATGTGAAACCACTGAAGCAGTGTCCAAATGTAGAACCCCTGCAGGTGAACATAAAGAGCCAGTCTGGGTGTGCACCATATAACCAAAGCTAATACTGCTCCATAAAGGACATAGCTCTGAACATCAAAAAAAACAGGTAGAATTGTGCCAAAACATAAATATGCATGTAAGGACCTATAGGCTACAACCTGAGGCAAAACACATAACCACTGTTGCTGCTAAATAGTAAAAGTATTGAATCTCACCCCACCATTGTGAAATGTCCTGTTAGAGCAGCCAAGGCATTTTTGAACGCATATCACAGGGGAAGAGAACAAGATCAAGCAGAGCAGCAGGCTAAGTGCCAGAGGTCGTGTAGCCCGATGGGGACGGAATGACGCTGGGGCCCCGGTCCCCCACATATCACCGCTCTATGGCGGCAATTTGTGGCTTTTGTATTGCTTTTAAATGTTTTTAATTGTGTGTACATGTTGACCTTAATAAAAATTCATTGTTTTGTACTACTCTTGACCTTATGGTGTGCTGCGATTTTTTTTTTTGTCAACTTTTCTCCAGCGTTTATAGGTTGGAAATAGATGGACACAGGGATGGAAATGTGAGGAGTGAAACGTGTGTTGTTATCTCTGAAGATGAGTCATGGCTGGAAAAGTTGTAACAAAAAGACAGCGGCACTAAATACTAAGATATGTTATTTTAAATATTGAGCAGCTATATAGCTAAGGAAATATGAAAAAATGCTTAGCTCATTAAATATGGCCATATCAATATCTGCCCAGTAGCCATGTCGAGGCGAGATTCTTTACTGGGTCCTAACTTACTTTTATACCTTCATTATCTGTCTCAGCCTCTGTCTGGGTTAAAAATCTCTCTTGGAATGGGCAAGTAGAAACCTGCTAATGTGGCTCCCCTGCAGTCTGGTCGCCACAAATGATATTTTGTGATCATCAATTATGCTACAGTATGTCTGAGGAGAATTGGAGCTCCCTCTGCTGGAAGTCTAAAGCATCCACACACATCCTGATATCTAACCAGGAGGCTGAGCACTGAAGGCCTGGGTTGGGCTGTAACTCAGTCTTTGGTTGGAGGGAAGAGTAGGGTAGTAAGACTGAGTAAGCAAAGAAGGTGGTCCAGTGAGGAGGCAGCAGAAGCTGCTATGAAGAGACCATCTGCAAGACAGGGAACCAGTCCCTAGGTCACTCAGGCTTAAAGGGCCTGGTGACAGAACTGGAGGCTGGTGGGTTTTATGCCCACCAGCCACTCAAGTGTAGCACCCGGGAGCATTCGAAATATAGAGGCTCAGGGAACTGCTCTGAATAGACCACGGATACCCACAGGATAGCACTACCAGCCTGCAGCAGGAGGTAGCTCACAAGAGGGAATACTGGACAGCTAAAAAAACACCAAGAAACCTACCACAAAGAGAAGTCAGTCGGAAGGCCATAATACTCACCCAGCAGAGCAGACTTCGGTTCTCCTCAGACTGGCTGGTTCACGTGCCAGGTGCTGCTTGTACACTTTGGACGTGCTTCAACAAACAACAGTAAAAGGTAAATCAAAGACTTACTCTCTATGTTTCATTCTTCCACCTTACCACCACTACCGTCATCATCCCCTGGGAGCCAGCCCTGGTTGGGAAGGGTTAAACACCTTCACTGCCACCCAGAGATCCCCTGCTGTGCCAGCCATATACTGGCTGTACATCCCAACTGGCATCACAAACGTATTATTTCCTTGTTTATTTTATTTCTCCATTTCTAATTTCCCTTTGCAATGTAAGCTAGGGCCACAGCACTGGCATCGCCACCATGAACTTAACCCCTGGCCCAGTCGCTAAGTACCCTGACCCTTGATGCTCCACACTAACAGAGAGCAATAACACCTTGTTGCTTGTGTGGGAAGGCCGAGGGTGTGACCCTATAGACTAAACAAGAAATAAACTGCGGCACTACAACATATGATGTGTATAGGTGCAGCATTGAACACTACACATTGTAACAAAAAGACAGCAGGACCCAAATACTAAGGCACCTTTCGCATGTATGCGTTGGTGAATTACCTGCGTTTGCCTGCCATGCAAAAGCAAGCGCAGGTGCAGTTTTAGGCAAACGCAGGCAAGCACATCAACGTATGATGCAGTGCACCTGCACTCGGTGCCCTCATTACCTTCTGTGGCTGAGCGCAGCCGAGCGCAGGAGCCGACATCCCCCAAGCGCGAGTGTGACTGTGCTGACATCACCGCGCATGTGCTTAGTCAGACACACCCAGAAACGCCGCTTTCCACGTCAAGCACTTGACGTCAAGCACTTTGCACTGGTATTTGTTTTTTGTGTTTCTGTATTGTTGCATATAAATGTTGAATTCAATAAGTTGTAATTTGAAAACAAACAAGGAAGAAACTCACACAAACATAAAATAAAAAAAATAAAAATTTGATAGGTTCCAAGATGAATCTTTGTACAAATATAACCAAGAAAACAAGTAAAACACATGCATTTTTTCACAATTTTAAAACAAACATTGTGGAAAAATAAAACTTTTGAAAATTTCGCAATTTTCAAATTTTGAATTTTTTTCTGCTAAACCAGAGTTATGTGACACAAAATAGTTAATAAATAACATTTCCCACATGTCTACTATACATCAGCACAATTTTGTAACAGAAAAATTTTGGGGGTAGGAAGTTATAAGGGTTCAAAGTTCATCAGCAATTTTTAATTTTTCCAGCAAGATTTACAAAACCATTTTTTTTTTTTAATGAATGGAAAATCAGCTCAAATTGTTAGTGGACACCATGTCGCGTTTGGAGAGCCTCTGTGTGCCTTCACAAATTAATCCATAAAAATGAAAAAAGGAAATTTTTTGGAAAAAGAAAGTATCATTTTTACAGATCAATTTGTGAAGCACCTGGGGGGATCAAAGTGCTCACTATGCATCAAGATAAGTTCCTTGGGGGGGTCTAGTTTCCAAAATGGGGTCACTTGTGGGGGAGCTCCAATGCGCAACATGGTGTCCACTAACAACGGAATTGTTAGCGGACACCATGGCACGTATGGAGAGCCCATGTATGCATAAACATTGGAGCTCCCCCACAAGTGACCCAATTTTGGAAACTAGACCCCCCAAGGAACGTATCTAGATGTACAGTGAGGACTTTGAACCCCAGGTGCTCCACAAATTGATTCGTAATAAGGAAAAAGTACTTATTTTTTCACACAAATTTTCTTTTTTTATTTTTACAGATCAATTTGTGAAGCACCTGGGAGTTCAAAGTGCTCATTATGCATCTAGATACGTTCCTTGGGGGGTCTAGTTTCCAAAATGGGGTCACTTGTGCGTGAGCTCCAATGTTTAGGCACATAGGGGCTCTCCATACGCGACATGGTGTCCGCTAACAATTGGGGCTAATTTTCCATTGAACTTGTTAGTGGACACCATGTCATGTATGGAGAGCCCTGTGTGCCACCAGCACAAGGGCAAACTGGAAGAGTTGGGGTACAGCACCAGAAAATCGCATCTATAATATATGCACTATTTTCTGTGGTAGCTGTGGGTTGCAATTTGCAGTGTTGGGAGACCCACAACATTTGGGTCTCTCCACTGTGAGGATTCAAGCCCCCCAGCTGCTAAGTTGTACCTGGCTGGCAACCAAAAATACGGCAAAGCTCCATGTTATTTTATTTGTAGAAGTAAGTAAAAAAAAAGACATGGGGCTTCGCCATATTTTTGGTCAAGCCAGGTACAACTTGGCAGCTACGGATTGCCACCAATCCCCAGCTGCCTCATTGTACCTGGCTGGCAACCAAAAATACAGCAAAGCCGTTTTTTTATTTTTAGGATTAATTCTAGAAAAAAATTGACATGGGCTACGCCAGATTTTTGGTCCAGCCAGATACAACTAGGCAGCTGGGGGCTGGAAACCTCAGTAAGGAGAGGCCCAAGCATTCTGGGCCCCCCATGCTGCGAATTGCTGCTGGCAGCCACCCAGGAAATTCATTCATTGAAGCGCCATTTTCTGGTGCTGTACCCAGAATCTTCCAGTTGCCCTGGTGCCAGAGGCAAACTGGGCAATAAGGGGGTTAATGCCAGCTTTTTTATTGGCAGCTTGCACTAAGCCTGAGATTCATAATGTCGGGCCAATGTTAGACCCGGCCATTAGGAATCTCTAGTAAATAGTCAAAAAGATACACCACACAGAGAAAAATCTTTTTATTTGAAAAAAAACCACAAACAAAATTCAGACTCCATCTTTATTATAAAGATCTGACGTAGTCCACAACAAAGGTCCCACGACGCTCGATTGCCTCCGACGTAGTCCACAACGAAGGTCTCACAGCGCTCGATCCCCTCTGCTACATCCAGAGATTGCAGCAAGGGATGAAGTGTCCTCTTCCTACAATGTCTGGGGTCAGTGTTATGGTGCACTGTATGCCACCCATGCACCCATCATCCATGCATGCACCAATCAACGCATGCACCCATCCACACATGCACACATCCATCCATACATCCACGCACGCATCCATGCACGCATCCATCCATGCACAAATTCATCCATGCACACATCCATGCATGCACGCAGACATCCATCCATGCACACACATATCGACGCACGCAAACATCCATCCATGCACACATCCATCCATGCACACATCCATCCTTGCACACATTCATCTATGCACACATCCATCCATGCATGCACACATCCATCCATGCAATATCCATGCATGCACACATCCATGCACACACACATCTATGCACGCACACATCCATCCACCCATGCACCCATCCATCCATACATGCACCCATCCATCCACCCATGCATGCATGCACCCATCTATTCACCGATGCACCCATGAATGCATGCATGCACCCACCCATCCATCCATTCATCCATCCATTCATACTTACCCCACTCACGATCCACCGGTGAGGAGCCCGGTAGTGGAGGAGGGGCCCACACCGGAGCAGAGGAGGCTGACCGGCGGGTGCAGCCCACCGGTGGATAGTTAGTAATCGGAGGGGGGGGGTGATGGTGGAGGGACGGAGGGCCCTGGTGACTCCTGGAGTGGAAGGGGGCTGAGGAGGGGAGGGCACCCGCTGATCCGCCCCTCCAGATCTGATTGGAGAGCTCCAATCAGATCTGGAGGGGTGACTCGCTTTGATTGGCAGTTTCACTTTCAACTGCAAATCAGAGCGACTTTAGCCACGGGGGGCTAAGCCACCCGCCTGGGATAAAGTATAGGTGCTTGCGATCCTGCATCTTCGGTGACTTGTCACTGACCCGGTCACCGGAGCTGCAGGACCGCAAACAAGCCATGACGTTATAAAGACTTCATGGATCGTGAAGTCACCGACTTTCATGACGTCTCTATAACGTCAAAGGTCGGAAAGGGGTTAAGAACTTTAAAAGTTTGTAAAAAACTGATGAAGAAAAAAATTCAAAACTTTTAATTTCTAATTAACTAAAGTTGTACTTCATATAGAAACAGCTATATGCAAATACCTGTTATCCGTTATACCTATTATAGTGTAGCGTGGACTGTAAAACACAGGCAGCTCCTGCACATCACTGTGCGCTCACTATTACCGCAATGTACAATTACTTTAGTTTCGCTCACCATTACTGCGATGTGCAATTACTGTAGTTTCGCTCACCATTACTGCGATGTACAATTACTGTAGTGTCGCTCACCATTACTGCGATGTGCAATTACTGTAGTTTCGCTTACCATTACTGCGATGTGCAATTACTATAGTTTTGCTCACCATTACTGCGATGTGCAATTACTGTAGTTTGCATTAAAGGGATTTTTTGGTGAAAACAGGTTATCAGTGATGCACAGGTTAGGAAGGGTCACTTATTTATTGGTGGAATCCGCTCCATCAGAAGAATGTGGAGCTTTGAGTATTTGGTGAGTTTTTTACCCAAGTATTTGTAAGGCCGCCTTCACACCACGGTGTGATCAGGTTCGTGGTTGTCCGATGTGAATCCGACAACCCCGGACCTGATTTTGACATAATGCAGCCCTATGGTACTGGACAGGGCCGGATGGCAGCTATTTGTCATCCAGTTTTGTCCCTGTCCGGCAGCATCAGGCTGCAAACGATTTTTGCCCCGGACACAAAACCAGATCCTACTGGATTCTCCTGGTTCCAGCACGATCCAGCACCCCCTAACATGAGAATCTATGGGGTGCCGGATCGTGCCGGACCTGAGAGTCCGTCAGGTTCCCGTACGCCGGCTGCTGCAGTTCAGCGTGAGCTCCTCTGAACTTCAGCACCAGGAGCTGTCCCCTGTGAAGAGGTTCAGCACCATTTCAGTAGGGGACAGCTCCTGAAGCTGTGCTCTGCAGAATCTGGCTACAAAGAGGACCGAAGGGCATATTAACCCTCCGCTTCTATTTGTCCAGACCTGTCAGGCTGTGTCCGGTGCCTCCTGCAACGCATCGGACACAGCCTGACAGGGGAAAAAACATGGTGTGAAGCTGGCCTAAGACAAAACCAGGAGTAAAGCAATCAGAGGTAATTTTTTATGCATTTCTCACTCACTCCTGGTTTTGTCTTATAAATACTGAGGTCACCAAATGCTCAACTTGCTTTCTCTGGCAAACTTCTGCATCTCTGCTGCTGTGTCACAGGACCGGGAGGGGTTAAACATCCAAGTATTTAAGATCTATTGGAAATAAAATAGTCTCCACTTATTGATATCAGATAAAACAAATGATCGACCAAAATTCACTCTACCAAGACCAATATTACCAGATAGAAGTCAGAAATACCACCACACCGAGACCAGATCACATACTACCACGACATAGTGCCCAAATAATGCCACATACCAGACAAATACCGCCACACCATGATGAAAGCACATAATACCACCACATAGTGATCAAAATACTACCACATACAAGGTATAAATACTGCCACACCATGAGACCACATATTACCACCCGATAGTGACCGAATAATACCATATACAAGGGACAAATACCGTCATGTCATGACCAAATCACATAATGCCACCACATCTAATACTAAATTAATAGAAATGTAAAAAAGCTCTGTATATTGGCTCAGTGTACAGGTAATACAGTGATCACCAGTGACATTATACACAGGAGTTCAGTGTATAGTTTCAGTGTACAGGTAATACAGTCATCACCAGTGACATTATACACAGGAGTTCAGCTTATAGTGCCAGTGTACAGGTAATGCAATGATCAGCATTGACATTATATGCATGAACTCTGTATATAGTGTCAGTGTGTGTGTGTGCATAGGTAAGGCTGCTTTCACATCAGCGGTAATCGCTGATCATGGCAGTTGCGGTGAAAAAAACGCAACTGCCGCGATTACCGCATAACGGCCGCGATCGTGGCACACTTGCGGCAAGCCCCATACAATGTCTATGGGGCTTGCGGTAAGTGTGCGGCAGGTGCGGTCTAGGCGGGCAAGGGGTAGTGGAGTTTAGAGGAAAGTGGGTGGGAAGGTAGGTCAGGTGACAGACCAGTACAAAAGGAGGAACAGTAGGCGGAAGGAGTTAGTAGGCCAGAGTGAGCCGAAAAGTAAAGAACAGCAGACAGATAGTGACACTTCCCGGAGGGATAGGGCTCCCTGGAGATGCAGAATCCACAGTTACACAGATCCATGGAGAGAAAGCTCGTCCATAACCTGAAGCCCAAGGGAAAGTGAGGACAGAGACCAGACCAGTATCACCGGGTCCGAGGAACACGGCAGCACCGACCAACTACCGGCGGGATAGATTCCGTGATTGCATCTGGAAGTTACACGGGTTAGAAGGAGCATGGTAATCCCTTGAAAGACAGGGTTACCCAAGGTTAGGCTAACACCAGAGTGTCGGCTCTGAGGGGGACTGAATCTACACGCCGAAATGAAAGGTTAGTGAGAAAGATTGTGGGGTCTCAGAGCGACAGCCTGGCTGCAGAAGGTTCAAGTGTCCGGAGTTAACTGAGTTGTGAACTGAACTGTACTGTGAACTGTTTGAACTGAAGAACTTGTGAGTAAACCCGGTAAACCCTGCTTCAGTCTCCCGTGTCTGATTCCAGGTATACAGAACTATTTGTACCTTTTTACCCTGTCAGGAGCAGCCCGACCCGCGGCGGGCTCATACATCTGGCTGCAGCCCCATCATCCATCCTCCTGGCAGAGCTACGCTGCAGCGGTGGTCCCTCTACTGACCACAACCCGTGGGTGGCGTCACAACAAACTATCTCCCCTGTAAATATTCCCTTTGACTTGTGAGAACCTGGGCCAAGGTTCGGACCAAGACCGCTGTGATATCCCCAGCAGTATCCCGGTCTGGTACCGAGTACCCCGTCCCAGTGGGTTCCACAAATATTTATTTATTAGGAGGATCTTAACAGACAAGGGGGGGATTAATAACAATGAAGTGGAGGACAGCCGGTGTGTACCTCTGGAAATAAAACAGTTCACAGTATCATGGTCAGTGATTCAATATAAACAACAAAAAGTACATAGTGTGGCTCCCCTATGGCTAGGCGCCACAGGGAGGTACTGCACCCCAAATAGAAGATGTAGTGCCTCCGTAGCTAAGGGTTTAGGGTTTAACCTATGGAGTCTGAATATACACACAACACTAGGTCACCTTAGTATAGGGGGGACTATATACAGTAAATCCCCGGTGGAATGGAGGCTAGGTTTGAGTAGGAAAACCAGGAAGTGAAGAGAATTCTAGTCAGACAGTTCTGGGAAGGCAGTCAGTTAGGACACGCCTGACAGCTGAGTGACAGAGGGATCACCCATCTCCAGGAGGTTGACTCGGGAGGAGACGAACCAGCACCAGTTGGAGCCGGCTGGTTTAGTCTGGGGTAACATGGAAGCCGAGGCGGTCAGCGGTTCATCCCTGGCCATAAACCGACGAGCCGCGGGCCCTCTAAAACCGGGTAACCGTAGACGCCACAAGACGGTACCTCACTCCTCAGACCCATAATCGGTCCAAGACTACGAGGGTAACGGTCCGGATTCCAGTGGCGGGAGAGATAGTGCATTCCGGCTGCTCCCGTCCGTACTGGTCAAGGATAACCCGTGCCCCACCATACAAGACCAGGGGACTGGCGAGAGAGCTCTGCAGAGGTGGTTAAAGAGAGAGAGGAAGAATTAGACTTAGGCCCCGAAAGACATAAAGAAAGGAACATTTACAGACTCCATAGGGGCTCCCTGAACCTGCAGCTACGTCCCGTTCTACCAGACTGTACCGTGTATTGTATGACATCTCCGGTACCAGTAAAAGAACGTTGAAGCTGAACGGTGTCTTTCTTCCTTCCTACCAGTGCCTGGAGGGCATCAACATCCTCAGAGGGGTAAGAACAACTACTCCCCTCATCCATCATCACTGCCCTGAGGTAAGCTCCACCTGTGGGGAGCTATACTACCCTTAGCTGCATCCCATCACCTCAGTGGCCTACCCAAAGCGCTGGTACCCATATTACCTGGATCCACAGGTGGCGTCACAGACTATTAATCCTTATAAATATTCCCCCCCATCTAACAAATGACAGTCAGGGCACGGAAACGGAATCCGACCACCCGTGATTTCCCCGTCACAACCATCAACCATCCCGGTGTCCGAGTACCCCTCTCCCTGTGCTCATCATTTTCTGGCATCACAAACAGAATTGAACCAGCCTGGTAATACCAGGTAAAGTGTGCCTAAAGACTTTATGGACTGTTTGTATACTGTAAAACTGGGCCGCCATTACATCGCTTCAGAAATTTTAACTGCGTCACCAAAGCAGCAGAAAAGAGCGCGATGATAAGCTCCACCACTCCGCTCTGCCGAGGAGTGACAAAGGTAGTAGCGGGCTCCTGAAAGGGTCGAAGGTCTTCCTACAGGATCTTCGTGGTGGGCGGGCGTAAAGATGTAAAGAGACTATGTGCAGGCCCAGGGGCGTGCCTCGGCCCCTTACTAGAGATGGGCCAAGAAAGAGTGCAATTACCCAATGCATTTATGTGTATAAGTAAATAATTGTACACTTATATATGTCAAAACACAGATCAATTAATTTATTATGACTGATATATATTTTTTAGTTGTTCTG
The DNA here is from genome assembly GCA_033576535.1 of Allobates femoralis. Taxonomy (NCBI): domain Eukaryota; kingdom Metazoa; phylum Chordata; class Amphibia; order Anura; family Aromobatidae; genus Allobates; species Allobates femoralis. The sequence goes on along the minus strand of JARQOC010000002.1, from coordinate 269,811,354 downwards.
AGGAGTTCCTCAATGAATTTATACTACCTATTAAACTCCAACAGTCACAATATCCATATTACGTATCACCATTCATCTACTGAAGTTGACTTTCTTGATGTAAAGGTGAGCTGTGACTCACAGAATTGTTTGCGTATTAGTTTGTATGGGAAGCCTACTTCCACCAATACCCTCCTTCATTCTTCATCAGTGCACCCACGATTTATGATAAAGTCCATTCCCGTGGGTCAGTTCTTGCGGTTACGCAGAATCTGTTCCACTGATATGGACTTTGAGCAGCAGGCAGATGATCTGCGTAACCGTTTCTTGGAGAGGGGATATAGTAGGAGGATGATAAAAAGAGCCTATCATAGGGCCAAGCATACGACTCGGGATTCTCTACTGTATCGGCCCCAGGAGACAATTGATACAACAAATAAGATCTGTTTTATTACCACGTTTAATTCTGGTTTTGATAAAGTTTGCGATTGTCTAACTAGGTCATGGCCAATCCTCCAAGCTGATCCGGTATTACGCAAATTGTTACTCCCTAGACCATTGCTGACGGCACGGCGTTCTCGAAATTTTCGAGACTTGCTAGTCGAAGCCATCATCAGGGGATAGAACATAAGACCTTTCTGGACACTTTTACCAGATCTAGGGAATCTAGGACTTAGTCCTTGTGGAGCCTGTGTAGCACGCCCCATTATAGATCGTAGTAGTACATTTAGTAATTCATCTGGTTCGAAATCCTATCAAATTAAGCAGAAAATCAACTGTACTTCACAGAATGTGATATATATCGCATCCTGTCCTTGCCCTAAGTTGTACGTGGGGTTGACCACCCGTCAATTTAAGGTAAGAGTACGAAAACATGTATTGGGTATTGAAGCAGCAGCCTCTGTTAGTGATGTTAATACATTGAAAACAATCCCTAGGCACTTTTATAACTTTCACAATTGTGATAGTAAACTTTTGAGGGTCATAGCTATAGAAGTGTTAGATGTGGGTGCCAGGGGAGGTAATGTTACTAAGCAGCTTGCCCAACGAGAATGTAAGTGGATATGGACATTACAGACAGTTCAGCCGAAAGGCTTGAATGAGAACCTCAGTTTTATTCCCTTTATATGACTGATAATATATATTCCCTTGAAATGAATGTAATACATTCTTGGTGCATTGAATTGGAACCATCATCTACAGAATTTTTAATGATTTGAAATAGATCTATGCAGTTCTCTTTACATGTTCTTTAAATTTATATGCATATAAGATTAAATACATGTTTATTTGTAATATATGTCTGTTTTATCGACACATGTTGTTGACCATATATATTAATGGTCACCACTCTCTGCTTATCCTTCTTGATCTCTCTGCAGCCTTTGACACTTTGACCACCATCTCCTACTCTCCATGCTGCACTCCATCGGTATCAAGGACATTGCTCTCTCCTGGTTCTCTTCCTATCTTTCTGACCGCTCTTTCAGTGTATCATTTGCTGGCTCCACTTCCTCCCCTCTTCCTCTCACTATTGGAGTCCCTCAGGGTTCAGTCCTTGGACCTCTTCTCTTCTCACTCTACACAGCCCTGATTGGACAGACCATCAGCAGATTTGGTTTTCAGTACCATCTTTATGCTGATGACACACAACTATACACCTTCTTCCCCTGACCTTACTCCCGCTCTAATAAAGAACATCAATGACTGTCTAACCGCAGTTTCCAATATCATGTCCGCTCTCTACCTGAAACTTAATCCTTCCAAAACTGAACTACTTCTGGTCCCGCCCTCCACTAACCTCCCTAAATATGACCTCTCTCTCAGTGTGCGGCACCACAATAGTGCCGAGTCAGCAGGCTCGCTGTCTGGGTGTTATGTTTGACTCTGATCTTTCCTTCACCCCATATTTCCATCTCTCGCCCGCTCTTGCAGCTTGCACCTGAAGAACATCTCCAGAATTTGCCCCTTTCTCACCTTGGAAACCACAAAAACCCCTCACTGTGGCCCTGATTCACTCCCGCCTTGACTATTGTAATTCTCTCTTAGCTGGCCTTCCCCGCACTAGACTGTCCCCTCTCCAGTCCATCCTTAACGCAGCAGCCAGGATTACCCATCTAGCTAATCGTTACTCAGACACTTCTGCTCTATGCCAGTCATTACACTGGCTGCCTATATACTATAGGATCCATTTCAAACTGCTTGTTCTCACCCACAAAGCTCTTCACATTGCAGCACCCCCATACATCTCCTCCCTCATCTCTGTCTATCACCCCAGCCGTTCTCTTCGCTCTGAAAGTGACTTTAGACTCACTTCTACATTAATCCGAACATCCCACTCCCGGCTCCAAGACTTCTTCCGAGCCGCACCAATTCTTTGGAATGCTCTACCCCAAAAAATTAGGTGTATCCACAACTTAAATAGTTTCAGGCGATCCCTAAAAACACATCTTTTTAGGGCAGCCTATCATGATCCCTAGTCAGTCACCTAGACATAGCCTATCCGCTCCGCCTCAAGTGGATCACATATAACGGGTTGTGGCCACTTATTCTGCTCCTATCTGTTCCCCATCTCCTCAAGTTGACTATACCATAATTGTAAATAAGCACCTGTACCTTGTCACCCCCACCTCATTGTTAGATTGTAAGCTCTTATGAGCAGGGTTGCCATTTTTTGCTCCAATTATTGTATTATGTTATGCTTTGTATTGTATTGTTTTTGGCATTGTATTGTATTTTGTAATTGTTTCTTATGATTGTTTAAATGTGAGCTTTGTATTGTGAAGCGCTACGGAATATGTTGGGGCTATATAAATAAAAATTATTATTATTTTATTTATATATGTATATATATATATATATATATATATATATATATATATAACGAAAAAAAACTGCACAGCACTCACAGACCAGTGTGAACTGGTGCAAGCAGGGACACAGAGATATATATATATAGTAGAAAAAATTCCTTGCAGCACACAGCTATCACCAATGTTGCAAAATGCTATAAGCCATGTGGTTGAGAAAAAAGTTTAAAAACTTACGTTTTTCTGAAAAAACTCAAAATCTTATCTTTTAATTCTGAAGTTCTTAGTACAAACATTGGCCAAGGTCTGTTTGCTCGTCGACTGCGACAAAGTGACTTCAGGCACGACGAGTCCTACGCTGACACCCAAGTCCTCCTTTTCCGCTCCCCCACCTCTCAGTGCCTGAAGTCACTTTGTCGCAGTCGACGAGCAAACAGACCTTGGCCAATGTTTGTACTAAGAACTTCAGAATTAAAAGATAAGATTTTGAGTTTTTTCAGAAAAACGTAAGTTTTTAAACTTTTTTCTCAACCACATGGCTTATAGCATTTTGCAACATTGGTGATAGCTGTGTGCTGCAAGGAATTTTTTCTACTATATATATATATATCTCTGTGTCCCTGCTTGCACCAGTTCACACTGGTCTGTGAGTGCTGTGCAGTTTTTTTTCGTTATATGTGACATGGAGTTGCAGATACTCTGCTGCAAATTGCACCCTCATCGTAGACAGGTGATGGAGGGTATAGATGGAGTCTGCCCACTGAGAGGTGGGGGAGCGGAAAAGGAGGACTTGGGTGTCAGCGTAGGACTCGTCGTGCCTGAAGTCACTTTGTCGCAGTCGACGAGCAAACAGACCTTGGCCAATGTTTGTACTAAGAACTTCAGAATTAAAAGATAAGATTTTGAGTTTTTTCAGAAAAACGTAAGTTTTTAAACTTTTTTCTCAACCACATGGCTTATAGCATTTTGCAACATTGGTGATAGCTGTGTGCTGCAAGGAATTTTTTCTACTATATATATATATATATATATATATATACAGTGTTGGCCAAAAGTATTGACACCCCTGCAATTCTGTTACATAATTCTCAGTTTCTTCCTGAAAATGATTGCAATCACAAATTCTTTAGTATTATTATTTTCATTTAATTTGTCTTCAATTAAAAAAACACAAAAGAGAATGAAGCAAAAAGCAAAACTTTGATCATTTCACATAAAACTCCAAAAATGGGCCAGACAAAAGTATTGACACCCTCAGCCTAATACTTGGTTGCACAACCTTTAGCCAAAATAACTCCGATCAACCGCTTCCGGTAACCATCAATGAGTTTCTTACAATGCTCTGCTGGAATCTTCTATGGCAAACTGCTCCAGGTCCCTGATATTTGAAGGATGCCTTCTCCAAACTGCCATTTTTAGATCTCTCCACAGGTGTTCTATGGGATTCAGGTCTGGACTTATTGCTGGCCACCTTAGAAGTCTCCAGTGCTTCCTCTCAAACAATTTTCTAGTGCTTTTTGAAGTGTGTTTTGGGTCATTGTCCTGCTGGAAGTCCCATGACCTCTGAGGGAGACCCAGCTTTCTCACACTGGGCCCTACATTATGCTGCAAAATTTGTTGGTAGTCTTCAGACTTCATAATGCCATGCACACGGTCAAGCAGTCCAGTGCCAGAGGCAGCAAAGCAACCCCAAAACATCAGGGAACCTCCGCCATGTTTGACTGTAGGGACCGTGTTCTTCTCTTTAAATGCCTCTTTTTTTCTCCTGTAAACTCTATGTTGATGCCTTTGCCCAAAAAGAGAGAACATTCTTCCAAAACATTTTAGGCTTTCTCAGGTAAGTCTGGCTTTTTTATGTCTCAGGGTAAGAAGTGGGGTCTTTCTCGGTCTCCTACCATACAGTCCCTTTTCATTCAGTACGGGTTGACACTGTTATACCCTCAGACTGCAGGGCAGCTTGAACATGTTTGGATGTTAGTCAAGGTTCTTTATCCACCAACCGCACAATCTTGCGTTGAAATCTCTTGTCAATTTTTCTTTTCCGTCCACATCTAGGGAGATTAGCCACAGTGCCATGGGCTTTAAACATCTTGATGACACTGCGCACGGTAGACACAGGAACATTCAGGTCTTTGGAGATGGACTTGTAGCCTTGAGATTGCTCATGCTTCCTCACAATTTGTTTTCTCAAGTCCTCAGACAGTTCTTTGGTCTTCTTTCTTTTCTCCATGCTCAATGTGCTACACACAAGGACACAGGACAGAGGTTGAGTCAACTTGATTTAGTTATTGCCAACACCTGTTAGGTGCCACAGGTAAGTTACAGGTGCTGTTAATTACACAAATTAGAGATGCATCACATGATTTTTCTAACAGTGGCAATACTTTTGTCCACCCCCTTTTTTATGTTTGGTGTGGAACTATATCCAATTTGGCTTTAGGACAATTCTTTTTGTATTTTTTTAATTGAAGACAAATTAAATGAAGATAATAATACCAAAGAATTTGTGATTGCAATCATTTTCAGGAAGAAACTGAGTATTATCTGACAGAATTGCAGGGGTATCAATACTTTTGGCCAACACTGTATATGTATAGTTGTAATTGCATGTATATGTGATCACGATTATGTCATCTTTGAACTGCTCTTGCTCTATTATTTATTTCTACCTGTATATGGTTGTATTTTGCTATTATGCATATACCAAGTACTGTATTTGGGGTATGTCTTTATGAAGTTATCGTGATGTAGCCAATCCACCTATGTTGCCTGTGTTAGCCCCCGCTCGTTGGCTGCGGCATGAGAGATTGTAGCGGCGTCTAAAGGACCTGTTATTAGGTCAGCTGGTCGGTGTCATGATCAGTGACGCCACTGCGTTGTCACATTGCCATGACAACCGTGACGCGATACGGTGATGTAAGTGAGCAACCGCTTCATGATTGGTGAAGGTGCCCTTTTTAAAGTGCACATTTCCTTGTTTGAACAAGCCCCGTGATGAAGGTCCTAGACCAAAACACGTGTAGGGCTCAGTGGTGTCAGCGGGACAATTGAGGTATAGTAACTTGACTGCATTAGTCTGCTAATATACTACTATTGATGGTTTTGCAATTGTGCTTGACTTATGGTCACCGCTAAACAACGTATTACCTGGTTACCGCTAAGCAATGTAATACCCATTAGCCACCAGTAGTTAGGTTGGAGCTAACCCCTATAGGGATGATGTTGTTTAATACCATCTAGTTTTAGTTGTAAAGCACATTATATCTATGGCACATACAAGTATAAGGTTGTTGCGCAGTTTGGGTGATTCAGCATGGTCTATTGACTGCACTCTTACAAATGTGTTCATAATTTGTATATTGCACCACAATTGTTCAACCTCCCCATATAGATTACGTAGGCTCCACCAGGCTGTGATAGACGACCAGTGCTTGGTGTATAATATAGTGGCACATTATATGCGACTAAACTTTAGGTAATACGCAGGCAATCAAATGCAAGTTTAGTTTGGTCAGGTGACAATTGTATATACATACATCGATAAGTGCGTTTTTTTTAATAATAAAAAAAACTAAAAATATATATCAGCCATAATAAATTAATTGATCTGTGTTTTGACATATATAAGTGTACAATTATTTACTTATACACATAAATGTGTTGGTTAATTGCAGTATGCACTTTTTGTTGTTTATATTGAATCAATGACATGAATACTGTGAATGTTTTATGTCCAAGGTACACACCGGCTGTTCCTCCACTTAATTGTTATTATCCCCCTTTTCTGTTAAGATCCTCTTAATAATAACTATTTGCCACACTCTATATGGCTATAGATAGTTCTTGCTGGTTTTTCAGTACAGGAACATGAAGATGTGATGAACAGTACTCAATACTACTCCTGCATGTGTGAAAGGACACGCTATCACGTGGCTGCATAAATCAATCCCAACAGATCCAAGTACCACATCTTTGAAAGAGCGTCACCAATGGAACGCGTTGCGTCCGCCATCAAAGGGTAGGGTGTGCCAAGGGCATGATGGAAATTTGATGACGCAGCTGCGATGTGAATTTCTTGTAAGGTGCGTTAGGATCGGCACACGGAAGGCAGCAAACCAGGCATTGTTTACACAACACACAATTTAATGCACAGTTAGGGATTACAGATCTCAGGGTCCGGTGAAGACGTACAACCCCATATATCCCAACAGTGATATAGAAGCTCTATACTTCTCACAGGTTCTCTCTTGGCAGGTACCAGAAGGGCCAGAACCTTACGGCTAGGCTTTTAGTCCACACAACCTTTCTCTCCACGTCCGCTATTAGCTTCATGACGTCACTCTGAGAGAGCTCACAGCTGTGTTAGCTTCACACAGCCCTTCACCAGCAACTCGCTGTTCTGACAACTTCTCCCTCCCCTCAGTCCCAGGGAGCTAATAATCTATTCACTGCCACCTGGCATCATATCTTTCAATAAGCACTAGCTCCAGCAGCAGCTAACCTGTGTTGCTGCTACCGAGCAGAAGATTGCAATCTTCCATATGCTGTGTCCGTCAGGACACATCGGTCGCATCACCACAGCTGTTTCACCAAAAACCGGCACCGTACAAGCGTTTCCGTGTTTGCTACACAAGCCATTGAGTAAGTATTCATATCAACGTTTGAACCATGCGGAGGGCGCATTTAGATGACAAACGGTCCATCACTGTGTCCAGCACAACACCAGGGATTTTGAGCCTTGTGGCACTGTTACATCGTGTAATGTTTTGTGTCACTATTTACCAAGTTTTAAATTTATATGTAACACATGAATCTGCTATCATACCCTATTGGGACAGAGTCATGTTGCTCAAATTCAGGATCATGACCTTGCCTTCCATCGGTGTCCATGAGTTGTCATACATCCGTGTGTAGCATAGGGGGGGGCCTACACCCTACTGTATGGACATATTGTGTGTGCACATAATGAGTCCATTGGGTAAGCACATTTAATATTGGTGTGCCGGGACAAGTAACACTGCAGGGCTTTCACTAAACAATGGCCGCAATAATTTTAGTTGGTTTGGGCTCACATGTTAGCAGAAAAAATGTTTGCTTTTGGGGTTAAATGTTAGTGTGGACATATGACATTTTCGGATGTAATCCAAACAAAATTTTAGTTTACTCATACAGTCCTGTGTTCTTTGTTTCATAGGTTTGTAATCACAGATTATCCATTATGAATGCGGGAGAGCGGGCTGTTGTGGCTGCAGCATTGCTGGAGGAGGCTTCTTGGCTGGAGAAGAGATCTGAGAGGCTCCGGAGGCGAAGACCACGGCGCATGTGGTGTCGGGACTGGCTCCTACAAAGGTCAAACCTGACTCACATGTGGCTTGTCTGTCAGCTGGAGGACAGGAATCCGCATGACTTCACAAACTATCTCCGGATGTCAGAGGACTCCCTCAAGTTCCTTTTAGAAGCCGTTACCCCATTTATTGCCCGCCAGGACACAGTGATGCGTGTAGCTGTGCTACCAGAGGAAATTTTGGCTGTGACTCTGCGTTTCCTGGCAACAGGGTGCTCAATGATGGACCTGCAGTATTCAGCTGCTGTCTCACAGACACTGCTGAGCCGCCTCTTCCCCAAGACCTGTGAGGCTATTGTGAGGTGTCTGGTGCCATCACATATGGTGTTTCCCACAACACCTGCACAATGGTTGCAAGTTGCCACAGAGTTTGAGCAAAAGTGGCAAGTCCCTAACTGCGGGGGGACATTAGATGGGAAGCATGTGAGGATCACACAACCCCCCAACAGTGGCTTTTTTTACAACTATAAAGAGTATTTTAATATGGTCCTCATGACCCTTGTCAATGCCAACTATGAGTTCCTCAACGTCGATGTGGGGATGAATGGAGCATGTGTCAGATTGGGGTGTGTTTGACCACACCAGCTTCGGTCACGACCTGAAGAATTTTGCCCCCAAATTCTGACACCACTGGGCACCTTATTTTTGTGTTTGTGGGGGATGAAGCATTTCCACTTCACGAGAATTTACTGAAGCCATATCCCCAGAGGAATCTTACCCATGAACAACGCATTTTCAACTACCGATTATCCCGGGCACGTCGTGTGGTTGAAAACGCATTTGAGATCATGGCCAGTAGAGTCCGCTTGTTTCATACTGCCTTAAATATGAAACTGGAATCTATTGATGTAGTAGTGGTGGCATGTTGTGTGCTACATAACTTTCTGCGTCTTAGGAATGCAACATCATACCCGCCACCAAGTTATGTGGTCTCTGTGAACCCCACAAATGGGGAAATCATGCCAGGGGAGTGGCGTGCAAACTACCCTGCCATAGCGCCACTCCAGCTGTTGAGCCAGGGCCATAGTCAGCAGGATGCCAGGTCCAGCAGAGAAAGCTACTGCTCCTACTTCAATGGTCCTGGTGCTGTCTTATGGCAGCATCAAATAGTGTAGGTTTTTTTTTTTGGGGGGGGGAGGGGTTTATTATCAAATTATATTCTCTGCTTGGTGTACATTATGATTTGTGTGATGTCAACACTTATTATAATTTGTGTATTTTGATGTTTTGGTTTGATTCTCTTGAGTACATTTTTTTAGGAACAGACAAACCTGTGTGGCTAATTTCTTTCCACATAACGACAAATCCACATAGCACCACAATTTACTGCAAATGTCCACTACACAGGTCAAGCCCTTTGGCCACCACTGTATGCTCTCTGTGTGTCTCCCTCTACATATAGATATATTGAGACATGGGTATCTGTACACATACATATACACTTCAATTAATGAAGGTAAGAAGATATGTACACATCCCTTCACACATACATCTATGCACAGACATATACTTACTACATGCATCCTAATATGCATTCACATATGTACATCGTGTTGTGTGTAGCTTACCAACTTCAATTGAACACGTACACATAGCCATACATTGTTCATGTGTGACATTTTGGGGACGCTGGCAATGGCTTGCACAGGCGTCACAAAATGAAAAATGACTTTAATGGCGAGATGGTTGCAAGGGCAAGAGCGCTAATGCAGTGACCATCTTGCCAGACAAGGCTGACCAATGGTAGCGCAGTCGTGGCCACCAATCGGAGTTGTAGGGGCACGGTACAACATAATCACGCACGCCTATCTCTTAGCCTGTGTCTCAAATTACGCCCACATTGAGTTTGGAGTCGTTCACGTAGCTGCTGTGTGACAGCGTGATAATGACTAGAGATGAGCCGCCACCCCGGTGTTCGATTCGATTCGCCAAATCGACGGGGTGTTCGACGAATGTTCGTCGAATGCTCGACGAACACCGTCGAACATCCCAGAGCACGAAAACACTGGGCTTGTGGGGCTGTTTCACTTCCACAATGTATATACATACATTGTGGAAGTGAAATAAAGTAAAATAAAGTGTTAAAAATAAAAAAATCATGTTTTCTGGTCATCATAATGGGAGACCCAGACAATGGGGTTTAGGGCTCCGCCCTCCGGAGGTCACACTAGGTACTACAAGTTTGTAGACACCGCCTCCTCCGCTTATAAACCCCCACCGTAGGAAACATCCTCAGTTTTAAACTTAGTGTGCTCGGAGGATCACGCTTTGCTTGCACTTCACTGCATTCTCACAGCTTACGTGATGGCGTATGAAGACAAGGTAAATGGTCCCGGTTGGGACCCTCGACAGTCTCCCCGCTCACCCTTTGTGGAACACGCTGGTGGAGGTACCGGAGGGCTTTTTAGCCTGGACACTTGCTGTTCTCCCGGTACGCTGTCGAGCTCCTTCCTTTCCATCCCTCCATGGAGGCTCTGGAGAGGGGGAGCCTGGAGCCTTGCACAGCTCCGCTCCGTCCGAGGCCTCCCTAAATGGTGCTTACAGACCGGACGGAGCCAGCCCAGTCCGAGGCCTCCCTAAATGGTGCTTACACTCCGGACTGGTGCTGTACCCCCGTCCGAGGCCTCCCTAAAGGTGCTTACAGACCGGACCGGCACTGAGGCACCTGGTGTGTCTCCTGTGTGCCTGGGGGTAGTGTCTGTCACTTGGTGTCATGACACTCAGACCGCGCGGTTACCCTCGGGTCCGCGGTTCTGTCGGTGTACCCTGTGCTGGGGTCACTCTGGCTGACCGCCCTGTGTGTCACAGGGGCTGAGGCTGTAGACTGCTGATGTTTGTTTTGGGCATGCAGTCTGTGTGTGTATGTGCATTGTTACACACTCTTTTCCCGCGCTGCGGGCTCTGGCACCTCCATTACTGAGGCTGCCTGGAGGAGGAGGAAGCAGCTCTTACGGTGACATCACCGATGGGCGTGTTTTGTGTTCTCCCGCGTGTTCCTGGCCACGCCTATGACTTTACTGTCGGCGGCCATCTTCTCCCTCTCTTCCCGGCTGGGATCTGGCTTGCAGCGTGTGTCTGCACTTTCCAGGGGAGACCGGAACTCGCGGAGGTCACACACGAACACCACTTCCTCCTACCGCTTATTGCGGTCGGTAAGCCACCGGGATCTCCGGTTTGTTTATTACAACTTGGCTTATTTCCCCCTACTGTGGCGATGTCCTCAGTAAGGAAGCATGCTGCTAAGACGGCAGATGGCACCATTACCTGCGCTACATGCAACGGATTACTGGTGGAGGGGTCCTGCAATAATTGCGGACGCCCAGAGACCCGGACAGTTACTGTTGGATCAGAATCTGCGGGTCTGTACCCTGAGGTTCGGGTGATCCCAGGGACATGGGAGACGCAGAATAAGATAAATGAATCTCTGCTGTCCCAGATGTCCTCCATGTCGCAATCCCTGGAGGCACTTCATAGGAGGCTGGAAAACCCAGCTACTCCTCCCAGTTACCCCCGGGTGGCTCTTACTTCTTCGGTGAGACCCCCTAAGCGAGCTCGTGAGGCCTCTCCAGAGCTCCAAGCTCTCTCTGAGGAGGAGCGTTCCTCTGATGGTGAGGAAGATGATGGGGGTTCTACTCTCGGGTCTGTCTCTGAACCTCCAGATGGGGTGGAGGATCTGGTGTCCTCCATCAATGAGACATTACGTCTGGTCACTCCTCCTGAGGAGGTGACTGTTCACCCCAAGGAGGTCTATCAATGGCTGCGGCCGGAGGCGAGACCAAGTGGATCCTTTATGGACCACACTAATTTTGGAAGGGTGATTAGAGCACCCAGGTTACATCCTGGGCGGCGTTATGTCCGTAAACCTAAGGACCTTCGCTTTCCCTTTCCTCAGGAGGTGCTTCTGGAATGGTCACAGTCCCCTAAGGTGGACGCTTCCATGACTAGGATTGCTGCACGCTCCTTGTTTTCTGCCTCTGATAGCTCCTCATTGAAGGATGCTACTGATAGACAGGTCGAGCAACTCGCCAAGTCTTCCTATGAGGCGGTGGGGTCTTCATTTGCCCCTAATTTTGCCGCGGTCTGGACCCTACAAGCGATTACCTCCTGCTTGGATGGTATCTCTGATCTAGCTAGGGCCAGCCCAGAGGTCCTGGCACTCTCCGACAGGGCAAGGGCTTATGCGGATTACGCCAGGACGGCAACTTTGGAAACTGCCACTCGCTCGGCTGTGGCTTCGGCCAATGCTATAGCGATCCGCAGGTTGTTGTGGCTGCGTCTTTGGGACTCAGATGCCACGTCTAAGAAGATTTTGCAAAATCTTCCGTTCTCTGGTGACAGGCTCTTCGGCACCGAGCTGGACAAGCTGATAAAGGATTCTGCTGAGTCTAAGATACCGCAGAATAAGCCTAAGCCACGGTATACCGTGAAAAGGAACCCAAAACAGTGGTCCTTTCGCCCCAGCTCGCAGTCATCAGCGGCGTCCGCTCGCGCGGACCGTGGGGGCAAGCCCTCCACTCAGTGGCGCAACAAAAGTCGCCAAAAGAAGCCGGCAGGGGCTGCAGCTGCCACCCCTAAACCCGCTTCGGCATGACTCGCTCCTTCATCCTGTCTCCCCACAGGTGGGGGGCCGCCTGTCTCTTTTCCAGGACAGATGGCTTCTCCACGTCCAAGACCAGTGGGTCCGAGACGTAGTCTCAAAAGGCTACAGGATAGAGCTGACGTCACAGCCAGCACACCGATTCCATCGGTCTGTTCCATCCCTAGACAAAGCTCAGGCTTTTCATCTGGTGTTGGAGGGACTCCGCAGAGACGGAGTGGTGGTCCCAGTACCCACGGGAGAGAGGTTCAGGGGTTTTTACTCCAACCTCTTTATTGTCCCAAAGAAGGACGGCTCCTTTCGTCCGGTTCTGGACCTCAAGTTGTTCAACCGCCACGTGTTGGTTCGGAAGTTTCGTATGGAATCCCTGCGCTCCGTGATCGCGGCTGTGTCACAGGGAGACTTCCTGGCGTCCATAGATATCCGAGACGCCTACCTTCACGTGCCCATTGCACCGGCTCATCAGCGCTGGTTGAGATTCGCAGTGGGGGAAGAACACTTCCAATTTGTGGCACTGCCATTCGGGCTAGCCTCGGCACCGCGAGTGTTCACAAAGGTGATGGCCTCAATGATGGCTCTCCTGCATGTGCAGGGACACGCCGTCATTCCCTATTTGGACGACCTGCTGGTCAGGGCGCCATCGGAAGACCTTTGTCGGGTGAGCCTGGAGGTGACCATGAAGTCTCTGGAACAGTTCGGGTGGCTTCTCAACATTCCAAAGTCGACCCTGGTTCCGACCCAGTCTTTGACATATCTGGGCATGGACTTCCACACGGACTCAGCCCTGGTGTCCCTACCTCAAGCCAAACAGCTTGCGATCCAATCAGGAGTGCAGAATGTTCTCCTGTCACCACAATCCTCCCTACGGGAGTTGATGAAGCTGGTGGGACGCATGGTAGCGGCGATAGAGGCGGTGCCTTTCGCACAGTTTCGCCTCCGTCCTCTCCAGTTGGAGATTCTTCGCCGATGGGACAAAAGGACGATTTCTCTGAATCGGCTGGTGACGCTGTCACAATCGACCAGGGACTCCCTACAGTGGTGGCTCCAGCCACATCATCTGTCACGGGGCCGGTCCTTTCTAAAACCGTCATGGTTAGTGGTGACCACCGACGCCAGTCTGAAGGGCTGGGGCGCGGTGTTCTTACACCACAGGGCTCAAGGCCTATGGACCCAGGCGGAGTCGGCTTTACAGATCAACGTGCTGGAGATCAAGGCGGTCTATCTGGCGCTCCTGGCGTTTCAGAAATTCCTGTCAGGACAACCCATTCGGGTTCAGTCCGACAATGCGACGGCCGTCACCTACATAAATCATCAGGGAGGGACCAGAAGTGCTCAGGCCCTCGCCGAAGTCCACCGCATTCTAGCCTGGGTGGAGGAAAACGGCTGCCTGATCTCCGCAGTTCACATCCCAGGGGTCGAGAACTGGGAGGCCGACTACCTGAGCCGACAGGGGATGGACGCCGGAGAGTGGTCCCTGCATCCAGACGTCTTCCGGGACATCTGCAGCAAATGGGGCACTCCGGACGTGGATCTGATGGCCTCACGGCTGAATCATCAGGTACCCCAATACATGGCACGATCGTGGGATCCTCAGTCTCTGGGGGCGGATGCCCTGATCCTGAGTTGGTCCAGCTTCCAGCTGCCATATGTGTTCCCGCCTCTCGCTCTGATTCCCAGGGTTCTGTGGAAAATCAAGACAGAATGCAGAGTAGCCATTCTAGTGGCTCCAGATTGGCCCCGGAGGTCCTGGTACCCGGACCTCTGGCAACTGTCAGGCGGACACCGGTGGGCTCTTCCAGAACGCGCAGATCTACTCGCGCAAGGGCCATTCTTCCACCTCAATTCCAGGGCCCTCAGATTGACTGCATGGCTCTTGAGGCCTGGCTGCTGACATCCAGGGGTTTCTCTCCTACGGTGGTTGCCACGATGAATCGGGCAAGGAAACCTGTCTCCAGGAAGATATACCACAGAACGTGGAAAATCTTTTTCTCCTGGTGTGCCTCTGGTGGACGCTCACCGTGGCCCCTGTCCATCCCGACATTGTTGGCTTTCCTACAGTCGGGTTTGGAGTTGGGGTTATCCCTTGGCTCTCTGAAAGGTCAAGTATCAGCACTTTCAGTGCTGTTTGACAGGCGCTTGGCGCTCCTCCCGAAGGTTCGTCAATTTCTGCAGGGGGTGTCTCGGGTGGTTCCGCCTTACAGACGACCTCTGGACCCTTGGGACCTCAACATGGTCCTGGCGGCACTGCAGAAACCGCCGTTTGAGCCACTGAGAGACATCTCTCTCTCTCGTCTGTCCCAGAAGGTGGTTTTTCTGGTGGCAATTACGTCTCTGAGAAGGGTCTCAGAATTGGCTGCACTTTCGTGCAAGTCACCCTTTCTGGTGGTTCACCAAGACAAGGTGGTGTTGCGCCCGCGGCCTGAATTCTTGCCGAAGGTGGTTTCAACTTTCCACCTGAACCAGGAGATTGTTCTCCCATCATTTTGCCCCGCTCCCGTTCATCAGGTTGAGCGCGACCTCCATACTTTGGATCTCGTGAGAGCTGTACGCATTTATGTGTCCAGGACCGCCTCCTTTAGGAGTTCGGATTCCTTATTTGTCCTCACGATGGGTCGCTGTAAGGGGTCCGCGGCTTCGAAGTCGACCTTGGCCAGATGGATCAAGGCTCCCATTCAGGAGGCATACCGGTCTTCTGGTTTGCCTCTCCCGGTGGGTTTGAAGGCACACTCTACTAGAGCTGTAGGTGCCTCATGGGCCTTGCGACATCGAGCATCTGCTCTACAGGTGTGTCAGGCGGCCACCTGGTCCAGCCTGCACACTTTCTCAAAGCACTATATGGTGCATGCCCATGCCTCTGCGGACGCAAGTTTGGGCAGGCGGGTCCTCCAGGCGGCGGTTGCCCACCTTTAAGGGGGACCGTGTATTATCCGTCTTGTTGAGGAACTCTTCCCGCCCTGGGGTATTGCTTTAGGACATCCCCATTGTCTGGGTCTC
The DNA here is from genome assembly GCA_033576535.1 of Allobates femoralis. Classification (NCBI taxonomy): domain Eukaryota; kingdom Metazoa; phylum Chordata; class Amphibia; order Anura; family Aromobatidae; genus Allobates; species Allobates femoralis. The sequence goes on along the minus strand of JARQOC010000002.1, from coordinate 269,795,630 downwards.
CCATTATGATGACCAGAAAAAAGAGAATTTTGTTTACGTACCGTAAATTCTTTTTTCTTTAATCATCAATGGAAGACCCAGCACCCACCCAGTTGTTCCGTTGCATGTTTGCATTTGATCTGTTCTCTGTTGAGACAGTGTTTTTCCGGGTTGTTCAAACCGTCTGTGCACGGTATTCTTCCCGATGTTTCGGGTGTGGTTCATTTTTCTCCTCGCAGCTTATGGACTAAACTGAGGATGTTTCCTACGGTGGGGGTTTATAAGCGGAGGAGGCGGTGTCTACAAACTTGTAGTACCTAGTGTGACCTCCGGAGGGCGGAGCCCTAAACCCCATTGTCTGGGTCTCCCATTGATGATTAAAGAAAAAAGAATTTACGGTACGTAAACAAAATTCTCTTTATGCTCACCTGTCCGCGGTCCACCGAAGCCTCCGGTATGGTCCTCTGGCTAACTTTTACTTAAAGAAAGGGTCCGAATCATAAAAATATCTATTTTAAGCTTTCCGGCAAGGTCCGGTGCTTACAGGACCTGTGGTGACGTCACGTTCTCGCGGAACTCCGGTCATGTGACCGGAGTTCCTGCGAGAACTGACGTCACCACAGGTCCTGGAAGCCACAGGACCATACCGGAGGCTTCGGTGGACCGCGGACAGGTGAGCATACATGATTTTTTTTATTTTTAACACTTTCTTTCTTCTAGGTAATGTTTATTTTGGCTCAAAATGCGGCAGATGCGGTTTTCTGACCGCATCTGCCGCATTTTCGAACCAAAATCGAACATGTTCGATAATCGCCGAATTTGAACCAAATTGTTCGAATTCGGCGAATGACTCGAATAGCGCCAAAAACAACTCGAATTTGAGATTGGCGAACTATTCGAATCGAACATCGCTCATCTCTAATAATGACCACCAAGATTGTTTGCTGTGCTGTTCGGGCAATGTCTGAATCGCTGGATCGTTGGTGCGTCGTTCACGATATTTAGGCATCTGACATCTCACCAATGATGTCTAAATGATGTCCTAACGACCGCGCACGCCCGAGATCGTTAGTGATATCGTTTCAACATTGAAGCGTGTAATGGTACCTTAACCAGTATTCGGAGTCAGATGGTGGCCCAGGAGGAAGGAGAGGAAGTAGAGGAAGAGGCGTATGTGGAAGGGATAACAAGATCTCAAAGGTCCAGACGGTTGGCAGAACCAAGGCGGCTGGCATGGGAGGGTGGGGGAGAGGGAACAACGAGAGAGCATGGTAGCAGCCAAACTGTTGATGAAGATGCAGGAGCCGAAGAAGAAATGGAGGACGAATAAGCGATGGGCATGGAAGACTCAGCAGATGTGGGAGATCTTGATCACATTTCTGTTGTGCGAGGTTGGGGGAAGAGGGCAGAGGAAGAAACTGTGAATGTCACCTCACCGCCACCAACACAACAAGGACCTGGGTCTCCTGGATGCACAAGACACATGAGTGCCTTCTTGCTGCACTACCTCCAACGTGATCCTCGGATTGTTAGAATTCAAAGTAATGCCAACTACTGGGTTGCCACACTGTTAGATCCTCGGTACAAGAGTACATTTTGCCAAATGTTTACTGCCCTGGAAAGGTATCAACAGAAGCTTTTGGACAATTTTTGTACTGCTTTTCCCCAAAACACCAGTATTGCACATAGTGAATATCGCAGTTCTACGTTTCCAACCCCGGGAACATCGAATTGTGATCACTCAAACATGAACAGTAACAGTGCATGTGGTAACACCAATTTTGTAGAATCGTTTTACCTTTTGTTTAGACCATCCTTTGCAACGCCAGAAGAGAGAACAAGTCTGACACATAGTGAACGCCTAGAGAGGATGGTGCAGGAGTATCTCCAAGTGAACATCGATGACATGACTGTGGAACTGGACCCTTGTGTATTTTGGGCTTCAAAACTGGAAAAATGGCCTGAGCTCGCCACTCATGCCTTGGAGATTTTGTCGTGCCCCGCAGCCAGAGTTCTCTCTGAATGTGTCTTCAATGCTGCTGGTAGTGTGCTGATGGATAAGCGCATTTGGCTGTCCAGTGAGAGTGTAGGCAGACTAGCGTTTATCAAGATGAACAATTTATGGATCCGGAAGGCCTGGGAAGACTAAACGCTTGTGTACTTTTCAATGTGCTGCATTATACTCCCCATTTCAATATTTCAACTCTGGGGCAATTGATGCCACTTAAGTGATGGCTGTGCCTAATTATTTTGAAAAATGGAGACTGTTGTTGGGGTCTCCTTGCTGTTTGTTGCTTGACTTGAGTAGGGCTCTCTGAGCTCAATACCTATTCCTGACAATCCTGCCCTTGTTTCTGAATATTTAACCTTTTTGTCCATCGAACCAGCGATTGACAAATTTGCTGTATTCACATCCACCATTTTTGGGTGCATGTAAACTGGTTTTGGGCATCAAACCAGGTTTTGGCATATGTGCTGTATACACATGAACAGTTTTTGGGCCCTTAAAAACATTATTTGGTCAATCTTCCCTGTCCACTAGGCCTATACAGGTCATTGAACTACCTGACTAGTTTTTCCTGTAATACTCCACAAAAGGTATAGTTGTCCCACCTGTGTGTGGCAGGGCATAACATTGATGGGAGCATTTGCATGAGCTTTCAGTTTATCCGGCCCAGTAGGTCTAAACAGGACGCTGTCCTACCTGATTTGTTCAGCAGATGTTTCAATTACTTTATCACCTAACCCACGGACACAAAGATTTTTACCCTTTCCAACATGCCTACTCCCCTTTCCACCATCAGCAGACATTTTTCCACTCATATTTGAGGGTAACTAATTGGCAACTCTGTTGTTGTTGGCACAAAAAACTATGGATGTAAAATTAACAGAGCTGAGTGGCCAAAAAGTGGTACTACCCTAAATAGGTTTTGGTAAGTAGGTTTGGGCAGATGCAATACAAAAGTGTTTTCTGAGCTGTGTGGCGGTAGATTTCAACAGAACATTGGACAATAGCTACTTAGCTGAAGAGTGGTACTAACCTAAATAGATTTTGGTAAGTAGGTTTGGGTAGATGCAATACAAAAGTGTTTTCTGTGCTGTATGGCAGTAGATTTCAACAGAACACTGGACCACAGCCACCTATCCAAAGAGTGGTACTACTCTGTTGTTGTTGGCACAAAAAACTATGGATGTAAAATTAACAGAGCTGAGTGGCCAAAAAGTGGTACTACCCTAAATAGATTTTGATAAGTAGCTTTGGGCAGATGCAATACAAAAGTGTTTTCTGCGCTGTGTGGTAATAGATTTAAACAGAACACTGGACCACAGCTACCTAGTCAAACAGTGGTACTACCCTAAATAGATTTTGGTATGTAGGTGTGGGCAGATGCAATACAAAAGTGTTTTCTGCGCTGTGTGGCTGTAGATTTCAACAGAACACCTATCCAAACACTGCTACTAGCCAAAAAAGATTTCCTTGGCTAGATGCAGTAAAAAAAAGGCTAGTAAGCACAGGAGGTGTAGCCTTCTTCACAACAGTGCTACACCAGTGCCTGGCACACAATGCTACTAGTCAAAAAGGATTTGCTTGGCTAGATGCAGTAAAAAAAGGCTAATAAACACAGGAGGTGTAGTTTTCTTCATAACAGTGCTACACCAGTGCCTATCACACACTGCTACTAAACCACAGAAAAAACAGTATAACAAAACACGTGGAAGTACACTGCTATGATAAAGTAATAATAATAAGCAAGTGCTGGTGACCTCGAACCTCGAATTACCGAATTTTTAACAAATCGTTCGTATCCATCAAATGACTCGAACATAGCCCAAAACAGGTCGAATTTGAAATTGGCGAACATGTTCGATTGAACTTCGCTCATCTCTAGTTGTATGTGGTTAAATGGACAGATGAGAACTCGGAGGGTGATGTGGTGAATGTATTGAGAGTAAGTTAAATGAGTCAGAAACAGAGAAGGTGATGTGTGAGATAACAAGTGAGAAGGTATGGAAGGTGGTTTGTAGTATGGCTTTGAAGAAAACACCGGGAGAAGATGGTCTCCCGATATAATTCAATTGTGTGATGTGGGATGTGATTGGTGAGGATGTGATGGTTGTATGTAAGTTTTTGTGGATGAATGAAGAGATAGCAAATAGTATGTGTGGCGCCCCTGTGGCCTGGTCACCACAGAGGGGTACTGCACCCAATGCACGGGTGTGGTATTCCTGTTCACAGTAAACAGGATGGTAAATACAGACACCCACAAAATCACCCAACACACCCGGTCCCAGGGACGGCGGGCGGACAGGATAGCGGAAGGGCCCAGGTATTCAGTGGATGGCTAGGAGAAAGGTGAAGGGTGGGAAGTTATGAATGAGAGCAGTCAGGATGTAGAAAAGGAAAGAGAACAGGAAGTAGTCAGTCAGAACGTGGGAGCATTGAAAGGAGAAGGACCCGGAGGACTTGAACAGAGATGGGGCTCATCCCAGGTCTCGGAACAACAGACTGCATAGAGGCAGAGGGAGCCCTAGGGGCATGGGCAGTGAGCGATCCACCCATGCACCCAAATCTGAAGAGAAGCGGAGGGGCAGGTTGAGAACTAGGGGGCAAGCCCTGAAGGTTGTGAGGAGACTCTACGTTCCAACCACGGAACCGGATGCCACGAGATCTAGAGGAGCTGTGGCCAACTGTCACGGGTGTGTCAGGAGGCACAGATGAGACTGTAGAGGTCACTTGCAGAGGGTCCCAGAGTTTGGCCAAACAGTCCACATCCTAAAGTAAAAATGTCTCTGTCGCTTTAAGAGGCATTTCCCTTTTAATTAAAGATGGAGGTCACTAGGACCCAGCTGATTCCTTACCTTGGAGCTGCCTATATATTTCCCTAGACTCCCAGGATGCACTGCTGGTGATAGCCTCAGGAGTTCCTGATTGATTCTTGGATCAAAGCAGTGTTTCTTGAAGCCTGCTGGTTTACTGCTTCGATCTGCTAAGTATATCTCTTCCCACTTTGTATGTTTCCCTTGTGTGTTTTCTAGTTGCTAGCTGGGTTGACTAGTGTTCACCCGCTCTGAGCCCTGTGGTAGTCCAGGGACAGTCAGGAAATAGGTATCCTGGCGGCGACAGTTGCGGAAACTGTATAGGGATGTTAGGGGAGCCAGGTGTCAGGCTAGTTGTTCTAGGGGTCACCATCCCCCCTTTTTGCCATTAGCATCAGGGACTTCTTTCCCCTCTCCTGTCGTCGTCCAGCACTGGGTGTCTCCCTACAACCAGCGTGACACCAACACCCAACACATCTGCCGAGAAGGTAGCCATACTAGGGTCAGGGGACACGGCCGGTCATCTGACAGGACCCCTGGCTACTGGATTGGGGCACTGTGTGAGGAGGGGCGAGCAGGAGTTTGGCAAACAGGCAGCGCTGGGAAAGAACAAGCCGAGAAGGAAGGAACACGAAGGGGGTGTACTGGACAAGCCATCCTGGTTGCTGAGGACTATCAGGATTGCAACTGGACCAGAACTGTACCCTGTGGTGCTAGCAGTTAAGCTAAGTAAATGTCAGAACTGTGTGTGAGACTATTCATTTCCCGCCTGAAGAGCAGTAGACTGATAAGCCGCACAGGCCACAAGGTCCTGCATGTGAGCCGCTCTGATCCCTCCCTGCAGCCAGATCAGCCCTGCTGGCCTGCCATCGCCATTATCTCTACAACGGATGCCCTGGGGAACCGCTTCACCCATAGGGAGCAAAGCCGTCACTGCTGCCATCTCATCATCCCCAGAGGTCCCGGACCGCAGCGTCAGCCACTAATGGCCAAGCACCATGGGTGGCGTCACAACAACCATCCCCAAACCCTATAAATTCCTCCCCCTAATCCATGATTTTCCTATCCCTTCTTATTGACTGCTCCGGTGCTGCGGATCAGGTAACACCACTGTGACATCCCAATTCTGCAACAACATCACTCCTGGCCCGACTCCAAGTACCCCACGGCCTTCACGGGGCATGTTATATGCGTGCGGAGTTGGTTGTGTTATTACCTAAGAAGGGAGATTTACAGAGTTTGAAGAACTGAAGGCCAATCACATGATTACATTGTGATTATAAAATTTATGCAAAGGTGTTAGCTAGTAGGATGCGTGATGTGATTGCTAGTGTGGTTGGGGAACAGCAGTTTTGTGCGGTGCATGGGAGACGTATTCATGAGGGTTTGTGTATGTTGAGAGATAATTTGTAGGATTGTAAAGTCGGAAGAGGAATGTGTTAACGTTAAGTTTCGGTTTTGAAATCGCGTATGACATGTTAGAGCATGGTTTCTTGTTTAAAGTGTTGGTGCGAATGAGTTTTCAATCTCAGTTTGTTGGAAGAGTGAGGAGCTTTTATAAAGATTGTGAGGCACCGCCGGCATGATCCTCATGGCCGGTGCGCATCACATGCAGGATCAGGAGGATCCTGTTCACACTGGCCGGTTTTTCCTGTGATAATGCTGTGTGAACCAACTTTGAACATGAGGTTTAATGTGACTAATGAGTGGCTCATGAAATCGAGGAGGCCATGAGGAATGGGATGTAATGAGTGATTGCTGACAGCCCAGGTGGGAGTGTCAGGTCTGTGTGTTCGGAGGAATAGCAGCCCAGCTGGATGACTCAGTGTGGGTGTGGCAGGCACGATAAGAGGTCAGCCAGCTGAGTGATTGGGAGATTCATTCTCAGCCAGACATCAGCCTGAGAGCATGTGGGCTGATTACCAGCCAGAGAGCTGAGCAGAGTCAGTCTGTGAGAGAAACCCAGCGAGTATGGGTGTGAGATCGGAGGAATTCCGTCCCGTGGGGACGAGAGGGAGGCTTTGCCGGCTGCATGCGGCGGGTACCTGTCCCTCAAACCGTCCTTCGATGGTATGTGTGAACCTGTGGCTAGGGCTCCTGGAGTGGGGAACCGAGGCAGATCCTGGAGGGCGCTCGACTCAGGCGTAGGCACAGTCGTCGACCTGGAGACTTGCCACAGGGTGGAGGTTTGGTGGTGGCTGTCGGCCTAAACACGTGGTGAGGAGGCCTTGGTGACGCTCTGTTTGCCCGGTGACTCAGGTAGGCCAATCCCTGCTATGGACCCAGGGGAGCCGCAGTCCATGGATATCGTATGATGGGCTGTGAGCGTGTGTGAGGATGTATGTGATCCATGGATGTGTTAGGATGGATCACATACGGTGTGTAAGAACCTGGTCAGGCTGGAGTCCTGATGCCGGGGTAGTATGAAGTTGGGGAAATAAAGTCAGGCGGCTGGTACCGCCATTGGGACCGACTCAGTGTAGTCAGTTAAAGGTCCTGACGAACCGGAATGTATGTGGAATGTGTAGATAGGCCAGAGGCCGTAGCCACCACGGGAGCTGTTGGTAGAGCTTCAATGGGGACAGAGAGATGGTTACAGGTCCCGGGTTACTATAATCATTATGTGCAATATAAGTGTTATGTAATGTTATATGTAAATGTATGGTGTATTTATAGAAAGTGTTTATAATCAATGTGAAATGTGTCAAACATGCTACCCGGGTTATGTTAATATGTGAAAAATAAACGGGTAGACATTGGTTAAATTATGAACACGTGTTTGTTGTCGTTATGCAAGCGGGTTCCCCGGTTGCTACCTCACAAGATATTTATAGTTGTGTTATTGAATAGGCATGTTGGAAGGAGAGTAAAGGTGTTTTCGAGTGTGCGTCAGGGATGTCCGTTGTCTCCTGTTGTTTTTATTTGTGCGACTGTGCCTCTGTTGTGTATGTTGAAAATAGATAAGGTGATTTGGGGAGTGCATGTTCCAGAGGTGGGTGGAGGGAGTGGAAGGTGAGTGGTATAAGGATGACTTGTGTATTTTGTGATTCTGAGTGTTCTGTGAGGCGGGTGAAATTGTTGATGTCCTTTGTTTGTGCGTTTAATGTGACTTAGGAGTAGAGTGTGTGTAAGAATTTTGATGGGGGTAATATAAGTAGTGATATTGGTGTGAATGTGGTGACTGGGCCTATTAAAGTTTTGGGTGTGAATTTCTAAGACACGTTGGATGGGAGGGGATGTTGGTTAGTGATGAGCGAGTACTAAAATGCTCGGGTGCTCGAAGCTCGGGCCGAGCATCCCGAGACACTCGTGTACTCGGCCCGAGTACCGAGCCCAATGTTATCCTATGGGAGACCCGAGTATTTTTATAAAATGACTGCCGGCAGCATGTAGAAACACTAAAAATGTCACAAAAGTCTCAGAAGAGTGCTCAAATGACATGGTAACACCATGGGGAAGACCCCTGGAAGCATTTCTCACTCAAAAGTCACAGCTGTGAACAATCTTGTCCGAGTTTCACGCCAATTTTACGGAGTCACCAGAAAACCTTCCAAAATGATACCAAAATGAATATTTAGGGTGGAAATGTTAAGGGCACGTACCCAATAGTGAGATACAGCTGGTGTATGTTACTTTTTGTGATTACATGAAAGATTTTACGTGAAAACATTGTGCGGCACTCCGATGTCCCTGAGAAGAGACGTACATGAAGGCCTCTTGACATAATGTGCCCAGTTTGAGGAACTGGGTCTATTGTAGTATTTTCCTTTGCCAGGGCAGTCCAAAATTTGGAGGTTCACCAATGCCCCTGGATAGAGACATGCATGAGGGCCTGTAAACCTGAAGTGGGTGTATAGTAGTATAGCCCTTTGGCCAGGGCAGCCAAAAATTGGGAGGCTCCACATTGTCCCAGGATAGAGACGTGCAGGAGGGCCTGTAAACCTGAAGTGGGTGTATTGTAGTATAGCCCTTTGGCCAGGGCAGCCAAAAATTGGGAGGTTCAACAATGACCCATGCATACAGACATGCAGGAGGGCCTGTAAACCTCAAGTGGGTGTATTGTAGTATAGCCCTTTGGCAGGGCAGCCAAAAATTGGGAGGTTCAACAATGACACATGCATACAGACATGCAGGAGGGCCTGTAAACCTCAATTGGGTGTATTGTAGTATAGCTCTTTGGCAGGGCAGCCAAAAATTGGGAGGTTCAACAATGACGCATGCATACAGACATGCAGTAGGGCCTGTAAACCTCAAGTGGGTGTATTGTAGTATAGCCCTTTGGCCAGGGCAGCCAAAAATTGGGAGGCTCCACATTGTCCCAGGATAGAGACGTGCAGGAGGGCCTGTAAACCTCAATTGGGTGTATTGTAGTATAGCCCTTTGGCCAGGGCGGCCAAAAATTGGGAGGCTCCACATTGTCCCAGGATAGAGAAATGCAGTAGGGCCTGTAAACCTCAAGTGGGTGTATTGTAGTATAGCCCTTTGGCCAGGGCAGCCAAAAATTGGGAGGCTCCATATTGTCCCAGGATAGAGACGTGCAGGAGGGCCTGTAAACCTCAAGTGGGTGTATTGTAGTATAGCCCTTTGGCAGGGCAGCCAAAAATTGGGAGGTTCAACAATGACCCATGCATACAGACATGCAGTAGGGCCTGTAAACCTCAAGTGGGTGTATTGTAGTATAGCCCTTTGGCCAGGGCAGCCAAAAATTGGGAGGCTCCACATTGTCCCAGGATAGAGACGTGCAGGAGGGCCTGTAAACCTCAAGTGGGTGTATTGTAGTATAGCCCTTTGGCAGGGCAGCCAAAAATTGGGAGGTTCAACAATGACCCATGCATACAGACATGCAGTAGGGCCTGTAAACCTCAAGTGGGTGTATTGTAGTATAGCCCTTTGGCAGGGCAGCCAAAAATTGGGAGGCTCCACATTGTCCCTGGATAGAGACGTGCATGAGGGCCTCCAAACATTTTTCCCATTGAAAAGGAGCGGGTCTCCTGTCGTTGTAACGCCCATTCTAAAAGAATGGGCAAAATAATTTACCACTGCGGGTATACCTCAAACAACAGCCTAACTATTGTAACGGTCATCATGGTGGCTCATGAGGAGAAGGAGGAGCTGTCCAGCGATTAGCCAAAGTCCAGAAGTGTGTACCCATGGGTGAGTGGAGGTACATGGCAAATTCCCATAACAAAATTTAAATTCAGTTGTCATTTGTTGGTGGTGTGTTGAAGTCTGGCCCAATCCAACCCTTGTTCATCTTGATCAGAGTCAGCCTGTCAGCATTTTCAGTTGACAGGCGGGTGCGTTTATCAGTAATGATTCCACCTGCGGCACTGAAAACACGCTCTGACAATACACTAGCGGCAGGGCAGGCCAGAACTTCCAAGGCGTAGAGAGCCAATTCATGCCACGTGTCCAGCTTGGGGACCCAATAATTGAAAGGCACAGAGAAATCTCGCAGTACAGTTGTTCGATCTGCAAGGTACTCCTTCAGCATCTGGCCAAACTTAGCATTTCTTGTGGCACTACCCCGCACCTCAGGGGCTGTGGTACGTGAGGGGCTGAGAAAACTGTCCCACATCGAAAAGAGTGTTCCCCTACCTCTGGCGGATTGGACTTGTGCCCCTCTCGGCCGTACGCCTTGGTTGTCCACCGATTCCTGACCTATGCCGCTAGCGTTTTGTGAGGGGAATGATTTGCCTATTTCCGTGACTATGGCCTTCTGGAACTGCTGCATTCTGGCTGACCTCTCCGCCTCAGGAATTAGAGACATAAAGTTCTCCTTGTAGCGTTGGTCTAATAGTGTTGCCAACCAGTATTGATTGTCGGCCAAGATGTTCTGAACGCGAGGGTCACGAGCCAGGCAGCTTACCATGAAGTCAGCCATGTGCGCCAGACTCTTAACAGCCATCACTTCAGTATCCAGACCAACACGATGAGTGAACATGCTGTCCTCCTCCTCCTCCTCCTCATCTCCCCTGTCCTCTGGCCAGCCACGCTGAATCGAGGGTATGACTGGTGTGCATGTCATATCCTCAATTTGGCCAGAGAGTTGCTCCATGTCTTCATCCTCCTCCCTCCTCCTCGTCATAGTCCTCCACTGCACGTTGTGATGAGATGAGGCTGGGCTGTGTGTTTTCACCCACACCCACTACTGTTTCTTGCTCCAAGTCAACACGCTCGGCCTGCAATGCATCCTCTTTGTTTTTCAGCAGAGACCGTTTTAGAAGGCAGAGTAGTGGTATGGTGACGCTAATAATGGCGTCATCGCCGCTCACCATCTTGGTGGAGTCCTCAAAGTTTTGGAGGACGGTACATAGATCCGACATCCATCTCCACTCCTCAGGTGTTATGTGTGGAGTTTGACCCATTTCCCGACGGCTTAGGTGATGCAGGTAGTCCACAACTGCCCTCTTCTGCTCACATATCCTGACCAACATGTGCAGAGTTGAATTCCAACGCGTGGGGACATCACACACCAGTCTGTGGGCCGGAAGACGCAAACGGCGCTGAAAGCCGGCAAGGCCGGCTGAAGCAGCAGGTGACTTGCGAAAATGTGCAGACAGACAGTCTGGTGAATGTAATGGTCACAGGAGATTAGGATTTTAGTCCCTAACCTGTATCAAGGTAGGAAGTACACCAGTCTGGTGACTGTAATGGTCACAGAAGATTGGGATTTTAGTCCCTAACCTGTATCAAGGTAGTAAGTACACCAGTCTGGTGACTGTAATGGTCACAGGAGATTAGGATTTTAGTCCCTAACCTGTATCAAGGTAGTAAGTACACCAGTCTGGTGACTGTAATGGTCACAGGAGAGTAGGATTTTAGTCCCTAACCTGTATCAAGGTAGTAAGTACACCAGTCTGGTGACTGTAATGGTCACAGGAGAGTAGGATTTTAGTCCCTAACCTGTAACAAGGTAGTAAGTACACCAGTCTGGTGACTGTAATGGTCACAGGAGATTAGGATTTTAGTCCCTAACCTGTATCAAGGTAGTAAGTACACCAGTCTGGTGACTGTAATGGTCACAGGAGAGTAGGATATTAGTCCCTAACCTGTATCAAGGTAGTAAGTACACCAGTCTGGTGACTGTAATGGTCACAGGAGAGTAGGATTTTAGTCCCTAACCTGTATTAAGGTAGTAAGTACACCAGTCTGGTGACTGTAATGGTCACAGGAGATTAGGATTTTAGTCCCTAACCTGTATCAAGGTAGTAAGTACACCAGTCTGGTGACTGTAATGGTCACAGGAGATTAGGATTTTAGTCCCTAACCTGTATCAAGGTAGTAAGTACACAAGTCTGGTGACTGTAATGGTCACAGGAGATTAGGATTTTAGTCCCTAACCTGTATCAAGGTAGTAAGTACACCAGTCTGGTGACTGTAATGGTCACAGGAGAGTAGGATTTTAGTCCCTAACCTGTATCAAGGTAGTAAGTACACCAGTCTGGTGACTGTAATGGTCACAGGAGATTAGGATTTTAGTCCCTAACCTGTATCAAGGTAGTAAGTACACTAGTCTGGTGACTGTAATGGTCACAGGAGATTAGGATTTTAGTCCCTAACCTGTATCAAGGTAGTAAGTACACCAGTCTGGTGAATGTAATGGTCACAGGAGAGTAGGATTTTAGTCCCTAACCTGTATTAAGGTAGTAAGTACACCAGTCTGGTGACTGTAATGGTCACAGGAGATTAGGATTTTAGTCCCTAACCTGTATCAAGGTAGTAAGTACACCAGTCTGGTGACTGTAATGGTCACAGGAGAGTAGGATTTTAGTCCCTAACCTGTATCAAGGTAGTAAGTACACCAGTCTGGTGACTGTAATGGTCACAGGAGAGTAGGATTTTAGTCCCTAACCTGTATTAAGGTAGTAAGTACACCAGTCTGGTGACTGTAATGGTCACAGGAGAGTAGGATTTTAGTCCCTAACCTGTATTAAGGTAGTAAGTACACCAGTCTGGTGACTGTAATGGTCACAGGAGATTTGGATTTTAGTCCCTAACCTGGATCAAGGTAGTAAGTTCAACAGTCTGGTGACTGTTATGGTCACAGGAGAGAAGGATTTTAGTCCCTAACCTGTATCAAGCTAGTAAATACAACAGTCTGGTGACTGTAAAGGGCCCGTCACACGTGTCAATGTCGCCCGCGATATCGCTCATGCGTCACAAATTATTAATCGCCTGAGCGATGTGGAATTATCGCAGGTAAGATGTCACACGCGTCAATATGACCCAGCGATGCGGTGATGTCGCCATCTTGCGAGCGATTTTATTTAGTCGCTTGTACGGTGTCAAAATAGAAAATACGTCGCTGAGTTTAGTGTCACACGCAGCGATGCACAAGGTCTACTGAGCGATGAGCGACAGGTTTTACATCTGGCAGTGAAACCTGCGATCGGCGATCAGCGACATATCGCTGGTTGCATCGCTTGGTCACACACTTCAATGTCGCTCCTGCGTCACTTTTACGTCGCTTGAACGGCTGAAAATCCGTGACGTACGAGCGACATTGACAGCGATATCGACGTGTGTGACATCCCCTTTATGGTCACAGAAAAGCTTGGATTCCGATCTGTATCACCCTGCCTATATCCTCCTAGATTAGTCCTGAGAAGAACTGTTGTGGTCAGCAGCAGTTTGCAGCCCTGCTCCGGATCTACCTATGAGGGCTGCAAATCTGTCCTTAAGCTGCAGCAGACACTCTCCCTACACTCACTGTCTGGATGCCTGTGTGCAGAGCACAGCGTGGCCGGGTCTTATAAAGGCTCGGTCACGCTGTGCAGGCCGGCCAATCACTGCAATGCCACAACTAACAGGGCTGTGGCATTGCAGTGGTCTGCCAGCCAATCCCTGCATGTGGGCTGGCTCTCAAAAGAGCGCCAACATGCAGAGATGACGGCCACAAGCACAGCACGAGTATCGCGAGATTACTCGGTGCTCGCCGAGAAGCCCGAGTACAGTGATACTCGTGCGAGTACCGAGTAGTGGCGAGCATGCTCGCTCACCACTAATGTTGGTATGATGTGAGAGAACGAGTTGAGTGGAAGTTGAATTTTTGGAAGATGAGAGAGCTTTCGTTTTTGGGTAAACTTTTTGTCATCAAGAGTGTGATATTGCCAATGTTGTTATATATTGCGGTAGTTTTTCCGCCTGGATATATGTGTGTTAGAAGACTAAATAGAATTCTTTTTGCGTTGTTTTGGAATTCTAGTATGGAGAGGGCTAAAAGGGAAGTAGTTATGAAGAATTTGGGAAGGGGGTTTGGGGTTTCCAAACATGGAAGTATTTTTGGGGGTGAATGTATTGGTGTTTGTATTGACTACGGTGAAGTTGGATGGGAAGTTTGTGATGCACCCCAGGGTCATGGGGTACTCGGAACTGGGCTATACAACAGTTCTGGGGAGTCACAGGGGTTGAGACCCGGCTTTCATGACCCTTAAGTTGTTAAGGGAGTTCTTGGCTTGATAGGGAAGGAGGTGATGTAAGGGAAGGTTTGTCGTGGTGCCACTTGTGGTTTGTGGCCATTAGTGGCCACCGCTGCTGCAGAACCTCTGGGGACGATGGATGAGCAGCTGGGATTGAGCAGCTCCCCACGGGCGGAGCGGATCTTCAGGGCAGTGGATGTGGTAAGGGTGTAGGGTGCAGGATGGCAGGCGCAAAGCAACAGACAGACTCACGGTTTGTTGGTTCCTCAGTCCTTTTACTGGGGCAACTGGAATACCGACAGGTAATAGTATACTGAGTCCTTGAACCTGAGAGCAACTCGGGTTCTCCTCCCCCAACATGTTCTGAAGCCTCCTTGCTGCACCTGGTAGGTCCCTGCTGCTGCGTTAACTCTCCTGCTTGGTGCCGGCATGGCAGGCAACTTGAGTCCTTCCTTCTCTAGCCCCACGTCTCAGGCGGCTGTTCCTGGGCTCTTAACGCTGCTTTGCCTTCGAGCACAGTGTGGCTGGGGAACTTGGAATTCCCCACCTTCCAGTATTGGCTGCTGGGTCATTAGGCCCTGCACAGCCTAGGACTCCAGTGTCCTGTGGCACTTCTCCTCTGGGGTGAACACGACACCGCTCCACTCCCCAGGCTCTCCTCTCCTTACTCAGACCCCTGCCTTGGGTCCCTCATGTTAGGCTTAGCTATCTTGGGAAGAGCTTAGCACTGCTTCAGTTCACAGGATGTCTTCCTCAGTCCGCCTAGTAACTGAACTAACTCCGCCCCAGACCAGAATTTATAGGGAAGCTCACCCTGAACCCGGGTTTAGGTCTCCCCCTTCAGGCCTGGAGGCAGAAAGGTGTTGTGTGCAGTTTCTGTCTGGTGTGGATACCCTATGTTGCTCTCAAGTGTGACACTACCACTCGGGGGCGATAACGATACTGTGGCACTTGGACTCTGGGGTGCCACATATGCTTGTATGTGTAGATTTTGCTGGGGAATTATTTGTTTTGTCTGATGTGGCCTTATAAACCTGAGGAGAAGAGGCCCGATGCCCTCAGCCATCCACAGCATGTTGGCCCTCACCAGATCCCTCTTCCACCAGCTGCGACTTAATAAATTCGAAATAGCCCAACTTTAGGGAGGGAGGGTGGGCGATGCTCTCCCTGTGAGCAGTATGGTAAGAGGAAGAGGATGTGCACTGGGCTAAGCTTTTAAGGCCTGAGGGAGGGCCAGTGGGGGGCTGGGCCAGGAGAGGGATCCCAGTCAGGGGCAGCGGCAGCAGCCGCAGTGCCCTGCAGACTGCAGAGACCGACCCACCGGTTCTGAGGGGAAGAGGCTCAATGCCCTCGGCCATCCGTGGCATGCTGGCCCTCACCAGATCCCTCTTCCACCAGCCTCGGAGTAGCGAGGGTTTCACCTGAGGTGTGACCCCCACTCAAGTTCCTCATAGCCTGCTCGACCCCATCCTGAATGCCAGACAGGAAGATATCTAAACCAACTTCATTCAGGCTAAACCTGTCCTCAAGGACTAGACGGTTGGTGTCTCACTCCAACTGAAAATGGCGTACCACTATACCCCCTCTTAGTGCTAGGAATTTTGCTATTCGCAAGTTGACATACTGCCGAGAGCATTCTACGGCCGCTGGCTCCCTCGCCCCTATCCAACTTACCCGTGACACTATCTCGGATCACACTATTACTGACCCACTGAAGAAACTGCTCAACTTATCTAAGTCTGATTGCATTATGGCAAGAGCTCTGGAATCCTGATGTTCACTAGATCATTCCCACCAGCGTGAATAACTAGAATTACTGGGTCCGGGGAGACTCTAGAGATGTTTACTGCCTCAGGCAGGACCTGTGACCTGGTCATCACTCGTATGCCTCTACAATGAAACTTCAGCTCGTGAAAGCCTAAAACTCTTCCACCTGGCCTTGACTCGCCCCGCCGGACCACCCAGAATACTTGTGAATGACCTACAATCCAAATGCTAGGTCTCAAGGCCGCTTTACACGTTGCATATCGGCGTCCAATTTCAATGAAAAGTCACGTGGTTCGATCGTTGGAGCCGATATCGTTCCTGCGTGTATGGTGTGAACGTCCAATACGATGCAGGAACGATGTCAATGCGATATCGGGGATAGAATGAGCGTGCTATTCAATGCTCTGATATTGAATGGAGATTGGAGCCGGATCGTGCTGTGTGACAGCCCAACTCCGATGTGAAGTTCAACGTCACCCATTCACTCCCATGTTAAATGGTCGTTCCTGGGTTGGGGGCTAGACATCGTACAGACGTTGGATCCTGAAATCGCAATGTGTAAACCTCCGATGCGATGCGGGAGAAACGTGCACTAAATGCGCGCTCCCCGCCATTGAATTGCGATATCGGAACGATATTGCAACGTGTAACCCCACCTTTAGTGTATCTAAAAAGAGAAAACCGTGACTATGCACAGACTTCGTCCTCAAGAAACAAACATAGCACTGCGAAAGTAACCGAGCATTGTGACTCCATTACGTGTTGGATCTTGGGTCTATTATTCTCTATATGCATATTTTTTTAATATACTACACAATAATTCACATTTACTGCACACTTGGATATGGGGGAATTCAAATTAAAAACTTAAAGGCAGCGAGATCAGCATATACAGTATATGAGGGAAAACTGAAAACAAAACCTGGGGTGGTGTGATAAACAGATATATGGGAAACTGCTAAACAAAAAACCTTTTTTTAATTTTTTTTAAATTTTTTTAATTACATGCGGCGGGATCAGCAGATATCCTGGGCGGACAGGGGCTAACAAGCAATGAAATACCCATGCCTGATGCTGCCTGCGAACTGGAGGGATGGCTGAATGGTAGCACAAAGTCACAGCCTAGATCAGGTCAGGCCTGATGTAACGAAAGAAGCAGTCGGATTTCCACCGCCACACCCGCTGAATCTCCTCGTTGGTAAAACCAGCTTGCGCCGCCTCGGTTGCCGCACCAGTGCGGAAAGAGTGGGTGGCAGAATCGCCTGGCCGAAGCCCCAGGTTGAAAAGTGATCTTTTCAGCAATGCCGAGAACTGGGACACCATAATTGAGAACCCATCTGCGTGTGTGGCACCCCTGCCACAGGATCCACCGATGCAAGGAGGGAATTACACCTTGGTTAACACAGCACACACCACCTTTCACCTTTCATGAGTTAGGACTCATGAGCATGGGAATCCGTGACGAGGATCATGAGCTTAAGTGTCTTGGCCAATACATGAACCAATATCCTATTTATAAATGTTTTTGTTCATCATATAAAAAACGTTTTGCACTTTTTTTTATCAATTTAGGGTGCAGTTGGGCCCCATGGGGCGCCATTCATCTAGTGGTGCCGAAGCATTGTACTGTGCACCCCATTTGCTCAGGCAGCAGAGCAGTTGGGTAGCTTTTAGACACTCTGCATCATATGTATCAGTGTGAATGGTGCTCTATGCAGGCCCATTGTATGCATGGAAAGTCGCCTCCCACATCTTGTTGTACGTTGAGGTGATTTATTAGCCTGCACCTGGGCTTGCTTCACATAGTGGGGTCTGACTGCATCCTGTAAGTGCATTGTTGTTTTTTGTTTTCGGCATCGATGGTAAGTCTTTCTGATGCTGCTTTTTTCTAGCAGTTTTTGTACTGAATGGAACGACCCTGCTCTGAGGAGTCAGTTCTGTTTGGGGTTGTCAGATCGATTACAGAACACCATGACTCAGTACACTGCTACGGAAACGCTGGAGGCTGCAATGGCGCTTGCTATTAGGTTGGACAGATGCCTAAGGGAGAGACCGGATCCATCCCTGCTATGGAGGTTACACGTGTGGGTTCTGATGTTCCTTAGCAGTTGGTGTCATGAATATATGAATATTGCTCATTATTTTAACAGGTTGGACAATCAGCCAAAACCTATACATAAGGCTTTGTCTATCCTGAGGGGTTTTGTAGATCCAATTCATGCCACCCCCCGCTCTCTCTCTCTCTCTCCCCCTCCCCAACTTTTACGACGGGTCGTAAATACCTGAGACAGAACTAGAGCTTCTAGCTGTCCCCGCCAAAAAAGTTCCTTGTCTGAGATATAGTTTTCTAGGTCGAATTTAAGAAGACCCGTTCATGCCATATACACATAATTCATATTTTTAGATTATTCACCGGTTTGCACATTTAATGATATGTTTTGAACAGCTATGCAACGCTCAGGAGCCTGGCAAATGAGTCCTGCCTTTCTAAACCTCATACATGGGTCATATTTGGTATCAATATTCTCAGAATTACATGAAAGTAAATATGAGTTATATATCATGGTTGTGAGCCCACCCCATCCCCAGATATGAAGAATGAAGGTTTATTAAGCATGGTGAAAGGGGAGGTCTCAGTGGACAAGCCCACAGGGAGTGGTCACTCTACGAGGTGGGGGCCACAGGTTCCCCTGCCTTTAACAAAAGCAGAGAAGCCATTTTTGGGCTGATTCCAACCAGGGCCCGACATAGCAAGACCATACCAGCTGTGTGGCAGAATCATAACTTTCTGGGGATCGGCCCCCCCCCCCCCACGGAACTACGTTTACCTATGCGTGACTAGGTCTGGCAAGTTCTCTTTTATTCCTCTTATTTTTATAACTGTTTTATGCATACAAGTAAATTGTCTCTTATGTAATATTCTGTAAATCTTTTATATAAACACTGCCCATCTTTGGGAGTAAAATATTATAATTTACTAGTCTCGATCTCCTTGTCCTATGAACGAGCTCTCACGACCTCACTGTTCGTGTTACGCTATCATACAGGTTACCGATCCACCTGCAAGAGATCGGTGGTGGTAGAATCATTTTGTAATATTGTGGGCCTGAGGGTGACTGGATCAAGGAATATATACGTTCCTAGCAGGAACTGGTGGTATATATACATCCTGTCACATCACGTGGCACAGAAGACAACATAAATTAGGGCAGCTGGGCTCCTTTCTTATCCTCTGGCAATACCGGATTTGGCCAGCAGGCTAAGGGGGCGCCAGAGAGCTGCAGGTCCTGACTAAATCATCGTGACAGTTGGGGACTGCTGAGTCTTGTACTAACCCATCTGCAGGTCATTAGGTTGGGCAGTCTTGTTTCTTTTGTGGTCAACCTGATCAGCCTTCATTAGGGTCTGTCCATACTGTGCTAACCCCACTTCTCAGCTACAGACGTCCCATGTGGATAAGCGCATGAGTGCTGCTGTGTCTGCCGTGTTGGTCAGGCCTGCTCCTATGTCTCCATTGGTGGTGGTTAATCAAGGATAGGAGTAAACCCCTGCCTGCAGCTCAGATCGACACTGGACTCATGTGTTGTGCGGAGAAGCATGTTAGGAGGACCCCCACTAAGCCCTTGGTAAGGAAGGTCCCCGAAACGAAATCCGGAACCATCTATGTCATTTGCCCTCCTGAGAATGACCCTTCTGTCTGTGACCGTGTGAATGGTAATAAACGTTCAGGTCCAGAAATGAGTGTGGATGACTACGTGTGGGTGCTGTCGAAACACATACAGTGGAAATGTGCGGCTGTAGCTCCTACTAAGGGAATCATTGGCCCATTTAGAATTGTGGCTGTTTTTATCCCCGTATTGTCCCAGTTGGCAAATCCCCCCAGTGCTCTGTACCGGTATGATCTTCCATAGGTCGTTGCTCAGGAAGTGTAGACCTTTGCCGGATGAGTCCGAATGAGAGTCTGGAGGCCTTTTGTTTAAGGGGAGGGGTTCTGTTACGTATGGCTGTCTTATGTTCATGGGTGCTACTGTTGCTGTTGTTGAATTTAGCTTTTTTTCCCTATTCAGTGTGTGGCTCTGCAGGTGAGGTTGCTGCAGGTGTGTGTGATGGATATGACTTATGCTTAGGTGAGCTGAGGGGTGTGCCTGGGCTGGTTCCTCCCCACCCCTTGGCCATAAATGGGTCAGGTCACATCCACCTGATGTCGCTGATTCAGTTCACTTCTGCTCTGTGACCTGTGGAGTGCAGACGCTGATACGAAGCTGCTGTTTTTTTCCCTCGGAGGTTGATGGGTTCTGTGGTACGTGGGTGGAGGTAGGGGCTTATGCCTAGGGCTTCTCAGAAGCTTTAGGGACTTAGGCTGGTGGCTAGGACCTCCTCACCTTTAGAGGTACCTCTGAGATCAGGGCGAGCCAGGTACCCCAGTATCAGGGCCAGAGTAGGCTCCCCTGAACCCCTACATCCAGCTCCTTTCTACCCTGGCCTCCCAAGCGTAACAGGCTCCATCTCTAGCACGTTCACCGTGGTCTTTGGAGACTGCCGTTGTGGTTCTGCTGTGGAGCCTAGTGGGTTGCTTGTCGCATTTTGAGTTGATATGATTGCCTCTGCTCGATGAGCACTTGTGTTTGTACTTGCAGAGCCCTTGGAACCTGCAGTGGCCTTCGTTGAAGAGCCAGCAGCACTCTGGTCTGCAAACGTTGGCTGATCCCAGTGTGCCATGTTGGGAGGTCGCGGATGAAGACCTGATAAAGAGCTGGTAGACCCTTTGAGCCATCATGAGCCTGAGCCATGAATCGGTGGCCTTGATTGGGGTTGGGGTGAACCCCGTTGGGGTTGATGCGCCAAATGCCGCCTGAACTCTTTATCTTATTTCCATCATGCAGAGCCCCCGTGGGTTTTGTAGAAGTTGTAGATGGTGTCACAGTAAGTGAAAATTTCTGAGCAATGCTCAGGGTGCTTATGCCCCATCACGCAACCAAGAACGAAGAAGGCCTGTAACCAATTATTGATGTTCTTGGCCACCTTCGGTTTCCTTTCTAGCGGGCGACAGCGGCGCCCCTCTCCCTGTCAATAGTGCTCTGGTCGGTGGATACTAGGGACCAAATGTCAATGTAGTCATTGGCCCAAATTTTATGTAGAGTCTCTTAGCTTATGTGTGTCTAACAGGGATACGCCGCAGTAGAACATGTCCCTGTGGAGCTCAGGGCGAGAAGGTTCTGTCGGACGCTGAAGAAACGAGGAGTTAACTAATACTTTCCCAATGGACGTGCTGCCTGCCTCCTCTGCTATGCCAGGATGAGCCCCACCACCCCAGACGTTGGTTAAGCCGTACTCATTGGACGATGTCGTTGGCTGGTCCACCGGCGGTGCAGCAGCAGAGAGATGTTGAGGTCCTGGTTCAGCATTGGAATGTTGTTGGAAGGATCTTCCACGTGGAGGCCTGCTTCTGGGGTGACTATGGCGTGACCCGCAGGGGACTCCACAGTCAGGGGCAGTGACAGTGGCAGCAGCTGCAGTGCCCTGCATTGTGCTAGAGCTGTAACTGCTAGAATGGGACTGTTATGCTGTGTGGGGTGAATGTGTTGTCATTTGAGCTTTTTATGTTTAGGTTAGTTATATGTGATGGAGAGAAGGAGAAAGTGTTATGGATGTTGCTGGCGTGTGTAAAAGAAATGTTATGGTACGTAAGGAATGTGTATGTGTTTAAGAGAAAGGAGATTATGGTGAAGAATTGTGTAAAGGTGATTTTGGGCAAATTACATGTTTGTTTTCTGTGGGCTCAGAGAAGGAGAGGAGATGTAGACACAGAGGGTATTTGGAAAGTGAAGAAATTGAGATTTCTGGTTAACACTTCTTGATGTTTTATGTCCTTGTTGGTTTGATCTTTCACGTTTGTAAATAAATTTCTGTTTATAAACCACGGAGGATGATGACGTTGACGGACATTTTGATGGAGAGTTGTGGTATGTCACGTCTCTGACGTGGAAAAAAAAAAGAAACACAGCATCTGCAGATTGGGGTTCTGATCATATTAAAAAGCTTGTTAAAGAGTCAATTATGACTTATAGGATTGCTACCTTAAATAGGTGGCACTAGAGTTCCTCATTTCCTCACTGAAGTGACAATTTGCATATTTCCCTGAGGAGCATTGCGGCTATAAGTCTCCTCATTATGCCGGCAGGCAGTTGATCTCCAAATAGAGAACAGCTATTCCCTCAGACCTTGATGCATTACACACTACATACAGCCTTCAATGAGTAAATAATCTGAAGGAAACTTATCAGGTTTACATTTTTGCTAAATCTTTACTATCTCTTAGAGAAATATCATATTATTGTAGAGGTTAGCAGTGATATAGCATGGCGTCACACACAACATCTCAGGAATGTATCACAACAAGAGAAACATTTATTCAAGTTTAAGTCATTACATTTAAAACATGCTAAGGATTGTTTGTGTGACCCCAATCCTACAGCAGGTCTCCTGACCGTGTGTAGATCAACCCACATACAGAGTCATGACACCCAACATAATTAAAAATTACAGCCAGACAATTATATACACCCTGATCAGATGACCAACAAGAAAGGTCCTCTAATTCTTAGCAGCAGTCCTGAGTTATTTAGCCCGCAGGATCTCCATTCTCCTGACTCATGTGATGTCCTGGTTTCATCCTGAGGATTGTACCGTGCTTTTGAAATTCTCAATCTGAAGATTTTTCCCATGCCCTGGAGCTATTGCTGCCCTGTAAATAGACAGGAATTGCAGAAATGTCAATTATTTAATGAAGAAAATTTTAGTCTATAAAGCTTTCTGTAGGTTTACTATAAATAAATTATTATAAATAGTGGTTATAATATGAATCTGATTAAAGATATGGTTATAACTAAGTAGAATTGATATCTCAATTGTTCACGATATATTCGTAGTGGTGTATTTTTACCTTCAGATCTTTGTTCTTCTGTCTCCTCATATTCCTCTACATCCTCCTCTTCCTCCTCGTATTCACAACCTGCATTAGATTTATTAGTAAGACAAGTAGAACCAAATCACAGTATTTCCAAAACCTCCAAACTCTTCTTTTGCCATACTTACATGTACTGAAATCAAGGCCTTTCAGACATTCAGTAATATGCTCAATGTCCAAAGTAAATTGGTCCATATTCTCAAAATCAGGTTCTGTCTTCTCAAGCTGGGAACCTTTAGAGGTATCCATGATTCTACAAGGAGAAGCATGAATGATCAGACTAATCCTTGTCACGCTTCAATTTACTGTAAGTATTGTGTAATTTAGCTCAAAGTACATCCATGATAAATGCCACTATGCAAACTCTGATATAGCCTAAAGAGGTTGTCTGGAGAGTTATTGGCTGTGGGTCATTTATTCCTGTGATGAAAAGTCACCAATGCATCAGGAAAAAGAGACCAACGTGAGCTTGCAGCATCAGAGCTGGTGTTGGTTTGATGAGTTGAGTAGTGCTCCACTTTTTAAACTCCTTGTTTTCCAGAGAACCCCTTAAAATATTACCATAATATCTGTCGCTCTAGAGAGGGATTTGAATAGCTTTAAAATATCTACCTTTCATCATAATGTATGCTTTTGCCTCTTTCTCTGTATTCCTGCCTCAGTATTCCTCCATTTCTAAAAACTTACACTTTATTTTATTCCATATTTTTGCCCTTGAATGCTTTTATTTTGATCATATCTAGCTCCATAATGCCTCATATTATTTTCAACATACAACCTTCAGATTGTTCCAGAAAATGAAGTATTTCTCCCACAAAATTATTGCAATTACATACAATGTTATACACATGTTTATTTCCTTTACGTGTGTTGAAACATCACAAAAAAAACTGGAAAAAAAGGCAAATTGGAAATGCGGTAATTCCAACAACCTCAAAAATGGTATGGACAAATTTTTTGGCACCGATTCCAAAATTGTGGGTAAACAACTTTGTTTCAAGCATGTGATGTTCGATCAAAGTCACCTGTGGCAAGTAACAGGTGTGGGAAGTATGAAAATAATAGCTGAAACTAGATAAAAGGGGACACATGGACTCAATCTTTGCATTGTGCGTCTGTGTGTGCCACACTAGGCATAGAGAACAGAAAGAAGGAACTGACTCAAGATTTGACAACAAAACTTGTTGAAAAATATAATCAATCTTACTTTTTACAATGCTATTTCCAGAGATATATGTTCTTTTGTCCACCATGCACAATATAAATCAAAAAGTTTACAATCCATGGCACTGTAGCTAATCCCCATGGATGTGGATGGCAGAGAAAAATTGAAGCAAGGTTACAACGCAGGATAGTCCGGTGGTGGATAAAGGAGCCCCAATTTAGTTCCATGAAATTCAAGCTGCCCTACAAGCTCAATGTGCATCGGAGTCAACACGAACTATCCATCAACATTTGAATGAAATGAAACACTATAGCAAGAGATCCAGGAGGACCCCACGGCTGACACAGAGACATAACAAAATCTAGACTACAGTTTGCTAATATGTACATAAGTTAAAATTCTTCTGGGAAAGTATCTACTAAACAGATAAGACCAAGATAGAGCATTTTGATAAAGTACATCATTCTACTGTTTATTGAAAACTGAATGAGGTCTACAAAGAAAAGGACACTGTACCCCTACAGTCAAATAGGATGGAGGTTCAAAGATGTGATTAGCCCTCCGCTTCTGTGTGCTGATTCAGTCTGGGGCTGTCAGGTTCATCCCTAACAGCCCCGGATCGGATAAAACCGTGGTGTGAAGCCAGCCTTAAGAGGTGTAAGAAACATGTTGATGGTTATAGAATGTGATTGATAGCAGTTATTTATTCCGAAGAGTGTACAACCTAATGTGAAGTTGAGAGTGCCATTTGCTTGGGCCATTTTGGGGATTTTGTGTGAAATTATGTCCAATTTGCCTTTTTTTCTCAGTTTTTTTTGTATTGTTCCAATACACAGAAGAAAAAAAAAGTATATACCAAAACTTGTGTAATTGCAAACATGTTATGGGAGAATTGCTTCATTTTCTGGAACGATTTCAAGGGTGTTAACACTTTCAGTTGTGACTGCATTATCTAATCTTTATCCAAAAAAGAAGAAAAAATAATGAGGGCACCACCTTCCAGGGAAACTCCAATTAGGAGGTGAACAAAGATTTGGGAGCCACAGAATCGCTCAAGGTGCCAGCAAATAAAGTCCAAAATGAAGTAAAAGAAAAAAGCGGCACTCACCGAGGATGCTGTATGCGGTGTCCTTTATTGGGGTAGCAGACACATAGTGCAGGGAGGGGGGACCGGGTGACGACGGCACCGTTTCGGGCTCTCGCCCTTCAACGGGTCACTGGTGGTGCCTGCCCCGACCTTATATAGGTGGAGCTAGACCGCCCTGATGACATCACAACCAGCCCATCATAACGTAAAAACATAAATAAACATGTTAAAAACAATGCAACTTTACAAGCAACACTTAGGAAACACATATCAAGAACACATATAATAGGTATATACAAAACTACATCGCAATCTTATGCTCACATGTTTTCAAGTTGCTGAGCGTTCATCAGTGGCGGCGTCTCAGCACAACTACACATCCGGGTCACGTGAGCATACCATGTGACTGCACTGGGAAGCCCCCTGATTGGTCCCTGCTCCCTACTGCGACTGCGCATGCGCGCAGACGCCTCATTATAGAGGCTACGTCGCAATGTTTACTGACGTTGCTAGGGCGAAACAGGGACCAATTAGGAGAGGCACAGAGTATACAAAGGGGCGCAATACACTGTTTAAGCAGGTGCTGAGTTCAGATCTGATTTATTTAAATCTGTGAGGAAGTTACAACTGTGTAAGTATTTTGAGACCCAGAAGGCTCTCCACCCTACTGTCGCAGATAAAAGTCACACCAAAATCTTTTCTAATGCAGCAAGCATTGGTCCCTTGGGTTTTTTTCCAGGTGGGGGTCTAGGTATACAAACACAGACAGAAATCGCTGAGTTATTGGGTGTTAATGATAGTCAAATCGCCATCCAGGGTCCCTCTGGTGGTGATAGACCGTCTTTTACAGGAGGAGTAAAGTCGTCCTTTATGCCACCTGTTCCCCAGAATGATAACCTTGAGTTCTTCACTGAATTGGTTGATAGAGATATCAGAGCTTTAGTATACCCCCTCCCTTCTAAAAATCTGACAGTAGGTGAGGAAAATGCTTTAAAAGTAGTTGTGCTGAGACGCCGCCACTGATGAACGCTCAGCAACTTGAAAACATGTGAGCATAAGATCGCGATGTAGTTTTGTATATACCTATTATATGTGTTCTTGATATGTGTTTCCTAAGTGTTGTTTGTAAAGTTGGCATTGTTTTTAACATGTTTATTTATGTTTTTACATTATGATGCGCTGGTTGTGATGTCATCAGGGTGGTCCAGCTCCACCTATATAAGGTCGGGGCAGGCACCACCAGTCACCAGTGACCCGTTGAAGGGCGAGAGCCCGAAACGGTGCCGTCGTCACCCGGTTCCCCCTCCCTGCACTATGTTTCTGCTACCCCAATAAAGGACACCGCATACAGCATCCTCGGTGAGTGCCGCTTTTTTCTTTTACTTCATTATCTAATCTTTGTTTGGCATTGTCTACCCCAAGTTTGCACCACTAGGTGGTATAGTTCTGGACCTCTCTGTTGTCCTTCCCACTCATTTTGGTTACTTGTAATGTGAACTTGACAAATGCCACCTAATAAGCGGCATACAGCCAAGTTAGTTCAAGGAAAACTAGTGAAGGCTGGCCACCTGTGAAGACTCCATGCTGTCTCTCACTGGTAACATGCTTTATATTACAATAAGCAATTCAACCTCAGCTGATAGGCACTAAGTGACTAATTGCATTATCCATATTTACTATTATTAAGTTTAAATTGTAATAAAAAAAAGCTAGCAGTGTCTCTCAGACTGCTCTACTGAATTAAAAGCTAGGTTACTAGTGTTCCAATATGACAGTTAGGCATGCATATACAGTACTTAAATTAGAAACTTGGCATCTTAGTTAATCTTTTAGGTTTTCAATATTATGCTTAGATCAGTCCAATCATCTGTATGCTCACATGACAATTGTGTATGAAATTCACACTCACTTTTTCATAAGCTGCTTGGATTTCTGCAAAAACAAAAACAATGGCATTTTAAAAAATATTTCAAAGTAACTGACGGCACATTCACACTAAAGGCTACAATATCGAATCTGCAGTATATTGTTGTAAACTTGTTTTACTGACTGTAATGCTACATAAACTCATGTCCAGCACTCTAGATTGTTAGGTTCTCGTGTTATCATGACCATAAAGTCCATTAACCATATGCTCTGCAGTAACTCACCAGAAGGAAAGTGGCATGACCAGTCTGTTCCACTGCTTGAAGCGCACTCTGTAATAGGTCAGATGAGGATTGAAGTTGTTCCTGATATTTAGCAATGAGGGACCGTGCAAAATCTAGCTTTTCTTCCTCAGCATGTGCTATCCTCTCCACAAGATCTGTCTTCTTCTGCTCAATCACTCTGTTTAGTTCCAGAAATAATTCGTTGACAGATTCCCTCTTCATTTGACTGCTCTCCTATGGATTGGGTAGAGAAAAATGTTTAGATCCCAAAAGTTCAAACTTCTGTAGCATTGCATCAACTCTTATGGCCCCTTTACACGCAGCTACAGGTGACAGGTTTTCCACAGGTAACTTACTGGTTGCAGTGAAATCATGGAGACATGATTCCATTTGTACACAGCACCAAGATAGAACTATGTCTCCATGATTTCACTGCAGCCAGTAAGTTACCTGTGGAAAACCTGTCACCTGTAGCTGCGTGTAAAGGGGCCATTAGGGTACTGTCACACCTGGTGATCTCGCCGGAGATATGGCGGCGACGCACGGGGGCGCGCACATTGTTGGCGCCCTGCCAGCGTCGCGTCTCGTGTTTACATGCGGCGATACCTCCGGCGATGCACCGCCGATTCTACAGGCGGTATAGCCACTGGGGTGTCTCCAAACCCCATCGGCGATGCTGTAACATGGGAGCCTATGGCTCCCATCGCCTGTCGGATCGTTATCCCCCTGTTACATGGGGCAATGTGTACACATTGCCCCTGAGTGCTCGCCTGGATTCAGAGAACTGCAAAGAAACCAGGCGACCACTCAGAGGCGATATTTAATGCTGACATCGCCCCTTTACATTAGGTGACGCAGCGGCGCTGTCGCCACTGATAGGCCACGCCCCTGCATCACCTATGTAATCGGCGGCGATGTCACCAGGTGTGACGGTACCTTTAGGGCCATTCATAGGCTGAGTTTGTGGTGCAGATTTTGGACTTCCAAAATCTGCAGCTACTGGCAGAAAAATGCACCACAACCATCCCTGTCAACACGGTGCAGTCTTTACAGTATGTGTTTTTGGTGCAGATTTGAAGCTGCTTTTTGTCTGTTTCAATAAAGTTTGGCTACTTTGGCTATAAAAAAAAAAAAAAAAAAAAAGATGTGAAATCTTGTTCCCCCTTCAACACTATCTCTTCCTGTGGATTTTAATGCAAAATAGGCACAAAATAAGCAACACATATCCATTGTGCGAACACTGCTGTGTATCTGCTGCTTATTTTGAGTTAATATGAGGGTCTATGGATAAAAACATGGTAAAAAATGCAGCAAGAATTGACATGCTGCAGATTTTCCCACAATAATATACACATTGGATCCACTGCGAAAAAAAAAGCACCATGCAGTCAAGACTTCACAAATCCCATAGACTTTGCTGGAAAAATACGCTGCTGCATATTTAGTGTGGACCTGCTGTGGATCCGCACCAAATAAGCACCAAATACATATCAAAATACACCATGCAAGTGGGCCCTTGAAATGCAGAATTGACTGCAATGTTTGCAAAAAGGAACAGGTTTTTTTCCAATAGGAGTGGATGACAGAGATATGCCTACCTGTTTTCCAAAGTGTCAGGGACACACTGTACACATTATTCACATTTATAAAGACTGATGCATAGTATTGCGTGCACACTTATTGTACATTGTATGTCCATGTTTTCTGTTCTCACCTTTATTGCTTTAGAGGACTCCTCCAGTTGGTTAATTATAGTCTGAATTCTGTCATTACCAGCGACCAGCATTGCTATACAGCCATCAAGTTCTGTCTGTAAACGACATAAAAATTAGAAATGAAGTAGCTTGCTTGTGAGAGTATAATAACATATAATCTCAGGGTAGTGATTGTCACCTCCACTATTCTCCTCCTGCTGGGTTACAATCAGTGGTACAGTATCTTGGACATGATGAGTTACAGATTCACCTGTTTTCCAAATGGGTGATTATTTTACAAAGCACAATAGCCAATTCTATGATGGAATTAGAGGGTCTCTGATTGTGGATTCCTATTTATGACTAGATGGTATTTCAGAAGGTTTTAAATTTATTTTATTTAAAAAAAATGTACGCAACCAATTACCTTTTCAGGCAACATTAGTTGAGTGTCAACCCCAGGTGATAAAGTTCTTGTATGAATAATTTTCACGGCACTATAACATCCTATGTAATAATATACTCCTTCTTGGTTAAAAATTCTCCCTTATATGGCTTAAAGCAGTGTTTATAATCTACTAGTCAGTATTTGGGTATGTTCACATGTTGCATTTTTGTCACTGAAAAAATGCAGCATTTTACTGTTCCTGGAAAGTAGATGCAGTTTCCGGAATCTCATACACATATTGCATATTTTTTTCTTGCAGAATTGAATCAGATTCAGACCTACAGTAGGTCAATTCTTCCTGTGTTTTTGCAGTATTTTTCACCCATTTTAATAAATTGGAAAAAAATGCATAAAAAAATGCACAAATTTTACCCATCGTTTTTTTCCTGCCAACATATCAGTATTTGTAGCTGATTTTTCTATGCAGAAGCTGAACGTGTGCACATTGCCATAAAGTTGTCTGGTTATATGATATTGATGAGTTCTCTTCAGGATAGGTTACCAATATGAGATTGATGGGGTCAAGCACTCAATATCCCTTCCGATCAGCTGTTGTCAACAACTGCCAAATGCTGTACAGTAGACCCACTCTAATTCAAGACAGCAAGTAACAGCAGATCAGTGGGGTACTGGATTTCAGACTCTCATCAATAGGTCATCTATATCATGACAGGACAACCCTCTTAAAGACTTTATTCTTGAGATAGTAGAAACTAACCTCCTTTGGATTAGGCTGGCTTCACACTACGGCTGGATCCGATCCGTGGCTGTCCGCTTGAGGCAGACAGCCACGGAGCGGATCAGCACACAGAACTGGAGGGCTAATTTGCCCTCGGGTCCAGGTGTGCAGCCATACGCAGCTGCCAACGCTGATAGGTCAGGACCGCGGCTGGCTACCTGCGAGCCGCGGTCCTGACCTATCAGCGGCGGCAGCTGCACATCGGACCAGAGGGCAAATTAGCCCTCCAGTTCTGTGTGCTGATCGCTCCGTGGCTGTCTGCCTCAAGCGGACAGCCACGGATCGGATCCCAGCCGTAGTGTGAAATCGGCCAAAAAGATAAGTTATTGAGCACTAGGAGTCCAATCACTGGGACTCCCAGCAATGCCAAGAACAGGACTCTGGAACCAGGGACTGGAGAAGTGCAAGTGTCATCTACTACATTATCAGTACCCAGAGAGTTATCACTGTTATCTGTGATGTTGCATAGGACTGCAGATGACATCTACTACATTAGCTGTACTCAGAGAGATGTTGCTGTTATCTGTGATGGTACATAAGACTGCAGGTGATATCTAGAGTTTATTGGGGGCACCACTAGATATTCTCAAATAGGGATCCACCTATGCAAGTAAATATGAACATTTATTATAAAGTAGAAGGAAAGCTACTTGCAATGAAAGGTGATCAACCAATTATCTTAAAAGTCAAATTCATTTTATTCAAAAACCAACAAGCAGAAAGCACACAATATTAAAACAATTAAAAAGGCTTTTGCAGAAAGCCTGTAAAACAGAGTCCCCCGCAGTATCATAACATGCAGCAAATTATGGTAGGAACCAATTGTATGTATAAATAGCAATGCTTACACTATTGAATGGTAGTAGCACCAACAGATGCAGAAATCTAGTGCATCTAGTTTTGAATAAAGTGAATTTGACTTGTAAAATAATTGGTTGATCACCTTTCATTGCAAGTACCTTTCCTTCTACTTTATAATAAGATTGCAGGTGACATCTACTACATTTTCTGTACTAGAGAGTTATCGCTGTGTTATCTGTGGTGTTACATAGGACTGCAGGTAACATCTACATTATCTGTACTCTGAAGATACCGCTGTTATCTGTGATGTTACATGGGACTGCAGGTGACTTCTACTACATTATCTGTACTCAGAGAGATATGGCCATGTTCTCTGTGGTGTTAGGGCCCCTTTACACGCTGAAACTTTCCATCGATCCCACCAGCAATCCGACCTGGCCGGGATCGCTGGAAAGTCTCTATGCAAGTCGCTGGTGAGCTGTCAAACAGGCAGACACACCAGCGACCAGTGGACCAGCGACATCGTGGAAAGAATATAAACTATTCTTTCCACGATGTCGAGCTCCCGCTCCTCTCTTCTGACAGGCTGCGGTAAGCGTGCGCTGCCTAGTTACCTGATGTATACCCTGGTTACAAGCCTTCTCCGCTTCCAGACTGCTATCCAAGGTACACAGCGGGTATCTAAGCACACTGCTGCCCCTAGTTACCCGCTGTTTACCTTGGATACCAGCCTGGAAGCGGAGAAGGCTGGTAACCATGGTATACATCGGGTATCTAGGCAGTGCGCTCTGCCTGGATACCCGCTGTTTATCATGGTTACCAGCCTGGGGAGGTCGCTGATCGTTGGTCTCTCGCTGTCACACACGCTAATACGTGCTGACCAGCGGGAGACCAAGGACCAAAAAATGGTCCTGAACGATTTGCAATGATCAGTGACCTCACAGCAGGGGCCAGGTTGCTGGTGCGTGTCACACACTGTGACATCGCTGGCGAGGTCGCTGTTACGTCACAAAACCTGTAACATTTCAGTGACATCGCTAGCGATGTTGTAGTGCATGAAGAACCCCTTACTTAGGACTGAAAGTGACATCTACTACATTATCTGTACTCAGAGATTTATCCAGGGGTAACTACAATAGGTGCAGGGGTTGCGATCGCACCCGGGCCCTGCAGCCTAGGGGGCGCCAAACGTCCCTTAGGCCCATAGAAAAAGACTAATACTACTAAAGAATTGCAATAATTGGGGGCCCCGTTGGAGCTTTCGCATCGGGGCCCCGAGGCCTGAAGTTACGCCACTGGATTTATCACTGTGTTTTCTGTGATGTTGCATAGTACTGCGAATAACATCTACTACATTAACTATACTCATGTTATCTGTGGTGTTTACAAGGTCTTGCATTGTGGGTTGGCGGGCCAAAATATATGATTTGGGGCCTGGACCCCTGATCTCTGTTGATCCTAGCAAAGCCGCTTGTCTAGTATGATAATGTAGTCCTTGGACCAAAAAACTTTATGCACCCCTGCCGTAGGCCAATCCTGCCTATATCAGTGAGTTCAGCCAACGTTATTCTATAATGTATGAAGGACTTCAATTTCCTTGAACAAAGACAAAAATAACAACTCAATATAGATATATCAAACTAAAATCTGTTGATATGAACTGTCCAGCTGCATGATACGACTGACGATTGGTAAACCTTAATTGATCATTGGTCGCTTGAACGCCTATTTACACAGGCAGACAAAAGTAAATGATGCGAATTGAATGAGCTATACTTGATTGCTCAGTGTGCATAGGCTGTATTGTTCTTGACATTGCAAGTCCTACTTACACAGGATGAGAACGATATTCTTTTATGCTGCATAAAAGATAATTTCACCCGATGAATAAGCATTTGCTTGTTAATAGAGTGATTGGCAGCCTGTTTACAAGGCCAGATAATAGTGAAACAAGTGATTTTAACAATGCTCATTCACAATTAGCTTGCAGTGTAAATGCTTTTTAATACTATACTGTATATGTAAAATTACAATTGCCTTAATTGCTTTATCTGTCAGCAGTTCCTAAAATACTAAATTCTTTGATAAGATTTACATACTGTAAAGTATTGTGGGAAAAGATTTATTATTATTGGTATTTTATTTTAGCCCTGACCTGTGGGTCAGGTTACGACAGAAACCTAAGGCCATAATTTGCAGAAATTTAAAGGTTACCTAAAATTTTTCAATTATTAATTGATTGATCAGCCTTTGTGAAGTTATGAATCTTTGTAATATTGTAATATACTCCTTCTATCTTTAACACCATGCTGAAAGTGCTGGATTATCTGCCTAGTTCATACCAAGTAGCTGATCTGAAATGTTTTGTCTAGCAAAGATCCTATGTGAGCTTCTTTGTTCCCCAATACTCAGAGTGTTTGTAAATAGGGTCTGAGCATGAGGGAGGGAAGCAGAGATGCTGTCACAGGAGTGTGGATCTTTGCTAGACCTACATATCGAATGAGCCTCTAAGACAGGGATGGGGAACCTTTTTCTGCCAGGGGTCATTTGGAAATTTCTACCATCTTCCGGGGGCCACACAAAATCAGCTTGAAAATTAACCTGCCATATTTGGTTAAACTATCAACTCATCCCTACAGTAGTGCCTGGAGTGTCTTCTCTTTGGTGCGGTTGTGATGTTAGGCGATATTGGTCATGTTGATTTACAACTGCTTTTCCAGATTTGCTAGTGCTATAGACATCACAGGAAAGGCTGGAGCATATATGTCACTGGGGAGGCTGAGACTTGGGCATAGAGATAACTGAGGAACTGGATTTAATAGGCAGTCAGTCAGCAAAACATGTCTGCCAGCCCAAGTACTGTGGTCCCCAGGAATCTGCCCGAGGGCTGCAGAAAAGGTCATCAAGGGCCTCATGCTGCCCTGTGGCCTGAAGTTCCCCACCCCTGCTCTAAGACATTAACTAGGCAAATATTATCACTTTCAGCATGGTGTTACAGATAGGATAAAGCAAAGCAAGGTAATGAAGTATATCACAAAAATTCACAGCTCTATTAAGATCAAAATGTAATTAAAATAATTTTTAGACTACATATACTGAATAGTGATTATCGATGAACTAAACAGCTCCAATGTTCGTTACTCGAGTTGAGCACTTCGGACAATCAAAGAGGATTGATTTGAGTAATAAGTATAAATTATTATTATTTATTTATTTATTATAGCGCCATTAGGTTCCATGGGCTTTACATGAGGATAAGGGAGACAAGTACACTAAATCTAGGCGATCAGGACGTACAGGTACAGGAGGGGCAGGGACCCTGTCCACGAGGGCTCACAGTCTATGAGGGGCGGGTAGGATACAGTAGGATGGGGGAATGTCAGGTATGGGGCGGTCTCCTGGGTCTCATGGCAGGTTGTAGGCTTGACGGAATAGGAATGGAATAATGGAAGTCAATGGGGAGCTCAAACATTTTTTGGCTAGAGCCCCCCCACCCAAGAGGGCTGGGGTCGGGAAAATTGCTTGAATAGATGGACCCACCAAGAAAAATTGAACAGCTGCAGGCTGGTATACCAGGCTTGGAAGGCCCAAGGTTATTTTGTCCTTTCAAACCTAAATATACCAGCCCACAGCCACCCCAGAATTGGTGTATCACATTAAATACACTTTTGATTAAATTCCTAATTGTCCTAGAGTAATATTTTTAGGAGTTGATGTCAGCTAGTATCAAGCCCAGATGGTAGTAATGCAGAGACGTCAATCAGACATCCTCATTACTAACTCAATAAATGTAAAGTGAAAAAAAACACACACGCAAACGAAACAATAGTTTGTTTCAATAAAAAACTCCTCCCACACTATCCCTCATTCACCAATTTATTATTTTAAAAAAATTTCTGAAGCTTCGACGTAATTAATAGGGTACTGGTCCAACACCATACCCCGAACTGGTCCCACAACCTATGGAGCCTCATTCAGAAAACGAGGCTCCATAAGTCACTCCCGGTCAGCATCAGACCTGGAATATGTCATGCACGGTGAATTCACTAAATTACTGATATCAAAGCGAGTGATTCTGTGAACGAGCATCATTCTGTGAACGAGGCTCTATATCTTGGGAAGATAGTGTGGGGGAGTCTTTATTCAAATAAATATTTTTCCCTGTGTGTTTTTTTCACTTTACACTTACTGAGTTTGTAATTGGGGTGTCTAATAGACCCCTCTCCATTACTAACCCCTGGGCTTGATGCCAGCTGACCTTACAGAGCTGCCATCAACCCCTAAAAATATTACCCCAATTGCCAATGCACCAAGACAATCAAGGAGAACCAGGCAAAGCGCCAGAATTGGCACATCTAATATGATGTGCCTCCCCGGGGTGGCTGCAGGCTGGTATATCCGGGCTTGGAAGAGCCAAATAACCATGGACCTTCCCAGCTGGTAAAGCCAGCAAGCAGAAGTCTGATTTACCTTGGCTGGTCATCGAAACTAGGGGGCACCCTATGCCTTTTGTTTTTTTTTATTCATTTGTTTATTTAGTTAAACATGGCTAAAAACACCATTTAGGGCCACATGAAAGGCATTAAAAATTGCAAGTGTAAAACTCTGCCTATATGCCTGCACTAATCTAAGTTCTCTCTCATACATTAACTCTCCCTGAACTGAAGTGTGCAGTGCATCACGCCCCTGGGTCTCATATAAGACCTGATGATGTGTTGCAGCCAGCCAACCACAGTAATTCCAGGATGCAACATGGCTACGGCAGTACAGTGCATGTCAGGCCAATTCCTGAATGTTCAGTGGCTGTGAAAATGCTGCAAAACATGCTGGGCTTTTGCTCGAGTACCTGATTTGCTGATCGAGTAAAAAGCATGATCCAGCACCCTGATGCTCAATTGAGTATTGCGCAATGGTGAGCATGCTCACTCACCACTAATACTGAATATTTTTCTACAAAATGTTAAATTACTCAGTTCATCAATCTTGCTCTAAAAATGTTGCCCTGCAAATGTACTACATGTTTGACATAACAGAAAACTCCAAACATTCTACGTCTAAAAGATAGAAGCACTTTGTTCTTATTTAAATTCATTTTAAAAAGCATTGCTTAGGTTTTTTTTTCTCTAACATGATAAAAAAAATACTGTAGATTATTAAATATTAATTCTGTGCAACCATTAATAGCTTTTATCTCAAATAACCCCTGCCATCCTGTTTAGCTTCACACCCCCACACAGCTGTGCCCCCTGTGAGACCTGGCTGCAGTCTCAACTCTTTCTAAATATAACAGGTGACTTGGCTGGTGCTGCTTGTGTGCAGCCACTATTGATACATGGAGAGCCATCTGTGGCTCGGTGATTGCTACAGTAAAATTAGAACAGATTTATTTGTATGAGCAAGCCACATTGCTCTGTGTAGGACATTACTAGGCCATTGTGTGTCACTCACCTTCTGAGTCTGGAATACATTCTGGAGGGGAGAAACTTCACAGTCTTTATGAGCTCCAAAAACTTTACACATGGAGCAAGTCGGCACTTGGCAGCTTATACAATAGATGTTTATCCTCTCGTCTTCATGCTTCTCACACATAGGATGATTTTCGTTCTTTTTCTCAGGTCGACTAGCCATTAATAAAAGGAAGCAAAGTCATTGTAAACATTTATAGAAATGAAATGATAATAACTGTTACATTTTAAAGGCCTAATGAAACAACAATTTATTGTTTCGGTTTTACATCAGACACTTTCTTTAGTGAACCAGCCACATTAAAGGGAACTTGTCATGTGAAAAATGTTATTCACCTACAGATATGGGTTTAATTTGCAGGTTAATAGCATTTGGAACCTGCCTATCGCCTGCAGTTTGAATCCCCCTTGGCCAGGAAGAAAAGAACTATACTCGTCCGAGCAGCATTTGGGTTTCAGAGATGGGGATAGCGCAGCGTGGGTTATGTTACCGTATTGTGTATGCTGAGAAAGCTGTCAGTCTGTGTGGGGGTGCAGTTACAGCCGCTGCTCTCAATACACAGAGCAGTGACCGAATCAATGCCTGTGCCACCCCTGTGGTTGAAACCGAAACATTACCCAAAGGATTAAAGTTCTTTTCCTCCTGATAGTGGAGTTCACACTGCAGGCACCAGGCAGATTTCAAATGTTATATAGGCTTAATTAGCTGGCTAATAATTTTTTTGTTTGTCACATGGCCAGCACTCTTTAATATTCTTGGACTGCTTACCTAGTGTAGTCCTGCTTGTAGATGTCTATTATGTTCTCTACAAGCAAGTTCCTTTGAAGACCATAAACTCCATGACGGTCTAGAATGACCTCGTGACGACATGTTGGGCAGCGAAATTTCCCACCAGACACAGAAGTTCGTGTGGGCCAATATGGGTTTCCAGCCTACAATTAAAAAAGAAATGGTGTAAAACAAAAATGATATTTTCTACATATCATTCATGACGATCATGTAAATTATTCTTGCACTTTTAGGATACTAATCCAAAGATATAGCAATATGTACATCTGCAATCAAAAAAAAGAAGCCACAAAATTACTATGGGAAAAAAGTAGAAAACAATTTGTATGGTTGACAATGATAAGTCTGTAATTCAGACACAATGTAGCAAAATGTGGAACTTGGTGTTTGCCACATGGGTTGTTTTTCCCTTCCTCTGGATCAACATGTTAGGCTATGGGTTGAACTAGATGGTCTTAAAGTCTTCCTTCAACCTTAAAAACCATGTTACTATGTTACTATGTTACTCATCAGACAAATGTAAAACAGTTTTGTATTGGTATATTACTAGATCATGTATCACCTTACCTGAAACACATCATTGGCACATTTCCGACACAAGTTGTGTTGACATGGCAGGATCACCACCGGTTTGTTGAACATTTCAAGGCAAATAGGACAAATTAGCTGTTTCTCCAAGCTGTCCATAGGACTATTGTCCCGGATAATATCTGCATTGTAATCCATAGTCCTTTGCAAATCTTTTCTTCCAAGGCCTATAACCTTGAAAATCTTCTCCCACTTTGTCTTTCCACACCAAAATAGATGTTGTTCTATCCTGTATGTAGCTTTTGTCCCAAAGGTCCTTCCTATGAATGTCTCTTTTGTACAAGTCTCATAGTCCAGGGTTAGCTTGTGATTTCTCTGTCCCCCCTCTGACTATCCTATATATAACTTGTGTGCTGGTCACATGCATATGGTGGGGACGGACATGTCACACATTCCTTTGTCTGTCCTGCAGGTTCAGGTTTCTTGTGGTCCCTGACAGTTCTCAGAGTTGTCACATGAAGCAATGAGTAATCTGTGGGAGCACACACTGTAAACAGGGTAGCTCTGCATTATGTGAACTTGTTTTTCATTGACAGGCATCCAAACAAACAGTTCCAGAAAACACATTTACACGGCATATGATCCATTATCCCTTGCATCATATGCTGACACTATGTATTGACAATTTTATTAAAATGAAATTTCTGTATCTCACAAGACATACATGCCAGTATAGTTTAGTTTTACAAATATTCAAGATTTGACTAGCTATTACACAGGCTAGCTTTGGGATGATATACTGTCTCTAGTGTATTATTTATTCTGTTCTTAAAAGATTAATTTCAAATTAGAAAAAATGATAAACCCTTCCCACAATATGATTTATCTGTATGCATGGGTGGAAAGTACTTCCTGCTAATTTACATGCATACAGTGAGGGGAAAGAAGTATTTGATCCCTTGCTGCTTTTGTAAATTTGCCCACTGACAAACAGCAGTCTATAATTTTAAGGGTAGATTAATTTTAACAGTTATGGCCACTTTACACACGGCTACATTTCTAGCTTATCCACAGGTAACTTACTGGCTGTAGTGAAATCATGGAGACATTATTCCATTTGTACACAGCAACAAGATAGAACCAAGTATCCATGATTTCACTGCAGCCAGTAAGTTACCTGTGGATAAGCTAGAAATGTAGCCACGTGTAAAGTGGCCAAGAGAGATAGAATATCAAAAATAATCCAGAAAATCACATAGTTTAAATCAGGGTCTCAAACTCCAGGCCTCGAGGGCCGCACACAGTGCAGGTTTTCAGGATTTCCTTAGAAATTGACAGTTGGCCATTTGAATACCAACTGTCAAATGCTATGGAAAACCTGAAAACCTGCACTGTGTGCGGCCCTCGAGGCCTGGAGTTTGAGACCCCTGGTTTAAATTATATAAAGTTATTTGTATTTTGCAGAGAGAAATAAGTATTTGATCCCTCTGACACACAAGACGTAATAAACCCTTGTTGGCAAGTACATCAGTCAGATGTTTCTTTTAGTTGATCATGAGATTTGCGCATATGTCAGGAGGAAGTTTCGTCCACTCCCCTTTGCAGATCATCTCTAAATCATTAAGATTCTGAGGCTGTCACTTGGCAACTCGGATCTTCAGCTTCCTCCATATGTTTCATATGGGATTAGGGTCTGGAGACTGGCTAGGCTACTCCATGACCTTAATGTGCTTCTTTTATAACCATTCCTTTATTGCCTTGGATGTATTTTTTGGGTCCTTGTCATGCCGGAAGACCAAGCCATGGCCCATTTTTAATGTCCTGGCAGAGGGAAGGCGGTTGTCGTTCAGGATTTTACAGTACATAGCTTCATCCATTGTCCCATTGATGCGGTGAAGTAGTTCTGTGCCCTTTGTAGAGAAACTCTGCATTATTATGCCCTTTCTACCACCATTCTGCCTTTCCAAAGCAATTCCCAACCATGGCGAAAACCAGGCGACCCACCGGAGGTTATGGAGCTGAAGACCTGGAGGATCAAGGCTGCCTATACCGCTTTCTACGCTCCTCTGCCTCATCTCTTCCAGGTAGCGTGGCCTCAAATATGGTGCCGGCCGCTCAGCACTCTGCTGCATCACAGAGGGACAGGAGAGGAAGACACCGCCTGCAGATGACTCACTATGGAGATTCCAGCAGTGAGGAAGACAGCGGGAGCCTTGCTGCACATTCCACCATGGCTGAGAAAAGTGCTCAGATCAAACAACTTCCCATCAAGAAAGACTTAAGGTACCTTCACACGCCGCAATCTCGCCTGACATTATGAGGCGATCTAACATGCACATGTTTTTCATGGTCGCCTCAGATCACCGATGGCGGCATTACACGCCGCAATCTCGCCCTGAAAGAAAGGCGATGTGTCGCTCCGGAAATCGCCTCACCCACAGCGGAAGCAATCCTGGCAAATTCCATCGCCGCTTCACACGCCGCAATCCCAAAGGCAATGTGGGCGTACATGTTCAGCGTGGCAAGGAGATAGGCGTGCCACAGTGGTTTACACCGCGCCCCATACATGCTCATTGGACAACGCAACAGCGTTACGATTGGGCAGCCTGCTCTGGAAGGCTGGCTAATACATGACGCAATTGAAGATGTGTGTGTTGCTGAACGGACAGCTCTTCAAATATGGCACCCTGTCAACTGTCAGCCAATGGGAACACATTAGCCAACACCAATCATCGCAGACAGGGCGTAGACTACCGAACGGTTGAGGCATGCCTACGGGAAATCCTAGGCAATGCTGTTTCCATCACTATCGCCTGTTCACACGCCACAACATGGAAATATCGCCTTCATGGTTGCGGCTGATTTCTGAGCACTGTTCAGGAATCAGGCGATGGCCGAGAGGCGTTTTATCACCGCAAAATTCCCCAAACACATGCCACAACTGTGAGGTAATTTCACGGCGATTGCTCCAAGGCCACATATCGCCTTTATGATGGCCATGCGAGATTGCAGCGTGTGAAGGTACCTTTAGATATTTTTGC
Organism: Allobates femoralis; assembly: GCA_033576535.1. Classification (NCBI taxonomy): domain Eukaryota; kingdom Metazoa; phylum Chordata; class Amphibia; order Anura; family Aromobatidae; genus Allobates; species Allobates femoralis. The sequence goes on along the minus strand of JARQOC010000002.1, from coordinate 269,754,769 downwards.
CTGAAGATTATGTGGAGCCCACTGGTACGGGGTACTCGGTACCGGACCGGGGTATCACAGAGGTTATCACGGCGGTCTTGGTCCAGACCGTGTCCCGAGCCTACAAGTAATGGGGGGTATTTACAGGGGATATAGTCGTGACGCCACCCGTAGTATGTGGTCAGGGTGACCACCACTGCTGCAGAACCTCCGGGGATGATGTTTGGCAGCCAGTGATGTAATGGCTCTCCATGGGCAGAGCTTGGTTCCCCGGGGCAGTTGTGATGATAGTCTATGGATGATGCAGGCAGGGGTAGTGGTAGAGATGATAACAGTTGTGAGAGGAGTAGAGCTCGAGCGCAAGGAACACACGGTTTTGTAGTTTTCCAAATCTTTACTGTAGATGGTATTCAGTAAGTTTTGTCCACGGAGTCTGTACCGGGGCCGGGTTGCTCCCACCCTGACCGGGTCCTTGGCTTCCTACTCCTGCGCTGTGTGTGTGGCCCTGCTGCCGCTCTAGCTATGCTGCCGGCCCTGTCTCCCCTCAAGTGTACCAAACTTGCTAGGCAACTTGAGTCTTATCTTTGTGTTTTTGACCCCGCCGTGTTGCTTCGCTGTGGTACAGTGAAGATATATAATCTTCACTTATCCGGTGTTTTCTGTGCTGCTTGTGTCAGGCACAGTTTTGGATCCGGTATCCGCTCTTTGCGCTTCTCTGGGGTGAGTCTCAGGGAACTCGGTCTCCCAGGCGTGTTCCTCTCTGCTCCTTCTCCTTTTCCTCAGACCCTGGCTTTGCCTGGAGCTGGACAGTGGACCGTGGGTTGGGCCTAACACAGCCCTTTTACACCCAGGTCTCTCTTCCTCAGTGCTGCCCTGCACTTTACTAACTGCCACTTCCTCTCCACACCAGAATTATAGGGAAGCAGCTTTAGCTCCCTCTGCTGGCCTGGAGGCGCTAGTGTAGTGTTGTGGGTTGTGTGGGGAATTAACCCTTTGTGGTGTTACTGTGGCTCATTAACCCTGTGGTGCCTCAATTAGAGGGCTCCTATGAAAAAGAACTAAACACACTAAAGGCAGAGTTTACATCTAGAGTAGAGGAGGTGGAAAAAGCTCAGGAGGGGGTCCAGGAAGAACGCCAGGCACATAGAAAAATCCTTGAATCTCACACTGTTAAGACTGAGGAACTGCTTTATGGCCAGGAAGACCTTGAGAACCACAACAGGCGGCACAACATTCATATACGACATCTCCCTGGGTCTGTGTCTCCTCTAGACCTCAATCATTTAATTCAGCAACTTTTTATCCAGATCCTTGAGGAAAATCAGGACAATGTTATCGAACTAGATCATGTGTACAAAGCTCTAGCCCCTCCAGCCTCAGCTGAGGCTAAACCCCGCGATGTCATCTGTCATTTTTTCAGAACCAAGGAAGCCATAATGTTCGCGATACGGAAGAAAGGTCACATTAACTTTATGGACACTACTGTTACATTGATGCCTGATTTGGCCAGACGCACACTTCAACAACGGAGAGGCCTGAGACCCCTACTCGCTCTTTTGAAGGAAAATTACATTCCCTACAGGTGGGGATTTCCATTCCAACTTATTGCCACCAAAGAGGGAAAATCTGCGACCTTCTGGAAGATCGACGACCTCTCCTCTTTTTTAGATGCCTTTGACCTACCCACTATTGAACTGCTGGGCTGTCCCAAGACCCCTCAACTACCAGCTTCCCCTCCCTGATGGCAGAGGATTTGCAGAGACAGATCTGTCTAGATAACCATCTCCACAACATATGACAGCCTGATCCCTCTTTGCTGAATTTTACTTCACAAAAAAATGTCCCATTGTTGCTGGATATCAACTGTGCAGCGAATATGTCAAATTACCGCTATTCATGGCCCCTGTTTCATGACACGCTATGACCATCTGCACAGCTGCGATTCATTGTTAGCATTTATAATTGGTTAAGTTATTATTCTTTTGCTTTTCCAGGGTTTGTGTGGATATATCTCCTATGGGACGGGATTTCGGTCCTGTATATATTGATCTCAGCTTTTCACCTTATGGGCACACTATCAGGCTTTATTTTACTCCTGGATTGCCTGTACTCCTATTGTTTATAATATCCTTAAGGCCATGTCATACACTTCAATGTCGCCAGCTATCTTATCACTGGCGACATTGATGGCTGATAGCTGGTGAGCTATCACACAGACAGACTCACCATCGATCAGTACCAGCGAGAACGCTGGTATCCATGTAAACAAGCGGGTAACTAAGCGCCGCGCTCTGCCTAGTTACCCGCTGTTTACCATGGATACCAGCTCCCAGCGCTTGCTGAGAGGCACTGGAAGCTGGCTGATCACACGTCTCCCGATGTTACACGCAGCAATGCTGCGTGTCCACTGGGTGACCATCGCCAGATTTTCGGACCTGTCCGAAAACCTGGCGATCATCAACCAGTGATTTATTGCTGGTTGATTCACCATGTCACACGCGTCAATATCGCTGCAACGTCACGTGCAGCAGTGACATTGACAGAGATATTTGTAAAAGAAAAGAGAAGGAGCGCAAATGTGAAGCACCTCAGGGTAAACCGTATTGCAGGGAAAGCGGGGTTTCCACTCACCTTGTGGAGTTGTACTGGCTGGGTACAACTCCAGTGATAGCCTCCTGTGGAACAATACCAAACAGGGCGTCCCCGAGAAAATCCTCGTGCCAGGGAGAGAGCAGCGTCACTTCCACCGGTCACGTGATCCAAGGCGGTGACATCAGAAGGGTCCTAGTAATCCTCCAGACTTGGATAAACAGGTTCTTTTTATAAACGATGCCTCTCTTCCAAAGCTGCTGAACCGCACGGTCCCTCAGAAGGGAGAGAAGTGCACAGGAAAAAATAGTTGCGGTTCTGATAGCGCTAAGGAAGGAGGGCAAGGGGAAATTGTTATGATGAACAGACCTTTATTAAAAACACGGTCCCTCAAACTCCGCTACGCGTTTCGACGTTAACGTCGAAACGCGTAGCGGAGTTTGAGGGACCGTGTTTTTAATAAAGGTCTGTTCATCATCATAACAATTTCCCCTTGCCCTCCTTCCTTAGCGCTATCAGAACCGCAACTATTTTTTCCCATTGACAGAGATATTGACGCGTGTGACGGCCCCTTAAATCTTTTTCCCTTTTATTATCGATAAGTGTTAATAGAGATTCTTGCTTTGTTCAAAATTCTCTTAGTGCTGGATAGCTTAATTGCTACCCTAAGTTTGCACATGTGTGACTCTATTTGGTGTTTCTCACTTACCTCATCTATGACTCTGTCTAAATTTTTCTCTTTTTTCTTTTCCTTGTTCCCCCACACTTTCTCCTTCGCTCTTCTCTGTCCGAGAGATCACCCCAAACACATAATGGCTTGACTTCATCAACTTATTCTTTATAGATAATTTGAAATGCTGTTCCTATAATATCAAAGGGTTTAATCAACCAGAAAAAAGGAGACAAATCACATATTTCTCCCATAGTTGCAGGATTCAAGCCTTAGTGCTCCAAGAAACTCACTTCAGAGAAAATGTGGTTCCAAAATGTGAATCCTGGCTACTATCCAACTTGGTACCATAGTGCCAATTCTAGCTCCAAATCCAGAGGAGTCTCAATTGAATTTCGCAAACACTTTAATCCTGTGGTTCACACATCCCTGATTGACCCTATGGGTAGGTTCCTCTTTCTACGGGTGTCTTGGTCCACGAACCTGTTTGTTATTGCTAATGTTTATTATCCCAACAGTGGTCAGAGGAAGTTCGGAGCAGGGTGTCGGAGAAAACTGGAAGAATTTGCCGGATCTTGTCCTATCATCCTTGGGGGAGACTTCAATTTCCCCATGTCTCCATTGATGGATATCTCTTCAGGTAAAACGTACAATTCTCTACCATCTCTCCATAACCTTAGGCGCCACTGGGAAGATCTGCACTTGGTTGATGTCTGGAGGACCCTTCATTCAGACACCAAAGATTATGCATATTACTCTCCTGCCTTCTCTGTATTCAAGTGATTTTTATTAATATTTAAATCTTACAGAGCTTAATAATGTAGCTATTTGTTTCCAATATGTCACATAGAATTGTATTCCAGAAAATTCTGTTTACAGCAGAATTGATCGTGTCTTATCTCCCAGCACTTCTAGACCATGATGTGGAAGCAGAAATTGGTTCCATTTTATGGTCTGATCATGCCCTGATCTCTTTTCTTTATCCCTAATCTCAGCACCAAGTCAGAGTACACATGGCGCCTCAACTAAAATCTATTGCATGACCCCCAAGCCTCGAGGACTTGACAAAAATGGTTAATGACTTTATATTAGATCACTCTCTAGATCCCTCCACACCTACCATAAAATGGGGAAGCTCTTAAAATGTGCTGAGAGGCGTTCTAATCTCGCACGCTCTCACCTCAAGAAAGCGAGACCGTTAGACATAACCTCATTCATAACCCAGATCTCACAATTAGAAGCCCAGTACAAAATAAATCCAACTCTTATGCAATTTTCTCAGCTTTTCACTCTCCGTCACAACCTTCTATCCCTACTTAACCAAAAGAATCGCAGCGTCAGACACAAAATTAAATGACGCTTTTACAAAATGGGCAATAAGAGTTGCATGTTGTTGTCTAGAACCCTGCACCCCAGACCCCCTCACTCTTACATTCTACATATTCAAAACAATATGGGAACCAAAATTTTTAAAACTAGTGACATACTCAGCAGCTTCAGACAATATTATACCTCCCTATAACATCAAAAATCATTTCAGGATTTGCCCAAAACACAACTTAGAGAGAAAATTCTATGCTATCTTCAAATGTGTAAACTCCCATCATTGTCGGAGTCCAGTCTCTTAGAACTGGAAAATTATTTCACAATAGAGGAAATAGCAGAAACAGTGAAGGATATGATAACAGGTAAGAGCCCGGGCCCAGATGGCTATTCGGCAGGCTTCTGCAAAATTCTTTCTAATCTACTAAATCCTATTCTCCTGGAGATGTTTAACCATGTCTCGGCTCTTTCCCCCTCAAGCACTTATGGCCCACATTGTTGTCATTATCCCCAAACCTTGCAAGGGTCCTACCTGTTGTAGTAGTTATCACCCAATCTCATTAGTAAATTTGGACATAAACTTTATGCTAAATTAATAGCCAATAGACTGCGCTCCTATCTCTCCTAGGTGATTAGTTTAGATCAGGTAGGTTTCATCCCTGGGCGTGATGCCAAAGACAATACCATCCATTCCGTAGCTCTCATTGATAAAGCAAGGAGGATGGGGGTTCCAAGTGCATCCTGTCGATAGACGCCAAAAAAGCATTTGAGAGGGTGCACTGGGAATTCATGTTCTCGGTTCTGGCAAGGTTGGGCCTTGTAGGGGTGATGCTATACAGAATAGGTGCTCTCTATACATTTCCTTCTGCCCATATCAGAACCAATGGAGCCCTATCTGATTCATTCCATATTCACAACGGCACACGTCAGGGTTGCCCTTTATCAATGATACTGTATATTTTAACAATGAAATCCCTGGCCATCGCTCTGAGGAACAACCCTGTCATCCCTGCATCTTCTTCAGGGATTCACAAACTAGCCCTCTTTGCAGATGGTGATATATACGAATAGTCTCCTATACATTTCTCTGCCATATAGAACCATGAGCCTATGATTCATTCCTATTCACAGGACAGTCAGGTGCCTTTATCAGATTGTATTTACAATGAATCCTGCCACGCCTGAACACCGTCATCCTGATCTTCTGGATCGAAGCTCTTCTTATAACACCTCATCAGTATCCCACATTATTTCAATTCAATCCTTTGGACATCTTAACAACTTTAAAATTAATTCTAGCAAGTCCGAAATGTTAAATATCTCCCTCCCACAGGACATGGTTGCTCTCTTATGAATAAATTTCCATTTTGGTTGGAAATCAGATTCTCTTAAATACTTGGGCATTCAAGTTACAGCAGATCCCTCACGTTTATTCGGCTCTAATTGCAGTGAAGTCCTGAAAAGGGTGGACTCCGACCTAGCTAAATGGCACAAATTACATCTCTCTTGGCTAGGCAGAATAAATGCAGTGAAAATGGACTTTTTACCCCGTCTTTTACTCTTTTTTTCAAACAATTCCCCTGTTTCTACCTGCTTCCTTTTTCAATTTCAAAATTTGTTTGATCTCATGGTAGACCTAGACTCCCTTATTCACTCCTCAGAAGAAGGATGGAGACAGGTGGACTTGGGTTACCAGATTTCCAAATTTATCATTATGCTGCCTTAGGCACCTGCATCTTAGATCTCTTCCATACCACTACTGGCAAACGGTGGACTGATGTTGAAGCTTCCCATTTTGCCATCTCTCCTTTGTCTAAAATCTGGTCCCCCAGCTCCCGGAAGACAAAATCTCCCGTTCATCACTAAAAATTTGAAATTGTTCCTCAAGCGTACTCACAATCCTTTTCATCTGACGACACTCCCAGGTTCCCTAACCTCACTATACGGAAACTCCTCCTTCCTAATAGGCCCTTGCCAAGCCTCATTTCTTCACAAGCCCAAAGGTCTTTATCTAATACTATATATAATTTTCTTACTTCCTCAAGTATTCGCCAACTTCGAGATCTGTTTACCAATGCCCCCTCCCCTCCAGATGCATGGTACCATCCTCACAGGCTTTCCAGCTACATCTCTACCTCCGCTCTAACATATTTTCGTCCCCTACTCCCTTTTGACAGTAAATGTTTGGAAGAGGGTCCTCCAACTCACTCCATCTCGGCACTTTATAAAATTTTCCAGGATGGGTTTTCCACCACAATAGACCATTTTCCATGCTTTGTGAGCATTTGTGAAAAAGACCTCCAGAGAACATTTCTCCTCACTTGAGAAAGACAAGATTTTTCTTTTCACTCAAAAAGCCTCTCTCAATGTTATTTCCCAGGAAAGAAATTATAAGGTGGTGGCGAGATGGTACAGATGTCCAGCAGAAATTCAAATGATGCTTCCGATGGCGCCAGCCGAATGCTGGAAATGCCGGGCAGACAGGGGCACGTACTTACACATATGGTGGGCTTGCCCTCTATCAAATCCTTCTGGACCCTGGTCTGTGAATTGTACAATTCTGTAACATCAGACAAGGTTTTTCCGACCCCAGAACTGACCCTTCTGAATCTTATTGGGGACTCAATATCCAAATTTAAACATAGTCTTCTCCATCATTTTCTAACAACTGCCAGGAGACTGATCCCTAAATACTGGAAACAATCTCGCTGTCCTTCCGGGAAGAGTTGGTGGCCGAGATTAACAACATTTGTAGAATGGAGGACCTCATAAAACAAACTCAAGCTGCTGACTACGGTACGGACAAATATTTTGAGACCTGGACTCCCTGGATTATGTTCAGAGACTCTCAAGCTCTTAATAATTGGTTGTCCCTCTGAACATATGACTGAGCCTCTTACGCTGTGTTATTCTTGGACCCTTCAGACACTCTGTCTCCTCTATTCCCTGCCCTGTCCTTTTCCTCTTCACCCTAACCTTCTTTTCTTCCCTCATCTGTCCATGTTTATTTTTCCCACTCTTGGATTTTATTTTACTTCTCTTTTCTCTTCTAGCTCTCTGTTTATATTTCTCGTCTTCATTAAAGCCTTGTGATAGATGCATCTCAATACACCAATACAGTCAATATTAAATCATCCCAGATGACCTTATTATCTTTTTAGACTTTTATGACACTCTATAGGGGCATACCTTTTCATAAGCTATGCATCTTTAAGGTCGATTCATGAAGATTGTTACTGTTTATTTTGTATAATTAATGTATACTGTTCAAAAGTTATACTTCTGGAATGTATGATGTTATGTACTTTGACAACATTTTTTCCTGTGCTGTCTTAGGTTGGCCTTACATCAAGAATTTTTGCTGTCCGAGGTGATCTTTTTTTTTTTGCAGGATCCCCTGGACAGCAATGGATCCAAACGGATGCCTGCAATCGGATAACAAATAGCACCCGTTTCCGATTTTTTGCAGGATCTGTTTGGATTCAGCTTTCTCCTCTCCTCTCCTCCCCCCCATGTTCTCCACCGCCCTCCTCTATGTCTCCTGTCTCTTCTCCTTTCCCCCCTCCCCTTCCCTCTCCTCCGGTACGAAAAAAAAATATCCTCAGTGAAGATTTCTCACCCATCGCTGTCACCTGGGATGCAACCGTCTCCACCTCAGTCATGTGACACGTCAGCTGATGGGGTCAGTCAGGTGACTGGCAGCCCATCGGAGTTCGAGGTGGTTGCATCCCAGAAGCTGGCAGATGGGTGAGGAATCCTCACTGAGGATATTTTTTTTTTTCATACCAGAGGAGAGGGGAGGGGAGGGGGAGAGGAGAAGAGACAGGAGACGTGGAGAAGGGAGGAGCGGGGAGACAGGAGAACAGGGAGAAACCAGTTATGTACTAAGCACAGCTTCTGAGCATGTTCAGTACATAACAACGGAGCCAACATCGGATCCGATTTTTTGACGGATCCGTGGTGCCTAGACTCCAATGTTAAAGGGCGGCAGACCGCAACTTTCCATTTGTGTCCGATTTGTTTGACAGACACGAAAAACGCTGCAGGCAATGATTTTGTGACCGTCAGAAAAACTGATACCAACGGATGCTGTCAAAATCAGACGCCATTAAGGACAAATCCGTTTCAGATCCGTTCCCCATAGGGATACATAGAGGTCAAATCGCATCGTGGCTGTCAGTTTTACAACGGACAGCCACGGATGCCTAAAAATCTTGATGTGAAACCAGCCTTACTGTTTGAGTCAATAAAAATTGATTTACCGAAAAACAACCACAGTTGTTTTTTTTATTGCCACATCACAGCAACTCACTTGCTGCAAGATCCATAGACAATGAATGGGGCTTGCTGCAAGTGCACCGCAAGTTGGCCGTTAGGCGGAAGATGCTGTATTTCTGCCGGATCCGGACAGAAACGCTAATGTGAAAGGGGCCTTAGAAAGCTGTTTGGTCTTGCTCATCATCTCCCACCTTGACTACTGCAACATTCTCCTCTGCAGCCTCCCTGCTAACACTTTTGCACCTCTCCAGTCTGTCCTCAACTCTGCTGCCCGACTAATCCACCTCTCTCCACGCTACTCCCCTGTATCTCCCTTCTGCAAATCCCTCCATTGGCTCCCAATCCCCCAACAAATCCAGTTCAAGCTACTAACACTGACCTTCAATGCCATCCATAAACTGTCTTCTCCCTATATCTCTGAACTAATCTCACACTATCTTCCCTCACGTAATCTTCGATCCTCCCAAAACCTCCTCCTCTGCTCCACACTTATCCATTCCTCACACAACCGCCTCCAAGATTTCTCTCAAATATACCCCATCCTCTGGAATTCTGTGCCCCAACACGTCAGATTATCCACCATGCTCGGATCCTTCAGACGGAATTTGAAAGCCCACCTCTTCAGGAAAGCTTACAGCCTGCAATGACCGAGCCACCGAGCCGCCGCCCCACAGCTTCGGGTGCTGCTGCCCCACCGCGACTGGAGCTGCCGCCTCTCCACCACCAGATCTGCTGCACCCCTGACCTACTGTTTCCTCCCCATTGCCCTGTAGAATGTAAGCCCACAAGAGCAGGGTCCTCTCCCCTCTGTACCAGTCTGTTATTGTTAATCTGTTTACTGTAAACCATATCTATAATTTTGTATGTAACCCCTTCTCATGTACAGCACCATGGAATTAATGGTGGTATTGAAATAAATACATAATAATAATGTTGTAGAGGTTTGATTCTTACTGATTGAGTGGGCAGACAGGAGTCTTTTATACAGGTGACAATTTAAGATAGCTGTCTTTAATGCAGGTAACGAGTTGATTAGGAACTAACATCTAACTGTCTGTAGGAGACATAACTCATAAAGGTTGTTAGGGGATCAAATACTTATTTCTCTCTGCAAAATACAAATACATTTATATAATTTAGACAAATATGATTTTCTGGATTTTATTTTTGATATTCTATCTCACTGTTAAAATTATAGAAAAACAATAGTTCCCATTGATATTTATACATTTTACATAAAAGGGGCTCAGGATAATTGTATAATCCTGCTAATCAACCCCTGTGGCAGACTCAAACACAACATTTTATAAAACCAGAAACCGAGTCTTTTTTATGCTCAAAAAGTATGATTATTTATTTATTTACAAAATTGCACTCATTTAAAAATGCAAGTTTGGCTGTAGATACAGGCAGTGTATTGCACAACATGGTGTCACAGATAACATTTAGGCATTGCACTTGGCACATTGCACATTGCCACAGTAATATTGCACAAGTCCCTATACAAAAGCATAATCATGACATGATGTATACAGGTAATAGTATAGTATGGCATATACAAATACTGACATAGTAAGGCCCAATCAGCCCCATATCATAATGCTTCAGGAAAGCAGTGCACAATTTAAATCGGATAAGTGCATAAGAGCATACCAATTTGTATCTGCACGCGGTGCACAAAGGAAAGGCCACCACCTAACCCTCCATCTCCTACGCCGTTTCGCCTACCGCTTTTTCAAGGAGAGGTGCAGATACAAATTGGTATGCTCTTATGCACTTATCCGATTTAAATTGTGCAGTGCTTTCCTGAAGCATTATGATATGGGGCTGATTGGGCCTTACTATGTCAGTATTTGTATATGCCATACTGTACTATTACCTGTATACATCATGTCATGATTATGCTTTTGTATAGGGACTTGTGCAATATTACTGTGGCAATGTGCAATGTGCCAAGTGCAATGCCTAAATGTTATCTGTGACACCATGTTGTGCAATACACTGCCTGTATCTACAGCCAAACTTGCATTTTTAAATGAGTGCAATTTTGTAAATAAATAAATAATCATACTTTTTGAGCATAAAAAAGACTCGGTTTCTGGTTTTATAAAATCACTGTTAAAATTAACCTTCCCTTAAAATTATAAACTGTTAATATCTTTGTCAGTGGGCAAACTTACAAAATCAGCAAGGGATCAAATAATTATTTCCCCCACTGTATCTGCCATGGTGCTTGTGTATTGGAGCGTCCACCATGGAAACTCAGCTTAACTGACAGCTGAGCTCCTGCATCAACAGCCAGTGTCTTTACCAGTGTGGAGCTCACTGGGAGGGGGTACTCGGTACCAGACCGGGGTACTGTTGGGGATATCACGGCGGTCTTGGTCCGGACCGTGTCTCAGGTTCCGCAAGTAAATGGGGGAATATTTACAGGGGAGATTGTCGTGACGCCACCCACGGGTTGTGGTCAGGGTGACCACAGCTGCAGCAGAACCTCCGGGGATGATATTTGGCAGCTGGGGATGTAATGGTTCTCCGCAGGTAGAGCTTGGTTCCCTGGGGCAGAGATAGTAACAGTCTATAGATGGTGCTATGGATATTGCAGGATATTGGTAGTAGTAGAGATGATAGCTGCTTGTGAGGGAACGCAGGATTTGAGTACAAGGATCACAAAAACTCACGGTTTTGAAGTTTTCCAAGTCTTTACTGTTGCTAGCAGAGTACTGTCCACGGAGTCTGTACTGGAGCCAGGTTGCTCCCACCCTGTCCGGGTCCTCAGCTTCCTTCTCCTGCGCTGTGTGTGTGGCCCTGCTGCCGCTTCAGCTAGGCTGATAGCCTGTCTCTCCTCACAGGTACCCCCTTTGTTAGGCAACTTGAGTCTTTCCTCTGTATTTCTGACCCCGCCGTGTTGCTTCGCTGAGGTACAGTGTAGATATATAAGGCTGGCTTCACACTTGTGTTTGTGTCTGCATGCTTATGGCATGCAGATGCAAATGCAGTGCAACGCAGCCCATACCGATGTGAACGCAGCGTAGTATGCACCCCGGCCAGCCAATCAGCTGTCTCAGGGGCGGCCGGGAGGAGGAGATCAGCGGCAGAGATCTCCTCCTCCCAGCCACAGCTGATCTCCCGCCGGTGTCAGCGCGGGAGATTTGAAGATACAGCTGATCTGACAGCTGTTTAAATCTCCCGCCCCGACACTGAATAGGGTGATATCGGTGCAGGAGATAAGAAACAACTGATTGCTGCTTCAAATCTCCCGCGCTGACATCACCTATTAGGTGTCAGCACGGGAGATTTAAACAGCTGTCAGATCAGCTGTTTCTCCCCACCGACACCGACGGGAGATCAGTGGAGGCTCTAGCTGATCACCGGCGGCCACCGGGAGAAATTTCAATGAGATCCGCAGCGTTCTCCTGCGCTGTCATGCGGAGGACACTGCGGACCCATTGACTTCCATGCATTTTTTGTGCGCTTGCGGGCGCTTGCAGATAAAACAAGCGCCAGCGATCGCACAAAAAATGCAACATGCTGCATTAGGAGGGCGGAGGAGGGCGCAGATATTATGCGCATCCGTACGAAACGCAACCGAACGCAGCCAAAATGCAGGCACATGCGTTCTCATTAAACATAGGAATGCATGTGCGTAAGCGTTTGGCTGCGTTCGGTACGCTGCGTGCCAAACGCACATGTGAAGGCACCTTAACCTCCACTAGTCCGGTGTTTACTGTGCTGCGTGTGTCAGTCACAGTTTCGAATCCGGTATCCAGTCTGCGTGCTCCTCCAGGGCGAGTTATGAGGTAGCTCAGTCTCCCAGATGTGTTCTCCTGTTTCTCTTACTCCTTCCCTCAGACCCTGGCTAGGCCTGGAAGTGGGTAGCAGGCTGTGGAGAGGCCTAACGCAGACCCTTTACACCTTCCTCTTCCTTCTTTCTTCCTCAGTCCTCCCAGGAACTGAACTAACTCCAACTGACTAGCTGTCACTGCCACTCTGAGGTAAACAACATTAGCCCCTCCCACCACTCTGCTCTTTCCCACTTCCTCTTGACACCAAAATATATAAGTAAGCTGCTTTAGCTCCCCCTTCTGGCCTAGAGGTGCTAGTGCAGTGTCAGGTGTTGTGTGGGGAGTTAACCCTTGGTGATGTTTCTGTGGCACATTAACCCCTGGGGTGCCACTCCAGCACTGATCCTAATTGTTTAACTCTCCACGTGCCAATAGGGATTGCAGCATTTAAGTGGTTAAGTGAAAGAGAGCACTCTATCTCTTCCGATCACTGGATACTTCAAGTCTGGCAGCTATGATGGCCAATTAGGTTCTGTCATTTATCTAAATTTTCTTCAAATTTCAGATATTTTCATAAACTATGAATATGATATCAACAGGAATTTGCCACTAACATAACGTACAATGCATTGCAAAATAAAGTCTTTGAATCAGTTATTACTACATTAGGTGATACATTTGAAAAAAATTGGGCTTTGTATGCAAACCATAATTGGCTGTGACGGAAATGGATTAGAGTATAAACAGTGACTTGCGAAATGATTCCTCCCTCCTTGGCTTTTAACCTGTTTTGTTACATTATAACCTGTATTTAAATATTTTTGTAATCCAATTTGTGTGATGTATTAGCAATAAATATCCAATAAGGTAAATGGTATGTCTGGTGACAAACCAACACACATCGTCACTCCAAGAACACCATCCCCACAGTGAATCATGGTGGTTGTAACATCATGCTAAGGAAAGTGTTTTTCAACAGCAGAGATATGGAAAATAGTCTAAGTCAAGGGGAAGATGGATGGTGCGAAATACAGGGATATTCTTGATCAAAACCTGTTTCAGTCTGTCAGTGATTTGAGACTGGAATGGATGTTCACCTTCCAATGACCCAAAGCATACTGGAAAATCAACACTTGAGTGGAAAATGTATAAAGAGGAAATCTATAAATGTATTGGAGTGGCCTAGTCAAAAGCCCAGACCTTAATCCAAATGAGAATCTGTGGTCAGACTTGAGGATTGTTGTTCATCAGGGTAAACAATCTAACTTGAAGGAGCAGGAGCAGCTTTACCTTGAGGAATGGCAAAAGTCCAAGTGGCAAGATATGGAAAGCTCATAGAGGCATCCAAATGGATGTTTAGATTGTGAGCCTCAATGGGAACAGCATTACTGATGTATGTAAAGTGCTATGGAATTAATAGCGCTATATAAATTAATAATTATTATTATATTAATATTATATCCAAAGTGACTTGCAGCTGTAATTACCGCAAAAGGAGGCTCTACAAAGTTCTGACTTTAGGGGAGTGAACAGTTATACACACTGAAGTTTTCATTTATTTTGTCCTACTTGTTCCTTGCTTCACAATAAAAAGAAAACCAAATGTTCACAGTTGTAGGCATATTCTTTACACGAACTGATAAAAAACCCTAAAAAAAGTGTGAATTTACAGGCTGAGGCTGGTTTCACACTACGGATTTTTCAGATCCGATGCTGTCCGATCAAAATCGGACAGCATCGGATCCGAATTTGGCCCCATGCAGCCCTATGGGCATCGGACCGAATCAGATGTGCACTAAATGCCATCCGATTTGGTCCGATCCGATTCTGTCCGATTTTATTTTCGGTGCAAAAATCGGAGCAGGCTCCGATTTTTGCACCGAAAATAAAATCTGACAGAATCGGATCGGACCAAATCGGATGGCATTTAGTGCACATCCGATCTGACCCGATCCCTATAACATGGGGCCCTATGGAGAAGGGTCCGAGGAAACATCTGATGTCTCCTCGGACCCGATTTTACTGTACTGAGCATGCTCAGTACAGTAAAACTGCTCCTAACTGGGAGCACAAGGGTTAAAAAAAAAAAAAAAAAAAGTTTATGCTCACCTCCCCCGAGCCCCCGCCGTCTACCGCTGTCTTCCTGGAGGCTCCTGGTGGCTCCCGCAGGCTCCCGGTGTCAGCAGAAGGTCTCCTTCTGCTGTTCAGGACCTGCGGTGATGTCACAGTCATGTGACCGCGGGTTACCATGGTGGAACCCACGGTCACGTGACTATGACATCACCGCAGGTCCTGTTCACATAAAGAAGACCTCTGCAGCCTGCGGGAGCCACCGGGAGCCTGCAGGGAGATGGCGGGGGCTCGGGGAGAGGTGAGCATAAACTTTTTTTTTTCTTTTTTTCAGCCTGGAGGCTACGATTTAATGCCGGAATCGGATGCCTATTTGGCATCCGATTCCAGGCATCAGAAGGGAGCCGATGCTGTCCAATTTATATCGGACAGCATCGGCTCCCTAAAAATCGTTATGTGAAAGTAGCCTAAGGGTAAGTTCACATTACCCGGCGGGTTGGTCGTCGGCGGCTGGGCGGGACCCGCCAGGAAGCTCCGGCGCCGTCCACCGGCTTCCTGGCGGGTATGTGCGGGCGGTATCCGGCGGCTGCCCAGCGGGTTCTCGGCGGCGATTCTGCAGCGGCTGGAAGCAGCACATGATTCTGCTTGCAGCCGCTGCAGAACCGCCGGTTTTTAGAACATGGTCATTCTTTGCTAACCCGCTGGGAAACCTGCGGGTTAGCAACGGATGACGCTGGGTAACCGCCGGTGTGTGCACAGCCTTGGGCTGTTTACATTAGTTTTAATGTTAATCCAAACGCCGGTTTGGATTAACATAAATTAACATAAAACTAATGTAAACAAAACGGCGGTTTACACAGGTAAACCGCCGAAAACCCGGCCAGTGTGCACTTACCCTTAGATGTATCAAAACATGAAAAATGCTAAGGGAGTGAATACTTTCACAACGCGCTGTAAGTAGTAAGCTTCTATCGTAAAGATAAATGGAAACGTTAGGACAACTGCAATGCTTCCCACGCTTACACATATACATGCAAATGTGAATATACTGTAGATAAATGTCCGAAGGCTAAGTTACGTGTGAATACAAATCCAACATGTCATGATTTCCTTTAACCCCTTAAGGACCGAGTCACTTTGCAGCCTAATGACCGGACCATTTTTTGTAATTCTGACCAGTGTCCCTTTATGAGGTTATAACTCTGGAACGCTTCAACGGATCCTAGCGATTCTGAGATTGTTTTTTCGTGACATATTGGGCTTCATGTTAGTATTAAATTTAGGTCGATAATTTTTGCGTTTATTTGTGAAAAAATAAAAAATTTGGCAAAAAGTTTGAAAATTTAGCAATTTTCACATTTTTAATTTTTATTCTGCTAAACCAGAGAGTTATGTGCCACAAAATAGTTAATAAATAACATTTCCCACATGTCTACTTCACATCAGCACAATTTTGGAAGAAAAAAAAAAATTTGGTAGGACGTTATAAGGGTTCAAAGTTCATCAGCAATTTCTCATTTTTCCAGCAAAATTTACAAAACCAATTTTTTAGTGACCACATCACATTTGAAGTCCCTTTGAGGGGTGTACATGACAGAAAACACCCAAAAGTGACCCCATTCCAAAAACTGCACCCCTCAAGCTACTCAAAACTATATTGAAGAAGATTATTAACCCTTCAGGTGCTTCACAGGAACTAAAATAAAGTTGAAGGAAAAAATGGACATTTTAATTTTTGTAACAAAAATGTTCTTTTAGCCTCAATTTTTTCATTTTCACATGGGCAACAGGATAAAATGCATCCTAACATTTGTTGGGCAATTTCTCCTGAGTACACCGATACCTTATATGTGGTCATAAACCACTGTTTGGGCGCACGGCAGGGCTCAGAAGGGAAGGAGCGACATTTGAATTTTAGAGCCAATTTTCCGTTCAAAAAGTGAAATGGCGCTCCTTCACTTCTGAGCCCTGCCGTACGCCCAAACAGTGGTTTATGACCACATATGAGGTATCGGTGTACTCAGGAGAAATTGCCCAACAAATTTTGGGATGTATTTTATCCCTTTGCCCATGTGAAACTGAAAAAATGTAGGCAAAAAGAATTTTTTTATGAAAAAAAAGTGTTTTTTTAATTTTTATGAATGAATTTGTGAAGCATCTGGGGGTTCAAAGTGCTCACTATGCATCTAGATACCTTCCTTAGGGGGTCTAGTTTCCAAAATGGGGTGATTTGTGGGGGAGCTCCAATGTGGAGACACACAGGGACCCTCCATACGCGACATGGTGTCCGCTAACAATTTGAATGGAAAATTAGCTCAAATTATTAGCGGACACCATGTCGCGTTTGGAGTGTCCCTGTGTATCTCCACATTGGAGCTCCCCCACAAGTGACCCCGTTTTGGAAACTAGATCCCCGAAGGAACGTATCTAGATGCATAGTGAGCACTTTGAACCCCCATATGCTTCAGAAATTCATCCGTAAAAATGAAAAAGCACTTTTTTTTCCTCTAAAAAATTATTTTTTCATTATTACGGATCAATTTGTGAAGCATCTGGGGGTTCAAAGTACTCACTATGCATCTAGATATGTTCCTTTGGGGGTCTAGTTTCCAAAATAGGGTCACTTGTGGGGGAGCTCCAATGTGGAGACACACAGGGACCCTCCAAACGCGACATGGTGTCCGCTAACAATTTGAGCTCATTTTCCATTCAAATTGTTAGTGGACACCATGTCGCGTTTGGAGGTTCCCTGTGTGTCTCCACATTGGAGCTCCCCCACAAGTGACCCCATTTTGGAAACTACACCCCCAAAGGAACATATCTAGATGCATAGTAAGCACTTTCTACCCCCAGGTGCTTCACAAATTGATCAGTAAAAATGAAAAAAGAAAATTTGTGTGGAAAAAAAAAGTGCTTTTTCATTTTTATTCATGAATTTGTGAAGCATTTGGGGGTTCAAAGTGCTCACTATGCATTTAGATATGTTCCTTAGGGGGTCTAGTTTCCGAAATGGGGTCACTTGTGGGGGAGCTCCAATGTGGAGACACACCGGGGCCCTCCAAACGCGACATGGTGTCCGCTAACAATTTGAATGGAAAATGAGCTCAAATTGTTAGCTGACACCATGTCGCGTTTGGAGGGTCCCTGTGTGTCTCCACATTGGAGCTCCCCCACAAGTGACCCCATTTTGGAAACTAGACCCCCAAAGGAACATATCTAGATGCATAGTGAGCACTTTGAACCCCCAGATGCTTCACAAATTGATCCATAATAATGAAAAAATAAATTTTTTGTGGAAAAAAAAAATGCTTTTTCATTTTTACGGATGAATTTCTGAAGCATATGGGGGTTCAAAGTTCTCACTATGCATCTAGATACGTTCCTTAGGGGGTCTAGTTTCCAAAATGGGGTCAATTGTGGGGGAGCTCCAATGTGGAGACACACCGGGATCCTCCAAACGTGACATGGTGTCCGCTAACAATTTGAATGGAAAATGAGCTCAATTTGTTAGCGGACACCATGTCGCGTTTGGAGGGTCCCCGTGTGTCTCCAAATTGGAGCTCCCCCACAAGTGACCCCATTTTGGAAACTAGACCCCCAAAGGAACGTATATTTATGCATAGTGAGCACTTTGAACCCACAGGTGCTTCAGAAATTCATCCGTAAAAATGAAAAAGCACTTTTTTTCCACAAATAATTTCTTTTTTCATTATTACGGATCAATTTGTGAAGCATCTGGGGGTTCAAAGTGCTCACTATGCATCTAGATATAATCCTTTGGGGGTCTAGTTTCCAAAATGGGGTCACTTGTGGGGGAGCTCCAATGTGGAGACACACAGGGGCTCTCCATACGCAACATGGTGTCCACTAACAATTGGAATTGTTAGCGGACACCTTGTAGGATATGAAGAGCCCCTGTGTGTCTCCACATTGGAGCTCCCCCACAAGTGACCCCATTTTGGAAACTAGACCCCCAAAGGATTATATCTAGATGCATAGTGAGCACTTTGAACCCCCAGATGCTTCACAAATTGATCCGTAAAAATGAAAAAAGAAACTTTTTGTGGAAAAAAACGTGCTTTTTCATTTTTATGGATGAATTTGTGAAGCATCTGGGGGTTCAAAGTGATCACTATGCATCTAGATACGTTCCTTTGGGGGTCTAGTTTCCAAAATGGGGTCACTTGTGGGGGAGCTCCAATGTTCAGGCACACAGGGAGGGGCTCTCCATACCCGACATGGTTTCCGCTAACAATTGGAGCTAATTTTCTATTGAAATTGTTAGCGGACACCATGTCGCATATGGAGAACCCGTGTGCCACCAGCACAAGGGCAACTGGTAGAGTTGGGGTACAGCACCAGAAAATGCTGCCTCTAATGAATGCGCTATTTTCTTGGGTGGCTGTGGGTTGAAATTTGCAGCGTGGGGGACCCACAACATTTGAGTCTCTCCACGCTGAGGATTCCAGTCAGCCAGCTACCAAGTTGTACATGGCTGGCTACAAATACAGCGAAGGCTTTATTTTATTTCTAGAACTAATTCTAGAAAACAAAAATGACGTAGGGCTCTGCCATATTTTTGGTCCAGCCAGGTACAACTTGGCAGCTACAGACTGCCAGCAACCCCCAGCTGCCTCGTTGTACCTGGCTGCAACCAAAAATACAGCGAAGCCCATTTTTTTTTTATTTCTAGAACTAATTCTAGAAAAAAAAATGACGTAGGGCTCCGCCATATTTTTGGTCCAGCCAGGTACAACTTGGCAGCTACAGACTGCCAGCAACCCCCAGCTGCCTCGTTGTACCTGGCTGCAACCAAAAATACAGCGAAGCCCATTTTTTTTTATTTCTAGAACTAATTCTAGAAAAAAAAATGACGTGGGGCTCCGCCATATTTTTGGCCCAGCCAGGTACAACTAGGCAGCTGGGGGCTGGAATCCTCAGCATGGAAAGGCCCATGCGTTCTGGGCCCCCCATGCTGCGAATTGCAGCCCGCAGCCGCTCCAGAAAATGGCGCATTCATTGAAGCGCCATTTTCTGGCGCTGTACCCATGCTCTTCCAGTTGCCCTGGTGCCGGTGGCAAACTGGGTAATAAAGGGGTTAATGTCAGCTTTTTATTGGCAGCTGGCACTAAGCCCGAGATTCATAATATAGGGCCAATGTTAGACCCGCCATTAGGAATCTCTGGTAAATAGTCAGAAAATACACACATAGAAAAATCTTTTTATTTGAAAAAAAAACACAAACAAAATTCGGACTCCATCTTTATTATAAAGATCCGACGTAGTCCACAACAAAGGTCCCACGACGCTCGATCGCCTCCGACGTAGTCCACAACGAAGGTCCCACGACGCTCGATCGCCTCCGACGTAGTCCACAACGAAGGTCCCACGACGCTCGATCGCCCCTGCTCAATCCAGAGACTGCAGCAAGGGATCAAGTGTCCTCTTCCTACAGTCTCAGGGGTCAGAGTTACGGTGCACTGTATGACAATGATCAGTTATACAGTGCAGCCATGACTGGGCTGTTAATTTACAGGGCTATTGTCTGTTCAGAAATGACCGTACAAATAGGCGAGGAGGAGGTGTATGTTTATACGTAAAATCATCCTTAAAACCCATCCTGCGTGATAATATAGGTGAATCTAATGGAAATGTAGAGTCTCTGTGGGTGGAGATAAGGGGAGGGGGAAAAAAATAATAAATTACTGATAGGGGTTTGTTATAAGTCCCCAACAATAATGGAAGTGGAGGAGAATATCCTCATAAAGCAAATAGATGAAGCAGCGACTCAGGGAGAAGTCATTATTATGGGGGACTTCAACTACCCTGAAATACATTGGGGATCAGAAACCTGCAGTTCCAGCAAAGGTAATAAGTTTTTGAAAACTATAAGAGACAATTACCTTTCACAACTGGTTCAGGACCCAACAAGAAGGGGGGCACTGCTGGACCTAATATTAACCAACAGGCCAGACCGCATATCAAATATACGGGTTGGAGGTCACTTGGGTAATAGTGATCATAACTTAATAAGCTTTCAAGTATCCTTTACTAAGACGTGTAGTAGAGGGGCCACAAGGACACTAAACTTCAGGAAGGCAAATTTCCAACGGTTGAGAGATGATCTTAGTGCAATAAACTGGGACGATGTCCTGAGACATAAAAGTACACAACACAAATGGGAGATGTTTATTAGCATCCTGAATAGGACCTGTGCACAATATATACCCTATGGGAATAAGCATGCTAGAAATAGGAGGAAACCACTATGGCTAAATAAAGCGGTAAGAAGTGCAATATGTGACAAAAAGAAAGCATTTAGGGAATTAAAGCAAGTAGGTAGTGATGAAGCATTAAATAAATACAGAAAATTAAATAACATTTGTAAAAAGCAAATCAAGGCAGCAAAGATTGAGACAGAGAGACTCATTGCCAGAGAAAGTAAAAAGAATCCCAAAATATTTTTTAACTACATAAATAGTAAGAAACTAAAAAATGATGGTGTTGGCCCCTTTAAAAATAGTCTGGGTGAAATGGTGGATGAGGATGAGGAAAAAGCAAATATGCTAAATGACTTTTTTTCAACGGTATTTACACAAGAAAATCCCATGACAGACAATATGATCAGTGATAACAAAAATTCTCAATTAAACGTCACCTGCTTAACCCAAGAGGAAGTACGGCATCGTCTAAAAATCACTAAAATTGACAAATCCCCGGGCCCAGATGGGATACACCCCAGAGTGCTGCAGGAATTAAGTACTGTCATAGATAGACCATTATTTTTAATATTTAAAGATTCCATAATAACAGGGTCTGTACCACAGGACTGGCGTATAGCAAATGTGGTGCCAATATTCAAAAAGGGGACAAAAACTGAACTTGGAAATTATAGGCCAGTAAGCTTATCCTCTACTGTGGGTAAAATCCTAGAGGGTTTTCTAAGAGACGCTATACTGGAGTATCTGAAGAAAAATAACCTCATGACCCATTATCAACATGGTTTTACGAGGGACCGTTCCTGTCAAACTAATCTAATAAGCTTCTATGAAGAAGTAAGTTCTGGACTGGACCAAGGAAATGCAGTGGATGTGGTGTATATGGACTTTTCAAAAGCTTTTGATACGGTGCCACATAAAAGGTTGATACATAAAATGAGGGCAATGGGGATAGGGGAAAATATGTGTAAGTGGGTTAAGAACTGGCTTAGTGATAGGAAACAAAGGGTGGTTATTAATGGAACACACTCAGAATGGGTCACAGTTAACAGTGGGGTACCACAGGGGTCAGTGTTGGGCCCGCTTCTATTTAATATATTTATTAATGACCTTGTAGGGGGCATACAGAGTAGAATCTCAATATTTGCAGATGACACTAAACTCTGCAGGGTAATCAATACAGAGGAGGACAATTTTATATTACAGGAGGATTTATGTAAACTAGAAGCTTGGGCTGCTAAATGGCAAATGCGCTTTAATGGGGATAAATGTAAAGTCATGCACTTGGGCAGAGGAAACAAAAGGTATAATTATGTGCTTAATTGTAAAACACTGGGCAAAACTGTCACTGAAAAAGACCTGGGTGTATGGGTAGATGACAAACTCACATTTAGTGGCCAGTGTCAGGCAGCTGCTGCAAAGGCAAATAAAATAATGGGATGTATTAAAGAGGCATAGATGCTCATGAGGAGAACATAATTTTACCTCTATACAAGTCACTAGTGCGACCACACTTAGAATACTGTGTACAATTCTGGTCTCCGGTGTATAAGAAAGACATAGCTGAACTAGAGCGGGTCCAGAGAAGAGCGACAAAAGTTATTAGAGGACTAAGGGGTCTGCAATACCAAGACAGGTTATTAAACTTGGGGTTATTTAGCTTGGAAAAACGAAGGCTTAGGGGTGATCTTATAATAATGTATAAATATATGAGGGGGCAGTACAGAGACCTTTCTAATGATCTCTTTACTCTTAGGCCTGAGACTGGGACAAGGGGGCATCCTCTACGTCTGGAGGGAAGAAGGTTTAATCATAATCACAGACGCGGATTCTTTACTGTAAGAGCAGTGAGACTATGGAACTCTCTGCCACATGATGTTGTAATGAGTGAGTCACTACTAACATTTAAGAAGGGCCTGGATGCCTTTCTTGAAAACTATAATATTACCAGTTATATATACTAGATTCTTTGATAAGGCGTTGATCCAGGGAATTAGTCTGATTGCCGTATCTGGAGTCAGGAAGGAATTTTTTCCCCCAATGTGGAGATTAGTGTTGCCACATGGGGTTTTTTTTGCCTTCCTCTGGATCAACATGTTAGGCTATGGGTTGAACTAGATGGACTTAAAGTCTTCCTTCAACCTTAAAAACTATGTTACTATGTTACTATGTTACTATGTTACCATGACTATGATCCCAGAGACTATAACAAGAGGACACTTGATCCCTTGTTGCACCCATCCATCCACCTATGCACCCATCATCCACACACGCACATCCACGTACGCACATCCACGTACGCACATCCACGTACGCACATCCACGCATGCACACAACCACGCACGCACATCCACGCATGCACACATCCACGTACATCCACACACACATCCACGTACATCCACATCCACGCACATCCACGTACGCACACATCCACGTACGCACACATCCACGCACGCACATTCACACACGCACATCCACGTACGCACATCCACGCACGCACATCCACGTACGCACATCCACGTACGCACATCCACGCACGCACATCCACGTACGCACATCCACGTACGCACATCCACGTACGCACATCCACGCACGCACATCCACGTACGCACATCCAAGTACGCACATCCACGTACGCACATCCACGTACGCACATCCACGCACGCACATCCACGTACGCACATCCACGTACGCACATCCACGTACGCACATCCACGTACTGACATCCACGCATGCACACAACCACGCACACACATCCACACACGCACATCCACGCACGCACACATCCATCCATCCAGCCATCCATCCACCCACCCACCCATCCATCCATCCATCCATCCACCCATCCATCCATCCATTCATTCATTCATTCATTCATTCATTCATTCATACTTACCCAGCGATGAGAAGGAGGAGCCCCTGAGAAGAGGAGGAGCCACACCGGACTGCAGAGGAGGCCCGACGGTGCGGGCGGGTGCACCGAGCGTGCAGCCCGCCGGGATAGGTGAGCGGGGCTGGAGACCAGGGATCGGGGGCTGGGGACGGAGGACCGGGGGCTGGGGGCCAGCAGGGAGGAGGAGGGGGCCCTGCAGCTTCGCCGGTGGGCGCATAAGCCCGCCGGCAGACAAACTATGTCGGGTGGAGGGCGGGGATGGACAGGACACAGGGGGGGGCTGCACAGGGGACGGGGACAGGGCACAGGGGGCTCAGGACACAGGGGGGCTACAGGACACAGGGGGCTCTGGACACAGGGGGCGGGGACAGGACACAGGAGGGGCTGCACAGGGGACGGGGACCGGACACAGGAGGGGCTGCACAGGGGACGGGGACAGGACACAGGAGGGGCTGCACAGGGGACGGGGACAGGACACAGGGAGCTCAGGACACAGGGGGGGGCTACAGGACACAGGGGGAGCTGGACACAGGGGGCGGGGACAGGACACAGTGTGAGCTGGAGCATCAGCTCATTGCCGGCGGCAGATAAGTGTGATTGGGGAAGGGGGGGGGGGTGAAGGGGTTAACAGGGGTGCCCACACCTCTTCCCCTAACCCTTGGCTGTCACTGACAGCTTTTAGATTTGAGCTGTCACTGTTCGTTTAGAAGCAGTGACAGTTCAAAGCCATGACGAGTATACTCGTCATGATGCGGGAACTGACATCTTTTCATGACGAGTATACTCGTCATTAGTCGTAAAGGGGTTAAACTGATAAACGGTTATGAATAGCATTATAGCCTAAGTCACAATGTAGATGTACTGTGGGAACTGCATTACTTGCCAAACATGTAAGAACTTCAGTAAAATTGGAAAGGAAAATGATGTAAACCTACTGAATGTTAAGCAAAAATGAAAAGTGAATTTGTTATTTTTAGACATTAATCAATAAGTGTATATTCAATTAAACTATTGTCTTCAAGACCTTTTCCAGCTGTTTTATTCATATAATACCTACATGTTATATAATTTATCGTATAGTTATTTATTATGAAGAAAAGCTCAACAGCATCAATCTCACTCTATTTGTTTGATTATGGCTAAGGTCACACAAGCACATAAAAAAAGTTTGTCTCGTTCTCATCCGGAAAAATGGGACTATTTTTTTCCTCAACTGTCATCTGGGTGCTGTCCATACACAATCCGTTTCCAGTTTTCCACCTTATGGACTTATGGATATGTATCCATAAAAATTGGATGCCATAAAGATATTCCTTATGGCATCCATTTTATTTCTCGTATCGAATACAATGCTTCATTGAATAACATTGGTCTAAGTGCAATCCCTTTTTTTATAGGATTGCACTCATCCGATTTATACCCTCTTGTAACTGAGCCCTTAGAGCAGGGGTCTCAAACTCCAAGCCTTGAGGGCTGCAAACAGTGTAGTTTTCAGGATTTCCTTAGCATTTGACAGTTGGAATTATCACCTATGCAGAAGATTATATTACCAACTCTCAAATGCTGAGAAAATCCTAAAGGCCTGTACTGTGTGCGGCCCTCGAAGCCTGGAGTTTGAGACACCTATCTTAGAGTAAAAAATTACTGATTGCTGGGGGTTTCACCCTTCTTGTGGGCCCCAATGCAAAATCTCCAACATGGCTCCTAACTATCATGGGTCTGTAATAATATTGATCTTCTAATATTGACCAGTGACATCTAAAAGCATCTAATTGTGATTTTCCCATAATGACTCTCTGTAACAACTCCTATCTTGTTCCTATATATTCTCACTTCCTCCTTCTACTCTCAGTGCCATTTTGGCAACTTGTGCATAACGATTGGAGACAGAATCCTCTTCTTACCTCTAACTTCCAGTGTTATACTACAACTCTCGTCATCCATCATCTCTCTGACATCTGATCCTCATGTCATCAAGGTACTATAAATAAATAAGTTAAAATACAACCATCGCATCATCTTCCTGGACAGAATAAGTGCAGCTGGTAGTAGATGGGGAAAGAAGGTACCAAGTAAACTATCTACTACTGCTTAAACAGAGACCATGCTCACACCTCTCAGACACATCTCACATACGTGGATTGGTGGCAGAATACATGTGTCGAGCCCACAAGGGTCTGGGGTACTCAGATCTCGGGCGTTTGGGTACGGTCTGTGTCACGGTGGTCGATGCCCAAGTCTGTGCCCTTGAGTGACAATAAAAAGGGGTATTAGAGGTGATTGTCGTGACGCCACCTGTAGATCCGGTGATGGCACTGGCGCTGCTGCAAGGTGCTGTAGCTGCCTACAGGTAGAGCAGGGTACCCCGGGGCAGTGTAGTGTACAATGGTGGAATAGGGCAGCGCAGTCTCCGCTGTGAGACTGGAATGTCACAGTCAACCAGGAAAAAACACAGACACTTGCTTGCTCTGCACGGGTCTTTACTCAGGTAATCTGCAGTTTACAGGGTATGCGGCTACAGCCAGGGTAGTGGACCGGGTAGTCCCGGCAAAAGGCAATGTCCGTCCGAAGCTCCAGCTATGTTCCTTCTTTATCTCTTCCACTGTCCTACCTCTGCACACTCCTTCTTCCTAGCGCTGCCCTGTATGAATCCCGCTTACTTCCAGGCCTGTTGGGTGATATGGGATCCTTCTCTCTAATGGCCACTTTACACGCGGCAACAGGTAGATAGAAAACGGCAGGTGTCGGAGACAATTGTACCTTTTACCTTCAAAACACCTTGCAGATACCTGATTTACACGCAGCCACTTCAAGGTGTTTTGAAGGTAAAAGGTACAATTGTCTCCGACACCTGCCGTTTTCTATCTACCTGTTGCCGCGTGTAAAGTGGCCATAAGGGATGCTCAACCCGGTTTGGTGATTCTGGTGGGGACCGCAGGTATGTCAGGCGATCATGCTCCTATGAAGCTTTCGATCATACCGGTATTTGCGGCTCAGGGATGGACCTCTGCACTGCTTCGGAGCTGGTACCCTGCTGTGGACTGTGCCAGGGTGTTCAGTCACCCTCTGTCTGCCCATCTCTGTCTGGGTCACCAGATTGAGGTGCCCTCCCCGTTACTTCTCCTTCTCTTCTCACTCTCTGGTTCTGTTCTGCTTGTCTTGACTTGTCTCTACTTCTCACTGAATGTTTCCTGCTCTTTTCCCACTCACTATATTACTTAGCTCTCCTCCCACCGGGACCAGTTACCCTAGTAACGGGTTGTCCAATTGGCCCCCTGTCTCTAGGTGCATGTGTGTAGTAAGGAGCTTCAGACTTCCATTAACCCCTTACCGGGACAAGAATACTGCATCTTCTGTTCGAGGTGCAGGATCCTTTTGTAGCGCGCTCATCAGTGGGGCGCTTACATGCATTTGGGTTAAAAAAAATTATGCACAAATGCAGCATTAAGGGACACATTTATTTCTGCACCAAATCTACAAGGGAAATAAAGCAACATGTGAGCAAAACTTCAGAATTGACATTGACTTTGCTGTTATAAGGATTTGCATGCAGTTTTATGACAAAACAGCTTCAAAACACATAAAAAAAACACAATAAAAATGCAGACAGAAAACAGACCTCAGAAGCGTGGCATATTTGGGCCTCTCACCCTATGGCAACGTCTGTTCCAGTTACAAAAAAAGCTTGAGATGTTTTGCTGCTGCTTACAACCTTGACTTGTCTGGTTATCACGAAATTCCTGTGAAATTTCCTTTACTATATGTTTTAATGTAAGTCCCCTTGGTTGGAATTTTGCAGATTATGCTTTGGTCTTCTTGATGAGAGTTATTCCTCCTTCCCCCCCCCACCTTCTTCCCCCCCTCTTCCCCCTACCTATAGTTACAAATTTATGTGATGTTGACAGCTTGAATTTTCAGGTTGTTCCCTACTTATGGTTTCTGTATGTTTATCTTGAAAAAACTTGTTCAATAAAAATTCATTGAATCAAAAAAAATGCACTGTGAACACAGGGGCTGAATCTTTTCTTAGGTTTGATGAAAGAGCATGAGGAGTTGGCATATTGCTGTTTGCACCTCCTTTCCTCCATGTATAACGAATTATCTCAAACGGAAAAAAACGTCCGAAACTCGGACATGTGCTCTCTGTCATTGAATAAAATTGGTCCGATTGCAATGTGATTTCTACTGACATTGTAGTCATTTTACCAATTCTTTGTATTTATCTTGAATTTATTTATACAAGTTAATATAGTTACCTAAAAATCATTGTGTTTTTCTCCAGTGTACCATTAAAGGCAATCTGTCATCAGGTTTTTCTATTCCAAACTATTGTTATCTGTGTATGGTCACTGTGCAATGGTGGAGAGTGGGCATGTCCCACAAACCTGCCTCCCCCACCCACAATCTAGACCAAGGATTGTCATTCCTGAGGAGGTACACACATTCTAAGACTGGGTCCACACACAGCATATTTTAGCATTTATGCAGCACTATTTTCGGAAGCGCAAATGCAGTGGAATGCAATGAAATGCATTGACGTTAGCTGTCCCAGGCAAATCAATGCATTTCACTGTTTTCCATTCACATTCTGTGCTTTTTACGCATCCGCATTTGGGCTGAAAAGCGGACACGTGAAAAGAATGAACATGTTAATTATTTTTGCGCTTTTCGCCTGTGCTTTTACTCACCCCGCCGTGCTCCCGCGCTGATCTCTCTTCATCCCGAGATCGTAGGACCTGTGCAGGACCTTAGACAGCACCATATGACCGAGCGACATCATCCGGTCACATGGCAGGCTGCAGGGGCTGGGAATGCGGAGACACCGCCGGTGGTCACCAGGAGAGCAAGGTAAGTAAAAGTGCAGGAAGAAAAGTGCGGCAGCATTCACACACAGAATGCCACGTTCTGTGATGATCTTTTCCTGGTGCAGTTTTGCAGCAATTATGCTGTGTGTGAACCCAGCCTAAGCTACTGATAAGAAAGACTCTCAGTGTCTGATGTTACCTGTATAGTTTGAAGATCACTTACACTAATGCACTATAGCAAAAAAATATATACTGGCAAGGCTAATTGAAAACTTATATAAGTATATATGACTATACATCTCATGTAAGTGGGACTAGGTTGACTATATGTATTTAGTAAGATGAATAAATTGCAGGACACAATAGTGAGTGATAAAATAAATATTTGGAATATAAAAAAATAAAAACAAATTATAAATAAATTAAGTTAAATGACCTAAAACTTACGAATGGTATAAGTGTACAATAATAAATACATTTATAGTTTATAATAAGTTATTGATATCAATTGATAAAAACTACAAGGAAAAAAGCTCACCACGTATCTCCAATGTGAATGAGGCGAAAAGGGATAATGCCGCTGGAGGGTGCCATTACCAGCTGGTGTACTCAGCAATTAATGATAATCAAAAGTAGGAAAGTATTGTGGACACATTCCATCCAGTTAAAATCTTCTGTGTTGAAAAATAGAAGTTAAAAAGTGGCAATACATAAAAATTATTATTATGTATCTCCACTTTTAACATCTATTTTTCAATAAAGAAAAATTTAAGTGGATGGATTGTGCCAACAATACTTACCTTCGTTTGTTATCATTGATAAAAACCATAATATAATTTAATTCATATAATAATTTATGCCCCTATATTAAATTGCGCTTTCATAAAAATTATAAGTGACAATGTCACCCTAAAAATCATGGTATAGATAAGGTATTTATATGAAATCCATATACTATATTAAATGTCGTGATGATAATAATAATCATAATAATAATCCTTATTTATATAGCTCCAACATATTTCGCTGTGCTTTACAATTTGCAGGTTCATATACAAAGAGTTATCAGAAACAATTATAAAAAAAACTACAATAATTAAAGTAAAACTAATGATGACCCTGCTTGTAAAAGCTTACAATCTAACAATGAGGTAGGGGTGACCTAAAGTACAGGTGCTTATTTACAATGATAGTCCAGCCAATGTGAGGGGATGGAGAATAGATAAGAACTGCATGAGTGGCCACCAGCCAATCTGTGTAGAGCTTTTCAGTCTGGTTGAATTTGACAGAGAATTATGTTCAGAACAATATTGAAGATCCTATGTCTAAATGACTACAATTAGGGAGAATGATAGGCCGCCCAAAAAAGATTTTTTTTTAGGCAGCGCCTGAACATGTGTAAGTTGTAGATAGTACTAATTTCTTAGGGTAGAGCATTCCAGAGGATTGGTGCAGCTAAGGAGAAGTCTTGGAGTCGGGAATGGGAGGTTCAGATTAATGCAGATGTTAGTCTAAAGTCGCCTCCAGAGCATAGAGGACGGGTGGGGTGATAGACAGAGATGAAGGTACAGAGGTAGGGATATGCCACACTGTGTAGAGCTTTGTAGGTGAGAACAAGCAGTTTGATTTGGATCCTATAGCGTATGGGCAAGCCAATGCAATGACTGACACAGAGCGGAAACATCTGAGTAACGATTAGCTAGAGAGGTGACCCTGGCTGCTGCATTAAGGATGGACTGGAGAGGGGAAAGCCTACAGAGGGGGAGGACAACTAATAAAGAGTTACAGTAATCAAGGTGGGAATGGATCAGGGCCACTGTGGAGGTTTTAGTTGTTTCCATAGTAAGGAAGGGGTGAATTCTGGAGATGTTTTTCAGGTGCAATCAACAAGAGCGGGTGAGAGATTGTATGTAGGAGGTGAAGGAGAGATCAGCATCTAACATAACACCCAGACAGTGAGCCTACTGCCTAGATGTTATAGTAGTGCTGCATACCGAGAGGGAGATGTCAGATTTAGAGAGGTTATTAAAGGCGGACAGAAGAAGTTCAGTGATGGTAAGGTTGAACTTTAGATAGAGAGTGGGCATGACATTGGAAACTGCAGTTAGGCAGTCATTGGTGTTCTGCAATACAGCACGGGTAAGGTCAGGGGAGGAAGTTTATAGTTGTGTGTCATCAGCATAGAGATGGTACTGAAAGCCAAATCTGCTGATGGTCTGTCCAATTGGGGCAGTGTAGAGAGAGAAGAGGGCCAAGGATGAACCCAATAGTGAGAGGGAGAGGAGAGGAAGTGGAGCCAGTGAATGATACACTGAAAGAGTAATTAGAAAGATAGGAAGAGAACCAGGAGAGAGCAGTGTCCTTTATGCTGATGGAGTGCAGCATAGCGAGTAGGAGATGGTGGTCAACAGTGTCAAAGGCTGCAGAAAGGTCAAGAAGAGAGTGTTCACTTTTACATTTTGCTGTCAGAAGGTCATTGGTCACTTTGATGAGGGCAGTTTCTGTAGAATGTCGAGGGCGGAAACCAGACTGTAATGGATCTAGAAGAGAGTGAGTGGAGAGATGACGGGTGAGGTGGGTGTAGACCAGGTGCTACAAGAATTTAGAACTGAAGGGGATATTGGAGACTGGTCTGTAGTTATTTGTGCAGGACAAGTCAAGAGAAGTTTTCTTTAATAATGGAGTAATGATAGAGTGTTTGAAGGAGGAAGAGAAGATGCCAGAAGAGAGGGAGAGATTGAAGATTCTGGTTGGGTGAGTGGTGAAGACCAGAGAGAGAGACTGGAGTAGGTGTGGGGGAAAGAGGTCAGTAATGCATGTAGTGGGACGAGAGGAAGAGAGGAGCCTGGAGACTTCTTCTTCTGTGACTGGGTCAAATATGGAGAGCATGCCCGAGTGGATGTGGAGAGGGATGGGAGTAACAGCACTTGGAGCTTGGGATCTGATTTCCTGACAGATTGTTTCCTGATAATTGTGAGACATGTAGATGAAAACCATAAAAAGCCAAAATTAATTATGGTAAATGGGTAAGAATACTAACATTATATATAATGTAATATAATGATAAACCTTATAATTTAATATTAAATAATAAATAAATAATTAATAAATAATGAGTTGAAAATAAAAATAATATAAAAATTAATTAAATTGAATATTAAGTGTGCTATATTAATACATAAATAGTGATAGTGATTAATAAAAAATGTAATTTATCGATAAAGTAACGAACAGTTACCATAGACATAAAGTGTATTATGATTAAAATGATACACAAAATTACATAAAAAAAATGTAAAGTTTTTTTAATATTTTATCTCGAGGCCTCTTTATGCTTCAAAGATCTCAGATGTGTAAAAGTTCATATCACTGACAAATCTTCATTGTTCCACTGTGCGCTTGTGAATAAGATGTGAATATCTGAAAGAGATGCCTATGCGATTGCCAATTATTATGAATCTCTATAGGTCCCATATAGCTAGAGAAAACAAAAAGTATAATAAGTACTGTAATATATACGTGAAAGGTTTCTTGAAAGCTTATACATCAGGATAACAATGACATAACATATTTCCTTCATGGAGACAAAAAATATTTCTAAGCTCCAACTACAGAACCACATGAAGTATTAAAATACATATGTACTATACAATTAAAAAATCTGACAAATATCTACAAAAATGCACTGAAGTCAAAATTTTTATTTAGACCTACCGGTGCCACAGTTGCTTTCCAACTTCGCAAGTGCTGCTTTAGTATTCCGTTCCCCTAGTTTTGGGGGGTAACTTGACTAATAGCTTTGATTTTTAGCAGGCGTAAACTTTATGCATTGCTTTAAAGTGCCTCAGTGATGTTTTTAGAGCTTCTCCTTCAAGTGTTGTTTTTGAGTTTTCACTGTCACATATGTGCTCCCTCACTCTAACTTTCAGCTCTCTTGAAGGAACATCTACATAGTACTTAAAACATGGGCATTCCACCTGACATTCAACGAATTTTGAAGAACATGTCATATGTGCCCAAATTACATATTCTTTTTCGTCCCTTAATCCAAGGTGGGAAACCTCAGGCCCCAGGGACGAATGCGGACCTCGATGACTTTTTTGCAGTCTCTGGGCAGATTACTGGGGACCGCAGTGCTCAGGCTGGCAGACGCGTTTTGCAGACTGTGTGCCCTTTAAATCTAGCTCTCCAGTGATCTCTATGCTCAAGCCTCAGCCTCCCCAGTGAGGTATTTGCTCCCAGTCTCTCTGTCACGCTGGGTATAGGGAGACACCCAGCGCAGGATGACTTAGGGGGAAAGGAGTCCCTGATGCTAAGGGCAAAAGGGGAGATGGTGACCCTTAGATAAACTAGTGCTGACACCTGGCTCCCCTAGCGACCCTACACAGTTTCTGCAACTGTCTCCGGGACGGAATACCTATTCCCTGACTGTCCCTGAACTACAACTACACAAGGATCAGAGGGGTGAACACTAGTCAGCCCGGCTAACAACTAAAGATACACACCAGGGAAACAAACAAATAAAGAGGGAAGGGAAAAAACACTTAGCTTGGAAGATCCACACAGCAATTTAACAGAAACTCCAGGATTCACTGCTTGAGCTGGGAAGCTACCTCCAAACACCTGACAAGCTATCATCAGCAGTGCATCCTTGGAGTCAATGAGTATAAATAGACAGCTCAAGATAAGAGATCAACTGGCCCTAGTGACCTCCAGCTTTCACTAAAAGAGAAATGCCTCTTAAGGTACCATCACACGTAGCATATCGCTGCCATATGGCTGGCAATTTGACGTGAGCGAGCTTGTTCCGGTACTTTTTTGCACATCGCCGTCGCCCTGTCACACATAGAGATCTCGCGTACCATCTCAGGCGATCCTGCGTTCCGGAAATCCCCTGCCGCAGACGTAAGCAATTTCCACATACCCACATCGCCGCCAAATGTGCGCGTCACATGCCTCCACCGCATCAGCGATGTGGGCGCAGAGTGTGAGGCGCCGAGGAGACAGGCATGCCAGAGTGTTGTAACCACCACGGCCACCATACTCGATGTCATCCAAATTGGCCACATACAACGCGCCGCCAAATGAGATCCAGCCTTGCGCAGCGACCCAAACAGAACGCTCAGGCACGCCTCTGGAATTGCCTCCAGATGGCCGGAGCTCGCTTTCTACATTGACCCAGTCACATGCCATGATGCGCAGAAATCGCCTGGTGGTAATCGCCTGATTTCTCAGCAGACCACGGCGATCAGGCGACGCACCACCACGATTTCATGCCATAAAATCTCCCTGTCTCACGCCACTATGCACAGGCGATGTGGTTTCCACATCGATGAAATACACAAATTTACGGCAATATGGAAGCCATAATTGCAATCTTAAGCAGAGACATTTTTTAGGATTTTGACTGACAGCAATTTTCTGTGAGTGGCCTCTACAGTCTCATCGTACCTCCTGACTACACCCGTGACACTCTCCTGTGATGTCTAAGGATCTAGCAAACCTAGAAAAGCAGTTGAGAAGCAACATGACCAATGTCACCCACGCTAAAGAGAAGCAGGTCCAGCCACCACAGTAGTGTGAGTTGATTGTTTAAGCAAATATAGCTGTTAATTTTCTTGTTGTTCATTTTGTACGGCCCCAGAAGGATTGTAGAAATTTCCAAATGTCCCTCGGCAAAAAAAATTGTTCCCCGCCCCTGCCTTAATTAAATTAATGTTTTACCTCTACTAGGTTAAGACATGCCTTACAGATGCCACAAAGGAAGAAGCCAAGAGCTAATGGTTTAATTTGATGATTATTTTGTCCACCATAGTGGCTATGTACCAAAGTGTCTTTGATATTCTTATAATGTCTAGCAGTCATTTTAGGATAATCTAGCAAGTGTCAGAGCAGAGTGGGGGAGTGCAGAATGGTGGAGTGCAGAGTGGGGGGAGCAAAGTGTGGGCAGAGCAGAAAGGGCCAGAGCAGAATATGGGAGAACAGAATAGGGCAGAGCGTGGGCAAAACCAAGTGGGGGAGAGCAGAGTGGGACAGAGCAGAGCAGGGGCAGTGTAGAGTGAAGGCAGAGTGTAGTGGGGCAGAGTGTAGTGGGGGCAGAGCAGCGTGGGGGCAGAGCAGAGTGTGGCAGAGTAGAGTGGGGCAGAGCAGAGGATGCGCTGCAATACCTGGCTGCTCTCTGTCTGTAGTTACAGGGCTTATGATGACTTTACAGTCATGTGATCTAGCTCCTCCCATAATCGTGATGTCACTACAGGTCCTGTAACTCTATCACAGCTTATCGGCGGGGGAGAACAGTTGGCACCAGGCTGCAGTGACGGGTTAGTGGGGGGCATTTTTTTTGCTACGGCGTTCGGGGAACTCGCTAGTGGTATTGTGGAAGCCGCAAGTACCACCAGTGGGCTCCATATTAACACACTCATCACCTGGGTGTGCTAATATGGCTTCCAGTGTGCTTCTGGGGCACCGCACTGCATTCTGGGACTCGTGGAGATCCCGACAGAAAGGGATGATACACACAAGTAAGCCATTATACAGGGTGGGCCATTTATATGGATGCACCTAAAACACCTAATAAAATGCGAATGGTTGGGGATATCAACTTCCTGTTTGTGGCACATTAGTACATGGGAGAGGGAAAACTTTTCCAGATGGGTGGTGACCATAGCGGCCATTTTGATATCGGCCATTTTGGATCCAACTTTATGTTTTTCAGTGGGAGGAGAGTCATGTGACACATCAAACTCATTGAGAATTTCATAAGAAAAACAATGGTGTGCTTGGTTTTAACCATTCTGTTTGCAGGACAACCAGTGGTCACTCCCTCTGAGAGAAAGGAGGTTGCTAGTGATTGGGGCTGGTGTCCTGCATTCATGATGCCTTCATTTATAACCTGGGCAAAGCTGCACACAGCACTGAGTGTAATGATCTCCTGACCTAAATCTGCTGTGGTATGAAAATGTATTTTCTATTTGTGTCCTTTGCTCACTTTAGATAAGAATTTAGTGGATAGGACTTGTGATATGTGGGGAGCCGTGTAGTGGCTCACAAGCTTAAGTGTTTTGGACCAAAAGACAAACCAATACCCCACAATTTGCTATATGTTAAGAACTAACTAATTTTCCACAATTTCAGCACCTGTCATTGTGGTTTTTTCTTGCACTCTTTTTGTTGCTGTGTGTAGCTGGGCCATATGGGTGCGGTTGTTCCAGCAGGTAGCAGTGTTGAATGCCATAACAGCCCACCTTCTGAGATAGGGGTTAATGTAAGAGGCTGGGCATACAATGTGCAAACCTATGTGAACAGTGCCCTATATGAGTCCCATTCTGTTTGCAGCTACAACCAGTGGTCACTCCCTCTGTGAGAAAGGAGGTTGCTAGTGATTGGGGCTGATGTCCTGCATTCGTGATGCCTTCATTTATAACCTGGGCAAAGCTGCACATAGCACTGAGTGTAATGGTCTCCTGACCTAAATCTGCTGTGGTAAGCAAGTTTATGGCCACTTATAAAATGTGTTGAAAGTGTTGTCCATTGTGTTGGATTGTCAATACAGCCCTCTTCTCCCACTCTTCACACACTGATAGCAACACCACAGAAGAAATGCTAGCACATGCTTCCAGTATCCGTTGTTTCAGATGCTGTACGTCTGGTATCTTCACAGCATAGACAATTGCCTTCAGATGAGTGATGAGGCAAACTCTTTTGTAAATGTGAAATTGAAAAACAAAACCACCGTTATTGGTTTTAAGGCCACTTCACACACACAGATATCTGAGTCCAATATCTGAACAGAATTCTGGTTGCAGTGAAATCATGAATACATTGCTCCATTTTGTGGCTGTGTACAACATGGAGCAATGTATCCATGATTTCACTGCAACCAGAGATCTGTTCAGATATTGGACTCAGATATCTGTGTGTGTGAAGTGGCCTTTACAAGCACAGTGGATAGATCCCTCCAAGACTGCTGGAACACAAAAATTGATGGTATGGTGTGGTACCCAATCTAATAGTTCCCCTAAACCAGCTTCCGTCACTATGTAACGTTTATGATGTCACATCCGACAGAAGCTGGCTTAGGTACGTTTAACCCTAACTAATATGGTCGCCTTTGTCGGTAGTGGGAACTTTCACTGCCCCACTACTGATTCTAAGGTGCTGCTCTGCCCCTCCACGCTGATCTTATACTTACCACCCGTCCGCACATCACCCGCCTGCTACAACAGCCTGAAGTCTGAACTCCCTATTTATATTGTGACGTAGCGTTCACGGACCAGGTCAGGTTCACTCACTTGGCAACGATATTTAAACACAGCGACAGTCTCTCCATTTAATTAAAAGTCATGTTGGTTTATTCTGAGAAAGAAAAGATATGTTGCGCCAAACTGTGCAATGTTAATCAGGGGGGATCGGTGCTGTCACCCCCCTGCTCACCTGGTTCTGTTGTGCTGGCCGCACAACAGGTTAAACAGCTGTGGTTTATCCCGGAGTCTCCTCGCTAGCTCCGTGCCGAAGGTTGTTGTTGTTCACGTAGTCCGCCGGTGATCAGACCACGTGACATCAAGGGGAGTATTCGTGTAACGTAGGAGAGGTCCTGATTGCCGAGCGGCTGCTGATCACGCTTCCCGGATGGGAAGGATAGAGATAGCCGTTCAAGAGTAATGTGATAATGTGTCAGCGCTCAGAAGCAATATCAGGACACAACTCTATTAATAATTACCTTTAGGCTTTATTCAATATGGGAATCCAGTCTCCACAACGCGTTTCGACGCAGTGAGCGTCTTTATCAAGTGATTACTAGGATTCTCCATTAAAATTACTTATATACATTCAGAATCAAACAAGGGAGGGATTATTGCACCGGTATATTGCAATCTCTGTAATGGATCCTGGAAGGGATCAAAAAGAGATCCCCACATAGTCCATAGTTGTATTACACTATTTGTTATATACAATGTATACACAGTATTTATGATAAAAAGGCAATTGTAATATAAAACCAGCTTTGTTGATTAGTATCATGAATATAATGAATAATAATTATACTAAAAATTATAACTAAAAATAATAAAAATTATAATAATACATGAAATTTAAAACTATGACAAAAAAAATTAATTATAACAAAAAATTGTGACAAAAAAATATAGCAATTAAATTATTATATTATAAAATTACATATATCCAACAATTATCCACATTTCTAAAAACTCTATTTAGAATATCTATATAAAAGAAGGGGAGGAAGGAATGGGTGGGGGGGGAGGGGGGGGGGGGGGAGGGGAGGGGGAGGAAGGGAAGACAGATAAAATTGATCGTACAGGATAATAAAAATTGATATTTAAAAATTAATATTTTAATATTAATATTTAAAAAGTATTTTCCAATATACTATTGAGACCTTCTGGCTGTAATGTGCCCATTTTAAATATCCAGAAGGATTCTCTTCTATTGAGGGTGTGTGTTTTATTAATGGCTTTATCCCCTATCTGTTCAATAACTGTTAATGTTAATTTTGAGGGGTCCCTATTATGTGTCAAATCAAAGTGTTTGGACACACTATGGTTTGGGAATCCAATACTTATGTTATGCCTATGTTTGTTTAATCTTGCCCTCATACTTTGAGTGGTCCTACCAATGTATTGTTGGCCGCACGGGCATTCTAATAAATAAACCACAAACTTAGAAGAACAATCCAGTTTCTGCTTGATATTATGTGTAGAATTAGTAGTATTAGATGTAAAATTCTTTGCTCCATGTTTTATAATTTTGCAGCATTTACACCGTCGGACACCGCATCTATAGCAACCTAACCTATGTAGCATAGAAGGCCATCATGGATCAGAAACATCCCATATGGACAGTATCTGCGGATCAGGAAGAACTGCACAGATGATAATAATTTCACTGTTGAAGCTAGGATATTGAAAAAGAGATTTGCAGCTAAGAAATATCCTCATAAGCTATTAAAAGACGCATATGATAAATGTAAAGGTTTTACACAACAACAATATTTGAAAGTTTTAGATGATAACAAGAAAAAGAAAGAGAATGAAACAGAAATCAAAAAAATCTATAATTGTAATTTAGTTACAACTTTCAATAAATCCTATAAGAACATTTACACTATGCTGAAAAAATATTGGTTCATTTTACAAGGAGACCCAATTCTGTCAAAAATTATCCCTAAAAAACCGAAAATTATCTTCAGAAGAGGCAAAAACCTTCAAAATATCCTAGCCCCCAGCAGGGCTATCCCAAATAGAGTAAGAGAACCCTCTTCCACGGCGCCTTCTATGCTACATAGGTTAGGTTGCTATAGATGCGGTGTCCGACGGTGTAAATGCTGCAAAATTATAAAACATGGAGCAAAGAATTTTACATCTAATACTACTAATTCTACACATAATATCAAGCAGAAACTGGATTGTTCTTCTAAGTTTGTGGTTTATTTATTAGAATGCCCGTGCGGCCAACAATACATTGGTAGGACCACTCAAAGTATGAGGGCAAGATTAAACAAACATAGGCATAACATAAGTATTGGATTCCCAAACCATAGTGTGTCCAAACACTTTGATTTGACACATAATAGGGACCCCTCAAAATTAACATTAACAGTTATTGAACAGATAGGGGATAAAGCCATTAATAAAACACACACCCTCAATAGAAGAGAATCCTTCTGGATATTTAAAATGGGCACATTACAGCCAGAAGGTCTCAATAGTATATTGGAAAATACTTTTTAAATATTAATATTAAAATATTAATTTTTAAATATCAATTTTTATTATCCTGTACGATCAATTTTATCTGTCTTCCCTTCCTCCCCCTCCCCTCCCCCCCCCCCCTTTGATTCTGAATGTATATAAGTAATTTTAATGGAGAATCCTAGTAATCACTTGATAAAGACGCTCACTGCGTCGAAACGCGTTGTGGAGACTGGATTCCCATATTGAATAAAGCCTAAAGGTAATTATTAATAGAGTTGTGTCCTGATATTGCTTCTGAGCGCTGACACATTATCACATTACTCTTGAACGGCTATGTTGGTTTATTCTGTCAGCATAAACAACCTTCCAGCACATAAACAGGAGCCTTTCTTCGGCTTACAGGTACATACCGCCTGGTGTACAGTCTATTGTTACCTCCAACTCAGTGCTTGTCTGCCATCCGAGACCTGTGACAAGGAAGTGGCCACCTGAGAACAGCCCAGCGGCTTGCAGGTCTCTCCATGCATCAGTCTATCTCATGTCAGAACACAGACTCCATTAAAACATCTTGAGACACACCCACATCTCCAGCAACTTGCAAGCTTAACTTTTGCCATGCTGTTTAAGCAGACTGTGGCTTCCATTGCAAGACATTCATAAAACAGGCAGCAGTCTTCTGCCTGTGCAAAACACACCGGCCATGCACAATGCCGCCACTCACTACATCACAATATATATACTGCTACTCACATTTATAACGACGTTC
This sequence comes from Allobates femoralis, assembly GCA_033576535.1. NCBI lineage: Eukaryota > Metazoa > Chordata > Amphibia > Anura > Aromobatidae > Allobates > Allobates femoralis. Next base: position 269,714,678 of record JARQOC010000002.1, on the reverse strand, counting down.
AGCACACCATTGTGCAGCTCATACTTAAAAAACGACCTACCCGATCTGTCATCAGTACCGCTGCATATGTTGAACAACAAATAACACTATAACAAACTTTTATAAAAAACCTTCTATTCTACACTGCAGTATCTCTATAAGGACCAAAACCACTATAACAAAAAACTTATATTCACCACTGCTGTGTATCTATAAGGACCAATAAGACTTTAAAACAACTTTTTTTCTCTACTGCTCTATATCTCTAGAAAAAACAATAAGGAACTAAAACACTACTAAACACGTTTGCTTCACCACTGCTGTATATCTGTAAGGACCAATAGCACTATAATATACCTTTAATTCAACACTGCTGAATCTCTATACCGACCTATACCACTATAAAAAGCCATTTTGTATTTTACCCTTCCCACCTACTCTATAAGGACATCATACTGTATATATTTATTGCTAAGGACTAGTGATGAGCGAGTATGCTCTGCGCTGCTCGGTACTCGCACGAGTATCACTGTACTCGGGCTACTCGGCGAGCACCGAGTAATCTCGCGATACTCGTGCTGTGCTCGTGGTCCTCATCCCTGCATGTTGGTGCTCTTTTGAGAGCCAGCCCACATGCAGGGATTGGCTGCCAGACCACTGCAATGCCACAGCCCTGTTAGCTGTGGCATTGCAGTGATTGGCCGGCCTGCACAGCATGACCGAGCCTTTATAAGACCCGGCCGCGCTGTGCTCTGCACACAGGCATCCAGACAGTGAGTGTAGGGAGAGTGTCTGCTGCTGCTTAGGGACAGATTTGCGGCCCTTATAGGTAGATCCGGAGCAGGGCTGCAAACTGCTGCTGACCACAACAGTCCTTCTCAGGACTAATCTAGGAGGATATAGGCAGGGTGATACAGATCGGAATCCAAGCTTTTCTGTGACCATAACAGTCACCAGACTGTTGTATTTACTAGCTTGATACAGGTTAGGGACTAAAATCCTTCTCTCCTGTGACCATAACAGTCACCAGACTGTTGTACTTACTACCTTGATACAGGTTAGGGACTAAAATCCTACTCTCCTGTGACCATTACAGTCACCAGACTGGTGTACTTACTACCTTGATACAGGTTAGGGACTAAAATCCTACTCTCCTGTGACCATTACAGTCACCAGACTGGTGTACTTACTACCTTAATACAGGTTAGGGACTAAAATCCTACTCTCCTGTGACCATTACAGTCACCATACTGTTGGACTTACTACCTTGATACAGGTTAGGGACTAAAACCCTAATCTCCTGTGATCTGAACAGTCACCAGACTGTTGTACTTACTACCTTGATACAGGTTAGGGACTAAAATCCTAATCTCCTGTGACCATTACAGTCACCAGACTGTTGTACTTACTACCTTGATACAGGTTAGGGACTAAAATCCTTCTCTCCTGTGACCATTACAGTCACCAGACTGTTGTACTTACTACCTTGATACAGGTTAGGGACTAAAATCCTACTCTCCTGTGACCATTACAGTCACCAGACTGTTGTACTTACTACCTTGATACATTTTAGGGACTAAAATCCTTCTCTCCTGTGACCATTACAGTCACCAGACTGGTGTACTTACTACCTTGATACAGGTTAGGGACTAAAATCCTTCTCTCCTGTGACCATTACAGTCACCAGACTGTTGTACTTACTACCTTGATACAGGTTAGGGACTACAATCCTTCTCTCCTGTGACCATTACAGTCAACAGACTGTTGTACTTACTACCTTGATACAGGTTAGGGACTAAAATCCTTCTCTCCTGTGACCATTACAGTCACCAGACTGTTGTACTTACTACCTTGATACAGGTTAGGGACTAAAATCCTACTCTCCTGTGACCATTACAGTCACCAGACTGTTGTACTTACTACCTTGATACAGGTTAGGGACTAAAATCCTACTCTCCTGTGACCATTACAGTCACCAGACTGTTGTACTTACTACCTTGATACAGGTTAGGGACTAAAATCCTACTCTCCTGTGACCATTACAGTCACCAGACTGTTGTACTTACTACCTTGATACAGGTTAGGGACTAAAATCCTTCTCTCCTGTGACCATTACAGTCACCAGACTGTTGTACTTACTACCTTGATACAGGTTAGGGACTAAAATCCTAATCTCCTGTGACCATTACAGTCACCAGACTGTTGTCGCTGTATACAAGCAAAATGCGCAAGGGCGTTGGCAATGAACAAGGAAGTGAACGTGATGGTGGTGCAGGCAGAGGCCGAGGTCGTGTGCAAGCAATAATTTCGCAACAACAAAGGGGCACATCTCCTCGCTCGCACGTCCTGTCCCAAATTCTTGGGGCCCGCTGCAGTACACTGCTCTTAAACCATCACCAGTGTCAACAGGTTGTTACTTGGATAGCGGATAATGCTTCAAGTCAGATTGGCACCTACACAAACACCCTGTCTTCCACACGCTCAAGTGTCAGTAGCCATGATACTGCACCGCACATTTCCCAACCTGATCCTCCTTCCCACCACCAGGCCGAGTACACGTCCACGGACATTACTGATCCCACACTTGGACACTCGGAAGTCCAGAAGTGTGTACCCATGGGTGAGTGGAGGTACATGGCAAATTCCCATAACAAAATTTAAATTCAGTTGTCATTTGTTGGTGGTGTGGTGAAGTCTGGCCCAATTCAACCCTTGTTCATCTTGATCAGAGTCAGCCTGTCAGCATTTTCAGTTGACAGGCGGGTGCGTTTATCAGTAATGATTCCACCTGCGGCACTGAAAACACGCTCTGACAAAACGCTAGCGGCAGGGCAGGTCAGGACTTCCAAGGCGTAGAGAGCCAATTCATGCCATGTGTCCAGCTTGGAGACCCAATAATTGTAAGGCACAGAGGAATCTCGCAGTACAGTTGTTCAATCTGCAAGGTACTCCTTCAGCATCTGGCCAAACTTAGCATTTCTTGTGGCACTACGCGCGCACCTCAGGGGCTGTGGTACGTGAGGGGCTGAGAAAACTGTCCCACATCGTAAAGACTGTCCCCCTACCTCTGGCGGATTGAACTTGTGCCCCTCTCGGCCGTACGCCTTGGTTGTCCACCGATTCCTGACCTATGCCGCTAGCGTTTTGTGAGGGGAATGATTTGCCTACTTCCGTGACTATGGCCTTCTGGAACTGCTGCATTTTGGCTGACCTCTTCACCTCAGGAATGAGAGACATAAAGTTCTCCTTGTAGCGTGGGTCTAACAGTGTTGCCAACCAGTACTGATTGTCGGCCAAGATGTTCTGAACGCGAGGGTCACGAGCCAGGGAGCTTACTATAAAGTCAGCCATGTGCGCCAGACTCTTAACAGCCATCACTTCTGTATCCAGACCAACACGATGACTGAACATGCTGTCCTCCTCCTCCTCCTCCTCATCTCCCCTGTCCTCTGGCCAGCCACGCTGAATCGAGGGTATGACTGGTGTGCATGTCATATCCTCAATTTGGCCAGAGAGTTGCTCCATGACACATCAAACGGTGTTGGAGCGTAACTGTATTTTATTCTCTCGCAGCTGAGCACAACGTTAAAGCATACAGTGTGACGTTTCGGCTAACATAGCCTCCCTCAAACACTGATGGTATACTAGATCAAAAATGAATAAATGACAAAGAAAAACATGTCAAAAACATTATGTACATATTATTGACAGTATTACATAGTATACAAGAGAAAACAGTTGCATCCAAATGAAACTGGGATTATAATAGAGTGAAAAATCAAAATACATAGTAAAGCCGAACTTATCGTACCAAAATGCGTGTGTGCTTATACATGGGGCTGCAACATGAATAAGGGAATCAAATGCAAGAAATCTGTGTGTAAAAACAGACAATTATTAATCCATAATTGTATATGCACATCAAGACATATCTTGTCTCAAAAGGGCCAACTATGAGAGGAGTAACTAGAATACGACTAACGTATACATGTATATATATATATATATATATATATATATATATATATATATATATATTAAATGGCAAAAAATGAACATAAATAAAATGAAAGCAAAAAGCTAAGGTGAAAATTAAATCAAACACCAGGCTTACCCAGGGGCACCTGGTAGGGACAGAACCTATGGTCGCGAGTAGTGGTTGTCAGAGGAACCCAACGGTATATTATGATAATTGTGTAGATCAGCGACGGGCTCTGTTAACAATTATGGTCATAGAAGAACTGAGTGAAGAAATATGTACCAGACAATAGAGTAAACAGATGACCTCAAGAAGGCTCGTAAAAAAAAGAAAAAGGAAAAAACCTGGGGTAGATTGATTACCTGAAGCATATGTTCATTTGCAGTAATATCATTGGGGTCTATATACCCTTAGGGGGTCCGGCAGAGGGTCTAGAGTCAAAGAGTAAATAAATACCACACAGTGCGGTGTCACATGAGCATATGTGAATACTACGATATACAGTTATTATAAGAAACTGTTATCTGTGATCAAAAGCAGACCTTATTTAATGGGCAGTTTCACCAAAGCATCTAATGAATACTCCCACTACCAGAACCACCTAGGGCGAGGTACAAAAAACTGTTATGAGCATACTGCAAGCAAACAATGTCATCATTAAACTATCCCACCATTTAACATGCATGTGTAGCATAGAAACTACCTTAATGAGCGGCAAACACAGGTTACTGGCTTCTATCTGTGCCCCAAGAGTGGTGTGATAATAAGAGGAATTAATGGCCTAGAGACAAAGCAAAGATAGTGAATAACTGCTGGACTGAGGTATAAAGCCCATACAGAGTCCGCTCCCTGAGGTATAGCAGCCTGCAGCGTGCTGGGGAAGTGGGGGCGTGATGCTTACAGTCCCGTGCTTTAAGTAGCTACTTCTTTACCCATATATTGTGTGCCGGGGTTTCTATTTTTTGATATTGGACTATTTTTCCCCAAGGCACCGATAATACAGGGTAGCCGGGCCTACTTTATTAATTAAGAGAGTTGCTCCATGTCTTCATCCTCCTCCTCCTCGTCATAGTCCTCCACTGCATGTTGTGATGAGATGAGGCTGGGCTGTGTGTTTTCACCCATACCCATTACTGTTTCTTGCTCCAAGTCATCACGCTCGGCCTGCAATTCATCCTCTTTGTTTTTCAGCACAGACCGTTTTAGAAGGCAGAGTAGTAGTATGGTGACGCTAATAATGGCGTCATCGCCGCTCACCATCTTGGTGGAGTCCTCAAAGTTTTGGAGGACGGTACATGGGTCGGACATCCATCTCCACTCCTCAGGTGTTATGTGTGGAGTTTGACCCATTTCCCGACGGCTTAGGTGATGCAGGTAGTCAACAACTGCCCTCTTCTGCTCACATATCCTGACCAACATGTGCAGAGTTGAATTCCAACGCGTGGGGACATCACACACCAGTCTGTGGGCCGGAAGACGCAAACGGAGCTTAAAGCCGGCAAGGCCGGCTGAAGCAGCAGGTGACTTGCGAAAATGTGCAGACAGACGGCGAACTTTTACCAGCAGTTCAGACAGCTCTGGGTATGACTTTAGAAAGCTCTGAACCACCAGGTTGAGCACATGGCCCACGCATGGAACATGCGTCAGCTGGCCTCGCCTCAAAGCTGCCCCCGGGTTCTGGCCATTGTCACACACGACCTTTCTTGGCTTTAGGTTCAGAGATGTGAACCAGTGATCTGCCTGCTGTTTCAGAGCTGTCCACACCTCTTCTGCATTGTGGGGTTTGTCACCTATGCAGACTAGCTTCAGCACAGCCTGTTGCCGCTTCGCAGAGGCAGTGCTGCAGTGCTTCCAGCTTGGGACTGGTGTGAAGGGTACAGTGGATGAGGATGCGCAGGAGGGGGAGGCTGAAGAGCATGACATTCCGGAGCTGTAGAGTGTCGGTGAAACCCTGATAGAGGTAGGGCCTGCTATCCTTGGTGTGGGAAGGACGTGTTCCGTCCCTCGCTCAGACTGGTTCCCAGCCTCCACAATATTAACCCAGTGTTTTGTCAAGGAGATGTAGCGGCCTTGCCCACAAGCACTTGTCCACGTGTCTGTGGTTAGGTGGACTTTGGCTGAAACAGCGTTGTTCAGGGCACGTATGATGCTGTTGGACACGTGGTTATGCAATGCGGGGACAGCACATCTGGAGAAATAGTGGTGGCTGGGGACCGAGTAACGTGGGACAGCAGCCGCCATCAGGTCGCGGAATGCTTCCGTCTCCACCAGACGGAAAGGCAACATTTCTAGCGCTATGAGTCGCGAAATGTGAGAATTCAGGACTGTGGCATGTGGGGCGTTGGCAACGTATTTGCGCCTGCGTTCAAAGGTTTGCTGAATGGATAATTGAACGCTGCGCTGGGACAAGGACGTGCTTGATGGTGGTGTTATTTGTGCGTGGGCAACTTCAGGTGCAGGGCCGGAGGCTTGTTCGCGGCCAGCATGTACAGGGGATTGGCTCTCATGCACAACACGCGAAGACGTAGCAGTGACATCAGCAAGCACCGCTCCTCAACTCTGTTCTACTTCCCACAAAGTCGGGTGCTTGGCTGACATGTGCCTGATCATGCTGGTGGTGGTCAGGCTGCTAGTTTTCGTACCCCTGCTGATGCTGGCATGGCAGGTGTTGCAAATGGCCTTTTTAGAGTCATCTGGAGCCAACTTAAAAAACTGCCAGACTCGGGAAGACCTAACATTTGCACAGGCACCTTGTGCCGTGTTGTTGTTCCGGGGAACGGTTGCCTGCCTTCTGCCTGCGGACCCGACCCTGCTTCGTACTGCCTGTTGGGATGCTACACCTCCCTCCCCCTGTGCACTGCTGTCCTCGCTCTGCATATCCTCCTGCCAGGTTGGGTCAGCTACTGGATCATCCACCACGTCGTCTTCCTCTTCCTTGGCTAATCGCTGGTCTGCTCCTCCTTCTCCTCATGTGCCACCATGATGACCGTTACAATAGTTAGGCTGTTGTTTCAGGTATACCCCCAGTGGTAAATTTTTACGCCCATTCTTTTAGAATAGGCATTACAACGACAGGATACTCGCTCCTTTTCAATGGGAAAAATGTTTTGAGGCCCTCCTGCACGTCTCTATCCCTGGACAATGTGGAGCCTCCCAATTTTTGGCTGCCCTGTGAAAGGGCTATACTACAATACACCCACTTCCTTACAATGGGCACTTCAGGTTTACAGGCCCTCATGCATGTCTGTATGCATGGGTCATTGTGGAGCCTCACAATTTTTGGCTGCCCTGCCAAAGGGCTATACTACAATACACCTACTTCAGATTTACAGGCCCTCCTGCACGTCTCTATCCTGGGACAATGTGGAGCCTCCCAATTTTGGCTGCCCTGCCAAAGGGCTATAGTACAATACACCCACTTCAGGTTTACAGGCCCTCCTGTGCGTCTCTATCCTGGGACAATGTGGAGCCTTCCAATTTTTGGCTGCCCTGCCAAAGGGCTATAGTACAATACACCCACTTCAGGTTTACAGGCCCTCCTGCACGTCTCTATCCTGGGACAATGTGGAGCCTCCCAATTTTTGGCTGCCCTGCCAAAGGGCTATACTACAATACACCCAATTGAGGTTTACAGGCCCTCATGCATGTCTGTATGCATGGGTCATTGTGGAGCCTCCCAATTTTTGGCTGCCCTGCCAAAGGGCTATACTACAATACACCCACTTCAGGTTTACAGGCCCTCCTGCACGTCTCTATCTTGGGACAATGTGGAGCCTCCCAATTTTTGGCTGCCCTGCCAAAGGGCTATACTACAATACACCCACTTCAAGTCTACAGGCCCTCATGCACGTCTCTATCCAGGGGCATTGGTGAACTTCCCAATTTTGGACTGCCCTGGCAAAGGAAAATACTACAATAGACCCAGTTCCTCAAAATGGGCACATTATGTCAAAACAGGGCTTCATGTACGTCTCCTCTCAGGGTCATCGGAGTGCCGCACAATGTTTTCACGTAAAATCTTTCATGTAATCAAAACAAGTAACATACACCAGCTGTATCTCACTATTGGGTATGTGCCCTTAACATTTCCACCCTAAATATTCATTTTGGTGTCATTATGGAAGGTTTTCTGGTGACTCCGTAAAATTGGCGTGAAACTCGGACAAGATTGTTCACAGCTGTGACTTTTGAGTGAGAAATGCTTCCAGGGGTCTTCCCCATGGTGTTGCCATGTCATTTGAGCACTCTTCTGAGTCTTTTGTGACATTTTTAGGGTTTCTACATGCTGCCGGCAGTCATTTCATAAAAATACTCGGGTCTCCCATAGGATAATATTGGGCTCGGTACTCGGGCCGAGTACACGAGTATCTCGGGATGCTCGGCCCGAGCTTCGAGCACCCGAGCATTTTAGTACTCGCTCATCACTACTAAGGAGACAACTATATGTTATTACGTTAACTACTGCACTAGTTCTTTGCATTTAACCCTTCGCACTTAAATAAGGACATAAGGATAAGGCTATATGCACTTATTTGGGATTTTTTTTGGTGTCTGCACATAACTCTATATTATTCAGAGAACACGCTTGCTCCCACCCCCTCCAATTCATGCGTACATAGACCTATATATACGTACATCAGTACTATCCAGGAGCACCCCTCTGGGAATTAACCGCCTCACTTACAATTTTATTAACTACATACCTACTTCTACATTCTTTCAGTTTTCTGTACTCCTGCTTCTCTTCTTGCCTCTAACCCCCCCCCCCTTACAGTATCACTCACAACTACCTGCTCTAACACTTCCTTAACACTCCCAACATGGGTCGTAACAAAAAGTATGACAATGACACAGACAAGAAAGCTGCTTTAGCACAACGTCAAAGAAAACGCCGTGCTAACGAGACCCCTGAGGAAAGTAAGCATCGTCTGGACACTATGAAGGCTTATTTTCAACATCGCCTTACCCACGAGTCACCTACATCTAAATCTATTCGATTAGCACAAGCTGACTTTTCACGCCGTCACCACCGGCAACATACATCCGCTAACTCCACATTGATAGTAAACAAACCACTCGATGATTCCACTTCTGCATGTGCCACTTCATCCTCTACCCCATTCAGCTACATCCATCCACAACACTCTAACTCCTCCCTAGCAATACCAGTTGCCATCAATACAAACGCACACTTTCTTCACACTCATGCTCATACTCTATGCGATAATCAAGTGCCACCACAACCCACACGACTATTATACATCGGTCTCCACAATAGTCCCACTCCCCCAGTAGCACTTCCACTACATGCTAAACATTTCACTCATGATGAAAGTACTATTATGGAACACAGCTGTGGTAACATGAACCATGTCAGTCTTTATTGCCAAGCTCTGCATTTTATTGCTGAAAAAACCATTGATAACCATTGTACTCTCTGCTGTCATAAAGGTAAAGTCCATGTACCTAGACTACAATATCCAGAGGTCTTTACATCTTTGCTCAAAGGAGAAAGTGAATTTAGCAAAAATTTCATGGACAATATCCGATGCATTAACAGCTCCTTTGCTTTTGCCTCCATGGGCGCCAATATTGCACCACCTCCTGGATATGGACCTTACTGTTTCCGCATACATGGACAAATTTATCATAGAACGGGAACACTACATCTGTCACGCTTCCGGGGTAAGGCGCCCTAGAGTGGACGCACTTGGCCGTGGTACTGAACTCCCCTAGGTGAGCTGATCCTAGTTTACCCTACCCCTATACAGGGATTGTCAGGGGCAAGCCCAGGGGGTCTAATTACCACAGCAGCTATTACCAGGGGGGCGGCTCGTAAGGTTAGCCTATACTAAGGAATAGAGAAGTATTCCAGGTAACAGGGCACAAGGCTAGGAGACCAGGAATGGTGCTGCCGGGAAAGAGCACAGCAAGGGTTCCAGGACTCAGAGCACAAGGAAGGCCTGACCAACAGTCAGCAAGGCAGAAGCAAACTGGATTAATAATCAGGCACCTCCCATTAGAGGAGGTGGCCTGATATACCATGGGAAGAGCAGCTATTGGTCAAGGGGAGTGTCAGGTTGGACGTTGCCGGCCCCTAGAGTCACAGGGAAGGAGTGCACCTAGCGCGCTGCTGAGTAGGCTCATGAAAATGACCATAGTAATGTGCTTATGTGCGAACCCGGCGGTCAGCTGACAGGAAGGGAACATGGCGACGGCTCCGAGACACTGCACACCTGGATGCCGAGCAGAGATGCATTTTAGACGACAGAGAAGCGGGATGGTGATGCTAATGATGGCATTGTCGTCGCTCACCATCTTGGTGGAGTCTTCAAAGTTTTGAAGGACTGTACATATGTCAGACATCCATGTCCACTCCAGAGGTCTTATGTGTGGAGTTTGAACAGAATACCGATGGCCTAGTTGATGCTGGTAGTCAACAATTGCCCTCTTGTGCTCACAAATCCTGATCAACATCTGCAGGGTGGAATTCCAATGCGTATGGACATCACACACCAGTCTGTGAGCAGGAAGCTGCAAACGCTGCTGAAACCCGGCAAGGGTGGCCGTAGCAGTAGGTGACTGTCTAAAATGGGATCACAGGTGGCGTACTTTGAAGAGCAGATCCGGCAGCTCCGGGTAGGATTTAAGAAACCTCTGAACCAACAAGTTGAGCACATGGGCCAAGCATGGCTCATGTGTAAGCTCACCTCGCCTCAGAGCCGCCACCAGGTTCCCCCCATTGTCACACACGACCATGCTTGTCTCTAGGTTCAGCGGTGTGAGCCGATGATCTGCCTGCTCTTTCAGAGCTGTCCACAACTCATCAGCATTGTGGGGTTTGTCACCTACGCATATTAGCTTCAGCACAGCCTGTTGCCGCTTGGCCGACGCAGTGCTGCAGACCTTCCAGCTTGAGACTGTTGTGGAGGCTGAAGAGGAGGAGAAGGAGGCTGAGGAGGATGACGTTCCGTAGCCGTAGACTGTGGGGGCAACCCTGACTGAGTCAGGGCCCGCAATCCTTGGCATCGGGAGGACGTGTTCCGTCCCAAGGTCCGACTGGGTCCCGGCTTCCACTATATTAACCCAGAGTATCGTCAGCGAGATGTAGCGTCCCTGTCCACAAGCACTTGTCCACGTGTCCGTGGTGAGGTGGACTTTGCCGGAAGCAGCGTTGTTAAGGGCACGGCTAATGTTTTGGGACACGTGCTTGTGTAATGTGGGGACAGCACACCGGGAGAAATAGTGGCGGCTGGGGAACGAGTAACGAGGGACGGCCGAGGCTATCAGATTGTGGAATGCTTCTGTCTCCACTAGCCTAAAAGGCAACATTTCCAGTGCAAACAGTTGCGAAATGTGCTCATTTAGGAGTGTGGTGTGTGGGGCGTTGGCAGCGTATTTGCGCTTGCCTTCCAATGAGTAAGGTATTGATATCTGAACGCTGCGTTGGGACAAGGACGTGGTTGATGATGGTGGCATTTATGATTGTGCAACGACAGGTGCAGGACAGGAGGCATCTACACATGCATTATGTGCAGGGGATTGGCTTGCACGCACAACAGTGGAAGAAGCAGCGGTGTTACCCGCAAACACTGCTCCTGGACCCTGTGGTATGTCCCACAAAGTCGGGCACTTTGCTGCCATGTGCCTGATCATGTTGGTGGTGGTCAGGCTGCTACTTTTGCTACTCCTGCTGATGCTGGCATGGCAGGTGTTGCAAATGGCCTTTTTTGAATTCTCTGAAGACTCCCTAAAAAACTGCCAGACTCGGGAAGACCTAACTGTTGTACTGGCAACTTGTGTCATGTTTCTGTTACGAGGAACGGTTGCCCACCTTCTGTCTGCGGACACCACTCTGCTTCTTCCGGCCTGTTGTGATGCTACGCCTCCCTCCTCCTTTTCGCAGCTGTTGTCGCTCTGCATATCCTCCTGCCAGGTTGGGTCAGTTACTGGATCATCCACCATGTCGTCTTCCTCCTGACTGTCTGGCAATTGTGTCACATCATCGTCCACCTATTGTTGTGACACATTTCTACCGTCGCCTTCGTGCGACCGTAGCTGCTCAAATATTTGGGCATCGCTACATACGATCTCATCAGGCCCCACTTCAAGTGGAGTGGACAAGAGGCCCGAATCCATGAAGGGCATACTGAACAGCTCTTCAGAGGTCCAATTGTGGGATCACACTCGGCATAGTGGGAGGAAGGAGGATCAGGGTGACGAATAGGCTACTGAGACTTGACCTTGTGGAAGACAGGTGTTTGTGGTGGTGCCTAACTGACTGGAAGCATTATCTGCTATCCAACTAACAATCTGTTGACACTGCTCTTGATTTAAAAGTGGTGTATTGCTGCGGTCCCATAGAAATTGGGACAGGAAGGTCAAGCGAGATGATGTTGGTATTTCTCGTGGCCAATTCGAGCTTGCCCACGGCCTCGGCCTCTGCATGCACCATGATGAAATTAGATATTACAGGCTAGACACCTGCTACAAATGCTGCGTACAGGTAGACCGCATCTTGTGAGGTATAGATAATTGGCCTATGTTACGCCTCCTGACTATACAGATTTAAATGAATCCTTAATAGAACTGTTTTGGGAAGGAGAGATGAAAAATTAGATATTACAGGCTATACACCTGCTAAAAATGCTGCGTAGAGGTAGACAGCGTCTTGTGAGGTCTAGAAAATGGAGCTATATACCCCTCTTGCCTATAGAGATTTAAATTAATCCTTACAGGGACTGTTTTGGGATGGATAGAGAAGATTTAAAGCCTGCACACCAGCCACAGATGTAATGCTGGCTGGTATACTGGCACACCTAACTTTCTTATATACCCTGCCTCCCTGCCTGCTTGTATACAGCTAATAAATCCTCAGAAGGACTGTTGTTTGTGTTAGATTAGCAGACCTGCACCTACACTAGCTGAAAGGCACAAAATCTGTCCCTGAATCAGCAGCAGCTCTCCCTACACTGACTGTCTATGGCGCAGAGTGACGACCACAGCGCGGTCATGTCTTATAAAGACTTGATGACGCTGTGCGGTCAACCAATCACTGTAATGCCACAACCAACATGGCTGTGGCATTACAGTGTCTGGTAGCCAATGCCTGCATGTGGGCTGGCTCTGTAAAGAGTGCCAACATGCAGGGAGGTGGACCCGAGCATGAACATGAGTATCGAGCCATTACTCGGTGCTCGTCGAGCATCCTGAGTACCGTGATACTTGTGCAAGTACTGAGTAGTGGCGAGCATGCTCGCTCATCACTATTCATCACATTTGGTCTATGTAGTGCACAAAATCGTATTAGAGGTTCAGGGCAGACTGTGCCAATAAATTATATCATCCTCAGCTAGGTATTGGCATGACCCTAATCATGATTTCCTATATCATTCTTTCTAGTATCTCACTATCTTTTGTATATCTTCTTCTTTCTAAAAGTGACCGCTATTTGGCGAGATTATACCTGATGACTAAATACTATGATGTTGCTAGGGGTGGAGTAAATTGCCTATGATTGATGCCTGGACCTTGGGAATTCATCATGATGAAATTCCGCTACTGGTTATATTCCAGATGCTTGTAAGCTATTTATTGATGCCCAGATCTTAGGACGTCGATATGATGTAATTCTGCTTCTGGTTGTTCTTCCACATGTTTGCGGTTTAGGTACCATTGACAAACCCGATGCTCCGAGCTCCGAGGGAGGTTCTTAATAGGACACGTATCTGTCTCAATAGGTAGTACACTGAGCAACAACCTCACCTGCACATTATCAGCACCTTATTAGAAACATATATATATGACTCCAAACCACAGAGCTCCTCATTCACCTGAGGAAGCTGCCTTTGGCAGCAGAACTCATGGGGCCTCCGGACACCCAGGTTGCAGCCAAACCTGGTATGATTGTGGAGGATGGATGTGGTGTGCCATGACTTGATTTATTCCCCTAGCTTTTGGATATTTTAAATATACATTAAGGTAACATTGTGAGTTCCCCTTGCGACTCCTGCAGATACTAGTTATGTGTATATGGAATTGAATTGTAAGGGGTAAAACAGATTGTATATGTATTGGTGGCCCACAAATCCGTCCTTGGTTTATTGATTGTGGATAAGACTAAATTATACCGGTACCGTGCACTATTCTGTAACCTGGGTTATGGGACCTTCTTGGTTTTAATTGTTTTTAACTTTATTGTTGTTTGTTGTCATGTCTTTTTTGATAATAAAGATTTAATTACTTGACCTTATTGGTGTGCACAATTTCTATAAGCATGGTCTTTTTCTTCTTGTTGCTTCATTCACACATTTGGGAGATCCCTCCCTCATTCATAATTGTTAGCTATAGTGGCAGAAGCAGCACCGCCAAATCTTCCATACGGTCCGTCTCACTAGCCAAGAGCCTGGGCTGCACAATCCTCAACCTGGTTCTCCATCCTCCTACCATCATTAGTCCCAGGAGACATATTACCCACATTTGGGTACTCCGAGGAGCTCTTTACATTTCCTTTTCTGTATTCTGGCCTCTAGCCATGCTTCATTTAAGAGGGACATAAAGAGGTGGAATGCGGTGCTGCACAAATATTTAAGCACTCATGGTCTGAAGAATGCCAGTGAGGAACAGCAGTTACTGTCTGAAGAATTGGGGGGATGACGATGAAACACAGTTGCCGACAGGTCAGCCTAAAATCTCAACTTGTCTGGGGCCACAAGGGACTGGGTACTCAGGTCTCAGGCGGTCGGATGCAGGGATGTCATGGGTGGTCGGTGCCCGAGTCCATGCCCTTGAGCAGACAATGAAAAGGGGAAAAATAATAAAATTGTTCGTGACGCCACCTGTAGGTCTGGTGATAGCACCAGCGCTGCTGGAACCTCCAGGGTGAGGTGCGGCAGCAAGATGTTGTAACCCTTTACAGGTAGGCTGAGTCCTCGGGGTGTTGGAAGTAGCAATAGTGCAATAGGGCAGCGTAGTCACTGTGGAGCAAAGCAGGTAAATCACAGTTCTCTGAGAAGAAGCACAGACACGTTGCTCACTCTGAACGGGTACTTTACTCCGGTAATCAGCAGGTTTACAGGGTAATGCAGTACTTTCAGCTACTGTAGTGGACCGGGTGGTTCTGGTAGTGAACTGTGTCCCTCTGAAGCTCCACTGGTGTTCCTTCTCTATCACTTCCTCTGTCCTTACTCTGCTGCCCTGCACAATCTCATTTGTTGGAACATGCCCGTCAGGTGATATGGAAACCCTCTATCTCTCCAGAGGTGAAACCAACCTGTTTAGTGCTTCTGGTGGAGACTGTGCTTGGTTGGATTGTGCTCCTATGAAGCTTGCGACCACGCCGGTGAATTTGGGGTCCAGAGATCTACCTCTGATCCATGTCGGAGCCGGTACCCCGCTTCGGACTGGGCCAGGGTATTTGGTTACCCTAATTCTCTGCCCCTTTCACTTCTGGGTCACCAGGTTGAGTTGCCCTTCCTTTTAGCTTCTCCTCTGCGGTTCTGTAACTCTGCAGCTCTGCACTGCACTTCTGCTTCCTGCTTTCTTCACTGCTCTTTTCCTCTCTCCCAATCACTTTATAACCTAGCTTCTCCACCCACCGGAACAAATTACCCTAGTAACAGGCGTCTGATTGGTCCCCTATCACTAGGTGTGTGTGTGGTGCTGGAGCCTCAGGCTTCTACTACTCCTTACCAGAACAAAGCATACTGCATCTTCTGTTAGTTCAGCGCGCTACAAACTCAGGAGGAGAATAAGATTGAAAAATTGAAAGACTAGGTGTGGACGATAAAGCCACTGATCCAACCTGGCACGGTGGCACGCATAGCGAGCACAGCAGTGCAAAGATGGAGAGATATATAATACCACAGGCAGGAAGATGATGTGTTTTTTTTTAAAAGGGAAAACTTGATAAACTGTTCCCAGAGCATCCACACTCAGCTAAATCCCAGGGAAAGGGTGCATTGTTCTCAGTATGGAAGTCTTTATTTTCCTATAAACTTAGTTTTATTGAGAAGGATATAAAAGATCAAAACGGTACAATATACATGGAAATGTATAGAAAGGTCAAAATTCAATAAACCAACAGCAACCTTGAGCATTTTGAGACTGTAATCAGGAGAAGATGAGAGCTGAAAGCCTATATAATAACAGTATCCCATCAATAGCTCTCTGCTATTATTGAATGATCAACCAAAAACTACTAATGCTCAATGTATCCATCGCTTGTATTAAAAACTCAAACCTGAACTTAACTAAGAGTGAACAAGCTAGAGGAAAAAGGAGAGGACAGAAAGTGAGAGAGAAAAGAAAAGTCAGAAAGAGGGTGGAAAAAATAAGGGGTCAGGATGGGGAAGGAGCGCCATCAAGGGGGAAGGGAGGCTGTCCAAGAGCGATCACAGTACAAATTTAGTTTGTCTCTGATAATTAAATGTAATCATCAGAACCCCTAAAGTCTAACCAATAGAACCAAGTTCTAGCACACTGGTCCTGGAAATTGTGCAAGATTGAGGTCTTCGAGCAGCATCAACTTATTCACCTTCAGTACTGAAAATGTCCTTCAGACAAAAAGACAGTGCCAAACCAAGCTGAGCAGAGGAAGAACCACTGCCAACCTGAGCATCACCAGCATGCTCAAGGACATAGCAGCCAAAGGCCCCAGTAGGTAGATGGAATGCCTGGGAAATGCATATGGACAGAGAAAATGTCTGCAGTATGGCACAACACAAAAGGACAGCAGGATAGTAAAAGGAAAGGAAGGCCTTAGCAGTAGGGAGAGGGGGATAGGGACATCTCCTGACACTAGCCTGTGTATGCCCTACACTGCCGTAACCGCTCTAAGCAGGTCCATACCCCTGCCACTGTCATGTACCTAGTCCCTGTCTGTCACCTAAGGCAACTAGTGCACTGCCTGGCAAGGGCTCTAGACTCACCACTGCAGATAATAAAACACAGGGAAGGTAAAGACAGACAATGGAAATTACAATAAGGATATTTAATGTTGGTTGCAGAACTCCGAGGGAGACAAAGTGAGTCACCAGAAATAACTTCAGCAGCAGCAAAGCACTACTTCCAAACTGCACAATGGTCAGGCAGAAAATGAACTCTATGATTGATGTCAGGTGATGGGTTATGTGAGTTTAAAGTGTGGAGGAGTGGTCATCAACCACATTACCTGATTTAAGGCAGCAGTAGCAAAGCAAAAACTGACATTAACCATTAATGTCCCAAATGAAATTAAAAACATTTAGAATATACAGACTACAGAGCAGTCACTTCGTGACACTGATTACAAAAACTACTTTCCCTTTGCTACATCCTGGCCAATCTGCTGTCCTGGAAGCAGGTGCTAATGCCTCCTGCCCACAATCTGCAGTTTCACAGACACAACAATCATCAGCAACCACGTCCACTTCACTGTCCTAATCACAGACATGTAGACAAGTTCTTTTGGACAGATATGCTACATTTCCCTGACGTCATACTGGATAAACCTGGTTGAGGCTAGGACAGAGTTAGAGGCTGGGATATCACACATCCTACCCACATCAAGAATAGCGGGCCCAAATTCCATCGGGTCTCTGTCTCCTCGTATGCCAATTCCTGTCTCCCCTCCTCCTCTGGTAAAGTACCCTTCGAATTCACTCCTAATCTGGGAGCCCTGCAGCACTACAATGGCTAAAGCTCATCTGTTTAGGTGATAAACCACAAACCACAGCAGAGCTGTTGTTGCAAGGGATTAAAGACTGGACTGATCAGTGGCTCTCACTGCTGAAACTCCAGCCAGGTCTGGTCATGAATGATAATGGGCATAACCTCGTGGCAAACTTTTACATGTTCCAGGCATGGCCCATGTGCTCAACTTACCGTATATACTCGTGTATAAGCCGACCCGTGTATAAGCCGACCCCCCTACTTTTGCCCCCAAAAACTGGGAAAACTTATTGACTCGCGTATAAGCCGAGGGTGGACTCCAGCACAGGTATACAACCCCCAGCAGTGAGGTATACAGCAGCCTCCCCAGTGGTAGTATACAGCAGCAGCCCC
Organism: Allobates femoralis; assembly: GCA_033576535.1. NCBI lineage: Eukaryota > Metazoa > Chordata > Amphibia > Anura > Aromobatidae > Allobates > Allobates femoralis. Next base: position 269,696,677 of record JARQOC010000002.1, on the reverse strand, counting down.
AGTGGTAGTATACAGCAGCCCCAGAGGTATATACAGCCCCAGAGGTATATGCAGCCCCAGAGGTATATGCAGCCCCAGAGGTATATGCAGCCCCAGAGGTATATGCAGCCCCATATGCAGCCCCAGAGGTATATGCAGCCCCATATGCAGCCCCAGAGGTATATGCAGCCCCATATGCAGCCCCAGAGGTATATGCAGCCCCATATGCAGCCCCAGAGGTATATGCAGCCCCATATGCAGCCCCAGAGGTATATGCAGCCCCAGAGGTATATGCAGCCCCATATGCAGCCTCAGAGGTATATGCAGCACCATATGCAGCCCCAGAGGTATATGCAGCCCCATATGCAGCCTCAGAGGTATATGCAGCACCATATGCAGCCCCAGAGGTATATGCAGCCCCATATGCAGCCCCAGAGGTATATGCAGCCCCAGAGGTATATACAGCCCCAGAGGTATATGCAGCCCCAGAGGTATATGCAGCCCCAGAGGTATATGCAGCCCCATATGTATATGCAGCCCCAGAGGTATATACAGCAGCTGCAGCCCAGAGGTATATACAGCAGCTGCAGCCCCAGAGGTATATACAGCAGCTGCAGCCCCAGAGGTATATACAGCAGCCGCAGCCCCAGGGCTGTATACAGCCGCAGCCCCAGGGCTGTATACAGCCGCAGCCCCAGGGCTGTATACAGCCGCAGCCCCGGAGGTATACAGGCCCCCCATCAAGTTCCAGGGCCCCCCCCCCTTGCGCGCCAGCCTGTAAAGGAAAATCATACTTGCCAGTGTCCAGTCGCGCCATCCGCAGCTGCCGATACGCGATCCCGGGCTCCATTCAGCGTCTTCCGGCTTCCGACTTCCTGTGGTCGCGGGCAATGACGTCATTGCCCGCGACTACAAGAAATGCGGAAGACGCTGAATGGAGCCCGGGATCGCGGGACACTGGCAAGTATGATTTTCCTTTACAGGCTGGCGCGCAAGGGGGGGGGGCCCTGGAACTTGATGGGGGGCCTGTATACCTCCGGGGCTGCTGCGGTATTTTTTTTATTTTTTTATATACTCGCGTATAAGCCGAGGGGGGACTTTTCAGCCCAAATTTTGGGCTGAAAAACTCGGCTTATACGCGAGTATATACGGTAGTTGTACAGTGGTTTCTGAAAACATACCCAGACTCGCCAGACCTATTTTTCAAGGCGCGCCGTGTCTGCATCCATTTCAGGAAGTCACCTCCCACTTTCACCTGTCTGCCATTGCTAAAGCAGCACTTGAATTTACCACATCACCGACTGATTTGTGAGCTGCCCACATACTAGAAATCAACACTACATACTGTTGAAACCAGACGTTTACATGTACTATATATAAATACACATATGCATGTTTTTCTCACTATCTGACATGAAATTAGAATAAACCTTTTTCGTTTTAGGTCAATTAACATTACCATAATTATTTACATTTGCCAAATGGCAGAATGAGAATGAGAGAAAGAGAGAATGTTTTAAGGCATTTTTTATTACTTTCTGCAAAGTCTCAAGTTTACACACACTAAGATTACTCTGGTGCTCATAGCTCGGGCCGAGCATCCCAAGATTACTCGTGTACTCGGCTCGAGCACCGAGCCAATGTTATCCTATGGGAGACCCGAGTATTTTCCTGGCATGACCCCCGGCAGCATGGATAAACCCTAAAAATGTCATAAAAGTATCAGAACAGTGCTAAAATGACATGGGAACAGCATGGGGAAGCCCCGGGAAGCATTTCAGACTCCAAGGTCACTGCTGTGAACAATGTTGTCAGACTATTACGCCACTTTTACGGACTGTCAAGAAAACATTATAAAATGAAACCAAAATGGATTTTCCTGGAGAAAATATTAAGGGTCATACCCACTTGTGAGACAGAGATAGTGTATGTTAGTTTTTTGGATTACATGAAAGATTTTTTTTTTTTTATTGTGTGGCACTCCGATGCCCCTGGGAAGAGACGTACATGAAGGCCTCTTTAAATAATGTGCCCATTTTAAGGAAGTGGGTCTTTTGTAGTATTGCCCTTTGGCAGGGCAGCCAAAAATTGTGTGGCACTCTGATGCCCTTGGTTAGAGGCGTGCATGAGGGCATCTTTAATTAATGTGCCCATTTTAAGGAAGTGGGTTTTTGTAGTATTGCCCTAGGCAGGGCAGCCAAAAATTGGGAGTCACTCCAATGCCCCTGGGAAGAGACTTACATGAAGGCCTCTTTAAATATTGTGCCCATTATAAGAAAGTGGGTCTTTTGTAGTATTGCCCTAGGCAGGGCTGCCAAAAGTTGGGAGGCACTTCAATGCCCCTGGATGGAGACGTGCGTGAGGGCCTCTTGTGCTCATTATAAGGAAGTGGGTCTTTTGTAGTATTGCCCTAGGCAGGGCAGCAAATTGTGGGGCAACTCTAATGCCCCTGAATAGAGGCGTGCATGAGGGCCTCTTTAAATCATGTGCCCATTTTAAGGAAGTGGGTGTTTTGTAGTATTGCCCTAGGCAGGGCTGCTAAACATTGGGAGGCACACCAATGCCCCTGAATAGAGGCGTGCATGAGGGCCTCTTTAAATAATGTGCCCATTATAAGGAAGTGGGTCTTTTGTAGTATTGCCCTAGGCAGGGCTGCCAAAAATTGTGAGGCACTTCAATACCCCTGGAAAGAAACATGGAGGAGAGCCTCTAAATATTGTTCCCATTACAAAGGAGCGGGTCTCCTGTACTTGTAATGCCCTTTCTGTAAGCATGGACTAAAAGATTTACCCCTGGGGGGTATACATGAAACTACTGCCTAACTTTTGAATGGTTAGGGTCATCATCATCATAAATATGATGTAAAAAAATTATGTTTTCGTGGCATCATGAACCACGGTCGCACTGATCATATGATGGTGCTGGATATGGAGAAGGAGGAGCAGTACAGCAAGTAGCCAAAGTCATGAAGTGTGTACCGATGTGTGGGTGTGCGGAGGTGCATGGCAATTTACCGGCACAAAATTTTAATTCTGCTATCATTTGGTGGTGGTGTAGTGAAGTCAGGCCCAATCCAACTCTTGTTCATCTTGATCAGAGTCAGACCTGTCAGCATTTTCAGTTGACAGGTTGACAGGTGGGTGCGTTTATCAGTAATGATTTCACCTGTGGCACTAAAAACACGCTCTGACAAAACGCTAGCGGCATGGCAGGCAGGATTTCCAAGGCGTAGAGAGCCAATTCCTGCCACATACCCAGCTTGAATACCCAATAATTATAAGACACAGAGAAGTCTAGGAGCACTCTTGTACGATCGCAAGGTACTCCCCTCAGCATCTTCGCAAAGTTTGCAGTCCTTGTGACACTACCCCGCACCTCAGGGCCTGTCGTGCGGGAGGTGCAGAGAAAACTGTCCCAGATCTTTGAGAATGTTCCCCTACCTCTGCTAGATTGGACTTGTTCCTCTCTCGGCCGGACGCCTTGGTTGTCCACTGAATCGTGACCTCTGCCGCTAGCGTTTTCAGAAGGGAATTTTTTGTCTAATTCCGCGACTAGGGCATTCTGGTACTGCAGCATTTTTGTAGATCTCTCCGCTGGTGGAATTAGAGAAATAAAGTTCTCCTTGAAGCGTGGGTCTAAAAGTGTCAACAACCAGTAATGAGTGTCCGCCAAGATGTTGATAACGCGAGGGTCAAGAGACAGGCAGCGTAACATAAAGTCAGCCATGTGTGCCAGACTGTTAACAGGCTAGACTTCAGGGTCCTCACCATCAGCATGACTGGCCATGCTGGCCTCATCATCCTCCTCCTCCTCCTCTCCCCTGTCCTCTGGCCACCCACGCTGACAGTCTGACGGTTGTGCATGTATTACTGGCAATTTCGCATGAAAGTAGCTCTATTTCTTCATCCTCCTCCTCCTCCTCGTCATAGTCCTCCAATGCACGTTGGGATGAGATGAGGCTGCGCTGTGTATAATCACCCTGTACGGTTTCTTGCTGCAACTCATCGTGCTCCGCCTGCAATGCATCGTCTTTGATTTTGAGCAGAGAGTGTTTTAGAAGACAGAGAAGCGGGATGGTGACGCTAATGATGGCGTCATCGCCGCTCACCATCTTGGTGGAGTCCTCAAAGTTTTGGAGGACGATACACATGTTGGACATCCATGTCCAGTCCTGAGGTCTTATGTGTGGAGTTTGAACCGTATACCGACGGCCTAGTTGATGCTGGTACTCAACAACTGCCCTCTTCTGCTCACAAATCCTGACCAACATATGCAGTGTGGAATTCCAACGCGTGGGGACATCGCACATTAGTCTGTGAGCCGGAAGCTGCAAACGCCCCTGAAAGCCGGCAAGGACGGCAGAAGCAGTAGGTGACTTTCTAAAATGGGCACACAGGCGGAGTACTTTGACGAGCCGCTCTCGTCTCGCCTCAGAGCCGCCACAAGGTTCCGGCCATTGTCACACACAACCATGCCTGGCTGTAGGTTCAGCGGTGTGAGCCAGTGATCTGCCTGCTGTTTCAGAGCTGTCCACAACTCTTCAGCATTGTGGGGTTTGTCACCTACGCATATTAGCTTCAGCACAGCCTGTTGCCGCTTAGCCGAGGCAGTGCTGCAGTGCTTCCAGCTTGGGACTGTTGTAGAGGCTGAAGCGGAGGAGGTTTAGGAGGATGACATTCTGGAGCTTTACACTGTGGGTGAAACCCTGACTGAGTTAGGACCTGCAATTCTTGGTATCGGAAGGACGTGTTCCGTCCCAAGCTCAGACTGGGTCCCGGCTTCCAGAATATTAACCCAGTGTGCCGTCAGCAAGATGTAGCATCCCTGCCCACAAGCACTTGCCCACATGTCCGTGGTTGAGTGGACTTTGCCTGAAACTGTGTTGTTAAGGGAACGTATGATGTTTTGTGACACGTGCTTATGTAATGCGGGGACGGCACACCAGGAAAGATAGTGGCGGCTGGGGACCGAGTAACGTGGGACAGCCGCTGCCATCAGGTTGCGGAATGCTTCAGTCTCCACTAGCCTAAAAGGCAACATTTCCAGCGCAACCAGTCACGAAATGTGTGCATTTAGAACTGTGGCATGTGGGGCGTTGGTAGCGTATTTGCACCTGCGTTCCAAAGATTGGTGTATGGATAACTGAACGTTGCGCTGGGACAAGGACGTGGTTGATGATGGTGCTATTTCTGCTTGTGCAACTACAGGTGAAGGAAAGGAGGCATCTTCGCATGCAGTATGGACAGGGATTGTCTTGCACGCATAACAGTGGAAGACGCAGCGGTGTCACCCACAGACACTGCTCCTAGACTCTGCTGTACATCCCACAAAGTCGGGTGCTTTGCTGACATGTGCCTGATCATGCTGGTGGTGGTCAGGCTGCTACTTTTGCTACCCCTGCTGATGTTGGCATGGCAGATGTTGCAAATGGCCTTTTTGGAATTATCTGCAGACACCTTAAAAACCAGCCAGACTCGGGAAGACCTAACAGTTGTACTGGCAACTTCTGTCGTGTTGTTGTTCCGGGGAACGGTTGTCTGTCTTCTGCCTGCGGACACCACCCTGCTTCTTCCGGCCTGTTGTGTTGCTATGCCTAACTCCACCTGTGCACTGCTGTCCTCGCTCTGCATGTCCTCCTGCCAGGTTGGGTCAGTCGTCTTCCACTTCCGCACCCTGGTCATCCTCCTGACTTTCTGGCAATTGTGTCTCATCATCGTCCACCTCTTCTTGAGACACGTTCCCACCGTTGCCTTCATGAGACCATGGCTGCTCAAATATTTGGGCATCGGTACATCCGATCTCCCCATGACTCACTTCAACTGGAGCTGGCGAGAGGCCAGAATCTATGAATGGATAAGTGAACAGCTCTTCAGAGTGTCCAAGTGTGGGATCAGTTATGTCAGGGGCCAGGCACTCGTCATGGCGGGAGGAAGGAGGATCAGGGTGTGGAATGTGCGGTCCAGTCTCACGGCTACTGACACTTGACCATGTGGAAGACAGGGTATTTGTGGTGGTGCCAAACGGACTGGAAGCCGCTATCCAACTAACAACCTGTTGACACTGGTCTTGGTTTAATAGTGGTGTACTGCTGCAGTCCCCTACAAATTGGGACAGGAAGGTCTAGCGAGATGATGTGGGCGCTTGTCGTGACGCAATTCGAGCTTGCACATGGCCTCGGCCTCTGCCTGCACCACCATCACGTCCAGTTCCTTGTCCCTTGCCACCGGTCATGCGCATTTTCAATGTTGTGCTGCCTGTATACAGCTAAATAAAGGCGTCCAAAAGATGTTTTTTAGGCGGCCGTCACACGCTGAGATATCTTTAGCGATATTGTAAGCGATCACGTGCACGCGCGATCGCTTACAATATCGCTCACATCGCTGGTGAGATGTCACACAGACAGACTCACCAGCGATGTGGAGCAGCGATCTCGCTCGTTACTATGGTACACATCGGGTAACTAGGCGCCGCGCGTCGCTTAGTTACCCGACGTGTACCATAGTTACCATCTCCCAGCATAGGCTCTGCCGCTGGGAGATGGTTCATCGTGGTGTTATACACCACGATGATGCAGATCGTTGCATCGTTCATCGCTAGATCTGAGAACCGAACCTCAGATCAGCGATGTCACGATCAAGCGATTTACCATCGTAAATCGCTTGATTACATGCAACGATATCTTGCCCGATATCGCTTAAGCGATCAAAAAGGAGATCGCTTAAACGATATCGGGCAAGATATCGTTCCGTGTGACGGCCCCCTTAGATGCACACTGAGATTACAGATTATAGAGGTTTAATCCCGGCAGCTGGAATGGTCAGACACAAACGCTGACGCGTATACCGTGTTTTGGCGTATCCTAATTTACGCTACAACCTACTCCTGCCGCACTAAGAGGCTAAATGAATGCAGACAAGAGTTGGTTTTTAGCTGGACACAGATTAGAGATTAAAGCCCTGTAGGTGGACTGGTCAGACACAAAAGCTGATGAGAATACAGAGTGTTTTGGCGTATCCTAATTTACGCTACAACCTACTCCTGCCGCACTAAGATGCTAAATGAATTCAGACAAGAGTTGGTTTTTAGCTGGACACTGAGATTAGAGATTAAAGCCCTACAGATGGACTGGTCAGACACAAACGCTGACGAGAATACAGAGTGTATGGGCGTATCCTCATTTACGCTACAACCTACTCCTGCCGCACTAAAATGCTAAATGAATGCCAAGAGTTGGTTGTTAGCTGGACACTGAGATTAGAGATTAAGGCCCTGCAGGTGGACTGGTCAGACACAAATGCTGGCGAGAATACAGAGTGTTTTGGCATATCTCAATTTACGCTACAACCTACTCCTGCCGCACTAAGGCTGCCTTCACATTTGCGTTTGGAGCGCAGCACAGCAAACGCAGCCAAACGCTTGCGCACATGCGTTCCTATGTTTAACATGGGAACACATGTGCCTGCGTATGTCTGCGTTTGGCCGCATTTGCGTTCGGATGCACATTATTTATGCGCCCTCCAACCACGCTCCAAACGTAGCATGCAGCATTTTTTTGTGCGTTTGCGCCGCTTGTTCTATCCGCAAGCGCACAAAAAATGCATTGATCTCAATGGATCCGCAGTGTCCTCTGCATGACACCGCAGGAGAACGCTGCGAATCCCATTGAAGTCTCTCCCGGTGGCCGCCGGTGATTAACGGCGGCCACTGGGAGATCATGCAGAGCCACAGCTGATCTCCCACCGGTGTCAGCGGGGAGACACAGCTGATCTACAGAAGGGTGGTCTCGGACTTTGTTGACTGGTGCCAGGCTAACCATTTAGAACTCAACATAAAGAAAACCAGGGAGTTGGTGTTGAGTTATGGAAGGTGCATGAAGGATTGCTTACCTATCACTATTGATGGTCAGGATGTGGAGATGGTGGAGAATTTCAAATATTTGGGGGTTCACCTGGACAGCAAGCTTGATTGGAGGTACCATATGGAGAAGGTTTGCAAGAAAGGGATGAGTAGACTTTACTTCCTAAGGAAATTAAGGTCGTTTAATGTGTGTAGCAAAATGCTTGACATGTTCTACCAATCTATTGTGGCGAGTGCAATCTTTGCTCCAATAATATGCTGGGGTAGTAGTGTGCGCACAGCTGACGCTAATAAGCTGAATAAACTTATCAAGAAGGCTAGTGCGGAGGTGGGTCTACAACTTAGGACTTTCGAGGAGGTATTAGAGGATAGAATTAATAAGAAATGCAAGGCTATAATGAGCAACAATACACACCCGCTCTCTGAACTGTTTGCGAAGCAGAAGAGCACATTCAGCAAGCGTCTAATCCAACTAATGTGTAAAAAGGAAAGATACAGAAAATCATTTGTTCCGACAGCTGTGGGGATGTTTAACAAATGTATAAGTGTAAAGCGTCACAAGACTATGTGAAGTCCTATGTGTATGGGGGAATAGGTAAGGTACATGTACCAGTCTACCCACATCTGCTGTCCATATAGACTTATTTTGTAAAGTGTGAAATGTTCTTGATCTTTGTTCTGCTGCTGTAATACTGTAATTTCCTCCGGGATCAATAAAGTTTATCTTATCTTATCTTATCTTATCTGACAGTTGTTTAAATCTCCCGCACTGACACCGAATAGGTGATGTCGGCGCGGAGATTTGAAGCAGCGATCAGCTGTTTCTTATCTCCCATGCTGATATCACCCTATCCGGTTGTCAGTATTCCAGGTTTTCCGGCTTGCCGTGTGACCATTTTGCCCTCAGTCAGCATGGAGATCATTGTTTTGTTTTGCCCTTCTTCCTGTCTCGTTTACATAAAGACCTGGCTCAGCTGAGCATTCATTGCTTGAGTATACTGGTTCCTGGTTTGCTCTTGCTCAGCTGTTCTCCTGGATTCACTCACTTCTCTGGAGCTCTGTGTGATCTCGGTTCACCTTACAGCTTCCTGCATCGTGCTTCTGGTGCCGCTGCTTCTACCTTCGGGCTCAGACGTTCAAGTGTGTAAGCAACTACCCGGTCATTACCCTATGTACTGTGTGCTTTTGGAACTTGTGTTTCTTTATCTCTTTGGAACTTTGTTTTGAACTAGTTACCCGGTCATCCGGGTGTGGGGACCTTTTACCACGGACTATCTCTTCCGGTCGTTCCAGTACCAGGACCCGTGCTAAGGCCTATATGCATCCGGATTTGCTTGCTTCGGACTATTGGTTTTTCGGACTGTTTCCTTAAAGGACTGTGCTGTACGATACATATATATATATATATTGGGATCGTGTTGTGTTGTGTGCTTTGGCTGTGTACTGCATTCACATTGTTTTGCTGTGTATATATAAATACCTTGCACCTAAGAACCCGTCTCTGCTCTTCATTGCCCTTAAGCGATCAGACTCCTCAAACCCTATACAATAGTATTACATTATACTCAAGCCACAAAGAGGAGTCTGCTTAGGGCAATGACGAAGACACGGGTGGAGAAGCTTTTCTCCAAGGTTAACTCCTTGCAGCAGGAGATGGAGGCGGTGCAAAATAAGGTCCTGGACATGGAGAGACAGCTAGGCCATGATCACAAGGCTGTGGGTCAGGCTCTCCGAGATGTGCAAACCAGAGTGGAGGATCTGGGGAAAATACCCACACCAGCCACCAGTATGCCTAAATTACCCCTGTTTCGGTTCAGTGGCGACTGTACTCAGTTCTGTGGGTTTATTAATCAATGTATGCTGTTTTTTGATGTGCATGCTAACTATTACCGGTCTGATCGGTCGAAGGTATTATGTATAGTCATGTTGTTAACATCACGAGCACTGGCTTGGGTCAATCCATGATTGAAAGTCATGACATCCGTTTGAACAACCTGGACAATTTCGTAACAGCAATGGCGCAAATGTTTGATGACCCAAATCGCCGTACTACCGCAGAAACGGCTCTGCTTTCCCTACGTCAAGGAAAGCGGTCTGTCATTGAATATGGTACTGAATTTAAAAGGTTAGTGGTGGATGTCGATTGGGGAAATAATGCGCTGTTATCGGTGTTCAGAAAGGGACTGTCCGGTGCCATTAAGGACGAGTTGGCTCGGGCCGAGTCTCCCCAGGACTTTGAACTGTTTCTTCAACACTGCGTACGCATTGATACCCGGTTGACGGAACGTAGACAGGAAAAATGGGCAGCTGCAAACCGGATAACTAATTCTGCTTTCCCTCCTAGGGAGCCCGCTACTAAGAGTCCACGGGAGGCCGAGGACATTCCCATGCAAGTGGACTCAGTACAACGACGGGAAAGCAACGAACGTCGCGACTACCGGCTCCGTGAGCGTTTATGCTTTTATTGCGGTCAATCCGATCATTTTTTGATTAACTGCCCAAAATGCCCTAAACGTCCAAATAAGGTTCTGGCAGCCGTAACCGAGGGTGATAACACGGACACCGAATCCGAGATCTCTGACTCAAGTATGCACCTGGATGCGGTTTTTCCTTCTGTACTAATGTCAGCTGTACCTAAGGACAATTCTACCCATTGCTCTCTTCCAATTCAGATCCAGTGGGAGGGACAGTCAATTCCGACATCTGCCATGATAGACTCCGGGGCGGGAGGCAACTTCATGGACTCTTCTTTTGCCAGGAGACACGGTATCAAGTCACAACAACGAGTGTCACCGATAACCATGGAAACGGTGGACGGTTCTCCATTAGTTTCGGGACCCGTAGATCAGGAGACGGTACCTCTTAACTGTGTGATGAAACCGGGTCATCAGGCGACACTGACTTTTATGTTGATTTCTTCTCCTCACTTTCCAGTCATTTTAGGACTCCCTTGGCTGCGGTCTGAAAATCCAATCATCAATTGGGAGACAAAGGAAGTATCTTTCCATCCCCAGGCCGGCCCGACCATCAGTCCAGCAGTACCGGTAACGTACAATGAGGAAGACACTATACAGGTACCTGTTCTCCCCCTAGTCTATAAGGAGTTTACAGATATATGCGACAAGAAAAAAGCAGACCAGCTTCCCCCGCATAGACCATACGATTGTCCCATAGAATTACTTCCAGGGGCCGAGATCCCGTTTGGTCCTGTCTACCCGTTAGCGGCTCCGGAGTTACAATCATTGAAAGACTATATCGACGAAAGCTTAGCCAAGGGGTTTATTCAACCTTCATCCTCACCCGCAGGGGCTCCCATCTTCTTTGTGAAAAAGAAAGATGGGACTCTAAGACCGTGTATCGATTACCGGGAGCTTAACAAAATAACCGTCCGGAACTGGTATCCGCTACCATTGATTCCCGAACTGTTGGAGAGAGTACGGCAGGCCAAGATCTTCACCAAATTAGATCTCCGGGGGGTATACAACCTGCTCCGTATACGTCCCGGAGACGAGTGGAAGACGGCATTCAGATGTCGCTATGGCCATTTTGAATACCTTGTAATGCCTTTCGGGCTCTGTAACGCTCCCGCTGCTTTTCAACACCTGGTCAATGATATATTCAGGGATCTATTGGATCAGTTTATGGTGATATACCTGGACGATATCTTAATTTTCTCTGATTCTCTACAGCAGGGGTGGGGAACTCCAGTCCTCGAGGGCCGCAATCAGTGCAGGTTTTCAGGATTTCCTTAGTATTGCACAGGTGATAACATAATCACTTGCACTGGTGATGATTCCAATCCCTGTGCAATACTAATGAAATCGTGAAAACCTGCACTGATTGCGGCCCTCGAGGACTGGAGTTCCCCACCCCTGCTCTACAGGAACACCAGGAGCACGTAAAGGCTGTACTTACCCGTCTGAGAGATAACCACCTGTACATCAAGCTGGAGAAATGTGAATTCCATCGCTCGCAGATCCATTTCTTAGGGTATGTTATCTCTCCTCAGGGATTAAACATGGAGTCCAGCAAGATCCAGGCGATTCTAGACTGGCCGGTACCAGGAAACATCAAGGAGGTACAACGCTTTGTCGGTTTCGCAAATTTTTACAGACGCTTCATTCGCAACTTCTCCGAGATTGTGCGTCCTATCACCTTGCTCACCAAGAAGGGGCAGAGGTTCGTATGGTCCACGCAGGCCCAGGGGGATTTTGATCGTCTCAAGGTTTGTTTTACCTCGGCGCCCATACTGACACACCCGAATCCCGCACTCCCTTTCATTGTGGAAGTCGATGCTTCCGATAACGCACTAGGGGCTATCCTTTCACAAAGGACTGGGGACAAAGAACTCCTACACCCGTGTGCTTTCTTTTCTCGTCGGTTGTCCCCTGCAGAAAGGAACTATGATGTTGCAGATAAGGAACTGTTAGCCATTATTTCCGCGTTTAAGGAATGGAGACATCATTTGCAGGGAGCATCACAACAAGTGGTAGTGCTCACAGACCATCGCACCTGGAATTCCTTAAATCTGCTAGGTGCCTGTCTCCACGGCAAGCCCGGTGGAGCCTGTTCCTTAACCAGTTTAATTTCATTGTCTCGTACCGTCCAGGGTCCCGCAATGGGAAAGCTGATGCCTTGTCCCGAATCCACGCTGTGGACTCCGTGCCAGGAACCCCATCCAAGACCGTCTTATCGGATGCCAATTTCGTTGGAGTACTCCAGGACCGGGACCTGTGGAAGGACCTCCAGCTGGCCTATGACGGTGACGTATTCCTTTGCTGCTCCACCCACTGACGTAAATCTAGTCCTTAAGAATGGTTTGTGGCTGAGGGAATGGCGTATCTATGTCCTGGAGGCTGTAAGACTTCGGGTCCTCAAATTGGTCCATGATTCAGTGTTGGCAGGTCATAGGGGGGTACAGAAGACGCAGGAGTTTTTAAGCCGTTTTTTCTGGTGGCCCACCTGCTTAAAGGATGTGAAAGACTTCGTACACTCATGTGTGGTTTGTGCTCGGTGCAAAGTGCCTCGTGTTGCTCCTACAGGACTTCTTCAACCGCTACCCGTACCATCTCGCCCTTGGGGGTCTATCTCGATGGACTTCATTGTGGAGTTGCCTGACTCAGGGGCCACAATACTATTTTGGTGGTAGTAGACCGATTGACTAAAGCGGCTCATTTCATACCATGTACCGGCCTCCCCTCCGCCGCAGAGACAGTAGATCTAGTAGTCCAGAACGTGTTTCGGTTACATGGGGTACCAGATGAGATCATCTCTGACCGGGGGATGCAATTCACCGCCAAGTTCTGGAAGGGGTTTTGTTCTGCATTGCATATTGACATACGTTTATCTTCTGCCTACCATCCTCAGACAAATGGACAGACGGAACGGACTAATCAAACCCTGGAGCAGTACCTGCGATGTTATGTCAGCCATCTCCAAGATGATTGGTACAAGCTGCTTCCTCTGGCTGAGTTCTCATACAACAATACGCAGAGCAGTTCCACTAAGGTAACACCTTTTTTCGCCAACCTGGGTTATCATCCAACTATTTTACCTAGGTCGCCAGTTGCCACGTCGGTCCCAGCGGTTGGGGACAGAGTGATGATTCTACAGCAGAATCTAGAAGTGCTAAAAGAGTCACTGGCCTCGGCTCAGGAGCGTTACAAGAAGTCAGCGGACGTCCACCGAAGACCCGCACCCGTGTATAAGGTAGGGGATTCGGTGTGGTTATCCACGAAGAATCTGAAGTTGGGTGTTCCTTCACGAAAACTAGGACAGAAATTCATTGGCCCGTTCAAGATTACCGGAATTGTGAGCTCTGTGGCCTGTCGGCTGAAGTTGCCACGGACTCTGAAGATACATGCTGTTTTTCATGTATCTTTATTGAAACCGGTTTTCCATAATACATTTCAGGGACGCGTTGTGCCTCCCCCCCACCGGTGGTGGTTGATGGGCACAAACAGTTTGTGGTTCAGGACATTATCGACTCTCGGCTCCATAGGCATCGGCTTCAGTATCTTGTTCGTTGGCAGGGGTACTCTCCCGAGGACGATTCTTGGGAACCAGTAGGTAACATCTCCGCTCCCCAGAAAGTTGCGCAGTTCCATCGGAGGTATCCGGACAAGCCTGGTCCGGGTTCGTCCTGAGGCCGTTTGCAGGGGGGAGTAATGTCAGTATTCCAGGTTTTCCGGCTTGCCGTGTGACCATTTTGCCCTCAGTCAGCATGGAGATCATTGTTTTGTTTTGCCCTTCTTCCTGTCTCGTTTACATAAAGACCTGGCTCAGCTGAGCATTCATTGCTTGAGTATACTGGTTCCTGGTTTGCTCTTGCTCAGCTGTTCTCATGGATTCACTCACTTCTCTGGAGCTCTGTGTGATCTCGGTTCACCTTACAGCTTCCTGCATCGTGCTTCTGGTGCCGCTGCTTCTACCTTCGGGCTCAGACGTTCAAGTGTGTAAGCAACTACCCGGTCATTAGCCTATGTACTGTGTGCTTTTGGAACTTGTGTTTCTTTATCTCTTTGGAACTTTGTTTTGAACTGGTTACCCGGTCATCCGGGTGTGGGGACCTTTTACCACGGACTATCTCTTCCGGTCGTTCCAGTACCAGGACCCGTGCTACGGACTATATGCATCCGGATTTGCTTGCTTCGGACTATTGGTTTTTCACACTGTTTCCTTAAAGGACTGTGCTGTACGATACATATATATATATATATTGGGATCGTGTTATGTTGTGTGCTTTGGCTGTGTACTGCATTCACATTGTTTTGCTGTGTATATATAAATACCTTGCACCTAAGAACCTGTCTCTGCTCTTCATTGCCCTTAAGCGATCAGACTCCTCAAACCCTATACAATAGTATTACACCGGTGTCAGCGCTGGAGATTTAAACAGCTGTCAGATCAGCTGTATCTCCCTGCTGACACCGGCAGGAGATCAGCTGTGCCGGGAGGAGGAGATCTCTGCCGCTGATCTCCTCCTCCCGGCCGCCCCCAGAGGCAGCTGATCGGCTGCCGCGACACCGTAGTAATGTGAACGCATGCGGAGATTCTCCGCTGCGTTCACATTATTATGGGCTGCTTTTGCCTGCGTTTGCGTCTGCATGCAGACACAAACGCAAGTGTGAAAGTAGCCTTAGATGCTAAATGAATTCAGACAAGAGTTGGTTTTTAGCTGGACACTGAGATTAGAGATTAAAGCCCTGCAGGTGGACTGGTCAGACACAACCGCTGATGAGAATACAGAGTGTTTTGGTGTATCCTAATTTACACTACAATCTACTATTGCCGCACTAAGATGCTAAATGAATGCAGACAAGAGTTGTTTTTTAGCTGGACACTGAGAATAGAGATTAAAGCCTTGCAGGTGGACTGGTCAGACACAAACGCTGATGAGAATACAGAGTGTTTTGGCGTATCCTAATTTACGCTACAACCTACTCCTGCCTATAGAGAGCTAAATTAATCCCTAAAAGCACTGTTTTGGGATGGATGAGATTTCCAGCCTGTACCCCAGCCTCAGATGTGATGCAGGCTGGTATACTGGCACAACGAAGTTTGCAATATACCCTGCCTCCCTGTCTGCCTGTATACAACTCTATTAGTCGTCAGAAGGACTGTTGTGCTAATTAGATTGTCAGCCCTGCACCTACACTAGCTGAAATGCCACAATTCTGTCCATCAATCAGCAGCACCTCTCCCTACACTGACTGTCTGTGGAGCAGAGTGATGAACACAGCGCGGTCAGGTCTTATAAAGACCTGGTGACGCTGTGCGGCCAGCCAATCACTGTAATGCCCCAACCAACATGGCTGTGGCATTACAGTGTCTGTCAGCCAATCCCTGCATGTGGGCTGGCTCTGTAAAGAACGCCAAAATGCAGAGAGGTGGACCCTGAGCATAGCTAGAGTATCGCGAGATTACTCAGTACTCGCCGAGTACCCCAAGTACCGAAATATTCGTGCGAGTACCGAGTAGTGACAAGCATACTCGCTCATCCCTAATTACTATGCTTTTAAACAATTTGGAAAAAGAATACCAACAATCCAAGGATCATCTGAAGCTGGAGGAGAAATCAAGGCACGGAGATAGGGTCTTACCGGGTAGAGATCTGGAATTTTTAGTGAGTTGAAATTGCTCTCCTTGCATGGCTGTGTCAGGCACAACCACATCTACAAGTTTGTCATATGGCTGCTGCAGACCCACAATTAGAAGATTCTTGAAGTACGAGGTAGGACTAGGGTATGAGTTGCGCTGCCTTGTTGACATAGAGGTCCACCATGTATATTAAAACTTTTATTAGTCAACACATTTCTAAGGACTTTGCTTCTTCATCAGGATATGTTACAGTTATAACCATGCACAGTGCCCCTATTATCATTGACTCTATTTTGGATTTTCGGGACCTAACGCTACTACATGAAGTTACTAAATATTTACAAAAACCTTTTTTTAAGGAAGTTGATGCCAATAGTTATATACACTTCAAAAGTGGTCAGTACAATAAATGGTTTAGAAATATTACAGAAAATCAATTTAAAATAAAAGGAAAAACTGTAGCACTGATAAGGATTTCTCCGAACAGATAAAAATTTTGTCTCAAAGATTCAAAGAGAAAGAATACCCTAAAAAGCTTACTAATAACGTCATAGCAGCATGTAAAAACACAAAAAAGCAGATCTCATTGAATATAAGATAAAATGACTGAATGAAGGACAGAAATATGATACCAACTTTATCACTACCTTCTGTTCTCAGAATAATGACATAAAAAAGATACTCTCTAAACATTGGAAAAACAAAGTGCCAGCACTGCCAGAAAAAATATAAAGATTGTGTAAATACACATATTGTTTCCACACTGTAAAAATGAGACATTTCGCAAAAGATTAAAACATCCTTTGAGCCACTCTGCTGCGACAAGGCATATCTCAGATAGAGTGGTCCTACTCTACAATTTTTAATTTTCACTGTGTCAAAAGACCTCAATAATGTATATAAAGTGGACCATACAAAGCTATCACTCACCTTCACATATCAGACCTGCTTCCAAGGTGCCAGATCAGTGTAAGTGATATAAGGTAACTCAGGCCCCCACACCTGCAGCTTCCACCACAAATGTCAGGGCTTTTCACAGTTAATCCCCACCGCACCGACCCAGCCTTTCTCCAAACATTGGAGTATCCTGAAAAGCGACCCTTTTTGAAGGCTATTATTCCCACTAATTCTTTTGTGACCTTTAGATTGGCACCGATTCTGAAAAATATTGTAGCCTGTAGTAAGTTAAAATCCATTAATGGACAGGAACCGATCATTCTAAATCCAGGATCTCACAAATGTTTTGCTCCAAAATGCCTTTGTTGTTTGCTGGTCAGTTCACCACAAAAGAATATCATTTTGTTCTAACTGCAACAGTACGGTCCATCATCAAATCAAATATTATCTAAACTGCCAACCAAGATTTATTATTTAATAGTTTGATACCGTAGATTACATTTGTGACAAGCAATATGTAGGATAAACCACTCAAATCCTACACCTTCTCACCGCCATAATATTAAAAAGGGTTTTCTGCTTCATGGACTCTCCCGCAGGGCTGTGGAGTCGGTAAGCCAAATCTCCAATTCCGCCTCCTCAATTTCCCTTACACCGACTCCGACTCTCACATATATGGCTTATATTTAAGTGATACATTTATTGTAGTACAATGTGAACAGCAGGCTTTTAATCATTATTATGATTGAATAATCAAGATATTTAGATAGAACATAAAATACATTTATTGCAATACACCTTTAGAACACAAGAAACTTTAATAAATTGTAAATATGCAATACATTGTGCAGTAAGTGACAAAAAAAAACAGTTTGCAACAAAAACATACTAAATAACATTTGTGCAGTTTATGAATTTGTTCTAAGAACTAAAATTGCCTCCATCATATCCTCCTTCATAGATGACCTCAAATCTGACCTAATATTTTTAAAGCTAGAGAATAACCTCTCTAAACTAACTTGGGTTGGAGGCAAAGCTGTAACGACATGGGCAACGTCTCTAACAATCTCAGGGTGTAGAGGAATTGCCTCATGCACAGTCAGTTTTGATGAACGGTTGAAATTTCTATTTCTTTGAGAGCAGATGAAAAATTTTGCTGAAATATGGTTAATCTGTTTGCTATAGGAGACGAAGTGGAATCTTTTTCCCTGTGGCAAAGCTTCACCTGCTCCATGTCATCCAAATACTTGTCAAAGTGAAACTCCTCATCTGAGGAGGCTGAAGATATGGCAGCAGCTGCACTGGCAGGACCCAAGTCCTCTTGCTTCTAGCAGTCCTATAGCTCAGTCATCCTAACTGCTACTTCAGTCAGAGCTTTTTTTCCTTTAGTAAGCTGTTGATCATCAAGCAGTATACGATGACTTTTGTCCAAATAAAAAGCTGCCAGAAAAATAGCTTTCCCAAATTTCTATGAAAAAATATTCCACACATTCTGCATTGAACTACTGTACCCATTTAATTATATATTTTAGGAGTCGGAGTCGGTCAATTTATACAGACTCCGACTCTGACTCCACCAAAAATGGGCTCCGACTCCAACTCTACAGCTCTGCTCTCCCGACCTGTACTGTTGCGCAAAACAAAATAACTAATATCCCTGTGACTCCTATACATCACATGCCCCCGGGGTTTCAAATTGTATTCAGTCACAGAACCGAATTGAAATATACAGGATTCATAAATTAAATACTTTGAAACCAGAGGGGCTCAATGATATTACTAATATCACGAGAAAATAGAAAACATCCGTCAGGAAATCAGCTCCGAACCTCCAAGTGCTGTTACTCCCATCCCTCCCCACATCCCCTCTGGATCACTTTCCACATTTGACCCAGTCATAGAAGAAGAAGTCTCCAGGCTCCTCCCTTCCTCTCGTCCCACTATATGAATCAAAGACCCCATTCCCTCACAC
This sequence comes from Allobates femoralis, assembly GCA_033576535.1. Lineage (NCBI taxonomy): Eukaryota > Metazoa > Chordata > Amphibia > Anura > Aromobatidae > Allobates > Allobates femoralis. Next base: position 269,677,872 of record JARQOC010000002.1, on the reverse strand, counting down.
CAACTCCAGTTTTTCTCTCCAGTCTTCACCACTCACCTAATCAAAATCTTCAATCTTTCCCTCTCTTCTGGCATCTTCCCTTCCTCCTTCAAACACTCTATTATTACTCCATTATTGAAGAAAACATCTCTTGACCCGTCCTGCACAAATAACTACAGACCAGTCTCCAATATCCCCTTCATCTCTAAACACCTGCCTCACCCATTACCTCTCCACTCACTCTCTTCTAGATCCATTGCAGTCTGGTTTCTGCCCCCTACATTTTACAGAATTTGCACTCATCAAAGTGACCAATGTCCTTCTGATGACAAAACATAACAATGACCACTCTCTGCTTATTCTTCTTGATGTTTCTGAAGCCTTTGACACTGTTGACCACCATCTCCTACTCACTATGCTGCACTCCATCGGTATAAAGGACACCAATATCTCCTAGTTCCCTTCCTATCTTTCAGACCGCTCTTTCAGTGTATAGTTTGCTGACTCCACTTCCTCTCCTCTTCCTCTCACTATTGGGGTCCCTCAGGGTTCAGTCCTTGGCCCTCTTCTCTCTCTACACTGCCCCAATTGAACAGACCATCAGCAGATTTGGCTTTCAGTACCATCTTTATGCTGATGGCACACAACTATACACTTCCTCCCCTGACCTTACCCACGCTGTATTACAGAACACCAATGACTGTCTAACTGCAGTTTCCAATATCATGTCCACTCTCTAAAACTCAACCTTTCCAAAACTGAACATCTTCTGATGCCGCCCTCTACTGACCTCCCTAAATCTGACATCTCCCTCTCGTGTGAGGCACCACGATAACGCCTGGGCAGCACGCTCGCTGTCTGGGTGTTATATTTGATGCTGATTTCTCTTTCACCTCCTACATACAATCTCTCACCCTCTCTTGTCGATTGCACCTGAAAAATATCCCCATAATTCGCCCCTTCCTCACTATGGAAACAACTAAAACCTCCACAGTGGCCCTGATCCATTCCCACCTTGATTACTGTAATTCTTTATTAGTTGGCCTCCCACTCAGTAGGCTTTCCCTTCTGCAGTCCATCCTTAATGCAGCAGCCAGGGTCACCTCACTAGCTAACTGTTACTCAGATATTTTCGCTCTGTGCCAGTCATTGCACTGACTGTCCATACACTATAGGATCCAATTCAAACAGCTTGTTCTCACCCACAAAGCACTTCACAGTGTGGCACCTCCCTACCTCTCTACCCTCATATCTGTATATCACCCCACCCATCTTCTTCGCTTTGGAAGTGACTTAAGACTAACATCTGCATTAATACGAACCTCCCATTCCCAACTTCAAGGCTTCTCTTGAACTGCGCCAATCCTCTGGAATGCTCTACTCCAAGAAATTTGGACTATTCACAACTTACTCAGGTGCTCCCTAAAAACATATCTTTTTAGGGCGGCCTATCATTCTCCCTAATCGTAGTCATTTAGATATAGAATATTCACTATTGCTCTGAACATAATTCTCTGTCACATTCCACCAGACCCAAGAGCTCTACACAGATTGGTTGGTGGCCACTCATGCAGCTCTTATCAACTCCCCATCCCCTAATATTGGCTGGTCCATCATTGTAAATAAGCACCTGTACTTTATGTCACCCCTACCTCATTGTTAGATTGTAAGCTTTTACAAGCAGGGTCGTCATTATTTTTTGCTTTAATTATTTAACTTTTTTATAATTGTTTCTCATAACTTTTTGTATACGAACCTGTGAATTGTAAAGCGCTGCAGAATATGTTGGCGCTATATAAATAAAGATTATTAATTATTATTATTAACTAGATTAATGCCCGATGCTATCACATCGGGAGGATGGTGATGTGATGTTGAGGATGTTTTGTGTGACAGTAAGAGCAGCACACCTTGAGATGGAGATATAGTGAACAGCCATCCCGCCCATCTCTTTAGCTGTTCACAAAAACTCGTCCCTGTTGTAAAAGAAAATAATATTTCTGAGCAGCTATGCTGCTGGACCTTAACTTTGGGGGTTCATATCACCAAATAAAAGTATTTGAATGATACACATCTCCCCTCTTGTACTAAATGTGTGTTAATCTTAGATTTAGAAATATGTGTAAATATATCACACCTATGTATTTATGAAGATAGGATATTTAGATAGTGACCCTCAAGAGGGACAGCATTACTGATGTATGTAAAGTGCTATTGAATTAATAGTACTATATAAAATAACTAGCTGTAGTACCCGGCTACGCCCGGGTTAATAAATAACTGCTGTTAGCTATAACATAATAGAATTTGAATATGTCATATTAATGACCTGTAGGAAAATAGAAGCTGAGCTGTGATTGATTGCTATAGGCAGCCTAATAAATCTCCAGCCAACAGTAAACCCTCCCCCCAGCTGGGCAGTATATATTACCTCACACATACACATAATAGACAGCTCATGTGACTGACATCTGCCTTAATTCCCTATATGGCACGTGTTGCACATTGGCTGTTTTTAATCAGATGTTTATGTTTGGAAAATAAAGATAGCACACGTATGAGGCGAGTTGTGTGAGGTGATTTGTGCACATCTGTGTCTGTCTGTGTGGTGTGTGTGTCCCTGTGGGGGGGTCTGTGTGGTGTGTGTCTCTGTTGTGTGTGTCTCTTTGTGGTGTGTGTGTGTCCCTGTGGGGTGAGTGCATGTGTCCCTATAGGGTATGTATGTATGTGTGTCCCTGTGGGGGGGTCTGTGGTGTGTGTGTGTGTATCTGTGTTGTGTGTGTCTCTTTGTGGTGTGTGTGTGTGTGTCCCTGTGGGTTGAGTGCATGTGTCCCTATAGGGTGTGTATGTGTGTGTGTGTCCCTGTGGGGGGGGGGGGGTGTCTCTGTGTTGTGTGTGTCTCTGTGTGGTGTGTGTGTGTCCCTGAGGGGTGAGTGCATGTGTCCCTATAGGGTGTGTATGTGTGTGTGTCCCTGTGGGGGGTCTGTGGTGTGTGTGTGTGTATCTGTGTTGTGTGTGTCTCTTTGTGGTGTGTGTGTGTCCCTGGGGGGGGAGTGCATGTGTCCCTATAGGGTGTGTATGTGTGTGTGTCCCTGTGGGGGGGTCTGTGTGATGTGTGTGTGTCTCTTTGTGTTGTGTGTGTCCTTGTGGGTGAGTGCATGTGTCCCTATAGGGTGGCTATGTGTGTGTGTCCCTGTGGGGGGGGTCTGTGTGGTGTGTGTGTTTTGTGTGTCTCTTTGTGGTGTGTGTCCCTGTGGGGTGAGTGCGTGTGTCACTATAGAGTGTTTGTGTGTCCCCTTGGGTGTGTGTGTGTGTCTCTGTGTTGTGTGTGTCTCTTTGTGGTGTGTGTGTTTTGTTCGGGTGCGTGGGGAGTATCCAATGTTGGGGCTGCACTTTAGCGACTATACACTTGCTGTTACTCTTTGTGTGCGTGTGGTGTGTATACATGTCCCCGTGTGTGGTGAATATCTTATGTTGGGGTCCCACCTTAGTGACTATATGCTGGTATGTGCTGTTAGTCTTTGGCGCTATGATTAAGCCCCTCTTATTCACAACTGTCAACTGGTAACTGTCACTTTTTCCCCATTATGTAGATAGGAGCAAAATAGTTTGGTGAATTGGAATGCGCGGGGTTAAAATTTCGCTTCACAACATAGCCTATGACGCTCCCGGGGTCTAGATGTGTGACTGTGCAAAATTTTGTCTCTATAGCTGACAGCTGTCGATTTTCCTCCAACACTTTTCCATTCACTTTTTCCCCATTATGTAGATAGGGGCAAAATTGATTGGTGCACTGGAACGCGCAGGGTTAAAATTTCGCCTCACAACATAGCCTATGACGCTCTCGGGGTCCAGACGTGTGACTGCAAATTTTTGTAGCTGTAGCTGGCAGCTGTCGATTTTCCTCCCACACGTTTCCTTTCCCTTTTCCCCATTATATAGATAGGGGCAAAATTGATTGGTGAACTGGAACGCGCAGGATTAAAATTTCGCCTCAAAACATAGCCTATGACGCTCCCGGGGTCCAGACGTGTGACTGTGCAAAATTTTGCGGCTGTAGTTGCGACGGTGTAGATGCCAATCCCGGATATACACACACACATACACACACACATACACACATTCAGCTTTATATATTAGATTCAATTAATATTATAATTATAACTAGTGATGAGCGAGTACTAAAATGCTCGGGTGCTCGAAGCTCGGGCCGAGCATCCCGAGATACTCGTGTACTCGGCCCGAGTACCGAGCCCAATGTTATCCTATGGGAGACCCGAGTATTTTTATGAAATGACTGCCGGCAGCATGGAAAAACCCCAAAAATGTCACAAAAGTCTCAGAAGAGTGCTCAAATGACATGGCAACACCATGGGGAAGACCCCTGGAAGCATTTCTCACTCAAAAGTCACAGCTGTGAACAATGTTGTCCGAGTTTCACGCCAATTTTACGGAGTCACCAGAAAACCTTCCAAAATGACACCAAAATGAATATTTAGGGTGGAAATGTTAAGGGCACATACCCAATAGTGAGATACAGCTGTTGTATGTTACTTTTTGTGATTACATGAAAGATTTTACGTGAAAACATTGTGCGGCACTCCGATGACCCTGAGAAGAGACGTACATGAAGCCCTGTCTTGAAATAATGTGCCCATTTTGAGGAACTGGGTCTATTGTAGTATTTTCCTTTGCCAGGGCAGTCCAAAATTGGGAGGCTCCACATTGTCCCTGGATAGAGACGTGCAGGAGGGCCTGTAAACATGAAGCGGTTGTATTGTAGTATAGCCCTTTGGCCAGGGCAGCCAAAAATTGGGAGGCTCCACATTTTCCCTGGATAGAGACGTGCAGGAGGGCCTGTAAACATGAAGTGGGTGTATTGTAGTCTAGCCCTTTGGCCAGGGCAGCCAAAAATAGGGAAGTTCAACAATGAACCATGCATACAGACATACAGTAGGGCCTGTAAACCTCAAGTCGGTGTATTGTAGCATAGCCCTTTGGCAGGGCAGCCAACAATTGGGAGGTTCAACAATGACCCATGCATACATACATGTAGTAGGGCCTGTAACCCTCAAGTGGGTGTATTGTAGTAAAGGCCTTTGGCAGGGCAGCCAAAAATTGTGAGGTTCAACAATGACCCATGCATACAGACATGTAGTAGGGCCTGTAACCCTCAAGTGGGTGTATTGTAGTATAGGCCTTTGGCAGGGCAGCCAAAAATTGGGAGGTTCAACAATGACCCATGCATACAGACATGTAGTAGGGCCTGTAACCCTCAAGTGGGTGTATTGTAGTATAGGCCTTTGGCAGGGCAGCCAAAAATTGGGAGGTTCAACAATGACCCATGCATACAGACATACAGTAGGGCCTGTAAACCTCAAGTGGGTGTATTGTAGTATAGCCCTTTGGCAGGGCAGCCAAAAATTGGAAGGTTCAACAATGACCCATGCACACAGACATGTAGTAGGGCCTGTAACCTTCAAGTGGGTGTATTGTAGTATAGGCCTTTGGCATGGCAGCCAAACATTTTGAGGTTCAACAATGACCCATGCATACAGACATACAGTAGGGCCTGTAAACCTCAAGTGGGTGTATTGTAGTATAGCCCTTTGGCAGGGCAGCCAAAAATTGGGAGGTTCAACAATGACCCATGCATACAGACATGTAGTAGGGCCTATAACCCTCAAGTGGGTGTATTGTAGTATAGACCTTTGGCAGGGCACCAAAAATTGGGAGGTTCAACAATGACCCATGCATACAGACACGTAGTAGGGCCTGTAACCCTCAAGTGGGTGTATTGTAGTATAGGCCTTTGGCAGGGCAGCCAAAAATTGGGAGGTTCAACAATGACCCATGCATACAGACATACAGTAGGGCCTGTAAACCTCAAGTGGGTGTATTGTAGTATAGCCCTTTGGCAGGGCAGCCAAAAATTGGAAGGTTCAACAATGACCCATGCACACAGACATGTAGTAGGGCCTGAAACCTTCAAGTGGGTGTATTGTAGTATAGGCCATTGGCATGGCAGCCAAACATTTTGAGGTTCAACAATGACCCATGCATACAGACATACAGTAGGGCCTGTAAACCTCAAGTAGGTGTATTGTAGTATAGCCCTTTGGCAGGGCAGCCAAAAATTGGGAGGTTCAACAATGACCCATGCATACAGACATGTAGTAGGGCCTATAACCCTCAAGTGGGTGTATTGTAGTATAGACCTTTGGCAGGGCAGCCAAAAATTGGGAGGTTCAACAATGACCCATGCATACAGACACGTAGTTGGGCCTGTAACCCTCAAGTGGGTGTATTGTAGTATAGGCCTTTGGCAGGGCAGCCAAAAATTGGGAGGTTCAACAATGACCCATGCATACAGACATACAGTATGGCCTGTAAACCTCAAGTGGGTGTATTGTAGTATAGCCCTTTGGCAGGGCAGCCAAAAATTGGGAGGTTCAACAATGACCCATGCATACAGACATGTAGTAGGGCCTGTAACCCTCAAGTGGGTGTATTGTAGTATAGGCCTTTGGCAGGGCAGCCAAAAATTGGGAGGTTCAACAATGACCCATGCATACAGACTTGTAGTAGGGCCTGTAACCCTCAAGTGGGTGTATTGTAGTATAGGCCTTTGGCAGGGCAGCCAAAAATTGGGAGGTTCAACAATGAGCCATGCATACAGACATGCAGTAAGGTCTGTAAACCTCAAGTGGGTGTATTGTAGTATAGCCCTTTGGCAGGGCAGCCAAAAATTGGGAGGCTCCACATTTTCCCATGCATACAGAAATGTAGTAGGGCCTGTAACCTTCAAGTGGGTGTCTTGTAATATAGTCCTTTGGCAGGCAGCCAAAAATTTTGAGGTTCAACAATGACCCATGCATACAGACATACAGTAGGGCCTGTTAACCTCAAGTGGGTGTATTTTAGTATAGCCCTTTGGCAGGGCAGCCAAAAATTGGGAGGTTCAACAATGACCCATGCATACAGACATGTAGTAGGGCCTGTAACCCTCAAGTGGGTGTATTGTAGTATAGGCCTTTGGCAGGGCAGCCAAAAATTGGGAGGTTCAACAATGACCCATGCATACAGACATGTAGTAGGGCCTGTAACCCTCAAGTGGGTATATTGTAGTATAGGCCTTTGGCAGGGCAGCCAAAAATTGGGAGGTTCAACAATGAGCCATGCATACAGACATGCAGTAAGGCCTGTAAACCTCAAGTGGGTGTATTGTAGTATAGCCCTTTGGCAGGGCAGCCAAAAATTGGGAGGTTCAACAATGACCCATGCATACAGACATGTAGTAGGGCCTGTAACCCTCAAGTGGGTGTATTTTAGTATAGGCCTTTGGCAGGGCAGCCATAAATTGGGAGGTTCAACAATGACCCATGCATACAGACATACAGTAGGGCCTGTAAACCTCAAGTGGGTGTATTGTAGTATAGCCCTTTGGCAGGGCAGCCAAAAATTGGGAGGTCCAACAATGACCCATGCATACAGACATGTAGTAGGGCCTGTAACCCTCAAGTGGGTGTATTGTAGTATAGGCCTTTGGCAGGGCAGCCAAAAATTGGGAGGTTCAACAATGAGCCATGCATACAGACATGCAGTAAGGCCTGTAAACCTCAAGTGGATGTAATGTAGTATAGCCCTTTGGCAGGGCAGCCAAAAATTGGGAGGCTCCACATTGTCCCTGGATAGAGACGTGCAGGAGGCCTGTAAACATGAAGTGGGTGTATTGTAGTCTAGCCCTTTGGCCAGGGCAGCCAAAAATTGTGAGGTTCAACAATGACCCATGCATACAGATATGTAGTAGGGCCTGTAACCCTCAAGTGGGTGTATTGTAGTATATGGGCCTTTGGCAGGGCAGCCAAAAATTGGGAGGTTCAACAATGAGCCATGCATACAGACATGCAGTAAGGCCTGTAAACCTCAAGTGGGTGTATTGTAGTGTAGCCCTTTGGCAGGGCAGCCAAAAATTTGGAGGCTCCACATTGTCCCTGGATAGAGACGTGCAGGAGGGCCTGTAAACATGAAGTGGGTGTATTGTAGTCTAGCCCTTTGGCAGGGCAGCCAAAAATTGGGAGGTTCAACAATGACCCATGCATACAGACATACAGTAGGGCCTGTAAACCTCAAGTGGGTGTATCGTAGTATAGCCCTTTGGCAGGGCAGCCACAAAATTGGGAGGTTCAACAATGACCCATGCATACAGACATGTAGTAGGGCCTGTAATCCTCAAGTGGGTGTATTGTAGTATAGGCCTTTGGCAGGGCAGCCAAAAATTGGGAGGTTCAACAATGACCCATGCATACAGACATGTAGTAGGGCCTGTAAACCTCAAGTGGGTATATTGTAGTATAGCCTTTGGCAGGGCAGCCAAAAATTGGGAGGTTCAACAATGAGCCATGCATACAGACATGAGTAGGCCTGTAACCTCAAGTGGGTGTATTGTAGTATAGCCTTTGGCAGGGCAGCCAAAAATTGGGAGGTCCACATTGACCCTGCATAAGACGTGTAGAGGGCCTGTAAACTCAAGATGGGTTATTGTAGTATAGGCCTTTGGCCAGGGCAGCCAAAAATTGGGAGGTTCAACAATGACCATGCATACAGACATGTAGTAGGCCTGTAAACCTCAAGTGGGTGTATTGTAGTATAGCCCTTTGGCAGGGCAGCCAAAAATTGGGAGGTCCACAATGTCCCATGCATAAGACATGCAGTAGGGCCTGTAACATAAGTGGGTGTATTGTAGTTAGGCCTTTGGCCAGGGCAGCCAAAAATTGTGGAGGTTCAACAATGACCCATGCATACAGACATGTAGTAGGCCTGTAAACCCTCAAGTGGGTGTATTGTAGTATATGCCTTTGGCAGGGCAGCCAAAAATTGGGAGGTTCAACAATGACCCATGCATACAGACATTCAGTAGGGCCTGTAATCCTCAAGTGGGTGTATTGTAGTATAGCCTTTGGCAGGCAGCCAAAAATTGGGAGGTTCAACAATGACCTATGCATACAGACATGTAGTAGGGCCTGTAACCCTCAAGTGGGTGTATTGTAGTATAGGCCTTTGGCAGGGCAGCCAAAAATTGGGATGTTCAACAATGAGCCATGCATACAGACATGCAGTAAGGCCTGTAAACCTCAAGTGGGTGTATTGTAGTATAGCCCTTTGGCAGGGCAGCCAAAAATTGGGAGGCTCCACATTGTCCCATGCATACAGACATGTAGTAGGGCCTGTAATCCTCAAGTGGGTGTATTGTAGTATAGGTCTTTGGCAGGGCAGCCAAAAATTGGGAGGTTCAACAATGACCCATGCATACAGACATGTAGTAGGGCCTGTAACCCTCAAGTGGGTGTATTGTAGTATAGGCCTTTGGCAGGGCAGCCAAAAATTGGGAGGTTCAACAATGACCCATGTATACAGACATACAGTAGGGCCTGTAAACCTCAAGTGGGTATATTGTAGTATAGCACTTTGGCAGGGCAGCCAAAAATTGGGAGGTTCAACAATGAGCCATGCATACAGACATGCAGTAAGGCCTGTAAACCTGAAGTGGGTGTATTGTAGTATAGCCTTTTGGCAGGGCAGCCAAAAATTGGGAGGCTCCACATTGTCCCTGGATAGAGACGTGCAAGATCGCCTGTAAACATGAAGTGGGTGTATTGTAGTCTAGCCCTTTGGCCAGGGCAGCCAAAAATTGGGAGGTTCAACAATGACCCATGCATACAGACATGCAGTAGGGCCTGTAAACCTCAAGTGGGTGTATTGTAGTATAGTCCTTTGGCAGGGCAGCCAAAAATTGGGAGGCTCCACATTGTCCCTGGCTAGAGACGTGCAGGAGGGCCTCAAAACTTTTTTCCCATTCAAAAGGAGCGGGTCTCCTGTCGTTGTAATGCCCATTCTAAAAGAATGGGTGAAAAAATTTACCACTGCGGGTATACCTCAAACAACAGCCTAACTATTGTAACGGTCATCATGGTGGCACATGAGGAGAAGGAGGAGCAGTCCAGCGATTAGCCAAAGTCCAGAAGTGTGTACCCATGGGTGAGTGGAGGTACATGGCAAATTCCCAGAACAAAATTTTAATTCAGTTGTCATTTGCTGGTGGTGTGGTGAAGTCTGGCCCAATCCAACCCTTGTTCATCTTGATCAGAGTCAGCCTGTCAGCATTTTCAGTTGACAGGCGGGTGCGTTTATCAGTAATGATTCCGCCTGCAGCACTGAAAACACGCTCTGATAAAACGCTAGCGGCATTGCAGGCCAGGACTTCCAAGGCGTAGAGAGCCAATTCATGCCACGTGTCCAGCTTGGAGACCCAATAATTGAAAGGCACAGAGGAATCTCGCAGTACAGTTGTTTGATCTGCAAGGTACTCCTTCAGCATCTGCCCAAACTTAGCATTTCTGGTGGCACTACCCCGCACCTCAGGGGCTGTGGTACGTGAGGGGCTGAGAAAACTGTCCCACATCGTAAAGACTGTTCCCCTACCTCTGGCGGATTGGACTTGTGCCCCTCTCGGCCGTACGCCTTGGTTGTCCACCGAATCCTGACCTATGCCGCTAGCGTTTTGTGAGGGGAATGATTTGCCTACTTCCGTGACTATGGCCCTGTGGAACTGCTGCATTTTGGCTGACCTCTCCGCCTCAGGAATGAGAGACATAAAGTTCTCCTTGTAGCGTGGGTGTAACAGTGTTGCCAACCAGTACTGATTGTCGGCCAAGATGTTCTGAACGCGAGGGTCACGAGCCAGGCAGCTTACCATAAAGTCAGCCATGTGCGCCAGACTCTTAACAGCCATCACTTCAGTATCCAGACCAACACGATGACTGAACTTGCTGTCCTCCTCCTCCTCCTCATCTCCCCTGTCCTCTGGCCAGCCACGCTGAATCGAAGGTATGAGTGGTGTGCATGTCATATCCTCAATTTGGCCAGAGAGTTGCTCCATGTCTTCATCCTCCTCCTCCTCGTCATAGTCCTCCACTGCACGTTGTGATGAGATGAGGCTGGGCTGTGTGTTTTCACCCACACCCACTACTGTTTCTTGCTCCAAGTCATCGAGCTCGGCCTGCAATGCATCCTCTTTGATTTTCAGCAGAGACCGTTTTAGAAGGCAGAGTAGTGGTATGGTGACGCTAATAATGGCGTCATTGCCGCTCACCATCTTGGTGGAGTCCTCAAAGTTTTGGAGGACGGTACATAGGTCCGACATCCATCTCCACTCCTCAGGTGTTATGTGTGGAGTTTGACCCATTTCCCGACGGCTTAGGTGATGCAGGTAGTCCACAACTACCCTCTTCTGCTCACATATCCTGACCAACATGTGCAGAGTTGAATTCCAACGCGTGGGGACATCACACACCAGTCTGTGGGCCGGAAGATGCAAACGGCGCTGAAAGCCGGCAAGGCCGGCTGAAGCAGCAGGTGACTTGCGAAAATGTGCAGACAGACGGCGAACTTTTACCAGCAGTTCAGACACCTCTGGTTATGACTTTACAAACCTCTGAACCACCAGGTTGAGCCCATGGGCCACGCATGGAACATGCGTCAGCTGGCCTCGCCTCAAAGCTGCCACCAGGTTCCGGCCATTGTCACACACGACCTTTCCTGGCTTTAGGTTCAGAGGTGTGAGCCAGTGATCTGCCTGCTGTTTCAGAGCTGTCCACACCTCTTCTGCATTGTGGGGTTTGTCACCTATGCAGACTAGCTTCAGCACAGCCTGTTGCCGCTTTGCAGAGGCAGTGCTGCAGTGCTTCCAGCTTGGGACTGGTGTGGAGGGTACAGTGGATGAGGATGTGCAGGAGGAGGAGGCTGAGGAGCATGACATTCCGGAGCTGTAGAGTGTCGGTGAAACCCTGACAGAGGTAGGGCCTGTTATCCTTGGTGTGGGAAGGACTTGTTCCGTCCCTCGCTCAGACTGGGTCCCAGCCTCCACAATATTAATCCAGTGTGCCGTCAAGGAGATGTAGCGGCCTTGCCCACAAGCACTTGTCCACGTGTCTGTGGTTAGGTGGACTTTGGCTGAAACAGCGTTGTTCAGGGCACGTGTGATGCTGTTGGACACGTGGTTATGCAATGCGGGGACGGCACATCTGGAGAAATAGTGGCGGCTGGGGACCGAGTAACGCGGGACAGCAGCCGCCATCAGGTCGCGGAATGCTTCCGTCTCCACCAGCCGGAAAGGCAACATTTCTAGCGCTATGTGTCGCGAAATGTGATCATTCAGGACTGTGGCATGTGGGGCGTTGGCAGCATATTTGCGCCTGCGTTCAAATGTTTGCTGAATGGATAATTGAACGCTGCGCTGGGACAAGGACGTGCTTGATGGTGGTATTATTTGTGCGTGGGCAACTTCAGGTGCAAAGCCGGAGGCTTGTTCGCGGCCAGCATGGACAGGGGATTGGCTCGCACGCACAACAGGCGAAGATGTAGCAGTGGCATCAGCAAGCACCGCTCCTCGACTCTGTTGTACTTCCCACAAAGTCGGGTGCTTGGCTAACATGTGCCTGATCATGCTGGTGGTGGTCAGGCTGCTAGTTTTCGTACCCCTGCTGATACTGGCATGGCAGGTGTGGCAAATGGCCTTTTTAGAGTCTTCTGGAGCCAACTTAAAAAACTCCCAGACTCTGGAAGACCGAACATTTGCACAGGCACCTTGAGTCGTGTTGGTGTTCCGGGGAACGGTTGCCTGCCTTCTGCCTGCGGACACGACCCTGCTTCGTACTGCCTGTTGGGATGCTACGCCTCCCTCCCCCTGTGCACTGCTGGCCTCGCTCTGCATATCCTCCTGCCATGTTGGGTCAGCTACTGGATCATCCACCACGTCATCTTCCTCTTCCGCACCCTGATCCTCCTCCTGACTTCCTGGCAATTGTGTCTCATCATCGTCCACCCCTTTTTGAGACACTTTGCCAACGTTCCGTTCGTGAGAACGTGGCTGCTCAAATATTTGGGCATCTGTACATACCATCTCCTCATCACCCACTTCAAGAGGAGGTGGCGACAGGCCAGATTCTGCGAATGGATACGTGAACAGCTCTTCCGAGTGTCCTAGTGTGGGATCAGTAATGTCCGTGGACGTGTACTCGGCCTGGTGGTAGGAAGGAGGATCAGGTTGGGAAATGAGCGGTGCAGTATCACGGCTACTGACACTTGACCGTGTGGAAGACAGGGTGTTTGTGGAGGTGCCCATCTGACTTGAAGCATTATCCGCTATCCAAGTAACAACCTGTTGACACTGGTCTTGGTTTAACAGCGGTGTACTGCTGCGGGCCCCACGAATTTGGGACAAGACGTGCGTGCGAGGAGATGTGGCCCTTTGTTGTTGCGAAATTAGTGCTTGCACATGACCTCGGCCTCTGCCTGCACCACCATCACGTCCACTTCCTTGTTCCTTGCCAACGCCCTTGCCAACAACCTTGTGCATTTTGCCTGTATACAGCGACAACTGTCTGGTGACTGTAGAGGTCACAGGAGATTAGGATTTTAGGCCCTAACCTGTATCAAGGTAGTAATTACAACAGTCTGGTGACTGTAATGGTCACAGGAGATTAGGATTTTAGGCCCTAACCTGTATCAAGGTAGTAATTACACCAGTATGGTGACTGTAATGGTCACAGGAGATTAGGATTTTAGGCCCTAACCTGTATCAAGGTAGTAATTACAACAGTCTGGTGACTGTAATGGTCACAGGAGATTAGGATTTTAGGCCCTAACCTGTATCAAGGTAGTAATTACACCAGTATGGTGACTGTAATGGTCACAGGAGATTAGGATTTTAGTCCCTAACCTGTATCAAGGTAGTAATTACACCAGTCTGGTGACTGTAATGGTCACAGGAGATTAGGATTTTAGGCCCTAACCTGTATCAAGGTAGTAATTACAACAGTCTGGTGACTGTAATGGTCACAGGAGATTAGGCTTTTAGGCCCTACCCTGTATCAAGGTAGTAATTACACCAGTCTGGTGACTGTAATGGTCACAGGAGATTAGGATTTTAGTCCCTAACCTGTATCAAGGTAGTAATTACACCAGTCTGGTGACTGTAATGGTCACAGGAGATTAGGATTTTAGGCCCTAACCTGTATCAAGGTAGTAATTACAACAGTCTGGTGACTGTAATGGTCACAGGAGATTAGGCTTTTAGGCCCTAACCTGTATCAAGGTAGTAATTACACCAGTCTGGTGACTGTAATGGTCACAGGAGATTAGAATTTTTTTGTCCCTAACCTGTATCAAGGTAGTACGTACACCAGTCTGATGACTGTAATGGTCACAGGAGACTAGGATTTTAGTCCCTAACCTGTATCAAGGTAGTAATTACACCAGTCTGGTGACTGTAATGGTCACAGGAGATTAGGATTTTAGTCCCTAACCTGTATCAAGGTAGTACGTACACCAGTCTGGTGACTGTAATGGTCACAGGAGATTAGGATTTTAGTCCCTAACCTGTATCAAGGTAGTACGTACACCAGTCTGGTGACTGTAATGGTCACAGGAGATGAGGAGTTTAGTCCCTAACCTGTATCAAGGTAGTACGTACACCAGTCTGGTGACTGTAATGGTCACAGGAGATGAGGATTTTAGTCCCTAACCTGTATCAAGGTAGTACGTACACCAGTCTGGTGACTGTAATGGTCACAGGAGATTAGGATTTTAGTCCCTAACCTGTATCAAGGTAGTACGTACACCAGTCTGGTGACTGTAATGGTCACAGGAGATGAGGATTTTAGTCCCTAACCTGTATCAAGGTAGTACGTACACCAGTCTGGTGACTGTAATGGTCACAGGAGATGAGGATTTTAGTCCCTAAGTCCTAACCTGGATCAAGGTAGTAAGTACAACAGTCTGGTGACTGTAATGGTCACAGAAAAGCTTGGACTCCGATCTGGATCACCCTGCCTATATCCTCCTAGATTAGTCCTGAGAAGGACTGTTGTGGTCAGCTCAGCAGCAGTTTGCAGCCCTGCTCCGGATCTACCTATGAGGGATGCAAATCTGTCCCTAAGCAGCAGCAGACACTCTCCCTACACTCACTGTCTGGATGCCTGTGTGCAGAGCACAGCGCGGCCGGGTCTTATAAAGGCTCGGTCACGCTGTGCAGGCCGGCCAATCACTGCAATGCCACAACTAACAGGGCTGTGGCATTGCAGTGGTCTGCCAGCCAATCCCTGCACGTGGGCTGGCTCTCAAAAGAGTATGATATGTCTTAGGTATACTCAGCAGGAGTGACGGCACTGAAGAGGTTAACTGAGGAGAATATAGAAGCAATACAGTGTAGATGGAGTTAAATATTCACAGCGTCTTAGGTATACTCAGCAGGAGTGAGGGCACTGAAGAGGTTAACTGAGAGAATACAGAAGCAATACGGTGCAAATGGAGTTAAATGTTCACAGCGTCTTAGATATATGCTCAGCAGGTGTGAGGGCACTGAAGAGGTTAACTGAAGAGAATATAGAAGCAATAAGGTGCAGACGGAGTTAAATGTTCACAGCGTCTTAGGTATACTCAGCAGGAGTGAGGGCACTGAAGAGGTCAACTGAGGAAAATATAGAAGCAATACGGTGCAGACGGAGTTAAATGTTCACAGCGTCTTAGATATACTCAGCAGGTGTGAGGGCACTGAAGAGGTTAACTGAGTAGACGGAGTAAGTGAATAGAGCAGGAGGAGTTATGGTGCAGCAGCAGGAGATGTCGGCGAATGGCGGGCTGAAGTAAATTTAAAAAAAGCGCGGCATTTAAGATGGCGTCCGGGAAGTCTTGCGAGACTTCCTGTACGCCATATTGGATCCAGTCCTCTGTGGCGGTGACATACTTCGTCCAAGATGGCGTCCAGGAAGTCTTGCGAGACTTTTCAGACGGCATCTGGGATCTTGCGAGAGTTCCCAGACGCCATTTTGGAGGAAACATGTCGCCGGAACAGAGGAGTGGAGCCAACATGGTGGGGTCGGTGGCGCAGCGAAGATCTTCGGCCGGAGGCGGCGGCGGTGGACAAGACGATGGGCCGGTGGTAAGTATGGCAGGCAGAGTGCATGGGGGTATGAGTGGGGATATGAGTGTGGAGGTGCTGAGCGAGGAGGGGGTGCAAGGAGAGTGGAAGGGGGGGAATGTGTGTGTGTGGACGTGGCATCTGAGGGGGGGTGTGATGAGAAGTGTAGTGTCGGAGGGTGTATGGAGGAGTGGGGAGTGTGATCGGAGTGTGTGTGTGGGGCCGCAGCTTTTACCGATGGCGGGAGTGGGGCTTTGGAAGCCCCGCTCCCGGCAACGGGCGGCCATATTGGAGCACCCAGGGCAGGTGTACAGGCAACTTCAGTCAGTCAGAATGTGGCGTACCATACCGTTACATCGTGATGGAAGTTGCCTTAGGGTTTTATTATAATAGATTATTATTATTATTATTATTATATCTTTGCCTGATAAGTTAGAACTTTTGGGAAAAAAAATGGACCCCTTTGTGAGGTGTATACGCATCCATTGAAACAGCATTTTTTGCGGTAGCATAACTCATATTGATCATCTCTTGATAATAATTCAAATATCTCCCCTTTATTCCCCATGTTTTTGGGATTCCTCATGTCACTAGGTCACTGTTATTTATGAGTAAAAAATCTAAAAAGAGTTGATTAATAATTATATTATGTATACAGTAGCAACTCCAATATTATCCACCATAAAAGATAGGACTAAGGCTCCTTTCACATCAGCGTTTTGCCAGATGTGGCAGATCCGGCACATGCGGTGGCGAAAAAAAACCCGCTGCTAGCGGCGTTTTTTTCGCCGACGCAAGTGCTGGATCTGCCAGATCTGGCAGAACCGCACTTGCTTCACCCGACAGCAAGCCCCATAGACAATGTATGGGGCTTGCCGGATCTGAGCCACAAATCGGCCATTTGGCGGACGATCCAGCAGATGCGGTGCCATCTGCCGAATCGGCCACAAACATCAGCAAAACGCTGATGTGAAAACAGCTTAATTCTTTTGTTGTACTATCTTTCATTTTCACTTCTAAGGGTGGAGGCACACTAGGAGCGTGTAAAACGGAGCGTTTTGTACGCTAGCCATTTCTGAGACTGCGTAGCATATTTGTCCGCGATTGCGGTGCGAGTTGTGTGCGAGTGCTTAACGTGTTTTTGAGGCATGGAGGCATGCAGGTGCACTTCAGAATTGGAATCAGGTTGTACTTCCTGTCACGTACAAGCGTATTTCGCGCATGTAACTCGCATGGTGTGCTGACTTCATGCGAAAAAAACGCCGCCATAGACTTGCATTGGCCGTATGCGCGTAGGAATCGCACACATACGCAGCATGCTGCGAGTGGAATCGCATTGCCGGTGACATGCGAGAGGCGACTGCGTAAAACGGACCACTGTGCCCTGGCCAATTGTTAACATCAGTGCGAGTGACATGCGTTTTTTACAAGCGTGAGACTCGCTCGAGTCTCACGCCAGTGTGCCTCCACCCTAAGGGTATGTGCACATCAGTCGTTTTGTGGGCTGTTTTTTACCGGTTTCCGTCGGCGTTTTCCGCTCAGTTTTATGTTAATTATGTTAATCCTAGCCACCGGCTGGATTAACATGATACTCAATGGAGTTTAGAAAACGCTGTCTTCATTAGAACGGTTTTTTTCTGGTCGTTTTCAGTTTTTCCACCGTTTTCAAAAATAGAGCAAGTGACTTCTTTTGGTCGTTTTTCCAGCGGTTCCAGCATAACAAGTGCACCAAAGACCAGTCTGAAAAAACGCCAAGAAAACCGCCGAGAAAAACGCTGTAAAACCGGGCGGAAAACGTGGAATAAACGCTTGAAAAACGAGGAACAATGCTGAGCACAGAAAACTCAGTTTCTGCTAATCTACACCGGTTTTTGACGTTCTGCAGAGATGCACAAACGTCAGATGTGCACATACCCTAATAGGTTTATTGGCAACATCTGAGTTAATTAGAGACATACCTGTGGATGCATCTTAAACACAATGCTTCTTTATATAGCATCATGGGAAAGGCTAAAGAAATCAGCCTAGAAATATCAGGAAGGAATTGCGGACTTGCACAAGTCTGGTTTGGGTGCAATTTCCAGATATCTAAAGTTGCCTCGTTCATCTGTACAAACAATTATATGCAAGTACAAACAAGATGGGAATGTCCAGCCATCATACTGCTCAGGAAGGAGATGGGTGTCCGAGAGATGAACGTGTTTTGGCCCAACATGTACATATCAACCCAAGAACAAAAGCAAAAAACCTTGTGAAGATGATGGTGGAAGCTGATAATATTGTGCCATTATCCACAGTGAAGCAAGTACTGTATCAACATGGGCTGAAAGACCACTCTGCCAGGAAGAAGCCATTACTCCAAAAGAAACATAAGAAAGCAAGATTAATTTTTACAAAAGCAGATAGTAACAAAGACCTACATTTTTGGAGACATTTCTTGTGGTCTGATGAAACTAAAATTGAACTGTTTGGCCATAAAGACATTGTTATGTTTGTAAAAAGGGAGAAGCTTGGGAGCCTAAGAACAACATACAACTGTGAAACACAGGGGTGGCAGCATCATGTTGTTTGGTTGTTTTGCTGCAGGAGGGACTGGGGCACTTCACAAAATAGATGGCATCATGAGGAAAGAAGATTATATAGCAAAATTGAAACAGGATTTCAAGACATCAGTCAGGAAGGTAAAGTTTGGGTGGAAAGGTGTCTTCAAATTGGACAATGACCTGAAGCAGACTGCCAAACTGGTTACAAAGTGGCTTAAGGATAACAAATTCAATGTTTTGGAGAGGCCATCACAAGGCTCTGATCTCAATTCTATTGAAAATTTATGGGCAAAGTTGAAAAGGCAGGTGCGAGCAAGGTGACCTACAAACATGGCTCAATTCATATCTGTTAGGAGGAATGGGCCCAAATTCCTACGAACTATTGTGAGAAGCTTGTAGAAGGATATCCAAAATATTTGTCCTAAGTCATACAGTTTAAGGCCAATGGTACCAAATACGAATGAAATGTATGTAAACTTGTGACTTTGCAGAAAGTATAATATACATACTTTTAAACATTTTCTCTCTCTCATTATTGTGGCATTTCACAAATATACATAAATACGATAATCCTAATTGACCTAAAACTAGAAAGGTTTATTCTGATTTCATGTCAGATAATAAGAAAAACATGCATATGTCTCTTTTTATATAGTGTCTGTAAACGTCTGGTTTCAACTGTATGTTGACAAGGCTTAGTGAATAGCAGAGGGCAGTAACTGAATATCAGCTGCAAAATGCATGTCAGACTGACACTCAGCCACCACATATAACAACTGCAGACTGGGTGTGGATCACTGACATTTGTGAGGTTCTTCACAACTTTGAGTATTGCACCAAGATGGTGAGCGGTGATGGTGCTATCAGCGTAACCATCCTGCTGCTCTGTCTATTGAAACGTTCATTGTACAATCTGAAAGAAGAGGCTTTGAATGATGACCAAGTGGCTATGGAGCAAGATTTTAGAATGGGTGCTACTACCTAGCCCATCATCATCCAATATTCTAAAGCCACAATCTGAAATGATAATAAGGAAGAGGAGGAGGCCACGGAGGAAGAACAGGGGTTATTTTTTCTGCAATACAGAGGGGCCTGCCATCCACGCATTCTTGCCTCTCCAGGTGGATGGCCAAAGAGGAGGAGGAGGAAAGGAGGATAAAGGAGGCGGTGGGAGGAAGACAGAATGGCTAGTGTTCATTCCGGTGGTAAGACTTAGTGAATGACTTTTCGTAGTCTGCAAAACATGGCACAGTTCATGTTTGACTGCCGTTCCCAAGACCCTTGAATGAGACACATTTTGGCCACCAATATACAGTATAACAGTTGTGCATCTTTCCCATAATAAAAGGAGAAATTTCCTTCTCTAATCTTGGAATCAGAAAGGGATTGTACAATTGAAGCATTCAAGGGGGCTGTGGTCGACCAGTTGCTCAAAAGGTTACCGTCAGACAACGCTGGAGGCAGAGGTTCTGCTTCGATGCACCCACAAGGATTACAGGGGAGGGCACGCAAAGCAGGTGCTATACAGGCGAGGGTAAAATGTTAAAAACTTGTAAAAAAAACTGGGCCATTTAATTGAACCATTACTGCACCAATGGATATCTGTAGGGGGGGAAATCAGTTAAGGAGGGATAAGTTGACCAAGATGCTGATGGAGTACTTAAGTGACCATACCAGCGACCTTCCTAATCCTTCAGTGCCCTTTAGCTATTGGGTGTCCAAGCTGCACACTTGGACCAAACTATCCTTGTAAGCCTAGGGGGTGCTGACTCTGAAAAAATTATACAAGGGTGGTACACCTGTCAAACCATAATGCTGGTGTCCTAACGCTTTATATATATAACAATCATGAATGAGAGAGGGACCTCTGAAATGTATGAATGAAGGAGGTTCTCCCAAAATGTATGGTAGAGGGCCACCTGGTGGCCCTCTCCAAACTCATTTTAAGGCCACCTGCTGGCCCTCACAAAAGTTGGAGGTAGGGCGTCATCATGATTTAGTGGAAATGGTGGAGGTGGAGGAGGAGCCCGAAGGAATCCTGACTGGGAACATGTTTTGCCCTAACTAAATAAAAAATTATGTAAGGCTGCTTTCACATCTGCGATTCTGCCCGTTCGAGGCAGATCTGGCAGGTTTGCCGCATATGCCACATAACGGATCACTTACGGCAAGCCTCATTTGTTCCCTATGGGACTTGGAGTCAGGTGCGGCAGTTGCGGATTTGCCTGATCCGGCACTTGCAGCAAGTAAAAAAAACACAGCCAACAGCGTATTTTTGTGCTGCCGCAAGTGCCGGGTTTGCCGGATCTGGCAAAACCGCATATGCCGCACCTGACAGCAAGTTCTATAAGGAGTGAATGGGACTTGCCGCAAGTGATCTGTTATGCGGCAGATGTGGCAAAGCAGAATTTCAGATGTGAAAAGTGGCTAAGAGTGAGGGTCCTCCAAAACGTTAAAGTGAGAGCTCTCACAAGTGTAAAAGGAAAAACAAAAGCAAAAACGTGACTTGTGAACATATGCTAAAGTGGGGGGAGGGGGGGTCTGTTTTCATTTAGCCTTATATGGAAATGATAATGAAGGAAAGAATGTTTCATATAATTTTTCCTTGTAAAATGCAATTTAGGCTAGGTTTGGTTATGTTCTTGTGAATTCGTAAAAGTGGCATAACACTGCATTAACCTTATTCCCAGAAACCATATGTGAGTCATAAATGCATGCAGGCACATTCTACAGGCTCTTCCCATTCTGTTTCTATTTGGATTTACCATTGACTTGCATTTGCTTCATTATTTGGTGCGAATACATAAATATTAAAAAGTATTCAGAATTGATCATCCGAATCTGAATATTTTATTATTCGATCTTCACTATTAATAACTGATCCAAGTTGGAAAATCTTTCTACCACTTTTTTCTGCTGATTCTAGAAGCAGGTCCATAGTTTTTGCCGTTCACATGAGACTTCGTTTAGATAATTATCTCATACACTATTTGTAACATCCGATGCCTGTGGTGAAAAGTGGAGTTGCCAAATCACATTTACATAATTGTAATTATTTGCTATATTTATTGCATAATATAGCACAAAAACTCAAATTATTTAAAGTGTTTGCATTGTTAACTGGAGTCAAGAAACAAAGCTTTTTGAATATAGGTTAATATTTACAATTTAATTTTTTTGCCCATATGGGTATTATGCAATCTGTTTACAAGACAGAATCAAAACATCCTGCCATATGTGCCCAGTTTCACAAACGTGGTTCATTTTGTAACTAATGGAGTCATGTGTTCTATTGAGTAAT
Organism: Allobates femoralis; assembly: GCA_033576535.1. Classification (NCBI taxonomy): domain Eukaryota; kingdom Metazoa; phylum Chordata; class Amphibia; order Anura; family Aromobatidae; genus Allobates; species Allobates femoralis. The sequence continues at coordinate 269,656,070 of JARQOC010000002.1, read as the reverse complement.
AGCAATAGATACATAGGTTCCCAGAAATTTATAGAGTCCAATGACAAGGAGGTGGCATAGAGGAAAATTGCTTCAGGGGCACATGATGCTTGGTGTCAGGCTGCAGGAACAAGAGGAGGAACAGATAAACAAACATCAAAGAAAAGCCAGAGAAAACAGCTGAGGAAAGGATAAATAAAATTAGTCTAGAGAGAAAGAGCCGTTGGGATCTTAATGGAAAAGAGAGTTCTTTTTAATAATAAAAGCAATTCAACTATTAAAGCAAAATTATGCTGATCATTTGTAATATTCCAATGTATCTATATCGCCTAGTTAGTTTATATCTCCTGCTGTTGGAGAACAAAGATATAAAGACTTAAGGCCGCTTTACACGTCGCAATATCGTTCCGATATTGCATACAACTTCACAGGAGCATGCATGTTTTTGGCACTTGTCCAAGATCGCATAGGAGATGTTACAAAGGGAGATATCGGCAGGCAACGCAACTACGATGTCGTACGCCCCTCTTGCACACTGCGTCTGAGCAACTCAGGGAACGACCAATTAACATTGGAGTGAATAGGGGAAGTTGCACTCCAAATCGTAGTTGCGCTGTCACACAGCACAATCCTGCCAGATCGTCAAGCCAATATTGCACGGTTGAAGAGCATGCACAATTTACAAACGATATCGTAGTTGCCTCGTTTTTGAGTTGCGTTGCCCATTTACACAACACAACGCATCTACGATAATGACTGCAACGCCCCTACCACGTGACTTTTTATCGTAGTTGCGTTGCGATATCGTGACGTGTAAAGCGGCCTTTACTAACTCAGGGTTGTTTTGGTGAACTGATAAAAACAAAAGTAAGGGTACCTTAACACGTCGCAACATTGCATGCAATTTCACTTGCAACTTACTGGTTGCAGTGAAATCATGGACACATTGTTACATTTGTACACGGCAACAAAATAGAACAATGTGTCCATGATTTCACTGCAACCAGCAAATTGCAAGTGAAATGTTGCGACGTGTAACGTACCCTAACAGTAAAGTCTTTTAAAACTTTAAACAATAGCTGAAAGGATAGATGCACAATTTGTTATGGACTTGCTACATGATTTCTCCAGCAGCATCATACAGTACCAGCAATGCAGATGAGAGACAACAAATCTTATCTGTATGTTGCAGATTTTAAGAGTTGCAGAAAGTAGAGTGTTTTTGCAGAATCCCTTACATATTTTACCATTGCCATGCATAAGATGATGAAGCCTGCAGCATTGGTGCAGTAAACCTGCATGTAATATGCTACGCTCTGCATAACCCAGAAGTGACTTTTACAATATAAGCCTATGCAGTGTCAGAACGAAGCCCCACAGGCTTTCTTCTTAAGGGTAGAGTCACATTAGCATATTACTCACATGAGTGCAATGCGAGAAAATATCGTGTTGCACTTGGCCCTAGACAATGATGCAGCTCAGATCTACAATATTTTGATCTGACGAAACAAAATTTGAGCTTGCTGCGATTGCCAGGGAGTCTTGGCTCACTCGCACCCATACAAGGCCATCCAAGTGCAGTGCGATATATGCAGAGACTGGCAATGGAAGAAGGGGCGAGATCAACCTCTCCCTTTTTTCTGCACCTCTGATGCGAACACAGGAGCACATCACAATTGCCTGACACTCAGTTCATGCTTGCAGTAGAGCTTGACCCTACTGTCATTGTTATCACAGCTGAAACACCTCAGATGCCATGCGCGAATGTGCACTCTACACTAAAGGAAACTTCTGTCTCACACATAGAGCATAGAATGAGCTGACTAGTCGCAATTGCGGTGGTGTTGACCTACTCAGGGAGAAGCCAATGAAGTGGACTGGTGATTTTGCAAGATTTATAACAGCGGGGCGTGGCCTACGAGCAGGCAGAGACGGACGCATAAGAGGAGAGCTCCGGTATACCCAGACCCAAAACGGCACATAACGGCGCTAAGAACCGTCCAAAACCCCCTCAACAAGTGTGAGTACCTTCCCTGGGATCCGGGCACATGATGACACGAGGCTGCACGCTAAAGAAAGGCTCCCCGCAAAAGCTCCCGGACTTCTTCTCCAGGGGACAGTCTGTGAAAGCCGCGGGCAAGATGGCGCCGGCTTCCCCCTCAGGCTCCTCGCGCTCCTCATCTGGCGCAGTTAGACAGCCGGGAGCGGCCGGGGACTTGCATCACAGCCCCTCACATCACAGCCCCTCATGCCGCAGCTCCTCACCGATAACTAGAGGAGACATGCAGGAGTTTTTAATCTCCATGCGCTCCTCACTGAGGGAGGACATGCATATCATCCTAAAAGAACTGAAAGGAGAGATCACTTCACTGGGGGAGCGCACTTCTCATGTTGAAAATAAAATGGCGGACTATGCTAATACTATAAACGCTCTAGTAGATGAGAATGAGGCACTAAGGGAGACACTGCAGCAGGTCACTAACAAAGTCACGGATTTGGAAGACAGATCCAGAAAAAACAATGTTCGTATAAGAGGAATACCTGAAGGGGTGACTGATGCAAATTTGCCTGACTATTTACAAAAGTTAATGCAAGCAGTGCTCCCAGATATGACACCTGGGGAATTACTGGTTGACAGGGTCCACAGGACACCAAAACCGAAACATGTGGATGCAGATTCCCCCCGTGATATGCTGGCTCGTATACACTTCTTTACCACAAAAGAAGCGTTTATGCGACAATTCAAAAAATCACCCAAACTTCCAGATGACATGGGTGATCTGCAGATATTCCCAGATTTGTCTGTAGCTACACTGGCACAACGAAGAGAATACGCACATGTCTGCAAAGCATTGAGGGATGTGGATACTCGATATCGGTGGGGCTTTAATCCGGTGAAATTATTAATAACACATGACAGTCGACTGGTTGTATGCCGATCCCCTACACATGCGGAGGAAATGCTGACTACATGGAAGATTGACTTTGAACCGAGACGCCAACCTAGAGGAAGGAAACTAGATCAGGAATGGATCACAACTTGAGGGAAGTATGGACGAGGTCTGGACACCGGGCTAGCACACTGGTCCGTTTTTTCTGTTCACAGATATTTGAACTGTGAGGAACCGACATGCGGATGGATATTCACGGTTCCTCACGTGCCCCACGCAGACAATGTTCTGCACATTATGACTCATCTTCAGGAAGATGTTTATGGTTTTTGTTCTTTTTTTTATTTTTAACGCTTCCCAGTACTGTTTTTCTGGAAGTGTTCATTGTTGACAATGTTCTCGGGCATCTGAGCCCTTTTTATTATTCACTTTTTGTTTGCTTCAAATTTTTTCTGGTCCTTATTTTTTTCATTTTTGTATTTTTTTCCTTTTTTCTCACATTCCTTCCACAGGGTACCTCACTATATATTGAGCAGGAGTGTTTGATGCCATGCCCATATAGCACACTTTATCATTACTCATGAGTATAAAAATTCTATCATTAAATGTGAACGGTTTAAACTCGCCGGGGAAGCGATCAATGTTATGGAGGGAATTAAAAAAATCCCAAGCAGACATAATCTGGTTACAAGAAACCCATCTGCTTAAAGCAGACAACTATAGGCTACAGCACAAAAGCTACCCAAATATGTTTTTTGCAAATAATCCCTTACACAAAAAAATGGGGGTGTGCATTTTAATCAAACACACAATTGCTTTCCAATTGATAAAAGAAGTCGCAGACCCTTGGGGACGCTATTTAATTATAATTTGCACCTTGAATGGGGTGCCCCACACGTTGGGAGTAGTGTATGTTCCGAATGAAGCTCAGCAAGCATTTTTAAGAGCGATGTTTCAGAAAACTATGGATACAGGGAGGGGTGACATTATAATATGTGGGGATTTCAATATGTTAATGGATAGAATATGGATGGTTCGGGAGGGGGAGTAGGGCATAGGAAGGAGTTAAAACTCCTGACTAAAGAATTCTCCCTACATGACTTCTGGAGATATTCTCATGCCTCCGAAAAAGATTTCACCTTTTATTCTTCACGACATAAATCATATAGCAGAATAGACATGTTCTTGGTTAACAGCTCAGCACTGCGTAAATGTATTACCGCCAATATAGGTCTTATCACATGGTCAGACCATGCACCCATATCCCTGTCCCTGACATTGTTACACCAAGCTAACCCTGTGTCTAGATGGAGGCTTAATACTTCCTTACTATTATCTGATTCAATTACCACAAAGGCACAATCTGACTTGACGAATTATTTTTGTTCAAATGACAATGGAGAAGTGTCAGACGAAGTGATCTGGTCGGCACATAAAGCGGTAATAAGGGGGTCGTTTTTGCAACAAGCCTCCATTCTAAAACGCAAAAGAGAGGCGAGTAGAGAATTACTGATTTCTCACTTACAACACCTGGAAGTACTCAATAAGGCCTCACCCTCCTCATCTGTGGCAAATGAAATCTATCATACCAGACTCAAATTAAGAGAACAATGGCTCTCATCATATGAGCTGAATCTACGCAAGTTCAAAACAAGATTTTATGCCAGGGTGACAGGGCGGGGGCTATGTTGGCGCGAAGGGTTAAACGGAGAGAGGCGAAGTCTAGGATTGATCATTTGGTGGATGATGGGGGGCAGACTGTTAGAAACCCACTAGATATAGTGAACATGTTTGCAAAATATTATCGGAACCTCTATAACCTTCAGCAGGACCCCTCCACCCCCCAGCCAGACCAAACGGAGATAGATATATATCTGGGGGATTTAAACCTGCCTAAGGTAACTGCAGAACAATTGCATTTCTTAACGCTCCTTTCACAACAGAGGAAATTTGCAAGATCATTAGTAACACCCCTGGGGAAAGGCACCGGGACCCGATGGATTGCCTATAGAATATTATCGCACCTTCCAACAGACTTTGGCCCCTTACCTGCTAAGGTTATTTACCCAATGGCAGGAGGAGGGACACGTGGCGAGCCCGAACTTAGAGGCGACAATTACTACCCTCCCGAAACCTGGTAAACCACAAACGAGCCCAGCTAATTTTCGACCAATAGCATTGTTAAACAATGATGTCAAAATATTCACTAAGTTACTGGCATCTAGACTGAACTCCATCATTCCCACTCTGATATCTCCAGATCAGGTAGGGTTTGTAACAGGCAGGGAAACAAAGGATGGGGTCCGTAGAATGCTGAACCTGATCAGAATGGAGGAGTTGAGTAGAGTACCCAGTGCATTCCTGTCACTCGACGCCGAGAAAGCTTTTGACAGGGTGCACTGGGGATACTTGAGGAGTGTACTGACTAAATTTGGCTACAGGGTCCCATTTTCTCGGCAATAACTGCTATGTACACAACTCCAAGTGCTAAAGTTTTAAACTCGGGATTCCTGTCTAATATATTCCCAATAACGAACGGGACAAGACAGGGTTGCCCCCTGTCGCCCATAATATTTACGTTATGTATGGAACCCCTTGCGGAACGCATTAGAATAAACTCTAACATAACAGGAATCACGGTTGGACCCATGACACATAAATTGGGATTGTATGCTGATGACGTGTTGATAATGTGTACTGATTTGGCGACCTCATTCCAGGCGATAATGACAGAACTGGATAAGTTCACTCGTATTTCATATTACAAGTTGAATGCTTCCAAATCTTTAGTTTTTCCAATATCGGTGCCACTAGACACACGTCATCACATGGAAGCTAGCTACCCTTTTAAATGGGCAGAAGAAGGCATCCCCTATTTGGGTATCACTCTTACTCATTCTCATAAATTAGTCGACAAAAATTTTAATAAATTAATACGTGAAGTGCAAACAGAATTAAATGAATATCACTCCATCTTTTCCTCATGGATAGCAAGGATCAACATATTTAAAATGAAAGTCCTCCCCAAAATCCTTTATTACTTTCGTACTTTACCAACCATTCTCCCCAATAGATATTTCAGGAAACTTCAAAGATCAGTAAATAAATACATTTGGGCCAATAAACAACCCAGAGTTGCGGCTAAAATGATGTACTACCCCTATGACATGGGAGGGATGGGACTCCCCAATTTACGTGCATATCACCAGGCATCCATTCTGGCGGGAGCAAGAGATTGGTGGAATATGGATAAAAATCATAGATGGTTGGATATTGAGATGACATGTGCACCACGGACATCTCTTCGCTTTCTCCTAGAATCAGAAATGGTGAAGACTAGCACAAATTCTCTAACCTTACCCACCATGGTAGCCACAATACACTACTGGAGACAAACAGTGCCCCCTCTGGTTAAAGTCCCATTAAAAAATATATCCATTCAGGCCCTGGAACCCATATACCATACTTAAACATGTCCCGTTGGGCGAGGGCGGGAGTAGTAACATTAGCAGAATTAATGGATAACTCGGGAATTCTCCCATTCGATCAACTATCCCAAAAATTCCCAGGGGTGAGACCATACTTTTATCAATACTTACAAATCCGACACTTATTCCAATCAACGTCTGAGTCATTGTTCTTTACATCTCCCTCAGACGGTAGAGCCAATGGTTACTTTTTCAGACCTGAATCTGGACCTAGGGGAGTTTCAATCCTATATAGAGTCTTAAACGACCCCAAGCTTGAAGATAAATTGCCGTATATGGTCCATTGGGAAAGGGACATGGGAAGGGACATAGATACAGGGAGTTGGAGGGAAGGCTTGGGAGAAATACAGAGAGTCTCGTCCTGTCTGAACCACATGGAACAGTTAAAAAAAGTACACATGCGATGGTATCATTATCCATCCAAAATGGCCCATTTTGGTAAAGATCACTCCCCCCTTTGTTGGCGAGGATGCGGTGGAAAAGGTGACCTGAAACATATGTGGTGGTCATGCCCTAAGCTGAATGTATTTTGGGAAAAGGTCAGGCTACTTATACTTAAAACGGTGGGGATACAAGTTGACTTTGGCCCTGTCATGGCAGTTTTACATATTGGACTGTCAGATGTGCCTTATGATGTACGTGGTATTATATCTCATATTCTTATAGCAGCGAGATTGATTTTAGCGGCCAATTGGAGAGCAGCACATACTCCGACCATTACTGAGGTGATTAAAAGACTGCATTTACACTACCAATATGAGTCAAATCTAGCACAATCGCGCTCGGCTAAAAAGAGAGTGACCCGCATCTGGGAACCGTGGCTATATTCAGACTTATCCGGGTTTGACAATAATACTTAAGGATCTATAATAAATGTGTAAGATTATAAAAATGCTTGTATTGGCCAAAATGTAACCACAATGCCTTTTGATTTCAGAAATATATTAACCATAGTCAGATCCAACTAGGATCGGAAATGTATGCCCTGGCAGGAATGTGATCCCTCCCTTCCCCCTTTTCTTTTCATCCCCTCCTTTCCCTTCCCCCCCCAAACCCCCCCCCCCTCTTTCTTTGTTCTAATTAATTGTATTACTCCCTGCCATGTTGGTAGGTAATGTTTGATTTCTGATTTATGTCATGTAATTCTGCAAAATTTAATAAACAAGATTGTTTAAAAAAAAAAAAAGATTTATAACAGCAACTTGGAAAGGGCTCACTGACATGTTAGGATATAATTTGTTTTTTGGAATAAAACTATTGTGCACTTTTGCCCATGGTCTGGGTAGGCATTAGTGGCTATGCTCCATGAAAACCAGCTGTACATTGTGAAAGATAAAATCTTTCATTGCATGAAAATGACAGCAGAAAGAAAAACAAATCCATTGTGAACCTGCTTATTTTTATGCTATCTAATTTAAGCAATTGTACAACTTTACAATACCATTTTAAGTCTTAACCATTTTATGCTATCTTCCCCAAGAGAAGTAACAGGATAAACCTACTGTCACTCTGCAGATGTATAAGGACTAGGGATGAACAAATCAGACTTTAAAGTTCGTAGTCCATATCGGACACAGACTTTACAAAAACTTTTCAGTTGCAGGTTAGGAGTTCGGATGCTTTATGTCCGCATATCACTAAAGCGAGCATTCCTGTGCTCAGGTATGCTTGGTGCTTGGCCCAGTGTAAGCTGCTTGCAGTGTTTCTATGGCTCACACTGGGGGTAAAATCAGAACTATTGTTGTGTGTACTAAAAAAAGAAATTGATAAAACCCCATTATCCATCTTCAGAAATGCATTGCTTATGGCTGGCAGCAGGGGCAGATTGGGCCGGGGGGCAGGGAGGCATTTGCCCCCCGGGCCAGTCACTTAGCAACAGTTTAGGGCCGCCGGGTGTATTGTTCACATTACTTCAAAGTTAAATCACTGGCGGTCGCAGCTATCCTTATTGCGGGATGTGGCCACGGTGATTTAAATGTAAAGACAGACTTATTGCACCCAGCGGCTGGCACAGAGTGGCTGCAGCAAAGTCCTGAAGAGTGCTCATACATAGCACACTCACCCTCCGGATCGAAGCGCTTGACCGGCAGGCCGCAGGTGCCATTATGGGTTAGAGGCTGGCTGGTTGCGTGGTCCAGCCTCTGCCTGTGTCAGCTCCCCAGCAGCTCTTCCCGTGGCCGCCTGCAGGACCAATCGCTTGTTGTTTGGCTGGCGGCACTGCCCCTAATTTTTCAGTCTGTGAGCAGGGCTGCGTCACTGCTGGCAGACAGAGCTCTGAGTGTGGCCGGTCTGCAAGCTGTGATGTCAGGCAGCGCGCCCTGCTCCACTACATTCCCGCCAGAGAGGAGCTGAATGGAATCCCAGCCAGGGGAGGTGAGCGATGTATGCTGCTCCTCCATATAAAACTTGCCCATTTCGTGCATGGCTGTCTGTGTGTGTGTCTGGCTGCATATGTGTCTGTGTGTCTCTGGCTGCATGTGTGTGTGTGTCTGGCTGCATGTGTGTGTCTCTGGATGCATGTGTGTCTCTGGCTGTGAGTATGTGTGTCTCTAACTGTGGGCATTCGTGTCCTTGCTGTGTTGTGTCTCTGCTGCTGTGTGTTCTCTTGCTGCTGTGTGTGTGTCTCTTGCTTTGCATAGTCTCTGTGTGTGCGTGTGTGTCTCTAGTGTGACCATGTGTGTCCTAGTGGCTGCGTGGTCTCTGCTGCTGTGTGTGTGTGTCTGTTGCATGCATGTGTGAGTCTCTGCTGCATGTGTGTGTTGTCCTGGCTGCGTGTGTGTCTCTGGCTGCATGCGTGTTTGTCTGCTGCATGCGTGGTCTGTGGCTGCATGTGTGGTTGGCTCTGGTCATGTGTTGACTACGTGTGTGTGTCATGGTTGCTGCGTGTGTGCTGTGGTTAACTACATAGTGTGGCAGCTGCTGCATGGTGTATGTCTGATGTTTGGTGTTCGCTATGTGCTGGCATGCGTGTGTGTTTCTCTGGCTCTGTGTTGTGCGTCATGGCTGCTGTGTGTTTGTGTGTGGTTGACTATGTTGTGTGCGTGCATGGCTGGTTGCGTGTTTGTGTGCTTGCATGGCTGGCTGTGAATGTGCGTACATGGCTGGCTTCATGTGTGCACTATTGTCTGAGTGTGTGTATAAATATATAAAATCTTGATGTAAGAAAAAAGAGAGGTGGCACTTACCGGTTTAGATGAAGCTCTGTTTATTCAACCTTTGGGGTTGACATCAATGCAGGGAGACGGAGTGAGGAGTCGGTGGACAACGACGCACCATTTTGTGAGGTCACTGCTTCAAAGTGTCCTATTCATGAAGAGGACCCGTTGAAGTGGTGACCCCGCGAAACAGCACGTTGTCGTCCTCCGACTCCTCCCTCGAAGTTGACTGAGAGAGACTGTCAGACTCTAAAGCGAATTGTGAGAGAGGATCGCAAGATAACGGCTCCGAAAATCACAGCTGAGCTCAATGAACACCTACAGAACCCACTTTGCACGAAAACTGTTCATCGGGAGCTGCACAAATCTGGATTCCACAGAAGAGCTGCAATTAGAAAACCGTTGCTCTGAATGACAAATGTTTCCAAGCGTTTAGAGTGGTGTAGAAACCTCCAGAATTGGTCCCTTGAGCAGTGGAAACATGTGATATTCTCAGACCAATCATCGTTTACCCCATTTTCCGACCTCCGGCCGAGTGTACTTTTGGAGACAGCCATAAGAAGCATTCCATCCAGACTGCCTTCTCCCAACCGTAAAACATGGCGGAGGTTCTGTGATGATCTGGGGTGCAATTTCATGGAGATCTGCCGAGCCAATGATATCACCTTGTATGAATCCATACCTCAGAGAATTGAGGCTGTAATCGCTGCAAAAGGTGGACCTACACCATATTAAACTAACTTTTGTTGATTTTTCCAGGTGTTTCCATTATTTTGCCCAACCCCTGTATGTAAAAAAAGGTGCTCTGCTTGGCTGCGTGCACACAATCAGGGTATACAGCGTTATGGATGCAGCGTATTTGCTTTATGTGCATAACGCTGCATTGTGCAGTACAAGCTCAGTGGATGGATTTCCAGAAATCCCATGCCCACTGTGCTTTTTTCCTCAGGAGCGTAAACTGACATGCTAAGCGGCTTACCATGCTGCCACTTGTCTGCAGAATGTCAGTTTAACGTTGTGGAGTCAGAAACGCTCACCAGTGGGTGAATGCAGGGAAAAGCGCTGTAGCCTGAATGCAGATCATGGGCACAGAGCGGCTGCGGTCTTCCTGCATTCACCCGTGAGTTTCCTCAGGTCAGTCCAGGTTCCAGGGTGCAGTGTCTCCTGATTGTCTGCACACACCCTTAGGGTACCTTTACACGCCGCTACTGGAGGATGGATACAACCCGCTACTTCACGTGCACAAGCACGCCCAAACGGTTACAAACGGAAACGCACCACCTTTACACGCCGCCACAAGGTGCGCTACGCTACGCTACATCTACAGCTAGATACATCGCCGGGTGTCTCAAGTAGCCATCTGTAGCTCATCTTACCTCATTTACACACCGCTACAACCAGCTAATATGGGCGGACCTGGTGCAGCAGGGACAGCACATAGGCGTGCCACAATTGTGGAGTACGAGACGTCCGTACGCTGATAGGACAAAGCAAGAAACCCATGATTGGCCAGGCATCGCAGGAGGCTGATTAATACATGACGCCCGAGCAATTGTATAGTGTGACTGGGCAGCTCCTTAAATATGCCGCCCTGTGCAGCGACAACCAATCGCAACGCAGGAGCTTCCTCCAATGATCGCTGAAGGGGCGCGGTATTCCAGAGGCTGTGTCACGCCCCAGCTACATACCAGGTACATCGCCTGGTGTATAGACATCCCTTCTGTAGCTTCTTTACGCGCCGATACAGCTCGCTACAATCGGCTTTGTAGCCATCTGTTTTCGAGCAGTGCTCGGAAACAGATGTATCTGTTGCCGGCTGCCTCCTACCGTCTTCACACGCGCTACTACGGGCTATATTGACTCTACAAGCTACATTTGTAGCCTGTAGCGGGTTGTATCCATCCTGTTGTAGCGGCGTGTAAAGGTACCCTTATAGTCATTTACAGTGGGTGCAGCATCAAGTAGAAAATGCCAAGAATAACAACAAAAAAAAGGAATAGTACTGTACTTAAAGAGATGCATAACAGAAAATAGAGTAGGGTATCTAAACAACTTAAACTATATTATATACCAAAGGGACATATAAAAACATAATATGATGACACTCCCTATTGCCCCAGTAGGAAATTGCAGAAACAGATTCCTGTTAGCATAAATCACAGGACAATACAATAAAGCAGCAGCACTGATAGGTGCCAGAGCATTTAGTGCCTTCATAGATAATATCATATGTGTGTTGGACTAAGTGGCATACTGCAAAAAAATAGCACCATGAATATTCAAAAGCTAAAAGCAAGGCAGACAGGCATGTGCCACTGAAGAGCTGACTAAGAGAAGAGCTCCATAAAGCTGATAGTAAAACAGGGTGAGCCAGACAAAGGGAAAGAAACTGCACGAGTCGTCAAGGAAGCACCATTGGCACAAAAGATATATATACTGATTTAATCAAATAAAGGACCTGCAGGTGGTAAGAGGGGGTACTACACTGGTCCAGAAGAGGAGCTTTCAGGACACAGCTATTGACAGCGCACGTGTACAAATAGCCAGCTCTTCAGTGGCCCATGGCCTGTCTGACTTACTTTTAGCTTTTGCATATTCATGGTGCTATTTTTTTTGCCTTTTTCCACTCCGTCCAGCACACTATTTCCCCTTGCTCATTTATTGTTTTTTTGGGGGGATTTTTACAGTCCTGCATTTATAGGTCTTGACCAGCATAGAATTCTATGAGCACTAACTGCTCTGGCACCTGTCAGTGCTGCTGCTTTATCGTATTGTTCCATGATTATTATATTTATGCTAACACGGCTCTTTTTTTGCAGTTGCCTAATGGGGCTATAGCGAGTGTCATCACATGTTTTTAACTGTGTTATATGTCTCATTGTTACTAAAGTTTGATTTATTTTTTTTTGATACCTACCTAATTTTCTTGTGCACATCTCTTTAAATACAGTCTTTTCTTTTTTTCTTGGTTATGCATGTGTGTGTGTAGTTATCTGTGGGGGTTGTGTGTGTCTGCATATCTTCGTATGTCTGTGTAATTTGTGTGTGCATGTCTGCATATTTAGAATTGTATGTATTTTTTTAATAAAATTTGTGTATGTGTGGCGCCCCTGCGTCCAGGAGGCCACAAAAGGGAACTGCAGCCAGGCAGGTAGGACAACTAACACCCTCACAGCCCACATAACCAACGTGTCAGAGAGGTTACATCCAGCCCTGAGATTAGACACTATATGAGACCAGAGGGGTGGTGGATGAGGGGAGTGGGTTGGGCACACCAGAGGTCAGGTGACTGACAGTATATAGAGAGGGGGAGGAGTGAAGGAGTTCAGTAAGCCATGGTGCTGAGATGCAAAGACCAAGAGCAGCAGAGAAGCTGAGAAGCAGGCCAGAGAACAGCAGGAAGTTGAGCTGAAGCTGAGCAGGAGAGAGCCACACTGCCTGGAAGAGCATAAACGAGGAGTGCAGACCCGTACTGAGCCAGTGTGAGCCAGATGGGGGGGAAAGCCCGTCCGACGCTAAACCACCAGGAGTGTGAGAGAGCCAAGAGGGACGGTGTAACCCGGGGCCCTAGAACTACAGCTAAAGCAACTAACTGCAGGCGGAGTAGCCCTCCTATATACAGAAAGGAGCATAGAGGAAGGAGCCTGGTATCCTAGTGCTGAGGATTACTGGAGGCTGGGCTGAGTAGAGTGTCGGCTCTAAAGGGGACCGTAATTCACCTGGTATCCCCAGATAACACGACGTGGGGTCTGAGTTCCAGACTGAGATTCCTAACCCAAAAGGACAGGCAGCTAAGTGACGCACTAGGACTCACAGAGTAAAGCCTTGGAAAACCCTGAATTGCCTCTCTTGTCAGTCTCTATCTGCAGACCATTCCTCCCTACAGATCCAGCCTGTTAGCAGCAGCCAGGAGGAGAGACCCCTGCAGCGTCTGTGAAGTGTGTTGCAACTGCACCTGCACCATAGACTTAACCCTTGCTGCCCCGGGGGATACAGTTCTCCCCACTGGAACTATACCATCCCCGCTGCCATTCCATCACCCCCGGAGGTTCTGCAGCAGCGGCGGCCCCATCACTGGCCGCACCAAGTGGGTGGCGTCACCCGTGACATCTCCCTTGTAAATAAATCCCCATCTTTATTGTGAGGGCCCAGGGACACGGTCCAGACCCAGCCACCTGTGACATCCCCAGTACCGTCCGGTCCGGCACCGAGTACCCCAGTCCCGCCTGGGGCTCCACATATGTAATGGGCATATCTGGGGGGTCAGACAGGGGGCACTGTCAATATGTCGGAGAAGATGTCACCTATAAGTACCTGAATGTAAATGTTTCTTTGTGATCCTGCCTGCATCTCATCAGTACTGTGCTTCCGCAGTCTGATGACTTATAACAGCATCTCCCAGCATCTCCTTACCATTATTAAGGACTTACTGGCAGTTGGAGGTTCATGCAATACAACTGTATAAGGGGCGGACCTGACATTACAATTGGTGTACCATGTGCGAATGGTGGTCCTGGTGATCAAATTCATGTACAAATGGTGGTCCTGGTGATTTAGTCATGTACTAATGGTGGTTTATTTCTGCATTAATGATGGTCCTGCTGACTTATTCATGTACTTATGGTGGTCCTGGTGATGTATTCATCTACTGCTGGTTGCTATGGTAATGTATTTTTCTATTGATGGTATTTCTTGTGATGTATCTCTGTACTAAAGGGTTTTATGATGCTGTATTTCTGTACTGTTGGTGGTTCTGATTATTTTTTTTTTCTGTAATGATGAGGGTAATGATTCTGTGTTTCTGTACTGATGGTGGTTTTAATGATAAATTTGGGTACTACTGGTGGTTCTGGTGATGTATTTCTGTACTAATGGGGGTTGCAATGCTTATTGATGTACTGTTGGATGGTTCTGATTATTTATTTTTGTACTGATGTGGATAGTGATACTGTGTTTCTGTACTGTTAGGGGTTAAGTGGTAAATTTGGGTACTAATGGTGGTTCTGGTGATGTATTCTTGTGCAATTATTGGTTCTAATCCTGTACATTTAACAATCCATACCATGTAAGATTATGTGACATATGGCTGTTAATAAAGTAATGTGCCATCTGACAATTTAAGTTACTACATTTTTATTTTTAGGAGCATTAAAAGGATTGTAAAAGTTTGTGATGAAAGTCTACAGACTTCTGAATTCTCACAGTATGTGCACTGCACACTGTCATGATTACCTGCTGTGTGCAATCAGAGCTGGAGGTTTCTAATGGTGCTGTCACACCTGGCGACGTCGCTAGCGACATCGCCGAAAAAGTGACGTATCAGCAATGTCGTTAGCGACGTCGCACTGTGTAAACGAGTGGCGCGACCGCGTTTTATCGCTGGTTTCAGGTTGTCAGGTTTACGGGAAGAACCGTAAACCTGTCAACCGGCGACCTGCGATAAGGCTGGATCGCGCCGTGTGACATCGCCAGAGCGATGTCGGCGGCGATCCAGCCTATACCGCAGCGTTGCTGCGGATCGCTCGCTGGGCTGAGCCCAGCCCAGCGAGCGATGTCACCACCCGCATCGCTGCGGTGTCGCCGGCCGCAGTGATGCTGTGTGACAGCTGGCCAGCAATGTCGGAAGCGAGCGGGCACCCGCGCATAGCTTCCGACATCGCTGGCCAGATCGTGCTGTGTGACGGCACCATAAGGCCCACGTCACACACACAGATATTTGTGCAGATATTGTTCACAGATCTTTGGTTGCAGTGAAATTATGGACACATTAATCCATTTATATACAGCCACAAAATGGAACAATGTGTCCATGATTTCACTGCAACCAGAGATCTGTGAACAATATCTACACAAATATCTGTGTGTGTGACGTGGGCCATATGCTGAGTAGGCATTCACTGTCTTGCAAGCGATTTGACTTGTCAGGATGTGTCCAGAAGTTAATTTTTGTTGCCAACACGGGAGAGTCCTGATATATGGCATGTGACCTGTGAGAATTCACTTTCATTACAAACCTGGACAACCACTTTAAATATAGTATTAGGCACCATAGCAAGCTCAATCCAAACAGTGTGTAATGGACTCACTGTCAGGACTCGGCTCTACTTGCTGGTTTTAGCGATCATCACATGACTACTCATATCTAATTTTCATACTTGTAGTCTTGTGATACTTTCTTCTCTCACATATGAGGGGTCACATAATGACTACTCAAACCACTTGCATTCTTGCCCCGAGTGCCAGAAAACGTAGACCTGCCACAGGTGTATGTAATAATGTATAGTGGTGTGTAAAAACATTCATTTGTTTGGAGCACAAAATCGAAATCTTTACTCAGCGCTCATTCACACCTGTGTTAGGGATTTCCATTTGTCTTTTCAAATTTAGGAACAGACAGGTGAAATAACCACTTCGCTCACCTTGACATAACTAAGTCACCATAAGGATATTTCTGTATGAAGCTAGATCAGGAGCTGAGCCTGCTCCATACCGGGCAGATGTCAGCTGTGATATGGCTTAGTGGTCACGGCTCACCTTAATTGCTGCTGTTTTAAGCAATTAAACGTCCTTGGCAGTCACTGACATGGACATTTAGGGCAAATGCTGATACCTGCACTCACCAGCTACCAGCCGTTCTTGCTGATGTGTTGCTGCCATGTTGGTCGTTATATGAAGCCCGGCCTGAGGTTGGGCTCCTTGGATGGCAGCACAATCAAACTGCGGAAACATTATTACAGCGCTCTCACTTTGTAGTGAGTGGTGACTATAATGTCTCCTTGCTTTGAACCTATAGCAAGAACTGATTGGCGGCAGGGGGTATAAAACTTAATTTTCTCCCTGTAGCCAACACTTTTCCACTAAGTCAACTAACCAGGTTTAAAATGCTATTTACTTGCAGAATAAACCTAATAGCTGCAAATAAATCATATTTCTGAATCTATGCCCTAACCACTGTTATTTTTAAAGCATTTTACCTCTGTTGCTTTAATATAGCAGCTAGAGATAAGCAAACAAAAGATGGGCCGCCGCAACATGAGGGCCACTGCTCTGTGATTGCCCCCTAGGCCAAAATTTGCCAGCCAGCACCTGGCTGGCAGTATGTTGGCGGAGAGCCGAGCTGCCCAATCAGTGACTTCCAATGAGGTTCATGTCAAATTTGAGTCCAGAATACAACTTTATAAAAAGTCCGGATGAACCTCCAGAACCTGAACTTGCACTTGTCTGCTCATCTCTATTAAGGACAGTATAGTCAATCCTGGAGATAACTGAAATGTATCATGTGAGAAAAGGAAAGCTGATGAAAGTAAAAGTTGCTATTACAAGTTCTTGGCAGAGTTTCATAGGGTGCTGTGATATAAAGACATCTGGATAAAAGCTCACCCTCTTTCTCATTACTCTTCTCCACTGACATAGATGAATTTAGTCTGGTTATTTTGGCTGTGCCTCCTGCAGCTCCGAGAATGGACAGTGCAGAGTTCAGAGTGACAGCACAAACCAAAATAGAACATGACACTGCTTCTTCAGTCAAGTCCTTGTACACCCCCATAACACAGCAATGAGCACAGGTCCAGGCAATGCTACTAAAAATGTTGTATCTCAGTATATACAGTTACTATACACGCATTAAATTACCCCCCCATACAATTTCTTTTGGAGAAATGCAGCTATTGTATACACTTACACGATTTAAGAAGATTTAGTAAAAAAAGAACAATACAAAAAATAGAAATAATTGTTCAATATTTCTGTATTATGCATAAAAAATATTAACGTACATTGCTGTTGTCATATCTTACAATTTCCAATGTTAAAAACCTAAAAAGAGGGACTATGTACTATATAATAATTTTTTTTTATTTAATCACAATAAACATACGTAATTAAAACATTAAAAAATGGAAGAGTACAAAAAATCGCAATGCACAACTTATTGCTTATGGCACATGATGTCAGGAATCATAAATTGACAAAATATAAAGAAGTAAAGGTCCAAATGTGAAATGTACAATCAATTGAGTTACAGAATGCCAATATACCGTATATACTCGCGTATAAGCCGAGTTTTTCAGCCCAAAAATTGGGCTGAAAAGTACCCCCCTCGGCTTATACGCGAGTCAGTGCTGTATACCGATGTATACATCGGTACATACCGATGTATACATCGGTATACAGCAGCCCCGCATCCCCAGTAATGCAGGGCCCCCCCAGCCTCGCTCTGGTCACCTGTAAAGCAAACTATACTTATCAGTGTCCCGCTGTCCGCGCCCGCCACTGCCGACATCCGCGATCCTCCATCTTCATGCGTCTTCTTCCTGTTTCTGTGCTCGTCGCAGGGAATGACATCATTCCCTGCGACAGCACAGGAAACAGAAAGAAGTCGCATGAAGATGGAGGATCGCGGATGTCAGCGGCGAGGGGCGCGGACAGCGGGACACTGATAAGTATAGTTTGCTTTACAGGTGACCGGAGTCAGGCTGGGGGGGCCCTGCATTACTGGGGCTGCCTGTATACTACCGCTGGGGCTGCTATACACTACTACTGGGGCTGTATACAGTACCACTGGGGCTGCTATATACTACCACTGGGCTGTATAACCTTGGGGCCTGTATACTACCACTGGCTGTATAAACACTGGGCTGATATACTGCTGGGGCCCTGTATACTACCATGGGCTGTATTACTACCACTGGGGCTGTATATACTACTAGGGCTGCGTCTAATACCACTGGGGCTGTATATACTGCTGGGGCCCTGTATACTACCACTGGGGCTGTATATACTACCACTGGGGCTGTATATACCTCTGGGGCCTTGTATACTACCACTGGGGCGTATAAACACGGGGCTGTATATACTACCACTGGGCTGTATATACTGCTGGGCCCTGTATACTACCACTAGGGCTGTTATACTACCACTGGGCTGTATATACCTCTGGGCCCTGTATACTACCACTGGGCTGTATAACCATGGGGCTGTATATATGCTGGGGCCCTGTATACTACCACTGGGTGTGTATACTACCACTGGGGCTGTATATACTAGTAGGGCTGCGTCTATACTACCACTGGGGCTGTATATACTGCTGGGGCCCTGTATACTACCACTGGGGCTGTATATACTACCACTGGGGCTGTATATACTACTAGGGCTGCGTCTATACTACCACTGGGGCTGTATATACTGCTGGGGCCCTGTATACTACCACTGGGGCTGTATATACTACCACTGGGGCTGTATATACTACTAGGGCTGCGTCTATACTACCACTGGGGCTGTATATACCACTGGGGCTGTATATACTACTGGGGCTGCGTGTATACTACCACTGGGGCTGCTGTATCTACCTCTGGGACTGGTGTAGACCACACTGCTGGGGGCTGTATACTTGTGCTAGGGTCCACCCTCGGCTTATACACGAATCAATAGATTTTCCCAGGTTTTGGGGGCAAAAGTAGGGGGGTCGGCTTATACACGGGTCGGCTTATACACGAGTATATACGGTAGTATCGATAGGGTAAATACATAGATTAATAAATATTATAATGGGTCAAGAGTATGTTATTAAATGAATTGCTGAGAAGTATACATATAAAGAATAGGGTTAAGTGCTATAATATAATAATATATACCTAATAAAGTAGGCTGCTAGCACTCAGTCATAAAAAAGTGCTAGTGCTTGATATATGGTAGCAGGCCAAAAAATATTTGAAACGTATGAACTAATTTCCCAGAGCCAAAACCATACAAAGTGATTTCCCACCGATATATGTTGTCGTCAATAGAGGGAAACCCTATATGCACTTGCGCAGTGCACATAGTGAGCCTTGCTGTACAACGTCATAAGCCCCACAATGCACCAGCCGTTATGACATTCCGGCCCGGTGCATCATAGCAGCAAGGAGGCAGGAATTTCAAAAAGAGGTCACAGCACAAGGAATGCGGACAGCCAGCAGGGCATGCTAGGAGCCAGCGAGTAGGGAGAATGGAGCCGAGCCCGCCTTTTCAGTCGTCACCAGATGGAGACTGCATGTTAGTTATAAATCATGTTTCTTAAACTTTAGATCAGCAGGATGTTAGGGATCAGCTACAAGGTGCAGGGACAGATAGTGATAGCATAGGGAGCTAAAATGAGCTGACAGGTTCCCTATAAACAAATTAATCTCTGAGCTTGTTGGCAGTTCCGGGGTCAGTGGAGCTTCAATCAGCTCCTGCCCAGATGTAAAATAGCATGTTCATGCTGCACGAGGTCACAGCAGCAAGTAAGGTGTCATCACGCTGCAGAGTGATTGCAGCACGTTGCAGCAGAAGAGAAGAGATGTCAACTGTGCAGAGCAGGGAAGTGCTATGGATACAGAAGACGCAGCCTGGGGTGGCGCAGCATGGAACATAGGGGGTGCAGCATGGAACATGAGGTGGATGGTGCTCAGCATGGAACATGAGGGGGTTCTCCGCATGGAACATGAGGGGGTGCTCAGCATCAAACATAAAGGGAGGATGTTCAGTATGGAATATGAGGGGCATGCTCAGTATGGAACATGAGTGGGCGTGCGCAGCATGGAACATGAGGAGGATGCTCAGCATGGAGCATGAGGGAGATGCAATGGAAACAAACAAAGTAGGTCCTGCTACTGGAAATCAGCTGATTGAATATAAATTTATCCAATTCACAGCAATATTCCAAATATGCGGTACAGAGTACGCAATTTAAACAAACACAGTGGTGGTATGATGGTAAAAGCAGAGATCACCACTCCAGGCAACGCGGTTCGGACAGTATATGTCCTTTGTCAAGCCTGAGGGTGTATGTTACAATAGGTTTCAAAATACGAAATAATAACCATCACAAAATAAAACATAAAGCCAAAAAACTATATATATATATATATATATATATATATATATATATAATATATATATATATATATATATATATATACACAGTCATATGAAAAAGTTTGGGCACCCCTCTTAATTTTACTCATTTTTTTTTGTTTAAAATTGGGTTTTTGCAACAGCAATTTCAGTGTGATATATGTAATAACTGATGGACACAGTAATATTTCAGGATTGAAATGAGGTTTATTGCACTAACCAAAAATGTGAAATATGCATTATTTCAAAAATTGACAGGTGCCAAAGTATGGGCACCCTTCTGATTTTCATGATTTGAATGCTCTTAACTACTTTTTACTGACTTACTGAAGCACTAAATTGGTTTGGTAACCTCATTGAGCTTTGTACTTCATAGCCCGGTGTATCCAATCATGAAAAAAGCTATTTCAGGTGTCCACTTGCAAGTTGTTCTCCTAGTTGCATCTTCTCTGAGGAGTGGCATCATGGGCTCCTCAGAACAGCTCTCAAATGATCTGAAAAAAAAAGATTGTTCAATATAGTTGTTCAGGGGAAGAATACAAAAAGTTGTCTCAGAGATTTAACCCGTCAGTTTCCACTGTGAGGAACATAGTAAGGAAATGGAAGACCACAGGGACAGTTCTTGTAAAGGCCAGAAGTGGCAGGCCAACAAAGATATCAGAAAGGCAGAGAAGAAGAATGGTGAGAACAGTCAAGAACAATCCACAGATCACCTCCAAAGACTTGCAGCATCATCTTGCTGCATATGGTGTCACTGTGTATCAGTCAACAATACAGCGCACACTGCACAAGGAGAAACTGTATGGGAGAGTGATGCGAAAGAAGCCGTTTCTGCATGCACGCCACAAACAGAGTCGCCTGAGGTATGCAAAAGCACATTTGGACAAGCCAGTTTTATTTTGGAAGAAGGTCCTGTGGACTGATGAAACAAAGATTGAGTTGACCATTCAACAAGGCGTTATGCATGGCGCCACAAAATCACAGCATTCCAAGAAAAACACTTCTACCCACTGTCAAATTTGGGGGAGGGTCCATCATGCTTTGGGGCTGTGTGGCCAATGACGGCACCGGGAATCTTGTTAAAGTTGAGGATTGCATGGATTCCACTCAGTATCAGCAGATTCTGGAGAATAATGTTCAAGAATCAGTGTCAAAGTTGAAGTTACTCCGGGGATGGATCTTTCAGCAAGACAATGATACAAAACACCGCTCCAAATCTACTCGGGCATTGATGTAGAGGAACAATTACAATGTTCTGGAATGGCCATCCCAGTCCCCAGACCTGAATATCATTGAACATCCGTGGCTGTACATGCTAGGCGGGCTGCACATGCTAGGCGACCATTAAACTAAGGGTAGAGACACACAGTCAGTATTTGGTCAGTATTTCACATCAGTATTTGTAAGCCAAAACCAGGAGCGGGTGAAAAATGCAGAAGTGGAGCACATGTTTCTATTATATGTTTCCTCTGACTGTTCCACTCCTGATTTTGGCTTACAAATACTGATGTGAAATACTGACCAAATACTGACTGTGTGTCTCTACCCTTAACTGAACTGGAATTGTTTTGTAAAGAGGAATGGTCAAAAATACCTTCATCCAGGATCCAGGAACTCATTAACAGCTACAGGAAGAGACTAGAGGCTGTTATTTTTGCAAAAGGTGGATCTACTAAATATTAATGTCACTTTTCTGTTGAGGTGCCCATACTTTTGCATCTGTCAAATTTTGAAAGAATGCATATCTGACATTTTTAGTTAGTGCAATAAACCTCATTTCAATCCTGAAATATTACTTTGTCCATCAGTTATTACATATATCACACTGAAATAGCTGTTGCAAAAACCCAATTTTAAACAAAAAAAATGAGTAAGATTAAGAGGGGTGCCCAAACTTTTTCATATGACTGCATATGTATATATATATATATATATATATATATATATATATATGTATATATATATATATATATACACATATATATATCGCATATATATATATATATATATATATATATATATATATATATATATATAATATAAAAGCCAAAGGTCACTTCCGGAAAACCCGAAGGTTACTTCCGTGATGGCCTCCAGACCCATGGTGGTGATGTCACCAGTGCACTGTAGCAGGGACCGGCGAAGTAACGTTCCGGCCAGGAATGTTCCCGTCTGTCCCAGCCGCTTCCTCTCTCCAGCTCCAGCCGCCTCCTCTCTCCCGCTCCAGCCACCTCTGCCCTACCCGCTCCAGCCGCCTCTGCCCGCTCCACCCGCCTCTGCCCTGCCCGCTCCACCCGTCTCTGCCCTGCCCGCTCCACCCGCCTCTGCCCTGGCCTCTGCCCTCCTGCTGCCTCTGCCCTGGCCTCTGCCCTCCAGCCTCCCCTGGCCTCTGCCCTCCAGCCTCCCCTGGCCTCTGCCCTCCAGCCTCCCCTGTCCTCTGCCCTCCAGCCTCCCCTGTCCTCTGCCCTCCAGCCTCCCCTCTCCTCTCCCTGTCCTCTGCCCTCCAGCCTCCCCTCTCCTCTCCCTGTCCTCTGCCCTCCAGCCTCCCCTCTCCTCTCCCTGTCCTCTGCCCTCCAGCCTCCCCTCTCCTCTCCCTGTCCTCTGCCCTCCAGCCTCCCCTCTCCTCTCCCTGTCCTCTGCCCTCCAGCCTCCCCTCTCCTCTCCCTGTCCTCTGCCCTCCAGCCTCCCCTCTCCTCTCCCTGTCCTCTGCCCTCCAGCCTCCCCTCTCTTCTCCCTGTCCTCTGCCCTCCAGCCTCCCCTCTCCTCTCCCTGTCCTCTGCCCTCCATCCTCCCCTCTCCTCTCCCTGTCCTCTACCCTCCAGCCCTGTCCTCTCCTCTCCCTGTCCTCTGCCCTCCAGCCTCCCCTGTCCTCTGCCTGTCCTCTGCCCTCCAGCCTCCCCTGTCCTCTGCCTGTCCTCTGCCCTCCAGCCTCCCCTGTCCTCTGCCTGTCCTCTGCACTCCAGCCTCCCCTGTCCTCTGCCCTCCAGCCTCCCCTGTCCTCTGCCCTCCAGCCTCCCCTGTCCTCTGCCCTCCAGCCTCCCCTGTCCTCTGCCCTCCAGCCTCCGCTCTCCTCTCCCTGTCCTCTGCCCTCCAGCCTCCGCTCTCCTCTCCCTGTCCTCTGCCCTCCAGCCTCCGCTCTCCTCTCCCTGTCCTCTGCCCTCCAGCCTCCGCCCTCCTCTCCCTGTCCTCTGCCCTCCAGCCTCCGCCCTCCTCTCCCTGTCCTCTGCCCTCCAGCCTCCCCTGTCCTCTGCCCTCCAGCCTCCCCTGTCCTCTGCCCTCCAGCCTCCGCTCTCCTCTCCCTGTCCTCTGCCCTCCAGCCTCCGCTCTCCTCTCCCTGTCCTCTGCCCTCCAGCCTCCGCTCTCCTCTCCCTGTCCTCTGCCCTCCAGCCTCCGCCCTCCTCTCCCTGTCCTCTGCCCTCCAGCCTCCCGCCCTCCTCTCCCTGTCCTCTGCCCTCCAGCCTCCCCTGTCCTCTGCCCTCCAGCCTCCCCTGTCCTCTGCCCTCCAGCCTCCCCTGTCCTCTGCCCTCCAGCCTCCCCTGTCCTCTGCCCTCCAGCCTCCGCTCTCCTCTCCCTGTCCTCTGCCCTCCAGCCTCCGCTCTCCTCTCCCTGTCCTCTGCCCTCCAGCCTCCGCTCTCCTCTCCCTGTCCTCTGCCCTCCAGCCTCCCCTGTCCTCTGCCCTCCTGCCACCTCTGTCCTCTGCCCTCCAGCCACCCCTGTCCTCTGCCCTCCAGCCTCCCCTGTCCTCTGCCCTCCAGCCTCCCCTGTCCTCTGCCCTCCAGCCTCCCCTGTCCTCTGCCCTCCAGCCTCCCCTGTCCTCTGCCCTCCAGCCTCCCCTGTCCTCTGCCCTCCAGCCTCCGCTCTCCTCTCCCTGTCCTCTGCCCTCCAGCCTCCGCTCTCCTCTCCCTGTCCTCTGCCCTCCAGCCTCCGCTCTCCTCTCCCTGTCCTCTGCCCTCCAGCCTCCCCTGTCCTCTGCCTCCTGCCACCTCTGTCCTCTGCCCTCCAGCCACCCCTGTCCTCTGCCCTCCAGCCTCCCCTGTCCTCTGCCCTCCAGCCTCCCCTGTCCTCTGCCCTCCAGCCTCCCCTGTCCTCTGCCCTCCAGCCTCCGCTGTCCTCTGCCCTCCTGCCTCCCCTGTCCTCTGCCCTCCAGCCTCCGCTCTCCTCTCCCTGTCCTCTGCCCTCCAGCCTCCGCTCTCCTCTCCCTGTCCTCTGCCCTCCAGCCTCCGCTCTCCTCTCCCTGTCCTCTGCCCTCCAGCCTCCGCTCTCCTCTGCCCTCCAGCATCCCCTGTCCTCTGCCCTCCAGCCTCCCGTGTCCTCTGCCCTCCAGCCTCCCCTGTCCTCTGCCCTCCAGCCTCCCCTGTCCTCTGCCCTCCAGCCTCCCCTGTCCTCTGCCCTCCAGCCTCCACTCTCTCTCCTCTCCTCTGCCCTTCAGCCTCCGCTCTCCTCCCTGTCCTCTGCCCTCCAGCCTCCGCTCTCCTCTCCCTGTCCTCTGCCCTCCAGCCTCCGCTCTCCTCTCCCTGCCATCTGCCCTCCAGCCTCCGCTGTCCTCTCCCTGTCCTCTGCCCTCCAGCCTCCCTGTCCTCTCCCTGTCCTCTGCCCTCCAGCCTCCCCTGTCCTCTGCCCTCCAGCCTCCCCTGTCCTCTGCCCTCCAGCCTCCCCTGTCCTCTGCCCTCCAGCCTCCCCTGTCCTCTGCCCTCCAGCCTCCACTCTCCTCTCCCTGTCCTCTGCCCTTCAGCCTCCGCTCTCCTCCCTGTCCTCTGCCCTCCAGCCTCCGCTCTCCTCTCCCTGTCCTCTTCCCTCCAGCCTCCGCTCTCCTCTCCCTGTCCTCTGCCCTCCAGCCTCCGCTCTCCTCTCCCTGTCCTCTGCCCTCCAGCCTCTGCTCTCCTCTCCCTGTCCTCTGCCCTCCAGCCTCCCCTGTCCTCTGCCCTCCAGCCTCCCCTGTCCTCTCCCTGTCCTCTGCCCTCCAGCCTCTGCTCTCCTCTCCCTGTCCTCTGCCCTCCAGCCTCCGCTCTCCTCTCCCTGTCCTCTGCCCTCCAGCCTCCGCTCTCCTCTCCCTGCCATCTGCCCTCCAGCCTCCGCTGTCCTCTCCCTGTCCTCTGCCCTCCAGCCTCCGCTCTCCTCTCCCCTCCAGCCTCCGCTCTCTTCACCCCTCCTCACCCCTCCAGCCTCCGTTCTCCTCACCCCTCCATATGCAATGTACAGTATGTGTATATATGTGTGTATGTAGGCACTTCCGCACTTCACTCAACTTTGTACACACACATACACACACACACACTCCGGTATACTTACCACCGGCCCTGCGTCCGCTGCCTGGATCCTCATTCAACATGTCGCCGCCCCCGAACTACTGGATCCAATATAGCGTCCAAGATGTCTCGCTAAACTACCCGAACGACATATTGGATCTAGTCGTCCGGGGGCGGCGACATGTCGACTCAGGATCCAGGCGCCGGGGAAGACGCAGGGTCGGTGGTAAGTATAGCGGAGTGTGTGCATGTGTGTGTATGTGTGTGCTGACCACTCTGCCCACGGTGCTGCGCTGACCACTCTGCCCACGGCGCTGCGCTGACCACTCTGCCCATGGCGCTGCGCTGACCACTCTGCCCACGGCGCTGCGCTGACCACTCTGCCCATGGCGCTGCGCTGACCACTCTGCCCACGGCGCTGCACTGACCAATTTCACCGCACTCACTGCTAACCACTGAGCCACCGTGCGCAGTGCTAACCACTGAGCCACCGCGCGCAGTGCTAACCACTGAGCCACCGCGCGCAGTGCTAACCACTGAGCCACCGTTTACTGTGCTACCCACAGAGCCGCCTGTATACACACAATTCATTTCACCGCACTCCCGTAACTATTAGTAAATAAACTATATATGGATTCTAGACTACCCGATTTTTTAGAATCGGGCCGCCATCTATCTAGTATAATATATATATATATATATATATATATATATATATATATATATAAAGAAATCAGCCTTTTTTTCTATTATAATTTGAGTGCTGCCTGATTTCTTTTTTTCTGGATTCATCATATAGTTGGACTCTATATGTTTCAGGACCTTTTGCACCAAAAACCGTAAAGTATTATTTTGTGCTGTTCTGTTTTTTATTTTTATACTAGCTGTACTACCCGGCTACGCCCGGGTTAATAAATAACTGATGTTAGCTATAACAAAATAGAATTTGAATATGTCATACTAGATGGCGGCCCGATTCTGAAGAATCGGGTATTCTAGCCTATGGTTAGCAGGGTATACGGGGGCTCAGTAGTTAGCAGACTATACAGCTGCTCAGTGGTTAGCAAAGTATACGGAGGCTCAGTGGCTTGTAGTCTGCCTCAGGGCAGAGTGCAGTGGTCAGGGGCAGAGTGCATTGGTCAGGGGCAGAGTGCAGTGGTCAAGGGCAAAGTGTAGTGGTCAGGGCAGAGTGTAGTGGTCACGGGCAGAGTGCAGTGGTCGGGGTAGAGTGCAGTGGTCAGGGGCAGAGTGCAGTGGTCAGGGGCCCGATGCAATAGCATCGGGAGCGCGATGAAATTAATTGTGTGTATACAGGCGGGTCAGTGGGTAGCAGAGTATACAGGGGGCTCTTTGAGTAGCAGAGTATACAGGCGGCTCTGTGGGTAGCAGATTATACAGGCGGCTCTGTGGGTAGCAGAGTATACAGGTGGCTCTGTGGGTAGCAGAGTATACAGGTGTCTCTGTGGGTAGCAGAGTATACAGGCGGCTCTGTGGGTAGCAGAGTATACAGGGGGCTCTGTGGGTAGCAGAGTATAAAGGCGGCTCTGTGGGTAGCAGAGTATACAGGCGGCTCTGTGGGTAGCAGAGTATACAGGCGGCTCTGTGGGTAGCAGAGTATAGAGGCGGCTCTGTGGGTAGCAGAGTATAGAGGCGGCTCTGTGGGTAGCAGAGTATAGTGGCGGCTCTGTGGGTAGCAGAGTATAGAGGGGGCTCTGTGGGTAGCAGAGTATAGAGGCGGCTCTGTGGGTAGCAGAGTATAGAGGCGGCTCTGTGGGTAGCAGAGTATACAGGCGGCTGTGTGGGTAGCAGAGTATACAGGCGGCTCTGCGGATGGAGTGGTGAGGAGAGGTGGCGCTGGAGGGGTGAAGAGAGGTGGCGCTGGAGGGGTGAAGAGAGGTGCGGATGGAGGGGTGAGGAGAGGTGGCGCTGGAGGGGTGAGGAGAGGTCCTGCTGGAGGAGTGAGGAGAGGTCTGGCTGGAGGAGTGAAGAGAAAGGAGGCTGGAGCGGTGACATCACCGCTTAGTACACCTGTCCTCCTCTAGGCTGCACACCTCTCTCTCTTCTTTCAGGCTGCACACCAGCTGGCTCCGTATCCTCAGGGCCACTTGGCCTACTGCTGGCGGTCCGGCACAGGGCTGACCCCCGAGGCTGGGGCCAGTCCAGGAGCGGAGGCCGGTCCGTGCGGCCGCTATTCCGCTGAGAGCCATCAACAGCTCCGAGCACCGGAAGTGAGGGGGAGGAGCCTGCACCTGTGAACCCGGCCGGAGCGAGCGCGAGGCACTCGGGAGACGACCGGCATTAGCCGGTCATCTCCCGAAGTGGTGTGTGGCGGGCGGGTGACGACCGGCTAATGCCGGTCATTTCCTGGCCGTGATGTGTTTTGGACAGTGTAGGGGCGGGCGTAAGCGTGGCGGGGCTGCCTGAGTCCCGCTCCGCTTAGGGGCGCCATGTTGGTCCACCCTGGACATGTGTAGCGCTGTGGTGATGTCACTTTGGCGGAAGTCACAAAGTGACGGAAGTGATGTCACAAAGTGACGGAAGTCGTGGGCAAAAGTGACGGAAGTGAGCCTTCAGGTTTTATATATATTAGATATACATATAGCAGCGCTATAGTATATGGTGGTACATTAAATGACATGTATAGCAATGCTATGGTATATGGGGGTACATTGCAGTACATGTATAGCAGCACTGTGGTATATGGCGGTACATTACAGTACATGTATATCAGCACTATAGTATATGGCGGTACATTACATGTATAGCAGCGCTATAGTATATGGCGGTACATTATAGTACATGTATAGCAGCGCTATGGTATATGGCGGTACATTACATTACATGTATAGCAGCACTATAGTATATGGCGGTACATTAGAGTACATGTATAGCAGCGCTATGGTATATGGCGGTACATTACATTACATGTGTAGCAGCACTATAGTATATGGCGGTACATTCCAGCACATGTATAGCAGCACTATAGTATATGGCGGTACATTAGAGTACATGTATAGCAGCACTATAGTATATGGCGGTACATTACAGTACGTGTATAGCAGCACTATAGTATATGGCGGTACATTACAGCACATGTATAGCAGCACGATGGTATATGGCGGTACATTACAGTTCATGTATAGCAGCACTATGGTATATGGCGATACTGCGCTCCCCGCAGCTCCCCGCGGCTCCCCGCTTCTCCACAGTAAAAGTAAAAAAAATCCTCAGTGAGGATACTGCTGATCGGTCACATGCCCGCTAACTGCCGGGGGAAGCAGGATGGAGTAGGGGGTCAGGATGGTGACGGGGGGGCAGGATTGTGTCGGATTGCAGGTGGGCAGGATGGAGCCGGGGGGCGGGGCAGGATGGAGGCGGAGGGGGGGCAGGATGGAGGTGGAGGGGGGGGCAGGATGGAGGCGGAGCAGGACGGAGGCAGAGGGGGGGAAGGATGGAGGCAGAAGGGGGGCAGGATGGAGGCAGAGGGGGGCAAGAACAGCGGGGGGCAGGATGGAGGCAGGGGGCAGGATGGAGGGAGCGGGCAGGATGGAGGCGGAGGAGAGAGGATGGTGGCAGTGGGGTAGGGTTGGATAGTGGGGTGCGGGGCAGGATGGAGTGAGCGAGACTGGATGGAGCCGGAGGAGCAGGATGGTGGGGAGCGGGGCAGGATGGAGCCAGCGGGGCAGGATGGTGGCGGGGGGGCCGGAATGGAGTGAGCAGGGCAGGATGGAGGTGAGCGGGGCAGGATGGAGGCGAGCGGGGCAGGATGGAGGCGAGCGGGGCAGGATGGAGGCGAGCTGGGCAGGATGGAGCGAGCGAGGCAGGATAGAGCCGGAGGAGCAGGATGGTGGGGGGGGGGATTAGGATGGAGCGAGCACACTTGCACACACATGCATCATGTACACAGCACACCTTCACCCACATGTATCATGCAGACAGCTCTTTAAGTTGGCGCTCATGTATCATGCACACAGCACACGTGCACACACATGCATCATGCACACCTGCACACACATGCATCATGCACACAGCACACCTGCACACACATGTATCATGCACACAGCACACATGCATCATGCACACAGCACACACGTGTATCATGCACACAGCACACCTATGCATCATGCACAGAGCACACCTGCACACACATGCATCATGCACACAGCATACACATGCATCATGCACACAGGTCTTTAACGTGGCGCTCATGTATCATGCAGACAGCACACCTGCACACACGTGTCATGCACACCTGCACACACATGCATCATGCACACAGCACCCCTGCACACACATGCATCATGCACACAGCAGACCTGCACACACATGTATCATGCACACAGCACACACATGTATAATGCACACAGCACACCTGCACACACATGTATCATGGACACAGCACACATGCACACACATGTATCATGGACACAGCACACCTGCACACACATGTATCATTGACACAGCACAGCTGCACACACATGTATGATGCACACAGCACAGACATGTATCATGCACACAGCACACTTGCACACACATGTATCATGGACACAGCACACCTGCACACACATGTATCATTGACACAGCACAGCTGCACACACATGTATGGTGCACACAGCACAGACATGTATCATGCACACAGCACACTTGCACACACATGTATCATGGACACAGCACACCTGCACACACATGTATCATGGACACAGCACAGCTGCACACACATGTATGATGCACACAGCACAGACATGTATCATGCACACAGCACACATGCATCATGCACACAGCACACCTGCACACACATGCATCATGCACACACATGCATCATGCACACACATGCATCATGCACACAGCACACACATGCATCATGCACACGCATGCATCATGCTCACAGCTCTTAAACTTGCCGCTGTCGGCGCCGGGCGGCAGGCAGGAAGTGGCTGTGTGGGGATAGCGGCGGCTCCTTCTGCACATCCGCTCCCCCTCCCGCATGGATGGATGGATGGTGTGGCCCTGGGCTGGGGGAGCAAGGGGGGACGCGAGGAGCGGAGAGGGCAGGGGGGGCGGAGAGGGGCAGGAGGACGGGGGGAGCGCGGGCAGGAGACAGGAGGACCGGGGGGGGGGAGCGCGGGCAGGAGACAGGAGGACCGGGGGGAGCGCGGGTAGGAGACAGGAGGAGCGGGGGCCTTACATGAGAGCCGCGCAGTGCATTAGGCGGTAATCTCCCTGAAGTGGTGTGTGGCGGGTGGGAGACGACCGGCTGAAGGCGGTCGTCTCCCGCCCGTGATGTGTGTGTGTTTTGCGCAGTGTAGGGGCGGCCGTAAGCGTGGCGGGGCTGCCTGAGTCCTGCTCCCGCTTACGGCTGCCATCTTGGTTCACCCTGAAGGGGTGTAGGGCTCCAGTGACGTCACGTAGCCGAGGACACAGTTACGGAAGTCCTGCCGAAACTGACGGAAGTGAGCTTGGGCTTTCATATATTAGATTAATGACATGTAGGAAAATAGAAACTGAGCTGTGATTGGTTGCTATAGGCAGCCTGATAAATCTCCAGCCAACAGTAAACCCTCCCCCCAGCTGGGCAGTATATATTACCTCACACATACACATAATAGACAACTTATGTGACTGACATCTGCCTTAATTCCCTATATGGCACGTGTTGCACATTGGCTGTTTTTAATCAGATGTTTATTTTTGGAGTTGTGTGAGGCGATTTGTGTGAGGCGATTTGTGCACATCTGTGTCTGTCTGTGTGGTGTGTGTGTCCCTGGGGTGTGTGTGTGTGTCTCTGTGTTGTGTGTGTCCCTGGAGTGTGTGTGTGTGTGTCTCCCTGTGGGGTGAGTGCATGTGTCCCTATAGGGTGTGTAAGTGTGTGTGTCCCTGTGGGGGAGAAGTCTGTGTGGTGTGTGTCTCTGTGTTGTGTGGGTCTCTTTGTGGTGTGTGTGTGTGTGTGTGTGTGTGTGTCCCTGTGGGGTGAGTGCATGTGTCCCTATAGGGTGTGTGTGTGTTCCCTGTGGGGAGGTGTCTGTGTGGTGTGTGTGTGTGTCTCTGTGTTGTGTGTGTCTCTTTGCAGTGTGTGTGTCTCTTTGTGGTGTGTGTGTGTGTCCCTGTGGGGTGAGTGCATGTGTCGCTATAGGGTGTGTGTGTGTCCGTGGGGGGTGTGTGTGTGTCTCTGTGTTGTGTGTGTCCCTTTGTGGTGTGTGTGTGTTCGGGTGCATAGTGAGTATCCAATGTTGGGGCTGCATCTTAGCAACTATACACTTGCTGTTACTCTTTGTGTGCGTGTAGTGTGTATACATGTCCCTGTGCGTGGTGAATATTCCACGTCAGGGCCCCACCTTAGTGACTATATGATGGTATATGCTGTTAGTCTTTGGTGATGTCATTAAGCCCCTCTCATGCACAACTGTCAACTGGTAACTGTCACTTTTTCTCCATTATGTAGATAGGGCCAAAATTGTTTGGTGAATTGGAATGCGCAGGGTTAAAATTTCGTCTCAGAACATAGCCTATGACGCTCCTGGGGTCCAGACGTGTGACTGTGCAAAATTTTGTGGCTGTAGCTGGCAGCTGTCGAATTTCCTCCCACATTTTTCCTTTTCCTTTTTCCCCATTATGTAGATAGGGCCAAAATTGTTCGTGAACTGGAACGCGCAGAGTTAAAAGTTCACCTCACAACATAGCCTATGACGCTCCCGGGGTCCAGACGTGTGACTGTGCAACATTTTGTGGCTGTAGTTGCAACGGTGTAGATGCCAATCCCGGATATACATACATACACACATACATACATACACACATACACACATTCAGCTTTATATATTATACTAGCTGTGAGCCCGATTCAAATGCATCGGGTGTCTAGAATATTTTTAAATTTTTTTTAACATTTTCAAATAATCCCCATAGAAAGTATAGGGGGACTTGCGGCAGGTGCGGCAAGTGCGGTTTTGCACTTGCGGCAGGTGCGGCCGCGAAATAAACCACGGCTGACCGCGGTTTTTTTCGCGGCCGCACCTGCCGCAAGTGCAAAACCGCACTTGCCGCACCTGCCGCAAGTCCCCCTATACTTTCTATGGGGATTACCGCAACCGCGCCGCAAGTGCAGCGGTTATGCGGCAATCGCGGCAGATGCGGTTTTTTTCACCGCATCTGCCGCGATTTTGGCGGACATATTGTATGCGTACATATGGGGGGGGTGTGGTGACAGCGGGGGGGGGGGGGGGGTGGACATCGGGGAGTGTGGTTACAGGAGAGGCTCCGGAGCACTGTGTCAGCGGCTCCGGAGCTTGATCGGAGCAGGGGTGTGCGGACATATGGGGGGGGTGAGGACATATGGGGGGTGTGTGGTGACAGGGGTTGGGGGGGTGTGCTGACAGCGGCGAGGGGTCGCAATGCCCGCTACGCGGGCAATGCTTCGCACGTGGTGACGTCACAGAGTGACAAAGGCACGGTCTTTTGCGGGGTCCGACACGGAAGTGCCTACGGCAATTATATAGTAGATAGAATACATACAGCAGTACCGGTGTGCAGCGGTGCCAGTGTGCAGCAGTGCAGGAGTCCAGGAAGAGACAGCAGGCGGGTGCAGTCAGGGGGGCTGGGGGACAGTGGCCGGGTGCGTTCAGGAGCAAGCCGGGGAACAGCGGGCAGAAGGGGGCTGGTGGAATAACAGCCATGTGCGGGCAGGAGGAGGCTGAGGAAGAGCAGCCAGGTGCGTGCAGGAGGGGGCCGGGGGACAGTGGCCGGATGCGGGCAGGAGGGAGGCAGGGAGACAGCGATCGGGTGCGGCAGGAGGGGGTCAGGGGGACAGCGGCCATGTGTGGGCAGGAGGGGTCCGGGGAACAGCGGGCAGAAGGGGACAGGGGAACAACGGCCATGTGTGGGCAGGAGGTGGCCGAGGAAGAGCGGCCGGGTGCGTGCAGGAGGGGGTCGGGGAACAGCGGCCGGGTGCGGGCAGTAGGGGGGGGGGCCTTCCTGGCCGCACCCGGCCGCTGTCCCCCGTCCCTCTCCTGCCCGCAGCACTGTGCTTAGCAGAGTTTACAGCAACTCAGTGGTTAGCAGACTTTATGCGGCTCAGTGGTTAGCAGAGTATACGGCGGCTGAGTGGTTAGCAGAGTATACCGGGTCTCAGTGGTTAGCACAGTATACGCTGGCTCAATAGTTAGCACTGTAAACTGAGCCTCAGTGGTTAGCACTCTATGGTGGCTCAATGGTTGGCACTGTATATGGTGGCTCAATAATTAGAGCAGTAATGTGACTCAGTGATTAGCACTGTATACGGTGACTCAGTGGTTAGCACTCTATGGTGGCTAAGTGGTTGGCACTGTATATGATGGCTCAATAATTAGAGCAGTAATGTGACTCAGTGGTTAGCACTGTATACGGTGACTCGGTGATTAGCACTGTATGGTGCCTCAGTGGTTGGCACTGTATATGGTGGCTCAGTGGTTAGCACTGTATGCTGGCTCAGTGGTTAGCACTGTACAGTGGCTCAGTGGTTAGCACTGTAAGGTGGCTCAGTGGTTAGCACTGTACGGTGGCTCAGTGGTTAGCACTGTATGGTGGATCAATGTTTAGCACTGCACGGTGGCTCAGTAGTTAGGACAGTATGGTGGCTCAGTGGTTAGCATTGTACAGTGGCTTAGTGGTTAGCACAGTATGGTGGTTCAGTGGTTAGCACAGCGCGGTGGCTCAGTGGTTAGCACTGCGCGGTGGCTTAGTGTTTAGCAAAGTATGGGTGACTCAGTGGTTAGCACAGTATACGGCCGCTCAGTGGTTAGCACTATATGGAGGCAGAGTGCTTAACTTTGTATGGAGGCTCATTGGTTAGCACAGTATGGTGGGTCAGTGGTTAGCACTGTATAAGGTGGCTCAGTGGTTAGCACTGTATAAGGTGGCTGAGTGATTAGCACTGTATGGTGGCTGAGTGTTTAACATTGTATACGGTGAGTCAGTGGTTAGCACTTTATGGTGGCTCAGTGGTTAGCACTGTACGGTGGCTCAGTGGTTAGCACTGTATGGTGGCTCAATGTTTAGCACTGCACGGTGGCTCAGTAGTTAGGACAGTATGGTGGCTCAGTGGTTAGCATTGTACGGTGGCTCAGTGGTTAGCACTGTATGGTGGCTCAATGTTTAGCACTGCACGGTGGCTCAGTAGTTAGGACAGTATGGTGGCTCAGTGGTTAGCATTGTACGGTGGCTTAGTGGTTAGCACAGTATGGTGGTTCAGTGGTTAGCACAGCGCGGTGGCTCAGTGGTTAGCACTGCGCGGTGGCTTAGTGTTTAGCAAAGTATGGGTGACTCAGTGGTTAGCACAGTATACGGAGGCTCATTGGTTAGCACAGTATGGTGGGTCAGTGGTTAGCACTGTATAAGGTGGCTCAGTGGTTAGCACTGTATAAGGTGGCTGAGTGATTAGCACTGTATGGTGGCTGAGTGTTTAACATTGTATACGGTGAGTCAGTGGTTAGCACTTTATGGTGGCTCAGTGGTTAGCACTGTACGGTGGCTCAGTGGTTAGCACTGTACGGTGGCTCAGTGGTTAACACTGTACGGTGGCTCAGTGGTTAGCACTGTATGGTGGCTCAGTGGTTAGCACTGTACGGTGGCTCAGTGGTTAGCCCTGTATGGTGGCTCAGTGGTTAGCACTGTACGGTGGCTCAGTGGTTAGCACTGTACGGTGGCTCAATGTTTAGCACTGTATATGGTGGCTCAGTGGTTAGCACTGTATATGGTGGCTCAGTGGTTAGCACTGTACGGTGGCTCAGTGGTCAGCACTGTACGGTGGCTCAGTGGTCAGCACTGTACGGTGGCTCAGTGGTCAGCACTGCATGGTGGCTCAGTGGTCAGCACTGTACAGTGGCTCAGTGGTTAGCAGTGTGTATGGTGGCTCAGTGGTTAGCACTGTATATGGTGGGCTCAGTGGTCAGCACTTTACGGTGGCTCAGTGGTCAGCACTATACGGTGGCTCAGTGGTCAGCACTGTACGGTGGTTCAGTGGTCAGCACTGTACGGTGGCTCTGTGGTCAGCACTGTACGGTGGCTCAGTGGTCAACACTGTACGGTGGCTCAGTGGTCAGCACTGTACGGTGGCTCAGTGGTCAGCACTGCACGGTGGCTCAGTGGTCAGCACTGTTCGGTGGCTCAAGTGGTCAGCGGAGGACGGAGGC
The DNA here is from genome assembly GCA_033576535.1 of Allobates femoralis. Classification (NCBI taxonomy): domain Eukaryota; kingdom Metazoa; phylum Chordata; class Amphibia; order Anura; family Aromobatidae; genus Allobates; species Allobates femoralis. Next base: position 269,620,273 of record JARQOC010000002.1, on the reverse strand, counting down.
AGAGTGGTCAGCGGAGGACGGAGGGCAGAGTGGTGAGCAGAGGACGGAGGGCAGAGTTTATCAGCGGAGGACGGAAGGCAGAGTGGTCAGCAGAGAACGGGGGGGGGCAGAGTGGTCAGCAGAGGCCGAAGGGGGGGCAGAGTGGTCAGCGAAGGTCGGGGGGCAGAGTGATCAGCGGGGCTGGGGGGGCAGAGTGGTCAGCGGAGGGTGGGGGGGCAGAGTGGTCAGTGGAGGGAAGGGGGGGGCAGAGTGGTCAGTGGCGGCCAGGGGGGCAGAGTGGTCAGCGGAGATCAAGGGGGACAGAGTGGTCAGCAGAGGCGGGGGGGGGCAGAGTGGTCAGTGGAGGCCGGGGGGGGGCAGAGTGGCGGCGAAATACTTACTTCCATCGCCATCTTGCATGTCGCCACTGTGAACAGGGCGAAACCAAGATGGAGGCCGGGAACTCTCGTGATACTTCACGGCCGCCATCTTGGTTTCAATATGTACGGGGCGGCGACATAGAAGATAGCGGGCGGAAGATGGAGGACAGAGGAACATGCAGGAAGACGGAGGCGGGTGCGATCTGGTGGTAAGTATGATAGAGGCACAGAGGCATCCGGCAAAGGCTCGCAATGGCCTCGCGGCCATTGCTCGCGCATTGCTACGGCTCGCAATGGCGCTACGCGGCCATGCTTCGTGTGTGGCGTGGCTGCCTTGCGGCAGCACGTCCACGACAACGGAAGTTGACCCGAAAATGCCGGATGTGCGCTAAGGCAATTATAAATTAGATTTATAGTGGCTCAGTAGTTAGCACTGTACGGTGGCTCAGTGGTTAGCACTGTACGGCGGCTCAGTGGTTAGCACGGTATATGGTGGCTCAGTGGTTAGCACTGTATATGGTGGCTCAGTGGTTAGCACTGTACGGTGGCTCAGTGGTCAGCACTGTACGGTGGCTCGGTGGTCAGCACTGCACGGTGGCTCAGTGGTCAGCACTGTACAGTGGCTCAGTGGTTAGCACTGTATATGGTGGCTCAGTGGTTAGCACTGTATATGGTGGATCAGTGGTCAGCACTCTACGGTGGCTCAGTGGTCATCACTGTACGGTGGCTCAGTGGTCAGCACTGTACAGTGGCTCAGTGGTTATCACTGTATATGGTGGCTCAGTGGTTAGCACTGTATATGGTGGCTCAGTGGTTAGCACTGTATATGGTGGCTCAGTGGTCAGCACTGTACGGTGGTCAGTGGTCAGCACTGTACGGTGGCTCAGTGGTCAGCACTGTACGGTGGTTCAGTGGTCAGCACTGTACGGTGGCATCAGTGGTCAGCACTGTACGGTGGCTCAGTGGTCAGCACTGTACTGTGGCTCAGTGGTCAGCACTGCACGGTGGCTCAGTGGTCAGCACTGTACAGTGGCTCAGTGGTCAGCGGAGGACGGAGGGCAGAGTGGTCAGCGGAGGACGGAAGGCAGAGTTTATCAGCGGAGGACGGAAGGCAGAGTGGTCAGCAGAGAACGGGGGGGCAGAGTGGTCAGCGTAGGCCCAAGGGGGGGGCAGAGTGGTCAGCGAAGGTCGGGGGGCAGGGTGATCAGCGGAGGCTGGGGGGCAGAGTGGTCAGCGGAGGGCAGTTGGGGGCAGAGTGGTCAGCTGAGGGTGGGGGGGCAGAGTGGTCAGTGGAGGGAAGGGGGGGCAGAGTGGTCAGTGGAGGGAAGGGGGGCAGAGTGGTCAGCGGCGGCCAGGGGGGCAAAGTGGTCAGCGGAGATCAAGGGGGACAGAGTGGTCAGCAGAGGCCGAGGGGCAGAGTGGTCAGTGGAGGCTGGGGGGGCAGAGTGGCGGCGAAATACTTACTTCCATCGCCATCTTGCATGTTGCCACTGTGAACAGGGCGAAACCAAGATGGCGGCCGGGAACTCTCGTGATACTTCCCGGCCGCCATCTTGGTTTCAATATGTACGGGGCGGCGACATAGAAGATAGCGGGCGGAAGACGGAGGCGGGTGCGATCTGGTGGTAAGTATGACGGGGCACAGGGGCACAGGCTCCGGAGCACTGTGTCAGCATGTGCTGACAGCAGCTGCTCCGGAGCGGGATCACAGGGGCACAGGCTCCGGAGCACTGTGTCAGCATGTGCTGACAGCAGCTGCTCCGGAGCGGGGGCACAGGGGCACAGGGGCACAGGCTCCGGAGCACTGTGTCAGCATGTGTTGACAGCAGCTGCTCCAGAGCGGGGGCACAGGGGCACAGGGGCACAGGCTCCGGAGCACTGTGTCAGCATGTGCTGACAGCAGCTGCTCCGGAGCGGGATCACGGGCACAGGGGCACAGGCTCCGGAGCACTGTGTCAGCATGTGCTGACAGCAGCTGCTCCGGAGCGGGATGACAGCGGCGAGGGGTCGCAATGCCCGCTACGCGGGCAATGCCTCGCACGTGGTGACGTCACATAGTGACATAGCCACGGCGTGCCGGGGTCCGACACAAAAGTGCCTACGGCAATTATATAATAGATGTATATATGTATGCACATGCAAAAATATATGTACTGTATAATATTAGTGGGGGGAAAAAGTGAAAACATATTTATAACCAGAGTACATAAAATTAAACATTTGCAATATATATACAAAGCTTCAAAAAACAATGCATCTCAAGGATGCATGCTATCAAAATGTTAATGTGTTAAATCTTAGCAAAAATGTGCATGACTCATTTATGAAGCAAGATATCACGGATGTATCACTGGAAATATCAAAAGCAGCTACATTTCATAAAATTATCAAATAATCCTATGTTCAAAATATGGATCAATAATAGTGATGAGCGAGTACTAAAATGCTCGGGTGCTCGAAGCTCGGGCCGAGCATCCCGAGATACTCGTGTACTCGGCCAGTGTAACGAGCCCAATGTTATCCTATGGGAGACCCGAGTATTTTTATGAAATGACTGCCGGCAGCATGTAGAAACCCTAAAAATGTCACAAAAGTCTCAGAAGAGTGCTGGTGTATGTTACTTTTTCTGATTACATGAAAGATTTTACGTGAAAACATTGTGCAGCACTCCGATGTCCCTGAGAAGAGACGTACATGAAGGCCTCTTGACATATTGTGCCCATTTTGAGAAACTGGGTCTATTGTAGTATTTTCCTTTGCCAGGGCAGTCCAAAATTTGCAGGATCACCAATGCCCCTGGATAGAGACGTGCATGAGGGTCTGTAAACCTGAAGTGGGTGTATAGTAGTATAGCCCTTTGGCCAGGGCAGCCAAAAATTGGGAGGCTCCACATTGTCCCAGGATAGAGACGTGCAGGAGGGCCTGTAAACCTGAAGTGGGTGTATTGTAGTATAGCCCTTTGGCCAGGGCAGCCAAAAATTGGGAGGTTCAACAATGACCCATGCATACAGACATGCAGGAGGGCCTGTAAACCTCAAGTGGGTGTATTGTAGTATAGCCCTTTGGCAGGGCAGCCAAAAATTGGGAGGTTCAACAATGACCCATGCATACAGACATGCAGTAGGGCCAGTAAACCTCAAGTGGGTGTATTGTAGTATAGCCCTTTGGCCAGGGCAGCCAAAAATTGGGAGGCTCCACATTGTCCCAGGATAGAGACGTGCAGGAGGGCCTGTAAACCTCAAGTGGGTGTATTGTAGTATAGCCCTTTGGCCAGGGCAGCCAAAAATTGGGAGGCTCCACATTGTCCCAGGATAGAGACATGCAGTAGGGCCTGTAAACCTCAAGTGGGTGTATTGTAGTATAGCCCTTTGGCAGGGCAGCCAAAAATTGGGAGGTTCAACAATGACCCATGCATACAGACATGCAGTAGGGCCTGTAAACCTCAAGTGGGTGTATTGTAGTATAGCCCTTTGGCAGGGCAGCCAAAAATTGGGAGGCTCCACATTGTCCCTGGATAGAGACGTGCATGAGGGCCTCAAAACTTTTTTCCCATTGAAAAGGAGCGGGTCTCCTGTCGTTGTAATGCCCATTCTAAAAGAATGGGCGAAAAAATTTACCACTGCGGGTATACCTCAAACAACAGCCTAACTATTGTAATGGTCATCATGGTGGCACATCAGGAGAAGGAGGAGCAGTCCAGCGATTAGCCAAAGTCCAGAAGTGTGTACCCATGGGTGAGTGGAGGTACATGGCAAATTCCCATAACAAAATTTAAATTCAGTTGTCATTTGTTGGTGGTGTGGTGAAGTCTGGCCCAATCCAACCCTTGTTCATCTTAATCAGAGTCAGCCTGTCAGCATTTTCACTTGACAGGCGGGTGCGTTTATCAGTAATGATTCCACCTGCGGCACTGAAAACACGCTCTGACAATACACTAGCGGCAGGGCAGGCCAGGACTTCCAAGGCGTAGAGAGCCAATTCATGCCACGTGTCCAGCTTGGAGACCCAATAATTGAAAGGCACAGAGGAATCTCGCAGTACAGTTGTTCGATCTGCAAGGTACTCCTTCAGCATCTGGCCAAACTTAGCATTTCTTGTGGCACTACCCCGCACCTCAGGGGCTGTGGTACGTGAGGGGCTGAGAAAACTGTCCCACATCATAAAGACTGTTCCCCTACCTCTGGCGGATTGGACTTGTGCCCCTCTCGGCCGTACGCCTTGGTTGTCCACCGATGCATGACCTATGCCGCTAGCGTTTTGTGAGGGGAATGATTTGCCTACTTCCGTGACTATGGCCTTCTGGAACTGCTGCATTTTGGCTGACCTCTCCGCCTCAGGAATGAGAGACATAAAGTTCTCCTTGTAGCGTGGGTCTAACAGTGTTGCCAACCAGTACTGATTGTCGGCCAAGATGTTCTGAACGCGAGGGTCACGAGCCAGGCAGCTTACCATAAAGTCAGCCATGTGCGCCAGACTCTTAACAGCCATCACTTCAGTATCCAGACCAACACGATGACTGAACATGCTGTCCTCCTCCTCCTCCTCCTCATCTCCCCTGTCCTCTGGCCAGCCACACTGAATCGAGGGTATGACTGGTGTGCATGTCATATCCTAAATTTGGCCAGAGAGTGTCTCCATGTCTTCATCCTCCTCCTCCTCGTCATAGTCCTCCACTGCACGTTGTGATGAGATGAGGCTGGGCTGTGTGTTTTCACCCACCCCCACTACTGTTTCTTGCTCCAAGTCATCGCGCTCGGCCTGCAATGCATCCTCTTTGTTTTTCAGCAGAGACTGTTTTAGAAGGCAGAGTAGTGGTATGGTGACGCTAATAATGGCGTCATCGCCGCTCACCATCTTGGTGGAGTCCTCAAAGTTTTGGAGGACGGTACATGGGTCCGACATCCATCTCCACACCTCAGGTGTTATGTGTGGAGTTTGACCCATTTCCCGACGGCTTAGGTGATGCAGGTAGTCCACAACTGCCCTCTTCTGCTCACATATTCTGACCAACATGTGCAGAGTTGAATTCCAACGCGTGGGGACATCACACACCAGTCTGTGGGCCGGAAGACGCAAACGGCGCTGAAAGCTGGCAAGGCCGGCTGAAGCAGCAGGTGACTTGCGAAAATGTGCAGACAGACGGCGAACTTTTGCCAGCAGTTCAGACGGCTCTGGGTATGACTTTACAAACCTCTGAACCACCAGGTTGAGCACATGGGCCACGCATGGAACATGTGTCAGCTGGCCTCGCCTCAAAGCTGCCACCAGGTTCCGGCCATTGTCACACACGACCTTTCCTGGCTTTAGGTTCAGAGGTGTGAACCAGTGATCTGCCTGCTGTTTCAGAGCTGTCCACACCTCTTCTGCATTGTGGGGTTTGTCACCTATGCAGACTAGCTTCAGCACAGCCTGTTGCCGATTTGCAGAGGCAGTGCTGCAGTGCTTCCAGCTTGGGACTGGTGTGGAGGGTACAGTGGATGAGGATGCGCAGGAGGAGGAGGCTGAGGAGCATGACATTCCGGAGCTGTAGAGTGTCGGTGAAACCCTGACAGAGGTAGGGCCTGCTATCCTTGGTGTGGGAAGGACGTGTTCCATCCCTCGCTCAGACTGGGTCCCAGCCTCCACAATATTAATCCAGTGTGCCGTCAAGGAGATGTAGCGGCCTTGCCCACAAGCACTTGTCCACGTGTCTGTGGTTAGGCGGACTTTGGCTGAAACAGCGTTGTTCAGGGCACTTGTGATGCTGTTGGACACGTGGTTATGCAATGCGGGGACGGCACATCTGGAGAAATAGTGGCGGCTGGGGACCGAGTAACGTGGGACAGCAGCCGCCATCAGGTTGCGGAATGCTTTCGTCTCCACCAGCCGGAAATGCAACATTTCTAGTGCTATGAGTCGCGAAATGTGATAATTCAGGACTGTGGCATGTGGGGCGTTGGTAGCGTATTTGCGCCTGCGTTCAAATGTTTGCTGAATGGATAATTGAACGCTGCGCTGGGACAAGGACGTGCTTGATGCTGGTGTTATTTGGGTGTGGGCAACTTCAGGTGCAGGGCCGGAGGCTTGTTCGCGGCCAGCATGGTCAGGGGATTGGCTCGCATGCACAACACGCGAAGACGTAGCAGTGACATCAGCAAGCACCGCTCCTCGACTCTGTTGTACTTCCCACAAAGTTGGGTGCTTGGCTGACATGTGCCTGATCATGCTGGTGGTGGTCAGGCTGCTAGTTTTCCTACCCCTGCTGATACTGGCATGGCAGGTGTTGCAAATGGCCTTTTTAGAGTCTTCTGGAGCCAACTTAAAAAACTCCCAGACTCTGGAAGACCGAACATTTGCACAGGCACCTTGAGTCGTGTTGGTGTTCCGGGGAACGGTTGGCTGCCTTCTGCCTGCGGACACGACCCTGCTTCGTACTGCCTGTTGGGATGCTACGCCTCCCTCCCCCTGTGCACTGCTGGCCTCGCTCTGCATATCCTCCTGCCATGTTGGGTCAGCTACTGGATCATCCACCACGTCGTCTTCCTCTTCCGCACCCTGATCCTCCTCCTGACTTCCTGGCAATTGTGTCTCATCATCGTCCACCCCTTGTTGAGACACGTTGCCAACGTTCCGTTCGTGAGAACGTGGCTGCTCAAATATTTGGGCATCTGTACATACCATCTCCTCATCTCCCACTTCAAGAGGAGCTGGCGACAGGCCAGATTCTGCGAATGGATACGTGAACAGCTCTTCCGAGTGTCCTAGTGTGGGATCAGTAATGTTCGTGGACGTGTACTCGTCCTGGTGGTAGGAAGGAGGATCAGGTTGGGAAATGTGCGGTGCAGTATCACGGCTACTGACACTTGACCGTGTGGAAGACAGGGTGTTTGTGGAGGTGCCCATCTGACTTGAAGCATTATCCGCTATCCAAGTAACAACCTGTTGACACTGGTCTTGGTTCAAGAGCGGTGTACTGCTGCGGGCCCCAAGAATTTGGGACAGGACGTGCCAGCGAGGAGATGTGCCCCTTTGTTGTTGCGAAATTAGTGCTTGCACACGACCTCGGCCTCTGCCTGCACCACCATCACGTCCACTTCCTTGTTCCTTGCCAACGCCCTTGCGCATTTTGCCTGTATACAGCGACAACTGTCTGGTGACTGTTGAGGTCACAGGAGATTAGGATTTTAGTCCCTAACCTGTATCAAGGTAGTAAGTACACCAGTCTGGTGACTGTAATGGTCACAGGAGAGTAGGATTTTAGTCCCTAACCTGTATCAAGGTAGTAAGTACACCAGTCTGGTGACTGTAATGGTCACACGAGATTAGGATTTTAGTCCCTAACCTGTATCAAGGTAGTAAGTACACCAGTCTGGTGATGTAATGGTCACAGGAGATTAGGATTTTAGTCCCTAACCTGTATCAAGGTAGTAAGTACACCAGTCTGGTGACTGTAATGGTCACAGGAGAGTAGGATTTTAGTCCCTAACCTGTATCAAGGTAGTAAGTACACCGGTCTGGTAACTGTAATGGTCACAGGAGAGTAGGATTTTAGTCCCTAACCTGTATTAAGGTAGTAAGTACACCAGTTTGGTGACTGTAATGGTCACAGGAGAGTAGGATTTTAGTCCCTAACCTGTATCAAGGTAGTAAGTACACCAGTCTGGTGATTGTAATGGTCACAGGAGAGTAGGATTTTAGTCCCTAACCTGTATCAAGGTAGTAAGTACACCAGTCTGGTAACTGTAATGGTCACAGGAGAGTAATATTTTAGTCCCTAACCTGTATTAAGGTAGTAAGTACACCAGTCTGGTGACTGTAATGGTCACAGGAGATTTGGATTTTAGTCCCTAACCTGGATCAAGGTAGTAAGTTCAACAGTCTGGTGACTGTTATGGTCACAGAAAAGCTTGGATTGCGATCTGTATCACCCTGCCTATATCCTCCTAGATTAGTCCTGAGAAGGACTGTTGTGGTCAGCAGCAGTTTGCAGCCCTGCTCCGGATCTACCTATGAGGGCCGCAAATCTGTCCCTAAGCAGCAGCAGACACTCTCCCTACACTCACTGTCTGGATGCCTGTATGCAGAGCACAGCGCGGCCGGGTCTTATAAAGGCTCGGTGACGCTGTGCAGGCCGGCCAATCACTGCAATGCCACAACTAACAGGGCTGTGGCATTGCAGTGGTCTGCCAGCCAATCCCTGCATGTGGGCTGGCTCTCAAAAGAGCGCCAACATGCAGAGATGACGACCACGAGCACAGCACGAGTATCGCGAGATTACTCGGTGCTCGCCGAGTAGCCCGAGTACAGTGATACTTGTGCGAGTACCGAGTAGTGGCGAGCATGCTCGCTCATCACTAATCAATAACTAAACATGACTTCATGCCATACGGTAAAGAGAACCCAACACCAGAAAAATGCAGTGTAATCTCAAAGCACCATATTATAGTGCCGGGAGAAATGAGTGTATTAATGAATAGTATTGTGAGAATGGATTCAGTATAACCTGTGATTTCATCATTTAAAACTCTGCTCTTCCTAGGATTTTTAGTCCAGTGGGTGAGGTGGTCCTATCAGTTAGGGTACCTTTACACGCGGCTACATTTCTTGGGTGGCTACAGGTAACTTACTGGTTGCAGTGAAATCATGGAGAGATTATTCCATTTGTACACAGCAACAAGATAGAACCTTGTCTCCATGATTTCACTGCAACCAGTAAGTTACCTGTAGCCACCCAAGAAATGTAGCCGCGTGTAAAGGGGCCCTTAGTGACAGCTGTTTCTGTATACACACTTATACAAGAATAGCTGTCAGTCACTGATAGGGCCGCCCTCTCGATCCAAAATCCCAGTAACAGCAGAGGTTTAACCCCTTCCCGACCTATGACGTTATAGAGATATTATGAAAGTCGGTGCGTTGACGAGCTATGATGTCTCTATAATGTCATGGGTTGTTTGTGCTCCTCCAGCTCCGGTGACAGGGTCAGTGACAAGTCACCGGAGCTGCAGAATTGCAAGGACCTGTACTTCTGTACTTTAGCCTGGGGGGTGGCTTAGACTCCCCTGGCTAATCTCGCTCTGATTGGCAGTTGAAATTGAGACTGCCAATCACAGCGAGTAACCCCCACCAGATCTGATTGGAGCTCTCCAATCATATCTGGAGGGGTGGGACGGCAGGTGCCCTCCCCCTCCTAGCCCTCTCCCGCTCCAGGGCTGATGAGCCCCCCCAATCCTTTTCCTACACCCCCCCTGCCTGGCGGTAGCATGCCTGTGCACCGGCCGGTCAGCTTCCTCAGCCCCCTCCTGGTGCAATCACAGAAGGGGCAGAGGAAGCTGACACCCCTCCCCCTGTGCCCTGTGTCCCCCCCATCACCTCCCGGTGGGCTGCACTCATCAGTGCACCTGTCGGGCAGCTCCGGTGTGGGCCCTTCCTCCTCTCCCGGGCTCATCCTCCTGGATGAGGTAAGTATGAATGAATGAATGAATGAGTGGGTGCATGAATGCATGCATGGGTGGATGGATGGGTGAGTGGGTGCATGCACGCATGCATGGGTGCATGGAAGGATGGATGGGTGAGTGGGTGTATGCATGCATGGATGTATGGATGGATGGATGGATGGATGGGTGAGTGGGTGCATGCATGGGTGGATGGATGGGTGCATGCATGGGTGGATAGATGCAAGGGTGCATGCATGGGTAGATGGATGGGTGCATGCATGGGTGGATGGATGTGTGCGTGCATGGATGTGTGCGTGGATGTGTGCATGCTTACATGCATGTGTGCATGGATGGATGTTGCATGCATGGATGTGTGCATGCGTGGATGTGTGCGTGCATGAATAGATGTGCGTGCATGAATAGATGTGTGTGCATGCGTGGATGTGGGCATGCGTGATGTGTGGGCATGCGTGGATGAGTGCATGGATGGATGTGTGTGTGCGTGGATGTGTGGATGTGTGCGTGCATGGAGGGATGTGTGCATGCATAGATGTGTGCGTGCGTGGATGTGCGTGTGAATGGATGTGTGCATGGATAGATGTGTGTGTGCATTCGTGGATGGGTGTATGGATGGATGTGTGCATGCATGGAGGGATGTGTGCATGCATGGATGTGTGCGTGCATGGATGTGTGCATGCGTGGATGTGTGCATGGATGTGTGGATGTGTGCATGCGAGGATGTGTGGATGCGTGCATGGATTAATGTGTGCATGGATGGATGTGTGCATAGATAGATGTGTGTGCATACGTGGATGGGTGCATGCGTCGATGATGAGTGCATGGGTGGATGGATGGATGCATGGATGGATGGATGGGTGCAACAAGGGATCAAGTGTCCTCTTGTTGTAGTCTCTGGGATCATAGTCATGGTGCACTGTATGACAGATCATTGCCATACAGTGCTCCATAACTTTGTCCCCAGAGACTGTAGGAAGAGGACACTTGATCCCTTGCTGCAGTCTCTGGATTGAGCAAAGGTGATCGAGCTTTGTGGGGCCTTCATTGTTGACTACGTCGGAGGCGATCAAGCGTCGTAGGACCTTCATTGTGGACTACGTCGGATCTTCATAATAAAGATGGAGTCCAAATTTTGTTTGTTTTGTTTTTTTTTTAAATAAAAAGATTTCTCTCTGTGTGGTGTATTTTTTTGACTATTTACTAGAGATTCCTAATGGCCGGGTCTAACATTGGCCCAACATTATGAATCTTGGGCTTCATGCCAGCTGCCAATAAAAAGCTGGCATTAACCCCATTATTGCCCAGTTTGTCACCAGCATCGGGGCAACTGAAAGAGCCTGGGTACAGCGCCAGAAAATGGCGCTTCAATGAATGCACCATTTTCTGGGGTGGCTTCGGGCTGCAATTCGCAGCATGGGGAGCCCAGAACACTTAGGCCTCTCCATGCTGAGAATTCCACCCCCAGCTGCCTAGTTGTACCTGGCTGGGCCAAAAATGAGGAGCCTCACGTCATTTTTTTTTCTAGAATTGGTTCTAGAAATAAAAAAAATGGGCTTCGCTGTATTTTTGGTTGCCAGCCAGGTACAACGAGGCAGCTGGGGGTTGATGGCAGTCCGTAGCTGCCAAGTTGTACCTGGCTAGACCAAAAATATGGTGGAGCCCCACGTCATTTTTGTTTCTAAAATCAGTTCTAGAAATATGAAAAAAAAGGCCTTCGCTGTATTTTTGGTAGCCAGACAGGTACAAATTGGCAGCTGGGGGGCTGGAATTCTCAGCGTGGAGAGACCCAAACGTGGGCCCCCACGCTGCAAATTGCAACCCACAGCCACCCCAGAAAATAGCGCATTCATTAGAGGTGCCATTTTCTGGTGCTGTACCCCAACTCTACCAGTTGCCCTTGTGCTGGTGGCACACGGGTTCTCCATATGCGACATGGTGTCCGCTAACAATTTCAATGGAAAAATTAGCTCCAATTGTTAGCGGAAACCATGTCGCATATGGAGAGATCCTCCCTGTGTGCCTAAACATTGGAGCTCCCCCACAAGTGACCCCATTTTCAAACTAGACCCCTCAAGGACATGGCAAGCCGCGGTACTTTTCTGGCTTGCTGTGGTGCATAAACCTACTAGCCATGATTGCTTTCCTTCCAATGGTTGAACCAACACCAGAACCCGTAGAGGAAGAACCAATTTCTGGTCCTAGTGAGCTTGCCAGTCCTACAGTCAGACCTCCATCTGCCATAGTACCATACACCCCACGTAGGTACACGTCCACCTACACCATCATGCTAAGTATACCAGCATTACGCAGATCAGAGCGTAGCACCAAGGGTCAGTTACCGGCAAAGTACAAAGACTAAAATGCAAAATTAAACGTGAAATGTAAATATGTTTGTGTAAATGTAAATTGAATCCGGTAGAGTGTAAATGTATAGAAAGGGTGAGAATAGCTTGGTGTTAGGTGGCAGCCACGGAGAGTAAGAACTTGGCCTCTTATGCGGTGACCCGAGGGCCTAAGGGCCTACTGTACTTGTAACTAGAGACACCCGTACATGTTTAGAATAGTTTGCAATGTTAAAAAGCCCAGTACCTACAGAGACTATCCTGTATGAAATATTCTTAAACTTCTATTCTTCTTTATTTATTTATGGACCATACTACCACGGACTGGTTGTGGTAAAGACTCACTTGTATATATTCACCAGCCCCGGAGGCACTGGACTAAACCCCCGAAAGGACTGGTTTTTGAACTTTTGGACTCTTTTAGAATTTCAGTGATTTTTGTATTTTTTATTTTTAAGGCTCTGTAAATATTAATTGTATTAACTGTTTGTTTGTTTTTCCACAGTCCCGGAGTACTGTTTTTAACTAAGGAGGAATGTGGCACCCCAGGAGTTAATGTGCCACAGTAACATCAACACGGGTTCACTCCCCACACAACACTGGACAATACACTAGCACCTCTGTGCCAGAAGGGGGAGATAAAGCAGCTCCCTTATATACGCTGGGTCAAGAGTAAGTAGTTGAGTTCAGTTCCTGGGAGAACTGAGGAAGAGAGACTGTAGTGTAAAGGGGCTGCGTCAGGCTTCTCTACAGTCTGCTCCTCGATTCCAGGCCTAGCCAGGGTCTGAGGGAAGGAGAACAAGAAACAGAGGAATACATCCGGGAGACTGAGTGACTTCACAACTCATCCCGGAGGAGCGCACAGACCGGATACCGGATCCGAAACTGTGACTGACACATGCAGCACAGTAAACACCGGGATAGTGGAGCTTGTAGATCTACACTGTACCTCAGCAAAGCAACACGGTGGGGTCAGAACTACATGGAAAGACTCAAGTTGCCTAGCAAAGGGGGTACCTGTGAGAAGAGACAGCGCCAGCAGCTCAGCTAAAGCAGCAGCAGGGCCACACACACAGCGCAGCAGTGGGAAGCTGAGGACCCGGACAGGGTGGGAGCAACCCGGCCCCGGTACAGACTCCGTGGACAATACTCTGCTACCAACATCTGCAGTAAAGTCTTGGAAACTTCAAAACCATGAGTGTGTGTAATCTTTGTATTCAAGCCTGACTTTCCCTCACAAATAGCCACCGTCTCCACTATCATCCCTATCCTGCAACATCTATAGCATCCATCATAGACTTTAACTATCACTGCCCCGGGGAACCAGGCTCTACCTGCGGGGAGCCGTTCCATCTCCAGCTGCCAAACATCATCCTTGGAGGTTCTGCAGCAGTGGTGGTCACTTTCACCACAACCCGTGGGTGGCGTCACGACAAACTCCCCTGTAAATATTCCCACATTTACTTGCGGAACCCAGGACACGGTCTGGACAAGGACCTTGTGACAACCCCAGCAGTACCCCGGTCTGGTACCACGTACCCCATCCCAGTGGGCTCCACACAAGCACCGTATGGACTGTACCTGTTTAACCATTTTTCAGTGTTTTTTGTAAATTTTTGAATTTTCAGACTCTGTAAATATTTTACCTGTTGACGATGTTATTTATGTTGTTAACCAAAAATTGTTCCTCAGTCCAGGAGTACTGACCTTACCTAGGGGGGTATGTGGCGCCTGCTAATCACAGGTACCCACAGACTCACCCACAGCATGGATGGGTTTCCACAGCAGGTACACAGCTACACGCAACACCTTCCACCCCAGCACAGTAGGGGGAGCTCAACCTGCTGCTTTTAGGCAGGATCCCCTATAAATACTGGTGCTGGGGACGAGTTAGACAGAGTGTGTGCAGACCCTACAAGAGCTGTAAAGAAGTGCTGGTGTTCGGTGTCACGTTAGGCCCGAGAGAGTCACCCTGACCAGTCTCTGGTAGCCCTGCAAGGCCCAAGAGTGGGGTTGAGAGGCAAGGAGAAGAGGCAGAACAGTGGGGGAACTGTGGAGCCAGCATTAGGTTCATCCCCGAGCAACCACCGGACACCGGAGTCCGCGTCCACTGGAGTGCACCAGGCCCAGTGGAGAACACCGGAAACTGTGGAAACTTCAGTCTCCCGGATTCCTGCGCAGTCACATACCAGGGAGCCAGGCACCGCGGGGAGAGAATCAGCGGTAGTCAACAGAGGGTGTCCCAACAACAGCACAGGAGGAGAACAAGAAAGCAGAGGAGGCCAGCCAAGTTCTACACAGGCGGGGGCTTCACACACATACAGGGAAAGCAACAAGGAGGCCTTATACCCACTTGCTGTGGAGACCAGAAGTGCATCCCCAACACCCGATGGTACTCTGGACGATTTTCCTGCCTCAACATCACTAAAAAGGTAAAGAGCAACCAGGTGTGTGTGTCAGTTCCTTCCCCGTGCCCCTGTCATCCTCAGAGACTGTCCTGTTATCCAACCATCCGGCCAGGTCCCTGCTCATCCATCCATCACCAGCACCCCTATCATCACCGGTGCATCCCTGCCCCAGGGGGTTAGCTCCACCTGCAGGGAGCTGTACCATCAAGGCTGCTATACCACCACCCTCCGGAGGACTGAAGCGGCGCTGGTGCTCAATCACCAGAAGCTGCGGGTGGCGTCACGATAAACATTATAAACTTTATTTCCCCTGTACATTTATTTCCCCTTTTTAAGTTCGGTCTCCAGGGCCATGGGTCCGGGCAGGCCACCAGTGAAATCCCCCAACCACAGTGGAAAGGGGCCCGGATACCCGAGTTCCCCACTGCCCCGGGCGACTCACAATCACCCTTAGTCATAGAATTCTATGATTCTATGACTAAGGCGTACTAATCAAAAACAGTCTCGAGAGACAACTGGTGAAATTGTAAAAAATACGTGATTTTTATTGAATTTGGCTGGTTTCACGCTGGCTTTTGTGTCTGCATGAGTATAGCATACAGACGCAAACAGTGCAAATGCAGACATACTAATGTGAACGCAGTGGAGAATCTCCGCATTCGTTCAGATTAGTATGCAGCCCAGCCAGCCAATCAGCGGTCTCGACCACAGCTGATCTCCCACCGGTGTCGGCACGGGAGATTTGAAGAAACAGCTGATCCGACAGCTGTTTAAATCTCCCATGCCGACACTGAATAGGTGATATCGGTGCAGGAGATAAGAAACAGCTGATCGCTGTTTCAAATCTCTCGCGCCGACATCACCTATTCGGTGTTATCGCGGGAGATTTAAACAGCTGTCAGATCAGCTGTTTCTTCAAATCTCTCTCAACGACACCAGCGGGAGATCAGTGGCGACGGCCACCGGGAGAGATTTCAATGTGATCTGCAGCGTTCTCCTGCGCTGTCATGCGGAGGACACTGCGGACCTATTGACTTCAATGTGTGGTTTATGCGCTTGCGGACGCTTGCAGATAAAACAAGCGCCCGTGACCCCACAAAAAATGCAACAGGCTGCGTTCAGAGTACGCTCGGAGGGTGCACAAATTATCCGCTTTCGAACGCAAACGCAATCGAACGCAGCCAAACACAGGCACATGCGTTCCCATGTTTAACATAGGAACGCAGTGCGCAAGCGTTTGTCTGCGTTCAGTGCACTGCGTTTGCATACGCCAGTGTGAAACCACCCTTACTGATTAAAACAATGTATTAATTCAAGAATACATGTAGTTTCATAGAAACAAAAGAACAACAATGTTATGGCTATGAAGATATTTTTACCAGAATTTATCAGGAAAGACCAATGCCTCAGGCAGGAAGGACACTCAGTAAAAACACATCACAGGTTATGTGAATAGGTCTCTGTGCACATCACGGCCCAACCTAAAGAAAATAGATGGAGTTAATTTGCAGGGTCCACCCAGTACCACACAATATATGAATTTTGCAGTTACAATTTTTGTGGTTAGATTTATTGTTTATTGTTTATTTTAAATTATATATGTGCTTTTGTGATGTAATTTCCTGGTTTATCTTGAAAAAACATAAGTGACAGGAGTTTTTCTATTGAAATCAGGAGGGAAGCTTGTGGCAGGTGAGATTGCTGGAGTCCAATGACAGTTGCTGGAGAAGCAGAAGCAGATCAGCAGAAGATAGAGCAGACTGGTAAATCAACAGGGAGCCAGGAATTCAAACTGAATACTCTAAAGGTAGTGTCACACCAGGCGATGTCGCCCGCGACATCGCCGAAAAGTGACGTAACAGCGATGTCGCGGGCAATATTGCAAGTGCGTCGCGCTGTGTGACAGCGCGACGCAACTGCAAATTATCGCTGGTCGCAGGTTGACAGGTTTATGAACATGTTCATAAACCTGTCAACCTGCGACCAGCGATTAGGCTGGATTGCGCCGTCTGACACTGTTGGCGGCGCGATCCAGCCTATATCGCAGCGTTCCTGAGCCATCGCTCGCTGGGCTGAACCAAGCCCAGCGAGCGATGGCTCCGCCCACATCACCGCCGCGTCACCGGCAACGTCGTGCCGTGTGACAGCTGGCCTGCGATGTCGGAACGAGCGTGCACCTGCACATCGCTTCCGACATCGCAGGCCAGATCGCCTAGTGTGACACTACCTTAAGGGTACCTTTACACGCGGCAACTTTTCTAGGAATTTCACTGGCAACTTACTGGTTGCAGTGAAATCATGGAAACATTGTTCCATTTGTACACAGCAACATGATAGAACAATGTGTCCATGATTTCACTGCAACCAGTAAGTTGCTAGTGAAATTCCTAGAAAAGTTACCTTCTTCCCATTCTGCTTCTATTTGGATTTCCCATTGACTTGCATTTGCTTCATTATTCGTAACGAATACATAAATATTAAAAAGTATTCAGATTAGATCATCCAAATCTGAATATTTTAGTATTCGATCTTCACTATTAATAACTGATCCAAGTTGGAAAATCTTTCTACCACTTTTTTCTGCTGATTCTAGAAGCAGGTCCATAGTTTTTGCCGTTCACATGAGACTTCGTTTAGCATAATTATCCCATACACTATTTGTAACATCCGATGCCTGTGGTGACGTAATTGAGTTCACTGCCTAGGGATTCCGTTATGCCAAGATCAAATCAGGTTTAAAGTCAACCTGTCACCCCCCTAGAGCTTTGCAAGCTGAAAACAGGACCTTCTTCAGCAGCGTCAATGCTGCATTCTGTCTCTTCCCCCCCCCCCCCCGTACTCCAAAAGAAACAGTTTATAATGTTTCCCGCCATGTATTTAAATGACTACTTAGCCGGTCTGATGGGTTTGGTCCATGTGTCCTAGATCGCTGTCAGCATAAACAAAGATGATTATGTGCAGGCGCCGAAGAGGAGGGGCAAACATAGAAGAGGAGGCGGCAGAAACATAGAGGAGGCGGGGAGGACCAGGCTGGCAGCGATCTTAGGATACATGGACCAAACCCATCGGACTGGCTAAGTACTCTTTTAAATACATGGCGGGAAACAGTATAAACTGTTTCTTTTGGAGTACGGGGGGAGGGGCAGAGAGAATATAGACACCTTCATAAAATGCAGCATAGATGCTGATGAAGGTGCTGCTTTCATTTTGAAAAGCACTGGGGGGGTGACAGGTTCACTTTAAAATAATAAATGTAAAGAAGCCATGTACCCAGTTGTAATCCTTAAAGAAATGAAATGGCTGCTAAAAAGACAAGTCAAATCTTTGTTAATAAGGAATGGCGGGTTAAGGCACGGTCAATAATATGCACATTTCCATATCTTGAATGATCCTTCCATAGTGTGCAGTTTTTTATGTTCCTCAAGTACCTATTTCTGTCCTGCTGAGGGCACTCTGTTTAAACTGGTAGTATGCCTAGTCAATTATTCATAAGAGGGTATCCTGAGAACATGAAAATAAACCCTGCTTTGACAGAGGCACTGAGATACTGTATCTGCTAAGCATCAACCAGCCTTTGAAGAATACAATACCAGCTTAAAAGAGGTAGTCTCTGTGAGAAGTATTGTGTGTCAGACAAATGAGGCTTATTTATTAATATCCATAGAATATTAACTAGCATACATAGGTCTAAAGTCTTCTCTGCAAGTAACCACCTGATAAATGCTGCAACCTGGAAAATGCTTTGGTGTCTTTCCGAATCCTACAGAGTTGTTATAAAAACAGTTAATATATAGAGGCGAAGAGAAAAGAGGTGGTTACAAAATTGGTGATACAACCCAAAAGTATTGAAAAAGTGAAAAGCTTTATTTAATCAACAAGTTATCAAAAAGTCCAAAGGTACAAACACAAATCACACAAAGATATTTTAAAAACAGTTAAAAGGCACAAGTAGCCAACATACAAAGGACCAATAAAGAATATATACTGGACCTGAAAACCTCTCCTCTAGGACCATGGGACTATGTACCCCCAAAGGTATAGCTCTGATTGGGGAATTCTTTCCCCAATAGATTCACCCTCAACAACTTGAATTTTCTTTCCTTAAGGGTTTAAACCAATTTTACCTTAATGACATATTGTTTAGGTCAGTTTTAGTACAGAGAGATGACTCACCGTGGCCGGGACTCCGGTTTAGACAGGCAGTAGCTCCTTCCTCCTTGTCGCGGGTGGACCGCGCCTGCCAGTAGTGGGGCCCGGTTGAGTGCAAATCAAAAAGTTGCAGACGTCTTGTAGGAACACATTAAGGGGTTAATTGTTTCGTGACGCCACCTATGAGTGTTTCATAAGTCTTACCGACGCTGCGGGGCCTCCGGGGGATGGAATGCAGCAAGATGGAACGCTCCCCACAGGCTAAGCGATGATCCCCGGAGGCTGGAGCTGCTTAAGATGTGCGGCAGCTGCCGTTACCTTGTGTGCGGACGGACGTAGTCATAAGGAAGCACGGACA
The DNA here is from genome assembly GCA_033576535.1 of Allobates femoralis. Lineage (NCBI taxonomy): Eukaryota > Metazoa > Chordata > Amphibia > Anura > Aromobatidae > Allobates > Allobates femoralis. The sequence continues at coordinate 269,601,226 of JARQOC010000002.1, read as the reverse complement.
CTGTAAGTCTCTGTAACGGGTAATTTACTGTAACCAGCAAGCAGTACATGGCACACAGTTAACGGGTAGTGGACCGGGTGGACTCAGCAGTGATAGGTGTCCCTCAGAGATCCGCGGTGTTCCTCCATTCTATCTAAGTATTGCCGTTGTAGCCCAGAATACCAGGTTGGGTACAGGGAGGCTGCTTGAATGCCCTATCCAAAGTATACGTGATGGATGTTTTGGGGAGCCTTGGGTCCCTTGGTGGGTACACCGCTGGTTAGACGACTGGATTTGGCGTTGGTGGGGTGCTCTGTAGAGCTGCTCCTCCACTCTTCTGGTTCGCATAGCAGAGCTGAACTGCTGCTAGCTTCGGTACCAGCAAACCGGCTGTAGATGGGCACAGGATGGTTTTGAGCCCGCATTCTGACACCCGTAGTCCGGTTGGTAATGCACCGGGAGTAATGGTGCTCAACCGTGGTGATGGTAAGGAGATGGCCGGTAGAAGATGGCCAGGGGGCTGCACCGACTGTGCAACCCCCTCTCCTAGGTTGCAGAGCTGGGAATCTGCAGAGGGTCTTCCAGGTTGCTGTTACACCTTCAGCCCTCGAACTCCAACTTCAACTCTCTAAGTTGGACTAAACTTCCACTACACACTACCCTTGCACTTCGCCCACCAGGACCTTGATTGGTCCTCTATGCTAAGTGATGCATGCAGAGTATGGATCTCTAAGTTAACCAGATGACTGCTGGGTCAGAGGATATTGCTGCTGCATTTGTGGCTGCAATACCCTCCTGTGACGCACTCATTGAGGGGCGCCACACTCCCCCTTGGTGAAATACGCTTGTCCCCAAGCGTCGCACTACCCACATTACAGAGAGATTTTGTATTTTATAACAGGTAATAAGCACTTTTATTATTAACAGGTATGCATTTACTTACGATGTTGCAAGTAAAAAGGAAAAACAGGTGAATCACTTTTGCGAACCCGGCGGGCGGTCGGCTGTCCTTGACGAGAGTCCAGGCTGTAGCCGCCAGGTTATAAGTGCTGCCGATAAACAGAAGTCTCTTTATAAAAGTTTAAACAACACAGTTACTTGTGGAGGGCAGTGTTCCGGACCCGTATAGCGAACCACCCATCGCAGCAGACATATCGCTCGTAGGTTACAATGTCCCGTCTATATAGATCACGGTCTGGATGTCCTCTCGGCAAGTGTGACTCCACATCACGGCGCCCCACGAACACTTCTTCATACACGCCCTCCTCCCTGATAAAACCCCACCCGGTGGATAGGTTGAATGTGCTCACCCGTCCGGTCTTGCGGAGTTCATCAGGTAATGGAAGTTGGCGGCGGGCTTCAGCGCGAGCTTGCATGTTGGCGCGAAGGCGAGCGTGCCACTCCTCCCTTCGGATGCGACGTACATCTTTGTCGGAGCTGCTTGATGGTGAATAAGGCCACTATGACGTGCTGGTTGTTGAACAGCTTGAGCTTGGTGGGCAGTCTGGATGGGCACCCGGTTACACGGCACCGGCGGGAAAGGCACCACAGCAGCTCCGGACCAGCGTATCCGAGCAGGTGGCTCGGCCAAAGGATTCACGGTATCTCCCCAGGCAAAACTGGTGTCGAGGTCCTCAGCGATGCTGTCGGTCTCGTCGTCGTTATCGACCTCCTCTCCCTCAACGATCACATCAGGTTGCTCATCAGGTGGAGACGTTGAAATGGATCCCTCTGGGTAGCTGGGCGGCCGTGCTGCAGAATCCTCCTCGAAGTCGTCCTGCAGGGCTTCCAGGCTGCCTGCCTCTTCTTCTGTTATCTCGGGTAATGGTGTTTCGATCCCGGTGACCAGGTAGAACTCCGTAGTAGCAGAGGAGGCCTCCGGTTCAGGGGACAAACAGGTGACAGTCTTTAGAGGTAGATGACTGTCGGCGGGTTCCTCAGTGGGAACCTGGTATATATCGTCTTCTTCGGTGGAGCATGTTATGGGCTTCGGCTCTGGAGTCGGTCTGGATGCAGTCTCAGGCAGTGGAGCGGGTAGAGCTGTGGTCTCCGGTATAATGACGCAGTCTAAAGGCTCCGGAGACGAAGCTGGACAGGTGGTGGGCGTTGGTGAGGTTGTGGAGAAACTGGCGACGTCGTCTGGTCCTGGAGGAGCTGCACCCGGTTGGCTCTGCTGCATCGCATGATGTAGTCTTCCTAGGCCTGTGCTCCAGCTGCGAATCGTCCATTCAACAGTCTCAAGTAACCGCACCCGGAGGTCTTGTAAAGCTTCTTGCCAAAAGTCGGGGCTGCCGTCGATAGTAAGGACAGGACCCGGACCGGGATAGCCTATGGCTGCTCTTGCCTCTGCCTCAACCTGTTGCATAAGGTCTTGGAGTTTCATGCTGGCCATCTTGGTAGAAGAACCCCACCCGTTCAACCGGTAACCGTTCTGGTCGAGAGCTGGTTAAGAATCTCTGACACTCCCACTTCCTTGGGGTTTTTATAGTCCAATGGTGGGAAAAAGTCGTTGGTCCGCCCCCATGGTTGATTCGAGCAATCAGAGCGGACAATGATTTTGGCGCCTTTGCCTCTAGCTCTCCCACGAAGAGGGGCGGTGGCTCACCCCTGGGCTTGCACGTGGCGAGTCCTCATGGCGGATTCGGCCATCTTGGGCGCCATCTTGGCCCAACGGTGAAAAGGCGGGAAAGTTCTTTTAGGGACGAACAAAGTCCAAATTGTAGACATTAAAGTCTTTTAAAGCACATTATACCCGTTAGGGAACAGGCCTGCTCGTATCCTGTTCGTGACGCCATTTTCTGACTCACCGTGGCCGGGACTCTGGTTTAGACAGGCAGTAGCTCCTTCTTCCTTGTCACGGGTGGACTGCGCCTGCCAGTAGTGGGGCCCGGTTGAGTGCAGATCAAACAGTTGCAGACGTCTTGTAGGAACACATTAAGGGGTTAATTGTTTCGTGAAGCCACCTATGAGTGCTTCGATAAGTCTTACCGACGCTGCGGGGCCTCCGGGGGATGGAATGCAGCAAGATGGAACGCTCCCCACAGGCTAAGCGATGATCCCCGGAGGCTGGAGCTGCTTAAGATGTTGTGCGGCAGCTGCGGTTACCTTGTGTGCGGACGGACGTAGTCATAAGGAAGCACAGACACTGTAAGTCTCTGTAAGGGTAATTTACTGTAACCAGCAAGCAGTACATGGCATACAGTTAACGGGTAGTGGACCGGGTGGACTCAGCAGTGATAGGTGTCCCTCAGAGATCCACGGTGTTCCTCCATTCTACTAAGTATTGCCGTTTGTGCCCAGGAATACCAGGTCGGGTACAGGGAGGCTGCTTGAATGCCCTATCCAAAGTATACGTGATGGATGTTTTGGGGAGCCTTGGGTCCCTTGGTGGGTACACCACTGGTTAGACGACTGGATTTGGCGTTGGTGGGGTGCTCCGGTAGAGCTGCTCCTCCACTCTTCTGGTTCGCATAGCAGAGCTGAACTGCTGCTAGCTTCGGTACCAGCAAACCGGCTGTAGATGGGCACAGGATGGTTTTGAGCCCGCATTTGACGCCCGTAGTCCGGTTGGTAATGCACCGGGAGTAATGGTGCTCAACCATGGTGACGGTAAGGAGATGGCCGGTAGAAGATGGCCAGGGGGCTGCACCGACTGTGCAACCCCCTCTCCTAGGTTGCAGAGCTGAGAATCTGCAGAGGGTCTTCCAGGTTGCTGTTACACCTTCAGCCCTGAACTCCAACTTCAACTCTCTAAGTTGGACTAAACTTCCACTACACACTACCCTTGCACTCCGCCCACCAGGACCTTGATTGGTCCTCTATGCTAATGATGCATGCAGAGTATGGATCTCTAAGTTAACCAGATGACTGCTGGGTCAGAGGATATTGCTGCTGCATTTGTGGCTGCAATACCCTCCTGTGACGCACTCGTTGAGGGGCGCCACAGAGAGATAACCACCTATACTAGTGGGAGCCAAGTCACATAGAAAGTTGAATTTTTAGTCCAAATTGAGATCTATGGTTGATAATATGTGGCTTATATATACATATCAGTCCTTACACAGCAAAGTATACAGCAAGGTTAGACCCACAAAGCTATACAGCATATTTATATAATGCATCCTGTGACCTGTGATGAACAAAATAGTTGTAATAGGTTGTTCTCTCTAGATACAAAACAGGAAACCAGGGAAATACGTCTAACCAGAGTTTCCCATGGAGCACTTATGACTAGTGCAATAAGCAATGCATAACATCCGTCATATAGTTACTGATAATTACCATGCAATGATCAGTTAGATAACTCTATAAAGTACACCCAGTATGTTAGATAAATATCACAGTAGCTAGAGTACACTGAGTATACATGTGCCAAGGAAAATCAAGGGTTAAACCACTAATCAACTACACCGAAGTCTAAGGGCCACTTTACACACACCAACTTATCTGTCCAACTTCTGACCAATTTACTGGTTGCAGTGAAATCATGGACACATTGCTCCATTTTGTGACTGTGTACAATGGAGCAATGTGTCCATGATTTCACTGCAACCAGTAAGTTGGTCAGAAGTTGGATAGATAAGTTGGTGTGTGTAAAGTGGCCTTAAGTTACTAGTAAAACTTGTAATATCCTGGCCCTCTCTGAGAGAGGAGATTCCTCATAGGGTACCGTTACACGTCGCAACATTGCATGCAATTTTACTTGCAATTTGCTGGTTGCAGTGAAATCATGGACACATTGTTCTATTTTGTTACGTGTACAAATGGAGCAATGTGTCCATGATTTCACTGCAACCAGCAAATTGCCAGTGAAATTGCATGCATGTTGCGATGTGTAACGGTACCCATACAGAGACATAAGCCATACCTGTGTTTAGTACCAGCCTAAGCCTGGTTTATCTGGGTTAATCAGGGGGACCCATGGATGGAATAACTGAGGAGTGGAGAGAGAGATAAAAGTTAATGTTTTCATTAGTATAACAAGTCATACATTTATTATAAAGCTACAGTGAGTTTTATCAAACATGAAAAATAAAGTTAATACAGAATTATAAAAGGACAGAGGTCAAACATCATGGTGATAAAAGTCAAAGGGTAAAAAAAAATGTGAAAGGATAGATACCAGGTACAAGTGCATCTCAATAAATTAGAAATATCATCAAAAAGAATTTATTTCAAGTATTCAATACAAAAAGTGAAATGCATATAATAGATAAAGTCATTACAAACAGAGTGATCTATTTCAATTATTTTTTTTCTATTAATGTTGATGATGATAGCTTATAGCTATTGATGATCGAGTGGAGTCATTACTATTCGCTATTCGCACGGGTAGTACAGTCATGGCCAAAAGTTTTGAGAATGACACCAAAATTATATTTTCACATGATCTGCTGCCCTCTGGTTTTTATTTGTGTTTGTTTGATGTTTATATCACATACAGAAATATAATTGCAATCATATTATGAGTACCAAAAGGTTATATTGACAGTTAGAAAGAGTTAATGCAGCAAGTCAATATTTGCAGTGTTGACCCTTCTTCTTCAGGACCTCTGCAATTCTCCCTGGCTGCTCTCAATCAACTTCTGGACCAAATCCTGACTGATAGCAGTCCATTCTTGCATAATCAATGTTTGCATTTTGGCAGAATTTGTTGGTTTCTGTTTGTTCACCCGTCTCTTGATGATTGACCACAAGTTCTCAATGGGATTAAGATCTGGGGAGTTTCCAGGCCATGGACCCAAAATCTCTATGTTTTGTTCCCTGAGCCATTTAGTTATCACCTTTGCTTTATGGCAAAGTGCTCCATCATGCTGGAAAAGGCATTGTTGGGCGCCAAACTGCTCTTGGACGGTTGGGAGAAGTTGCTCTTGGAGGACATTCTGGTACCATTCTTTATTCATGGCTGTGTTTTTAGGCAAGACTGTGAGTGAGCCGATTCCCTTGGCTGAGAAGCAACCCCACACACGAATGGTTTCAGGATGCTTTACAGTTGGCATGAGACAAGACTGGTGGTAGCGCTCACCTCTTCTTCTCCGAATAAGCTGTTTTCCAGATGTCCCAAACAATCAAAGAGGGGATTCATCAGAGAAAATGACTTTACCCCAGACCTCAGCAGTCCACCACCTGTACCTTTTGCAGAATATCAGTCGGTCCCTTATGTTTTTTCTGGAGAGAAGTGGCTTCTTTGCTGCCCTCCTTGAAACCAGGCCTTGCTCAAAGAGTCTCTGCTTCACAGTGCGTGCAGAAGCACTCACACCAGCCTGCTGCCATTCCTGAGCAAGCTCGGCACTGCTGGTAGTCCGATCCCGCAGCTGAAACAGTTTTAAGGTACGGTTCTGGCGCTTGCTAGTCTTTCTTGGGTGCCCTGGAGCCTTTTTGACAACAATGGAAGCTCTCTCCTTGAAGTTCTTGATGATGCGATAGATTGTTGACTGAGGTGCAATCTTTTTAGCTGCGATACTCTCCCGTTAGGCCATTTTTGTGCAGTGCAATGATGGCTGCACGTGTTTCTTTAGAGAAAACCATGGTTAACTGAAGAGAAACAATGATAGCAAGCACCAGCCTCCTTTTGAAGTGTCCAGTGGTGTCATTCTTACTTAATCATGACTGATTGATCGCCAGCCCTGTCCTCATCAACACCCACACCTGTGTTAATGGAACAATCACTAAAACGAAGTTAGCTGCTCCTTTTAAGGCAGGACTGCAATGATGTTGAAATGTGTTTTGGGGGTTAAAGTTCATTTTCTAGGCAAATATTGACTTTGCAAGTAATTGCTGTTAAGCTGATCACTCTTTATGACATTCTGGAGTATATGCAAATTGCCATTAGAAAGACTGAAGCAGTAGACTTTGTAAAAATTAATATTTGTATCATTCTCAAAACCTTTGGCCATGACTGTACAATATTCTCATTCCTCATTATTCTGCAAGTACCATATTTTTCGCTTTAGAAGACACACCTGATTATAAGACGCACCCCCAAATTTGGTGAAGCAAAAGGGAAAAATATATTTTTCAATGTCAAATGGGGTCCTTCTTATAATGCTAGTGTCCGTCTAACAAATCATATAGGGTATATGTCCCTCATAGCCTCCTCATCCTGGTACATGGTCCCTCATCCTGGGATATAGCCCCCATCCTAAAATTAGCCCCCTTAATCTGGATATGGCCCCCTTATATTAGATATTATTATTATTATTTATTTATATAGCGCCATAATATTCCATGGCACTTTACATGTTAAGAGGGCAGACTAGGACAAGTAACATAGTAACAATACAAGTAACAATGGCTGTGGACAGTTCTGACGCACAGATACAATAGGGGAGAAGATCCTGTCCGCGAGGGCTCACAGTCTATGTAGGGCGGGTGGGGATACAGTAGGAGGGGGAGGTGTCGGTCTTGAGGCAGTGCGGTGGACCGGGTCTCATTGCAGGTTGTAGGCTTGGCGGAAGAGGTAGGTTTTCAGGCCTCTTTTGAAGGTTTCCAGAGTAGGGTAATGCCTGATGTGGTGGGGCAGCGAATTCCAGAGTATGGGTGATGCACAGGAGAAGTCCTGTATGCGGTTGTGCGAAGAGGAGATGAAGGAAGAGTAGAGGAGGAGTTCTTGGGAGGATCGCAGATTGCGTGAGGGTAGGTATCGGGTGACCATGTCGGAGATGTATGGAGGGGACAGGTTGTGGATGGCTTTGTATGTCATGGTTAGTGTTTTAAACCGGGATCTCTGGGAAGCAGGGAGCCAGTGAAGGGCTTGGCAGAGGGGGGAGACAAGGGAATAGCAGGGAGACAGATAGATTAGGCGGGCAGCAGAGTCCAGGGTAGATTGGAGAGGTGAAAGGAAGGTAGCGGGGAGGTCGGTGAGCAGGTGGTTGCATTAGTCAAGGCTAGAGATGATGAGAGCGTGAATAAGGGTTTTAGCGGTGTCGTGGTCAAGGAAACTGCGGATCTGAGTGATGTTTTTGAGCTGGAGTCGGCAGGAGGTGGCGAGGGCTTGGATATGGGGCTTGAAGGAGAGGGAAGAATCAAGGATAACCCCGAGGCACTTGGCGTGGGGTACTGGGGAGAGAGAGTAGTCGTTGACGACGATGGATAGGTCAGATAGTGAGGGGGAGCGGCTTGGGGAGAAGACGATGAATTCAGTTTTGTCCATGTTCAGCTTAAGGAAGCGAGCAGAGAAGAAGGAAGATATAGCCCCCTTGTGCTGGCACAAGTCCCCTATTGCTGGCACACGTCCCCTATTGCTGGCATATGTCTCCTATTGATGGCACACGTCCTCTTGTGCTGGCACACATTCCCTATTGCTGGCACATGTCTCTTATTGATGGCACACATCTCCTATTGATGGCACGCGTCTCCTATTCATGGCACACATCTCCTATTACTGGTACACATCTACTATTGATGGCACAGGTCTCCTATTGATGGCACAGGTCTCCTATTGATGGCACATGCCCCCCCCCTCCTCTCCTGGCACATGACAGGTATTTGTGTAATCACCTCACTATACTCAGATGTCCCTCCTTGTAGTTTTTATGCCTCCTTTGCAGCCACTAAAAATGCTGGGCTTCTTAACCAATCACAGTAATGCCACAGACATCTTGGTTGTGGCATTACTGTGATTGGCTGGCCGCCCAGCGTCAAAGGGTCTATTTAAGCCCTGCCATCACCATTTTGCACGCATTGCATCTGAAGCCAATGTTGGAGAGATCGCTCAACTACTAGGGAGAGTGCTCCGGCTTCTTCATAACACAAAAGCCCTTTTGAGGACTGCATCTAGTGTACGCTACATCAGTGTAGAGTAGGTAGGGAGAGATACTCGAGCAGGGACAGTTTAAGGGAGCCGCTCAGTAGCTCTTTAATACCACCAAAATAATAGCTTTTTTGAGAGATGAAGACACAGAACAGAGTGAGACTACAGGGAGGGAGAGATACTCAAGGGACCTGTCCTGACATAGGTCTCCTATTGCTGGCACATGTCCCCCCCTGTCCTGGCACATGTCTCCTGTTGCTGGCACATGCCCCCCTGTCATGGCACACGTCCCGTATTGCTGGCACATGCCCCCCCTTGCACAGGTCTCCTATTGCGGGCACATACCCCCTTGTCCTGGCACAGGTCTCCTATTGCTGGCACATGCCCCCCCGTCCTGGCACAGGTCTGCTATTGCTAGCACATGCCCCCTGTCCTGGCACAGGTCTCCTGTTGCTTGCACATGCCCCCCTGTCGTGTCACATGTCCCCTATTGCTGGCACATGCCCCCCTGTCCTTACACAGGTCTGCTATTGCCGGCACATGTTCCCCCCCCCTGCCCTGGCACAGGCCTCCTATTGCTGGCACATGCCCCCCCCCCTTGTCCTGGAACATGTCTCCTATTGCTGGCACATCCCCCCCTTGTCCTGGAACAGGTCTCCTATTGCTGGCACATGTTCCCCCTGTCCTGGCACAGGTCTCCTATTGCTGGCACATGCCCCCTTTCCTGTCCTGGCTATGGCTGCCCATTGTAAAATAAAAAAGCTTTACTTACCATCTCCAGCATTGTGCTCCCGGTGTCTCCCTCCATGCTGCTGCACTCCTCCACTTCCTGGTAATGCCGGTCATATGATCGGCACAGCAGAGTGACATCTCTGCGTGCCCGATCACAGCGGCAGTAGGGAGACCGGGGAGACACCGGTAGGACAGCGCTGGAGGAGGTAAGTAAAGCTTTTTTATTTTACAATGGGCAGCAGCATGTGGGGTCAAAGCCAGGACAGAAGGAGCATGTGAAATCACAGGGGGCGCAGGGACATATAATATGCGCTGCTCCCCCTGTACATCACCGTGGTGCAGTTTCAGCACCACGGTGATGGACAGCGGCAGTGCTTATTATATAAGCTGGAGCAGGAGACCTCATGCTGGCTCAGCAGCCCGCAGCCAGCCCCCCCAGACCCCAGCACCGCTTCAGAGCTGCCCCCACCTCCCCTGGGCCCTGCAGAATATAATCCATATATTCGGATTATAACACGTACCCCCTACTTTCCCCCAAAATTTGGGGGAACAAAAGTGCTCCTTATAATGCGTAATATACGGTATTTGTGTAATCACCTCACTATACTCGGATGCCCCGCCCTGCAGTTTTTATGCCTCCTTTGCAGCCACTAAAAATGCTGGGCTTCTTAACCAATCACAGTAATGCCGCAGACATCTTGGTTGTGGCATTACTGTGATTGGCTGGCCGCCCAGCATCAAAGGGTCTATTTAAGCCCTGCCATTACCATTTTGCACGCATTGCATCTGAAGCCAATGTTGGAGAAGCATAGGGAGAGATCGCTCAACTACTAGGGAGAGTGCTCAGGCTTCTTCATAACACAAAATCCCTTTTGAGGGCTGCATCTAGTGTACGCTACGTCAGTGTAGAGTAGGTAGGGAGAGATACTCGATCAGGGACAGTTTAAGGGAGCTGCTCAGTAGCTCTTTAATACCACCAAAATAATAGCTTTTTTGAGAGATGAAGACACAGAACAGAGTGAGACTACAGGGAGGGAGAGATAGTCGAGGGACATGTAAAGGAGGCGCTCAGTAGCTCCATAATACCTCCAAAATAATAGCTCTTTTGAGAGCTGAAGACACAGAACAGAGTGAGACTACAGAGAGGGAGAGCTACTCGAGCAGGGAGAGTGTAATTGAGCTGCTTAGTAGCTCCATAATACCCCCAAACATAGCTCTTTTGAGAGCTGAAGACACACTACAAAGTCATTTTTCCCCACTGTTTTTGGGGTGACAGCCTGCCTTCTGCAGTCCACAATACTCCACTTAAAAAGGCGGTTATTGGAACCAAATTTAAGGTGAATAAGTCTACATTTAACACCCTTGTCAGATATAATGTGATGTGCAGCAAATGAGAAAGTTCATCAAACAGGTAATACTGAATGTCTCTGAAAAAAGTTCTAGCAAGATAACAAACACAAAAGTCACTGGAGATAATTTTTAATGTGAGAAACCTATGGAGAAAAACACATTCCTAGAATAATAAACCAAGAGTCCTGGAAAGGGAACCACTAGAAATCAAGTCCAATACTTATTGGTGCAGTACAGCTTTTAAAGAGTCCAGATGTCCATAGAGCTGTATCTGCACTGTAAACAATAGTTCATTTTGTGCTGGCAAGGCAGACAATGCTTACGTGACACAGGGCTTGTGAAGCAGGATCAGTCAGGAATTAAACACAGACAGCTGGAAGGAGGAGAGTAGGTGAGACTGGTGAGATTGCTGGGGTCCAAGGCAGTAGCTGGAAAAGGCGGAGCAGATCAGCAGGAAGTGGAGCACACTTGAAAAGCACAGAAAGCCTAGAATTCAAATGGATCTACTGGACAAAGTACCTCAAGGTCCGCGCTGCTGCCAGTTGGATACAGAAACACCAGAAACAACGGAATGTCTGGGTAGAAGTGATGACTAGTTTATTTTCCGACGCTTTTCAGAGCCACATACCGAGCTCCTTCCTCAGGGAACATCCATGCAGTAACTGCAGTAACCTGTGGAAGTACGGTCCCAGCAGCAGCTGCATTTTCTGAGCGATCAAGCTGGTTGTGTGTGACACAACCCCACCAGGTGAGCAATTCTGAGATGACACCTTTAATTCTGTCTAAAGAGATAAAACCCAATTGCGCATTCTCAACCCTCTAGATGTAGAATTCAAATGGAATAGTCAAGAACAGGTAGACGGTAAACAGAGGTTTTTAAAGGCAGAGGGGAGAATCACATTACCAGGAGTGAAGCAGTGGAGACCATTTTGAAAAGGGGCAAAATGCACAGAATGCCAAATAGAGATCCAAACTCCTAACACAGGGGGTAAGCATTCTAGCACATAGAAAAATACCTTTCTCCTGTATTAAAGTTTTAGTTGATCCGGAGGGGAAGTAGGTGTGCCTCTACTGCCTAATACATAATGTAAAATGTGTTCTGGTGGTGGTATATATGCCCCCGCCATATTCAGGGGACTTGCTGAAATGTATATTGCTAGTGATGGGTGAACTCGCCAATGTTCGGGTTCGGCAGTCTAGCCCAGACTTTTTTTAAAGTCCGAGTTCGGGGCCGAATGTGATACGAATTTGAGTCAGAACTCTGAAATCGGACATTAAAGTTCTGGGATGGGGGTGGGCTGTAAAACAAACCATATACTTATTACACAGCAACTCATACTTACCACATTCTGCAGTCCGGCTGCTTCTACTTCTGGGGCTGCTCATTTGCTTCCTGGATTTTCACTGCTCAGGGACCCAACAGCCAATCACAGAGGCTGTCAGGCAAGGGTCAGACCTGCATCAGCCACTAAGCGACAAATCCGCTGAAAACTTAGTTTCTGGCAGCCTGAGCGCATAGCATTAATGGAATGTAACTCTATGCGCCTGCTGTGTATGCATCTCTATGGATACCTGATGAATCGTGCAGCCGCCGGCTCCACACACAAGGACCAGATATGCGCTTTTGCTGAGCACACAGGAAAACGCTGCAAACCGCGTTTCCGGTGCGCTCTGCAATAGCACATATCCGGTCCTTGTGTGTGGAGTCGGCAACTGCGCGATTCATCAAGTATCCATAGAGATGCATACACAGTTGGCGCATAGCGTTACATTCCATTAACATTATGCACTCAGGCTGCCATAAACTTAATTTTTATGTGGATTCATCAGGCTAGTGGCTGATGCAGGTCTGACCCTAGCCTAACAGAGAATGGGTGTCTGTGATTGGTTGTTGGAGTAACCTGGAAGCTGCCCATATATTCTAGATGCTAGAATATATGGGCTGGTATCAGGTTACTCCAGCAGCAAATCAGAGCTGCCCATTCTCTGTGACAGCGTCTGTGATTGATGTCAGTCAATGGATGACCAAGAGTCATAGTACTCTAAAAATAAATAAATAATGTAAAAAATTTAGCGTAGCGCTTCACTGTATTTTTGTTTCTCAGCACAGATAAAATGGACAGCTATGGGCTGCCACCCCCAGCTACCTGGGATGACCATTGCATCCGACCAGATTCTGGCTTTACCATTTGCATCCCATGAGATGCAAAGTTTGACTTTTTGCATCCGATGGGATTCAAACTGAATTTGATGGGATTCAAAGGTTTCAACAAAGCCATTTTAAAATCCTATCATTTTTTTTTTTAGTTTTTTTAAATTCATGGAGTTTAGTTCAAGGCCCCGAACTGGGGGTACATTTAAAGAGATACATTTTTGGGGTGCAGCCACCAAAGTGCTAAATATTACATTCAACAGCCCCTTAAGTACTGAAGCCTGTTTTTATGGCCTTCAAGTGATTATTTCTGTGCACTGGACACATCTTGTGGTATATTTGGGGAGACCTTTTTTGGGGTGCAACCCCAAGAAGTGCTTAATACTACATTCAACAACTCCTTAATTACTGAAGCCTGTTTTTATAACACCTGAGCGATTATTTCTGTCTCCTGGACACATCTTGTGGTATATTTGGGGAGACTTTTTTTGGGGTGCAGCCGCAAGAAGTGCTAAATACTACATTCAACAACCTCTTAAGCCTGTTTTTGTAACCCCCCCAATTGATTATTTGTGTGCCCTGGACACATCTTGTGGTATATTTGGGGAGACCAATTTTTGGGTGCAGCCTCCCAAAGTACTGTGTATTGCTTTTTTAAACAGTAGATGGCGATAGAGTATTTTTTTCACCCTTCTGTATAATAGATGCACCCAAGTTTTAGAGGAGGAAACTAGGAGAAAAAAATAAGCAAAAAATGTGGTCATGAGGCACTGTTATGGGAGGGATCTGCTGTTGACACTATTAAGACTGTAATGTCTCCAAATTCTGTACTAATGTCTCCATCCTGGTATATGATCCCCATCCTGATATAAATGATCCCCCTTATCCTGGTATATATGTCCCCTATACTTGAATATACCCCCCCCATTCTGGAGTATGGTGCCCATCCTGATATATAGCCCTATTCCTGTTATGACTCCCATCCTCCAGGTATATGTCCCCCATCTTTATATATGATCCCCACCCTGGTATATATGATGCCCCTAATCCTGGCATATATGTCCCCATACTTGAATATGGCCCTCATCCTGACATATAGCCCTATTCCTGGTATATGAACCCCATGCTGGTATATGGTCCCAATTTGGAATATGATATTCATCCCTGGCATATAGCCCCATTCCTGGTATATTTTTTTTCCAATAAATTTTTATTGAAGATTTTATCAAAGAGAGAGTGAAACAGTCAACCACCAGCACGCAGGGAGGTAGAGGACATAAACCAACAAATTACAATTAATCGAGCTCAAGCTCGGATAACACAGAGTAAGACCAAAAACACGGAAAACGAGAAAACACACAAATAAAATAAAGAGGAAGAAGAGAGGATAAAGATTTGAATGGGAGGAGATCGAAAGAGGGGAAGATGAAGGGAGATAAGTAGGGGGAGGGGGAAGGTTCGGATATTTGGATAGGCGGCGGAGTAACAGAAATAGGACGTAAAAGAGGGGGTCCAAGCACGTCTACTTTTCTTTAGAGGGATAGGAGGAGGCTCGCATCTCGGGGGGAGTGGGGCCGCAAGCGGATAGGTCGCCCAGATATCCCATTTACGCGTAACCAAGATTCTAGTGGGCTTGTCTAGGGCGAGAGAGTATTCTTGGTGAAATATCCAGTTTGTTTTCTGTACTACCTCGGAAAAGGTGGGAGTGAGATGGTCTTTCCAGTGAGCCGCTAGACAGAGGCGAGCTGCTATCAGAACATACGAGATCACTCCTCTAATGGGAGGGGGTAGTCATGGATACCCAGGTTCAGGACCGCCAATTGGGGAGAGAGGTCACCTCTGAGACCCGTTACTGTCTGAACCAAGGCAGATATTGCTTTCCAATAAGGGCGGATTTTCGGGCAGGTCCACCACATGTGTGAAAGTGTCCCAGTCTCTCTTCGCATTGACGCCAACAAAGGGGGGAAAGTCCCCCGGCGAACTGCGAGAGCCGGGTGGGGGAAGATACCACCGAAGATGGATCTTCTTCAAGTTTTCCACATGATTCACACACCTGGTGGACCTCGCCACTTCGGAGGAGGCATAATGCCAATCCTCCACCTGGGAAGTAAAGGCCAGCTCTCTCTCCCAAATTCGCATGTAGGGGAGTTTCCGGGCTGACCCCTCCATCACCAGAGCTCTGTAGATCAAGGACAGACCCTTGAGTCTAGGGGCGTCTGATAGACACATTTTCAGAAAAGTGTCCTATCTTGAAGAGGGACAGGGCCAAGGACCACCCGATGGCCCCTGAGGAGGCGCTCCAACTGATAAAACTGGAGGAACGCAGAGCGGCGAACTGGGAGAGAGTCACAAGAGGGACTCAAAGGTAGGCATACCGCCCCCTCTGAGAAGGTCTCCCAAGCACGCCACTCCCGCCTCTCTCCAGAGACTAACATTAATTGAGGGGAGGAGGATCCTCAAAGCGCTAAAACCGACATCCTCTGGGGGAAGCCCCGTCCAGGCATGGGGGAGAGCACTCCAATAGGATAGGAGGGTCTGGACCGAGTCCTGCACTGCTCTCCGACCACTCGGACGGAGAGTCTCCGCCACCAAGTGATCCCTCAAGGAGGAGCCCCCCAGAAGGTCGGATTCGATTGTGTGCCAGCGCAAATGAGGGGGAGGTCGCCACCAGGCCCGCGCCTCCTCTAGTATCGTCGCTCTATGATAAGCAGAAACATTGGGAAGACCCATCCCCCCGGCGTGGAGCGGGAGATACATGACCTCCCGGGATACCCGCGGGGTCTTGTTACCCCAAATAAAGGAGTTAATCACTGATTGCACTTTAGCTAGAAGATCTTTAGGGGCCCTAAGAGGGACACAGCGAAAACGTATATAATTTTTGGAAGCATTAACATTTTGAGAGCGTGCAGTCTTGCAATCCAAGACATGGACGCTCGGGTATAGGTGGCAGCGTCTTTAGAAATTTTAGAGCAGAGATCATTATAATTAAGGCGGATCATGAGAGCCGTGGATGGAGCAAGTGTAATACCTAAATACGTGATTCCCTCGGGCCCATTTGAAAGGGAGGGCCTTAGAAAGCTGTACAGCAACTAACTTTGGAATGTTTATGGGGAGAATTTCAGATTTGGAAGCATTTAATTTGTAAAAGGAGACATAGGAGTAGCTTTCCAATATGGATACTACCGCTGGGAGGGAGATCTCGGGGTCCGTGCATGTGATAAGAACGTCGTCAGCGTACAGGCCGATGGAGTGCTCCTCTCTTCCAACCTGGATGCCCCTCACCTCCGGAGAGGAGCGAATCCTCTCAGCTAGGGGTTCAATCGCCAGAGCAAATATGACCGGCGAGAGGGGGCATCCTTGGCGGGTGCCGTTTGTGATCCGGAAGGCAGGCGAAAGGAAACCGGAGGCTAAAACCTTAGCGTTGGGAGTTGAGTAGAGGGAGAGGATAGCCGAGAGGAAAGGGCCCGAAAGGCCGAATTTCCTAAGAACAGCTTCCAAGTACCCCCAGTGTACCCTGTCGAACGCCTTTTCCGCATCCAAAGACAGGAATACACCGGGGCTCCCCTTCCGCTCCAGGATCCGAATCAGATCAATCGCTCTCCTAGTCCCATCTTTCGCCTGCCTGCCGGCCACAAACCCCACTTGATCCGGGTTAATCAAACCCGGTACCACCTCCATCAGCCTGGCCGCGAGAATCCGTGCGTATATCTTGAGGTCCAGTTTAAAAGAGAGATGGGGCGGTAGCTTTCTGGGAGGTCGGGAGATTTTCCAGGTTTAGGAATGGTGACTATAGTGGCTTGGAGATGGGAGGGGGCAATCCACCCGTCACCCGCCACTGATGGAAGGTCCGCAAGAGGAAAGGGGCTAGTGTGTCCGCAAAGGAACGTAGATATTCATTTGGCAAGCCATCCGGCCCCGGGGCCGAATGTGCCTTAGCCGCCCTGATTGCCCCTAGCACCTCAGACAGAGTGAAGCAGCTATTCAACCGCTCCATGTCAGCCCGAGGAACAGAGGGGAGATCTAAGTCCTCAAGGAAGCGTCCAATCAGGGCAGGGGTGGGTTGAGGAGTGGAAGGATCGTCTGCTAGATTATATAGCTTAGAGTAAAACTGCTGAAAGGTTGTAGCAATCTCATCAGGGCTCCTGACCACTCTGCCCAGGGGGTCTTCATTTTCTCAATTGCAGAGCGGACTTCTCTTTTCTTCAATCGTCTAGCCAGAAGGGCCCCCGCTTTATCTCCAGACTCATAGAAAGCCGATTTAGATGTACGTAAGAGTTTCTCGTGGTGGGAGAGTAGAAGAGCACGGAGCCTAAGCCTAGTGGAGGTCAACTGTGCTGTTATTTGTGGGGAGGGGGCGTTTTTGTTTACGTCCTCAAGCTGGGGAGAGGAGAAGCTCCCTCTCCCCTTCTCTGGCCTTTTTTCGTCTTGCAGATTTCTGGATAAAGACCCCCGGACAAAGGCCTTGTGGGCCGCCCAGAGGGTCTCCTCCGAAACCATTCCATTATCGTTGAGGTGGAAAAACTCAACAAGCTGGGCATTCACCCCCTCCACGAGACCCGGTTCGGCTAATAATGATCTATCAAGAGACCATGATTTCGGGGGGGAGAAACGAGTCTCCAGAGCGATCTCGAGGGACACCGGGGCATGGTCAGACCAGGTGATCAGTCCCACTTCCGCACAACAGGCCGAGAGAGTCTTATCATCCACCAGAAAGTAATCAATTCTGGAGTACGACCTGTGCCTGTGGAGAAGAAGGAGTAATCCCTTTCAGTGGTATGGAGGTAAAGCCACGGGTCGTGCATATGAGCCTCCCGTATGACCTGGGCAGCCTCCTTAGGCCTTCCGGTGTCCCTCCAGAACAGTCCAGAGAGCGGTCCGGGACCAGATTTAGGTCTCCACAAACAATCTTTAATCCAGGGTGGGGGGAGCCACCCTGTCCAGGAGGGTCCCGGAGGAACCGCACCTGGCCCTCGTTAGGGGCATAGGCCGACACCAGTGTCATTGCCCTTCCCCCCACAACACAAGACAAAATTATAAATCTACCCACAGGGTCCGTCAGGGTGTTAACTAGAGTAAAATCTACAGAGTGCTTGACCAGTATGCAAACGCCCGCCTTTTTTGTGGCAGCATTAGCAAAAAATCTCGTCGGGAACAGCCGGTGATGGAGTCTATGATTATCCTCCTCAGGAGATGTGTCTCCTGAAGGCAGAGAATATCCGCCTTCAATTTGAGAGCGTCCCTCCAGAGAAGCGAGCGTTTAAAGGGGGAATTTAGCCCCCTAACATTGTAAGAGACAATTTTCATAGTGGCTTAACAACTGCTATGAACCATTCATCTAGACGTAGTATAGTGCTCCGCCGTAGGGGGGGGGGAAGAGGGAAGTAAAGGGGGGGAAAGAGGAGAAAAAGTGTAGATAGAAAAAGAATAAGAAGAAACAAAAGCAACAATAAGAGAAAACAACATAACATGAATGTAAACAAGCATTTAAGCACAGGTCCACAAGGGACCCCTCCGTCAATCGGGGGGTGAGGTTCCCAGGCCATAAAAAACCTGCTGTCCAGCTCAAAAGGACAGGCAACACCTCATTTGAGCCCAAAGAGGAGTGCATGACTGAGCTGGGACACAATTCTCTCCAACGGAGAAAGAGAGAATGAATATGAGAGAGTCTCCCTTAAAGGGCCCGGCTGAGACCGAGGAACAAGTCTCAATAGAAAAATTCCAGAGGTGCAAACAGTCAACTTATCTTTTTCAACGCCGGAGGGGAGGACGAGGGACGCCCCTCAGACCGAGGTGAATGCTGGCGGTCCCGGTCCGACGGCGGTGAGCTCTCCGCCATTCCGACAAGCCTCCATTGACGCAGAGTTCTGCCTAGTTGCGTAGGGGAGATGAAGAGATGATTGGTCCCCTTATAGCGGAATTTAATCCGAACAGGTGTCCCCCAGGAGTATGTGATGCCCCTTTCTCTCAGGACCTTGCAGTGGGGCGCGAATTCTCGTCGTCGGGCGACCGTCCCTGGAGAGAGATCCGGGAAAGCTGCGATGGCTGCATAAGGGTCTGGGAGAGATGCCGTATTCCTCATGGCGTGCATGTATTGTCTCTGGTCGCCACTGATGTGAAGATGACAAGGACGTCTCTAGGCAGGGAAGGGTGTATGTGAGCCGGCTTAGGGAGACGGAAGGCTCTAGTGATGGAGGATCGTGGGTTTGGGAGATCTGGCAGCAGGGTCTGGAGAAATTGTGGAATCGTCTCACCTAGGTCCTCCTCCGCTCCACGTTCAGGGAAGCCTCTAAAACGGACATTCGCCGCTCTGGACTTGTCATCTAAGTCACAAATCTTCAGTTGGAGCTGCTTCACATCACCTGCCATTGTTGTGTAGTCATCCGCCAGCTCGTTGTGAGCAGTGGCGTACTCCGCCATCTTTTCCTCAATATGGAGGGTCCGCTCCCCAAGAGCCGCCAGGTCCTCCCTCATCTCCCCCACTATGTTGCGGATGTCGTCCTGGATAGACTTCCTCAGGGAGCCCATCACGCGGTCAGGAAGGACCGGGTGACCAAAGAGTCTCCCTCAGCTCCAGGAGCTCCCCCCCCCGCTTCCTTAGGCGTGTGAGGGGCCGAGGGGGAAGCGGCCTGTGTGGAGCGAGGGGACGCGGGCGCCATGTTGGGGGACGCCTGGGCCCGCTCCGGCGGGAAAAAGTCCGTCACCCTGGGAGTATCCCCTCTCCGGCGGGAGGATGTTCTGGGCATCGCCGGGGCTGCGGGGAGGCACAGGAGACAATCGGCTATAGCAATAGAGCTGCTGGGGCTGGAAATGCCGCTAGTCCTCAGATCAGGGCCGGGAGCTCAAGGATGTGCGACCGGCGCCATTAGCTTCCAAGCCACGCCCCCCCCATTCCTGGTATATGACCCCCATCTTGACATGTGGGTCCCATCCTGCTGTATGGCCCTCTTCCTATGTATGTCCTTAATCCTGGAATATTATCTCCATCCTGGTATATGGCTCGCATCCAGTTATTTGGCTCCCTTCACAGCAGACACTTAAAATAATAAATGATTATACTCAGCACCTATTGCTTCCTCGCATCTGAGCAATGTCCTCTTGTTCTCATGCTGCTAAGCAGCATGTAACCTCATTCCTGGTTTAGGTTTATGGTTCCACCCTGGAATATGGCCCCCATTCCGGGCATATAGCCCTATTTCTGGTATATGACCTCCATGGTGTTATATGGGTCTCATCCTCATATATGGTCCTCATCCTGTATATGTCCCTCATCATGGAATATTATCTCCATTCTGGATTATGGCCCTCATTCCAGGCATATTACCCCAAAGCTGCTGTATGACCCCCTCCTGGCATATAGTCCTTCCATCCTGTAATATGGCCCATTAATGACATATATCCCCATTGCTGGCATATAACCTCATCCTGGCATATGAACCCCATCATGGTAAATGGGTCCCATCCTGGTATGTTATTCCTATCATGGTATATTGCCCTATCCTGGTATATGGTCCCCATTCAGATATTTGGTCCCCTTCACGGTGCACACTTAAAATAATAAATGATTACACTCACCCCTCATTGTCCCTCACAGCAGAGCAATGGCCGTTCTCATGCCGTTAACTAAGCAGCATGTAAGCGGAATCCCCATTCTGGAATATGGCATCCATTCCTGGCTTATCGCCCCATGCTTAGTGCTCAGTGTTGGGGTATTATATTCGGAGCAAGAGATGGTGAGTTCACCGGCAAGTGCTCTACAGCCTGCTTTGGCCACTGGTGACCAATTCTCGCCTCCAGTGACCCACTCCATAACCACTGTTGCCCCCACATTCCCAGTCCCTACATTCGGACTATCGGATGCACCCCCACTTCCCCCTGTATCTATACACTGCACTGTACCACTTCTTCGGTCCTGTAAATACACAGGATTCACTACTTTAAATAGGTAAATCAGGTGATGTGCATCTCTGTAATGAGAAGGGGTGTGGTGTAATGACATCGACACCCTATATTAGGTATGCTTAATTATTAGGCAAATGCCTTTTCTTAGGCAAAACGGGTCAGAAGAGAGATTTGACGGGTTCTGAAAAGTCCAAAATTGTGAGATGTCTTGCAGAGGGATGCAGCAGTCTTGAAATTGCCAAACTTTTGAAGCGTGATCACCAAACAATCAAGCGTTTCATGGCAAATAGCCAACAGGGTCGCAAGAAGCGTGTTGGGCAAAAAAAGGCACAAAATAACTGCTCATGAATTGAGGAAAATCAAGTGTGAAGCTGCCAAGATGCCATTTGCCACCAGTTTTGCCATATTTCAGATTTGCAATGTTACTGGAGTATCAAAAAGCACAAGGTGTACTATACTCAGGGACATGACGAAGGCAAGGAAGACTGAAAAACGACCACATTTGAACAAGAAACATAAGATAAAACATCAAGTCTGGGCCAAGAAATATCTTAAGACTGATTTTTCAAAGGTTTTACAGACTGATGAAATGAGAGTGACTCTTGATTGCCAGATGGATGGGCCAGAGGCTGGATCAGTAAAGGGCAGAGAGCTCCATTCCGACTCAGATGTCAGCAAGATGGAGGTGGCGTACTGGTATGGGTTGGTATCATCAAAGATGAACTTGTGGGACCTTTTCAAGTTGAGGATGGAGTGAAGCTCAACTCCCGTACCTACTGCCAGTTTCTGGAAGACAACTTCTTCAAGCAGTGGTAATGGAAGAAGTCGGTATTGTTCAAGAAAAACATGATTTTAAATCAGGTCAATGCTCCATCACATGCATCCAACTACTTCACAGTGTGGCTGGCCAGTAAAGGTCTAAAAGAAGAAAAAATTATGACATGGCCCTTGTTCACCTGATCTGAACCCCATAGAGAACCTGTGGTCCCTCCTAAAATGTGAGATCTACAGGGGGAGAAAACAGTACACCTCTCGGAACAGTGTCTGGGAGGGAAAACAGTACACCTCTGGAAACAGTGTCTGGGAGGCTGTGGTGGCTGCTGCACGCAATGTTGATCGTAAACAGATCAAGCAACTGACAGAATCTATGGATGGAATGCTGTTGAGTTTCATCATAAACAAAGGTGGCTATATTGGTCACTAATTTTTTGGGGTTTTCTTTTTGCATGCCAGAAATGTTTGTTTTTTTTAAGTTTTGTGCAGTTATATTGGTTTACCTGGTGAAAATAAACAAGTGAGATGGGAATATATTTGGTTTTTATTAAGTTGCCTAATAATTCTGCACAGTAATACACTGTGCAGAATTATTAGGCAAGTTGTATTATAGAGGATTATTTTTATTATTGATCAACAACTATGTTCTCAATCAACCCAAAAGATTCAAATATCAATGCTTAATATTTTTGGAAGCTGGAGTGGTTTTTTTTTTAGATTTGGCTATCTTAAAGGGATCCTGTCACCTCCAAAACGCCACCTAAGCTACAAAATCATGTCCCTGCAGCATCCTATCACCATTCTCACACTCCTTTTGTGTCCTAAAAGCATCCTGTCAAAGTACATAAAAACGATTTAATACTCCATTGCGCATGCGGTGCTTGAAGCCGAAAAGAGCGGCGTGGGTGTAGTGACATCACCCGATCCTGGAAATGACTCGATTCGCGTCTTTCATGCCCAGCCAGCATTGTGGAGAGCAGGGAGGGCCTGGCTAGAAAATGAATAAGAGATCATGCCCATTAGGGTGTGATCTTCTGATGAACAGGGCACCAGCAAACACTCCCTAAGGGCTAAAGAATATAGCCCCTACTAATTATAATGCCTAATGAGGGAGTATTAAATTGTTTTTATGTGCTTTGATAGGATGCTTTTAGGACACAAAAGGAGTGTGAGAATGGTCATAGGATGCTGCAGGGGCATGATTTTGTAGCTTAGTTGGCGTTTTTAAGATGACAGGATCCCTTTAAGGTACCGTTACATGGTACAACATCGCTGCAATGTCGGAAGCGAAGCCGCAGGTGTGCGCTCGCTTCTGACATCGCTGCCTAGCTGTCACACAGACAGATGTTGCCTGGGACGCGGCAGCGATGTTTTGAAGCAGCGATTGCTCACTGGGCTGGGAGCAACCCAGCGAGTGATACACTGCACTGCAGCGAATAGGCGGAATCGCTGGTAACATCGCTGTTGCGGTGTCACACAGTGAGATCCAGCCAAATCGCTGGTGTAATATCTCCAGGTTTTCCAACATGTTGGAAAACCTGCCAACCTTGTAACCAGCGATGTATCGCGCTGTTACACAGTACGATTACACCAGCAATGTTGCTGCAACTTCGCTGACTCAGCAAAAGTTCATGCAATGTTGCAAGTAAGATCGTGCTGTGTGACGGTACCTTTAGGAGGATATCTGTTTGTGCAGGTAACTATGACTGTGCAGATAATCAATAAAGAAAGCAGCACGGCTAGGTTTTGGGTGCAATTCAGTCACAGCTCCACTTCCATCCACTGTATTCAATATCAAATAAATGTGACTGCAGCACTCCTTTTCCTTTTTTAATCCGCCTTTATTGGGCCATCAGGTGTATAGCGACGTTTCGGGAACACTCTCCCTTCCTCTAGCTAGAGGAAGGGAGAGTGTTCCCGAAACGTCGCTATACACCTGATGGCCCAATAAAGGCGGATTAAAAAAGAAAAAGGAGTGCTGCAGTCACATTTATTTGATATTACTGTGCAGAAATATTAGGCAACTTAATAAAAACCAAATATATTGCCATCTCACTTGTTTATTTTCACCAGGTAAACCAATATAACTGCACAAAATTTAGAAATAAACATTTCTGACATGCAAAAATAAAACCCCAAAAAATGATTGACCAATATAGCCACCTTTCTTTATGATAACACTCAACAGCTTCCATCCATAGATTCTGTCAGTTGCTTGATCTGTTTACGATCAACATTGCGTGCAGCAGCCACCACAGCCTCCCAGACACTGTTCCGAGACATGTACTGTTTTCCCTCCCTGTAGATCTCACATTTTAGGAGGGACCACAGGTTCTCTATGGGGTTCAGATCAGGTGAACAAGGGGACCATGTCATTATTTTTTCTTCTTTTAGACCTTTACTGGCCAGCCACGCTGTGGAGTAGTTGGATACATGTGATGGAGCATTGTCCTGCATGAAAATCATGCTTTTCTTGAACGATATCGACTTCTTCCTGTACCACTGCTTGAAGAAGTTGTCTTCCAGAAACTGGCAGTAGGTCCGGGAGTTGAGCTTCACTCCCTCCTCAACCCGAAAAGGTCTCACAAGTTCATCTTTGATGATACCAGCCCCTACCAGTACCCCCCTCCACCTTCCTGACGTCTGAGTCGGAGTGGAGCTCTCTGCCCTTTACTGATCCAGCCTCTGGCCCATTCATCTGGCCCAACAAGAGTCACTCTCATTTCATCAGTCCATAAAACCTTTGAAAAATCAGTCTTAAGATATTAATTGGCCCAGTCTTGATGTTTTATCTTATGTTTCTTGTTCAAAGGTGGTCGTTATACAACATGTATAAAAAGTATCATGTGATCAAAATACTCATTTGCCTAATAATTCTGCACACAGTGTAGTTACCTGCACAAACAGATATCCTCCTAAGATAACCAAATCTAAAAAAAAAAAAAAACACTCCAACTTCCAAAAATATTAAGCTTTGATATTTATGAGTCTTTTGGGTTGATTGAGAACATAGTTGTTGATCAATAATAAAAATAATCCTCTAAAATACAACTTGACTAATAATTCTGCACACAGTGTACTTAGCTTTGTAAAGTAAGGTGCTTGGTACACATATTGGCCAATACATGTTTGCCTATCAACCGTGGCAAGGTAACCTTAGATCTGATGGGTTCCTAACCTACTATACCTCTCTTTTTATGGATTTATCAAAGTGTTCATTTTTAAAATGATTTTGGGAACTGGGAGGACTCACTTCAATCAAAGGCAGCCTAGCCTGCCTTTGTATTTCTCAAATGTGTAGGTTTTACTTACATCTACATGGATACTGGGATGGGGGACATTTATACCAGGATGGGGATATATATTATAATAATTATTTTTTAAATTCTTATTTAAATTATTATTATTATTATTATTATTATTATATTATTATTTAAATTCTTATTTAAATTATTATTATTTAGAAAAAACATAAACTATTATTATGTGTTAAATTATGTTTTAAATTATTATTATTTAAATAAATGTTTTAATTATTTCAATTATTGTTTAAATTATTATTATTCAAATTATTTTTTCAAATATTATTACATTATTTTTACATTATTATTTTAATTATTTTTAAATTATGATTATTATTATTATATTTTAATTATTTCAATTATTTTTACATTATTAAATTATTTTTAAATTACTATTATTTATATTTTTAATTATTATTATAATATTTTTAATTATTAATTTAATTATTTTTACATTATTAATATATTATTTTTTAATATATTATTATTAACAATAATATTATTATTTTCATTCAAAAGTACAACTCGTCCCTATATTGACAGAAAAATAAAAAAGGCTCTTGGAAGAAGGGGAAGGAATAACGAAAACAGAAAGACTGAAAATCTCCCTGGGGTGAAGGGGTTAAAGGGAACCTGTTTCATCAAAAGATGCCATTAACCTGCAGTTATAGAGTTAATTGGGAGGTTAATGTTCTGAAGCTGTTGTCATGGCGCATGGTGACATCATCAGCAGTGATGTCGTAATACACTGGAATCCTATAAGACTCCCGCTCCCACTTCCTCTGGTGCCTTTGTTGATTTGCTTTACCAGTTGACAAGGACTCCCGGAGTGTGGAGGGCGATTTATCGGAGAATTTCTTGTGGATTTGTGAATTAGTTGTGAAATTAGCGTTTCACTTTTCAAGTACCTGAAAGTGTTTGTGGATTCTTCTCTGAAGGTAAGATAGCGCTCCTGTGTGGGTCTGGATTAAATTATTATAAGATTGACCCATGAGTTACTCTGGTGGAGTTGTGGGTCAGGCACAACTCTATGGTGTAGGGTGCAGGGAGCGGCTTTACATGACGATGTCTATAGGCGCTGTGAATTGAATTAGGATCCACACCCGGCATCGATTTGAACATAAAATGATGAGATTCCTTCTTAGGCAGTAATCTCCAGGAATCCCCGCCAGTGACCATCCTACTAATGATACTGCTCGAAGGACCGTGCTCCCAAAGGGAGTAGATTAATTGTAAAGAAAATATAAAATATAGTTCTAAGGTTACATTCACACTGTGCGTTAGGCTGGCTTCAGACTTACAGATGCATCTGCAGCGTTTTGCAGATGCATCTGCAAGCATCCGCATGCAGACCGCGGCCCCTATGTTTATAATGGAGCGCACGGCGGTCTGCAGATGCTTGCAGACCGCCGTGCGCTCTCATTGCCCGCCATTAATGATCTGTGCGCACGCGGATGCCTGTGCACAAATCACACACTCCCGCCCGCACCAGGGACGCAACATCTCGCGTCCATGGTGCGGGCGGGAGTGTGTGATTTGTGCGCAGGCATCCGCGTGCGCACAGATCACTAATGGCGGGCAATGAGAGCGCACTGCGGTCTGCAAGCATCTGCAGACCGCCGTGCGCTCCATTATAAACATAGGGGCCGCGGTCTCCATGCGGATGCTTGCAGATGCATCTGCAAAACGCTGCAGATGCATCTGCAAGTCTGAAGGCAGCCTTATTGATCCGTTTTTGCAGTGAATACATCACTTATTTGGAATCCCAGCAAAGTCAATGGGTTCCCAAGTTTTGCCATTCAATCTAATCCGTTTTTTGGGTAGAAAAGTTATCAGTAAAAAGAACGAGCTGTCAATTCTTCCTGTGTTGTCCTGATCTGCTTTTCCCATTGAAACCATTGTCTATGGGCTAAAAACAGATCAAAATCAGATGATACATTTCTGATGCGTTTTTTAGAAAAGCAGATGCAGATTTTCAGCAGAAAAAGTGAGAAAAAAATGGATCAAAAACGCACAGTGTGAATGTGATCTAAGAATGAGCAGTGTACAGAACACCAGGAGGGGAGAGAATTATTCAAAAAAAGATATTTACTAAATGAAACAAATTGCACCATGCGTACTTCAAAGGCGATCTGCCCTCAGGTGCTATACTGGGGGACACCCCATATGTACTGTGTACGTATATATTTATATATACTAATGATACATTTCGAAGCCATTAACACAATTAGTCTGCAATTGTATACATTAATGAACAGCTATAATGCAGAGAAAAAATATCAAGAAAATAATTTTGTGATAAAAATATGAATATTATTTTAAAAATATGAAGTGCGATCTATAGCTTGAAATGACATAATTCATACAAACTAATTGTTAAAAGTAAACTCACAATATGATCATATTAAATGTATATAAAAGACATTCAATTCAATTATAAAATTGAAGCGCCCCAAAAGAACATTGTATAATTAGAAATGAGGTTATTTGATTTTTTTCAGTATTGATGTTCAACCTTTCCGGGTGCAATGTGCCCATTTTAAATATTTGATAAAACACTAAAATTAATTTTTCCAATCTATCTGGGTGAGAATCTGGGAAGTGATTGATAATAACAAGCCTCAATGAATCGGGGGGTTTATTCTGTTCCATTGAAAAGTGTCTGGAGACGCTGTAAATTCCCGCTTTATTATGCCTACAGCTGCATCTCACTGAATTAGAATATCATCAAAAGTTAATTTATTTCAGAGATTCAATACATAAAGTGAAACACATATATTACCGAGTCATTACACACAGAGTGATCTATTTCAAGTGTTTATTTCTGTTAATGTTGATGATTATGCCTTACAGCCAATGAAAATTCAGAGGTCATTATCTCAGAAAACTAAAGTAGGAGGATGAAAGGACTGAGAGATAAAATATGACATAAATAGGTATCAGAGGCTTCACCTTGTGTGCTTGTGAGAGTCACAACCACTATAAAAGCAGATCACGGCTGCCACAGTCCCCAGCGTGGTGCATATAGAGTAGGGAGGATGAAGGGTCTGAGAGATAAAATATTACCTAAATAAATATCAGAGGCTTCACCCATATGTATTGAATTACTGAAATAAATTAACTTTTTGATGATATTCTAATTCATTGAGATGCACCTGTATGTGTATTCAGGCGTTTTCTCATTTACAGCACAGACATCTCCCATATCCATATCTATAGACTCCTACATTGGTGGATATGGAAGGTTTTTTTATGATTATATGATTAATAGTGATGAGCGAGTACTAAAATGCTCGGGTGCTCGAAGCTCGGGCCAAGCATCCCGAGATACTCGTGTACTCGGCCCGAGTACCGAGCCCAATGTTATCCTATGGGAGACGCGAGTATTTTTATGAAATGACTGCCGGCAGCATGGAAAAACCCTAAAAATGTCACAAAAGTCTCAGAAGAGTGCTGAAATGGCATGGCAACACCATGGGGAAGACCCCTGGAAGCATTTCTCACTCAAAAGTCACAGCTGTGAACAATCTTGTCCGAGTTTCACGCCAATTTTACGGAGTCACCAGAAAACCTTCCAAAATGATACCAAAATGAATATTTAGGGTGGAAATGTTAAGGGCACATACCCAATAGTGAGATACAGCTGGTGTATGTTACTTTTTGTGATTACATGAAACATTTTACGTGAAAACATTGTGCGGCACTCAGATGTCCCTGAGAAGAGACGTTCATGAAGCCCTGTCTTGAAATAATGTGCCCATTTTGAGGAACTGGATCTATTGTAGTATTTTCCTTTGCCAGGGCAGTCCAAAATTTGGAGGTTCACCAATGCCCCTGGATAGAGACGTGCATGAGGGCCTGTAAACCTGAAGTGGGTGTATAGTAGTATAGGCCTTTGGCCAGGGCAGCCAAAAATTGGGAGGTTCAACAATGACCCATGCATACAGACATGTAGTAGGGCCTGTAACCCTCAAGTGGGTGTATTGTAGTATTGCCCTTTGGCAGGGCAGCCAAAAATTGGGAGGCTCCACATTGTCCCAGGATAGAGACGTTCAAGAGGGCCTGTAAACATGAAGTGGGTTTATTGTAGTCTAGCCCTTTGGCCAGGGCGGCCAAAAATTGGGAGGCTCCACATTGTCCCTGGATAGAGACGTGCATGAGGGCCTCAAAAAATTTTTCCCATTGAAAAGGAGCGGGTATCCTGTCGTTGTAATGGCCATTCAAAAAGAATGGGCGTAAAAATTTACCCCTGGGGGTATACCTGAAACAACAGCCTAACTATTGTAACGGTCATCATGGTGGCACATGAGGAGAAGGAGGAGCAGTCCAGCGATTAGCCAAGGAAGAGGAAGACGACGTGGTGGATGATCCAGTAGCTGACCCAACCTGGCAGGAGGATATGCAGAGCGAGGACAGCAGTGTACAGGGGGAGGGAGGCTTAGCATCCCAACAGGCAGTACGAAGCAGGGTCGGGTCCGCAGGCAGAAGGCAGGCAACCGTTCCCCGGAACAACAACACGACACAAGGTGCCTGTGCAAATGTTAGGTGTTCCCGAGTCTGGCAGTTTTTTAAGTTGGCTCCAGATGACTCTAAAAAGGCCATTTACAAACACCTGCCATGCCAGCAGCAGCAGGGGTACGAAAACTAGCAGCCTGACCACCACCAGCATGATGAGGCACATGTCAGCCAAGCACCCGACTTTGTGGGAAGTACAACAGAGTCGAGGAGCGGTGCTTGCTGATGTCACTGCTACGTCTTCGCGTGTTGTGCGTGCGAGCCAATCCCCTGTCCATGCTGGCCGCGAACAAGCCTCCGGCCCTGCACCTGAAGTTGCCCACGCACAAATAACCCACCATCAAGCACGTCCTTGTCCCAGCGCAGCGTTCAATTATCCATTCAGCAAACCTTTGAACGCAGGCGCAAATACGCTGCCAACGCCCCACATGCCACAGTCCTGAATTATCACATTTCGCGACTCATAGTGGTAGAAATGTTGCCTTTCCGGCTGGTGGAGACGGAAGCATTCCACAACCTGATGGCGGCTGCTGTCCCACGTTACTCGGTCCCCAGCCGCCACTATTTCTCCAGATGTGCCGTCCCCGCATTGCATTACCATGTGTCCAACAGCATCACACGTGCCCTGAACAACGCTGTTTCAGTCAAAGTCCACCAAACCACAGACACGTGGAGAAGTGCTTGTGGGCAAGGCGGCTACATCTCCTTGACAAAACAGTGGGTTAATATTGTGGAGGCTGGGACACAGTCTGAGCGAGGGACGGAAAACGTCCTTCTCACAGCAAGGATAGCAGGCCCTACCTCTGTCAGGGTTTGACCGACACTCTACAGCTCCGGAATGTCATGCTCTTCATCATCCTCCTCCTCCTCCTCATCCACTGTACCCTCCACACCAGTCCCAAGCTGGAAGCACTGCAGCACTGCCTCCGCGAAGCGGCAACAGGCTGTGCTGAAGCTAGTCTGCATAGGTGACAAACCCCACAATGCAGAAGAGGTGTGGACAGCTCTGAAACAGCAGGCAGATCACTGGCTCACACCTCTGAACCTAAAGCCAGGAAAGGTCGTGTGTGACAATGTCCGGAACCTGGTTGCAGCTTTCAGGCGAGGCCAGCTGACGCATGTTCCATGCGTGGGCCATGTGCTCAACCTGGTGGTTCAGAGGTTTCTAAAGTCATACCCAGAGCTGTCTGAACAGCTGGTAAAAGTTCGCCGTCTGTCTGCACATTTTCGCAAGTCACCTGCTGCTTCAGCCGGCCTTGCCGGCTTTCAGCGCCGTTTGCGTCTTCCGGCCCACAGGCTGGTGTGTGATGTCCCCACGCGTTGGAATTCAACTCTGCACATGTTGGTCAGGATATGTGAGCAGAAGAGGGCAGTTGTGGACTACCTCCATCACCTAAGCCGTCAGAAAATGGGTCAAACTCCACACATAACACCTGAGGAGTGGAGATGGATGTCGGACCTATGTACCGTCCTCCAAAACTTTGAGGACTCCACCAAGATGGTGAGCGGCGATGACGCCATTATTAGCGTCACCATACCACTACTCTGCCTTCTAAAACGGTCTCTGCTGAAAATCAAAGAGGATGCATTGCAGGCCGAGCGCGATGACTTGGAGCAAGAAACAGTAGTGGGTGTGGGTGAAAACACACAGCCCAGCCTCATCTCATCACAACGTGCAGTGGAGGACTATGACGAGGAGGAGGAGGATGAAGACATGGAGCAACTCTCTGGCCAAATTGAGGATATGACATGCACACCAGTCATACCCTCGATTCAGCGTGGCTGGCCAGAGGACAGGGGAGATGAGAGGAGGAGGAGGACAGCATGTTCAGTCATTGTGTTGGTCTGGATACTGAAGTGATGGCTGTTAAGAGTCTGGCGCACATGGCTGACTTCATGGTAAGCTGCCTGGCTCGTGACCCTCGCGTTCACAACATCTTGGCCGACAATCAGTACTGGTTGGCAACATTGTTAGACCCACGCTACAAGGAGAACTTTATGTCTCTCATTCCTGAGGCGGAGAGGTCAGCCAAAATGCAGCATTTCCAGAAGGCCATAGTCACGGAATTAGGCAAATCATTCCCCTCACAAAACGCTACCGGCATAGGTCAGAAATCGGTGGACAACCAAGGCGTACGGCCGAGAGGGGCACAAGTCCAATCCGCCAGAGGTAAGGGAACAGTCTTTACGATGTGGGACAGTTTTCTCAGCCCCTCACGTACCACAGCCCCTGAGGTGCGAGGTAGTGCCACAAGAAATGCTAAGTTTGGCCAGATGCTGATCAAACTACTGTACTGCTAGATTCCTCTTTGCCTTACAATTATTGTGTCTCCAAGCTGGACCCGTGCCATGAATTGGCTCTCTACGGCTTGGAAGTCCTGGCCTGCCCTGCCGCTAGCGTTTTGTCAGAGCGTGTTTTCAGAGCCGCAGGTGGAATCATTACTGATAAACGCACCCGCGTGTCAACTGAAAATGCTGACAGGCTGACTCTGATCAAGATGAACAAGGGTTGGATTGGGCCAGACTTCAACACACCACCAACAAATGACAACTGAATTTAAATTTTGTTATGGGAATTTGCCATGTACCTCCACTCACCCATGGGTACACACTTCTGGACTTCCGAGTGTCCAAGTGTGGGATCAGTAATGTCCGTGGACGTGTACTCGGCCTGGTGGTAGGAAGGAGGATCAGGTTGGGAAATGTGCGGTGCAGTATCACGGCTACTGACACTTGACCGTGTGGAAGACAGGGTGTTTGTGGAGGTGCCAATCTGACTTGAAGCATTATCCGCTATCCAAGTAACAACCTGTTGACACTGGTGTTGGTTCAAGAGCGATGTACTGCAGCGGGCCCCAAGAATTTGGGACAGGACGTGTGAGTGAGTAGATGTGCCCCTTTCTTGTTACGAAATTAGTGCTTGCACACGACCTCGGCCTCTGCCTGCACCACCATCACGTTCACTTCCTTGTTCCTTGCCAACGCCCTTGCGCATTTTGTTTGTATACAGCGACACCAGTCTGGTGACTGTAATGGTCACAGGAGAGTAGGATTTTAGTCCCTAACCTGTATCAAGGTAGTACGTACACCAGTCTGGTGACTCTAATGGTCACAGGAGATGAGGATTTTAGGCCCTAACCTGTATCAAGGTATGACGTACACCAGTCTGCTGACTGTAATGGTCACAGATTATTAGGATTTTAGGCCCTAACCTGTATCAAGGTATTAAGTACACCAGTCTGGTGACTACAATGGTCACAGGAGAGTAGGATTTTAGTCCCTAACCTGTATCAAGGTATGACGTACACCAGTCTGCTGACTGTAATGGTCACAGATTATTAGGATTTTAGGCCCTAACCTGTATCAAGGTATTAAGTACACCAGTCTGGTGAATGCAATGGTCACAGGAGAGTAGGATTTTAGTCCCTAACCTGTATCAAGGTATGATGTACACCAGTCTGCTGACTGTAATGACAGTAGGTTATCTGCCGCGACACTACTTTTTCATGATTAATGATAATGTGAATCAATGAGTGTCACTAGAAGCAAGAGGATCCATTGGATATAATGTAAGGTGAATTGCAGAAACTGCCTTATGCTAAATGTAATAAAACGGAGATCTTGGTTTTCAATAGTGATCACTAGAGAGTAAGCTTGGCATCCACTTACAAGGAGCCTCCACTGCCAAGTCCTAACACTAACCCTGATAAAATTGTGAATTGTGAACGGGTTTATATGCCCAAGGATAATTGGAAATAATGAATAGGTGTGTGTAGGGCCTTCACAATGGTGTCCAAGTGTGGATACCAAAATAAGGAATGTTGAAAGGGGAATAATTACAGTGGGAGCTCAGTCACAAATAAACAATATATATATCAGATTAAGACGGCATCACCACAAGCGTAGGTGCTGGCAGAAAATAATAATATACTTACAGTAGGTTATCTGCCGCGACACTACTTTTTCATGATTAATGTTAATGATCATGATGTTCCTAGAAGCAAGAGGACCATAGATAAAATTTTAAGGTGTAATGATAGGCAAACTGCCCCTACTAAACTGTAGAATAAGGAGAATCTTGGTTTTCAATAGTGATCACTAGGAGAGTAGGCACAGTCATCCACCTTACAAGGAGACCCGCTGCCAAGTCCTAAGCTGAACCGTTAAAATTGTGAGTATCGACCGAGGTTTATATGCCCAAGATAATTGAAATAAGTTGCAAGTGTGATCAGGCCTTACAATGGTGTTCCCATGTGTACAATAATGGAATGAAGGAGGTGGAATAATTACAGGTGGCTCAGTCACAAATACACTATTCATCAGATTAGACGCTATCACCACAAGTTTAGGGCCGCAGAAATAATACTATAACACTTACGGGTTATCTGCCATGCGACAGGCTACTTTATTCAGATTAATGATTGTGAATCAATGATTCACCTAAAGCAAGAGGATCATTGATAATTTTGTAAGGGAATTGCAGAACTGCCTTGCTAAATGTAATAAACGGACTTCTGTTTTCAATAGTGATCACTAGAGAGTAAGTTGCAATCACTTACAGGAGCCGTCCACTGCCTGCTAACAAGAGCCCTGATAGAGTTGGAATTGCGTAACCGGTTTAATCCAAGTTGGAGAAATGAATTTGTGGTGGTGTGGGCCTTAAACATGTTCCAAGTTGCAATCAAATTAAGGAATGTTGAAAGGGGTATTACGGGGACCAGTCACGACCAAACAATTATAAACAGATTAAGACGCATACACAATGCGCAGGTGCTGGTCAGAAATAGTCTTAACTACTGTACATGTGTATCTCCGCGACCTACTTCTTTCTTGTAAGACAATGCTGAATTCTATTGAGTGCACATCTGAGAGACGTGATCCAATGGTAAGATGTAAGGTGTAATTGCTGAAACTGCCTTATGCTAAATGATAACAACGGAGATCTTGTATTGTCAAGATAGGTTGGATCACTAACGATAAGTTGGCAATCACTTACAAGGACACTCACTGGACAGATTGTAAGGCCCTACACCCTATTCATTATTTCCAATTATCCTTGGCTATAACCTTCACAATTCACAATTTTTAGGTTTTAGGTAACTGTAGCAGTGTAGGCCCTTGTAAGTGGAGCCAAGCTATCGTCCAGTGATATTTTAGTCTAACCATCAAGGTTGGTTTAACATTAGCTAATGGCAGTTTGCTCACAATTACTTACTTTTATCCAATGATCTCTTAGGCTATTAAGTACACCACTGTGATTCATATCATTAATCATGAAAAAGTTTAGTGTCCCGCCTGTATAACCGTACTGTAAGATATCACTATTTTCTGCTAGCACACTATGTTGTTGTGGCCCGTCTTAATCTGATATTAATGCTGACTGTAAGCGTACAGATTAATGCAGGATTATGAGATCTAATCCCTGTATCAAGTAGTACGTACACCAGTTGGTGACTCTAAGGTCACAGGAAGTCAGTAACTTTTAGTACCTAACCTGTATCAGGTACTGTACACAAGTCGAGTGACTGTTCAGATCACAAGAGACTAAGGATTTTAAGGTAACGTACACATGGTGACTATCGTAACCAGTGAGGTGACTCTAATGTTCACAGGATGAGGATTTAGTCCCTAACCTGTATTCAGTATGTACACCAATCTGGTGATTCTAATGCCAAACTGTCAAGTTAGATTTTATCCCAACTGTGACAAGTGTACTACACCATGGTTTAGTCTAATGTACAAGGTAGTAGAATTTAGTCCCTAGACCTGACAAGTAGATTTTAGGCTACACCTGGTATAAGGTCAGGAGACAGATTTACGTCCTATGTCACTAACTGGATTCAAGCTAGTAAGTAACGATCTGGTGACTTAATGGTCTCGGAAGATGGTCACAGAAACTTGGACTCCGATCTGGATCACCCTGCCTATATCCTCGAGATTAGTCCTGAGAAGGACTGTTGTGGTCAGCTCAGCAGCAGTTTGCAGCCCTGCTTCGGATCTACTATGAGGGCCGCAAATCTGTCCCTAAGCAGCAGCAGACACTGTCCCTACACTCACTGTCTGGATGCCTGTGTGCAGAGCACAGCGCGGCCGGGTCTTAAAAGGCTCGGTCACGCTGTGCAGGCCGGCCAATCACTGCAATGCCACAACTAACAGGGCTGTGGCATTGCAGTGGTCTGCCAGCCAATTCCTGCACGTGGGCTGGCTCTCAAAAGAGCGCCAACATGCAGAGATGACGACCACGAGCACAGCACGAGTATCGCGAGATTTACCCGGTGCTCGCCGAGTAGCCCGAGTACAGTGATACTCGTGCGAGTACCGAGTAGTGGCGAGCATGCTCGCTCATCACTAATGATTCATTTTTGAGCTGTTGCTTGGAACAACTAAATTTTTTAGATTTAAATTCCTCCTAAAATAACAGAATCTTGTTTAGGTAATTGTGACAATAAAATGGGGCCACAATTTAAAATGTAGCAGTGTATATTAATAATTTGTCTAACATTGCCATGTGACCTAATGAATATAGAGATAAGACTTTTTATTTTTACTTGTACTATCCTTGTATTCACCCATTGTCTTTAAACAATTGTTGTGTTCCCAATTTTTAGTTTTTTCAAATGCATCTACTAGTAAGTGCTGGGGATAGCCAGTGGCGTAACCTGAAGCTCCAATGGGGCCCCCAATTATTTCAAATATTTAATATCATTAGTCTTTTTCTATAGGACAGAGGGACTTTTGTGGCCCCCTAGGATCAAGGGCCCGGGTGCGATTGCAACCCCTGCACCTATTGTAGTTATGCCCCTGGGAATAGCCCTATTCTGTAAACCTATCTTGAGTATTATTGCTTCCTGAACAAAATCTGACTTACATGTGCAATGTTTTCAAGCACACCAGTTATGCCCATAAGGAATATTACGTATCCATCTGGGCAGATGGCCACTAGAGAACTCTAGATATCCATTAACATCCACTTTTTTTGGAAAAAAAAAAAAGTGGATGTACTAATATTTCCGGCTTAATTTTTTCATAATAGTAGACAGCAAAGTCCCAAGAGGAAGAAATTCCGGGTCACGGTGGCAATCATTGGCAACGTTGGTGGGTCCTCAAAGTTGGTTCAAAATTCGGGATTAGGGATTCATTATATATGTGGATCTCTTTAATGAATGGTTATTTGATGGTGGTCTGGTGAGATTTGGGTGATTCCTGATGATGGAATGTCGGGTACATCTTAACGAAAGACAACCTCTTCCCCCGCTCCTGAGCAGGTGAATGTGGCTAGGAGTAGGTCTGGGGAAGGGAGAGGCAATGACATGGGAAAATCACCAGATTTTTGTAGCTTTGAGGACCTTATCAATTATTTAAAATATGTGTTTTTTTTATGTTGTCGATAAAACAACTGCTATGGCCATTTTTATCCAAAGAAAAATGGATCCTTGTTCGAGTTTTTATTCATGGCAGGGGGTTGGGTGAACTGACGGGAAGAGGTAGGATCGATGTTAGTGGTCAGATCATAAGAATCGACCTTACCAGAGTCATGGGTTTAGATCAAGACTCTGGACTGGCCATTTCATTGTTTTTGGGATCATATTTTGCTTGGCCTGTGCCATAAAAGTCCCACATACGGTCCTACTGAGCTTTTAAAATCCTGTAAATTAGAGTATCTGCTTTTTCTGGTGTCCTTTAAAAAGCATTGGTCCTTCTGCCCCCGGTCATTTTTGGATGTAGACTTTGCTTGGCCTGTGCCATAAAAATATCAACTATTATTTAATATGGTCCTAGTGTGCTCTTAAATTTATGTCAAATACAATAGTTCCATTTTGTGCTGTCCATTAGAAAGGAGTGGTCCTTCTTCTCCTGGTCATTTTTGGGGTACCATTTTGCCTTGTCTGTAGCATAAAAGTCCCAAATATTAATATGGTCCTAGTGAGCTCTTAAAATCCTGTCAAAAACAGTATTTGCCTTCTTTGGTGTCTCTTAAAAAGCACAGGTCCTTCTTCACACAATTATTTTTGGGTTCAGACTTTCCTTGGCCTGTCCATAAAAATCTCTACTATTCTCTACTGTTATTTAATATGGTCTTTCCCCTATCATTTTTGGGGTCACATTTTGCTTGGCCTGTGCTATAAAAATCTCAAACATTAATACGGTCCTTGTGAGACCCTTAAATCCTGTAAAATACAGTATTTGCCTTTTCTATTGTCTTAAAAATTACTGGTCCTTCTTTCCCCAGTCGTTTGGGTCACATTTTGCTTGGCCTGGCCATAAAAATCACTTCATTAATATGGTCCTAGTGAGATCTTAAAATCGTGTCAAATACAGTATTGGACAGGCTGATGAAAGATCTTCAGTGGGTACCAAACCAGCAGTCTTTACAGTGAGTATAATGGCGGAGGCCCTGGGCTCCTGTGTCCTTTTTCCTTAGACTGAAATTATGACAAGAAGATCTGTTTCAGAACCAAATGTATAAGAGCATATATTGCTTTGATTTTATATCAATTTTATTTTCATTCATATATACGGTAGTTTATAATTACAGTATAACCATCGTTATTAATGTCTTTCTTTTTGTTTAATTTTCTTGGTATTTTTTTGCAAAGATCATTTTACTGTTGATCAGTATATATGAATGATTTAATTATAAAATATCTAAATTCTCTCAACCTTTGGATCTGGTTGGTCTTGAATTAAAGTAAGCTGTGATGAACAGAAAAAAAACAAAATTGAAAATAGACATGACATTGAATATTGCATCAAAGATTTCTGATTAGATGATGAGGACAAAGATGAGGACGATATAATTTTATCTTATGCTTTTTATTATTTACACTAGATGTGGGTCTGATGCTATCACATCGGGAGGACGGTGACATCACGATGGAGGCAGGCTCTGTGGTGCTGGGGGCGGCAGATGTCTCTTCCCTTGTGCGGTCCCTCCCCTGTCCATTGTCTCTCTCACCCCCCCTTCCCCCTGTGCTCTCTCCCAATGTATGTAAATAAATGTATTTAGGGTGCTTTCACATTACGAGTTTTTAGGATCCGTGGCTGTCCGTTGTAAAACGGACAGCCACGGATCCGATTTGGCCCCCATGTTAGCCTATGGGCACGGATCGGATCAGATTTGCCCTTAGTGGCATCCGATTTTTGTTGGATCCGATTTGGTACTATTTTTTCCTGTACCCAAAATCGGAGACTGCTCCGATTTTGGCCACTGCGGATCAAATCAGACCAAATCGGACCCGACATGATCCGTGGCCCATAACATGGGGCCCTATGGAGCATGGGTCCGAGAAAACATTGGATGCTTTCTCGGACCCGATTTTAGTGTACTGAGCATGCTCAGTACATTAAAATCGCTCCTAACCATCTTTTTTCACTTCCGCAATGTATATATACATTGCGGAAGTGAAATTTAAGTAAAATCAAGTGTTAAAAATAAAAAAATTCGATCCTCACCCGTCAGCGATCCATCGTCGTCGGCATCTCCGGATGAACAGGACCTGGCCTGACATTACAGTCACATGACCGAGGACGCTGAGAGGGTAGCCCCGCCCAGCCAGGCCCTTTCAGCATCCGGAGCTAGATGCCGACGGCGATGGATCGCAGGACAGGTGAGGATCGAATTTTTTTATTTTTAACACTTGATTTTACTTAAATTTCACTTCCAAAATGTACAGTATATATACATTGCGGAAGTGAAATTACCCCGCACAGCTCATTCTGTGTCCGGATCCGTGATAATCACGGACTCGGACACAGAATAGGTCACCGCCTGTGGTGTCCTGACCGTGGGGTCCTACAAAAAGTAGAATCCCACAGACAGGAAAAAAAAAATGTAGTGTGAAAGCACCCTAAGGGTACCTTTACACGTTGCAACATGGCATGCAAATTTCACTTGCAACTTACTGGTTGCAGTGAAATCATGGAGACATTGTTCTGTTTTGTTACCGTGTACAAATGTAACAATGTGTCCATTATTTCACTGCAACCAGTAAGTTGCAAATGAAATTGCATACAGTCATGGCCAAAAGTTTTGAGCATTACACCAAAATTATATTTTCACATGATCTGCTGCCCTCTGGTTTTTATTTGTGTTTGTCTGATGTTTATATCACATACAGAAATATAATTGCAATCATATTATGAGTACCAAAAGGTTATATTGACAGTTAGAATGAGTTAATGCAGCAAGTCAATATTTGCAGTGTTGACCCTTCTTCTTCAGGACCTCTGCAATTCTCCCTGGCATGCTCTCAATCAACTTCTGGACCAAATCCTGACTAATAGCAGTCCATTCTTGCATAATCAATGCTTGCATTTTGGCAGAATTTGTTGGTTTGTTTGTCCACCCGTCTCTTGATGATTGACCACAAGTTCTCAATGGGATTAAGATCTGGGGAGTTTCCAGGCCCTGGACTCAAAATCTCTATGTTTTGTTCCCTGAGCCATTTAGTTATCACCTTTGCTTTATGGCAAGGTGCTCCATCATGCTGGAAAAGGCATTGTTGGGTGCCAAACTGCTATTGGACGGTTGGGAGAAGTTGCTCTTGGAGGACATTCTGGTACCATTCTTTATTCATGGCTGTGTTTTTTAGGCAAGACTGTGAGTGAGCCGATTCCCTTGGCTGAGAAGCAACCCCACACATGAATGGTTTCAGGATGCTTTACAGTTGGCATGAGACAAGACTGGTGGTAGCGCTCACCTCTTCTTCTCAGAATAAGCTGTTTTGCAGATGTCCCAAACAATCGAAAAGGGGATTCATCAGAGCAAATGACTTTACCCCAGTCCTCAACAGTCCACTCCCTGTACGTTTTGCAGAATATCAGTCGGTCCCTGATGTTTTTTCTGGAGAGAAGTAGCTTCTTTGCTGCCCTCCTTGAAACCAGGCCTTGCTCAAAGATTCTCCGCCTCACAGTGCGTGCAGAAGCACTCACACCAGCATGCTGCCATTCCTGAGCAAGCTCGGCACTGCTGGTAGTCCGATCCCGCAGCTGAAACAGTTTTAAGATACGGTCCAGGCCCTTGCTGGTCTTTCTTGGGCGCTCTGGAGTCTTTTTGACGACAATGGAAGCTCTCTCCTTGAAGTTCTTGATGATGCGATAGATTGTTGACTGAGGTGCAATCTTTGTAGCTGCGATACTCTTCCCTGTTAGGCCATTTTTGTGCAGTGCAATGATGGCTGCACGTGTTTCTTTAGAGATAACCATGGTTAACTGAAGAGAAACAATGATACCAAGCACCAGCCTCCTTTTAAAGTGTCCAGTGGTGTCATTCTTACTTAATCATGACTGATTTATCACCAGCCCTGTCCTCATCAACACCCACACCTGTGTTAATGGAACAATCACTAAAACGATGTTAGCTGCTCCTTTTAAGGCAGGACTGCAATGATGTTGAAATGTGTTTTGGGGGTTAAACTTCATTTTCTAAGCAAATATTGACTTTGCAAATAATTGCTGTTAAGCTGATCACTCTTTATGACATTCTGGAGCATATGCAAATTGCCATTAGAAAAACTGAAGCAGTAGACTTTGTTAAAATTAATATTTGTATCATTCTCAAAACTTTTGGCCATGACTGTACAATGTTGCGACGTGTAAAGGTACCCTTAGGGCTTGGACACACTTTCCTAGTTCCATCAGAGTTTCACTGAGGAGACTCTGAAAGGGCTGGAGCAGTGACCCTGAACGGCGTCTCTGGACGGGGAATCTGGAGCTGCACAAAAACACAAGCAGCTGACAGCCCAGTCCAGATAGGGAGAAGCCGTTCAGGGTCACTGCTCCAGCCCTTTCAGAGTCTCCTCAGTGAAACTCTGATGAGTGTGTCCAAGCCCTAAGAGTTAACATCCTGTTTCTGTGGTTTTTTTTAATGACAAAGTGTTTAATTTCCTGTTAAAATATGTGTAGGGCCTCACTGTATTTTCTCTTGCCACGGCAGGTAAATCAAGCAGCTACTGACTGCCAACCTCTGCTGCCTGGTGTTACCTTTGCTGGCAATGAATAATACAGGGAAAACCTGTATTAGGCATGTGGCATGTGCTTTTCCATATTTTCTATTGCTAGCCAAGGTAACCCAGGCAGCTGGGGGCTGGAATTCTTAGCGTCGTGAGTCTCAAGTGTTCTGGGCCCCCCACGCTGAAAATTGCAGCCAGCAGCCACCCCAGAATTGGTGCCTCCATGAGAGACTCCAAAACTGGCAGTTACCCTGTTCATCCAGCTGCCGTGTAGCGGTGGCAGACTGAAAAAAATGAGATTTATGTCAGCTTTTTTGGCAGCTGAGATCAAGCCCTATTGCTAATGTCATCCATCAGTATGACAGTCAGCCATTAGCAATACTGTCAGTAAAGATTAAAAAAAACACAACACTGAGAAAAATCCTTTATTACATACAAAATAGACAAAAACACATCATTATCCACTTTCTTAGCTCCCACAAAGTTCCCCTCCGATGTAATCCTGTAATTACTGTTATGTTGTGGTGGGGCAGTATGATGCGTCATGCCGCCGTCATCTTTGTATGTGCGTGTATGTGCATGTGTGTGTATGTGCGTGTATGCACATGTGTATGCGTGTGTGTATGTGTGTGTGTGCATGCATGTATGCACATTTGTGTGTATGTGCGTGTATGTGCATGTGTATTTATGTGCATATACGCATGCGTACATGTATGTTTGTGTATATGTATGTGTGTGTGCACTTGCGTGTGCATGTATGTGTATGTGCATATGTGTGTATGCGAGTGTGTTTGTGTGTGTGTGCATATGTGTGTCTATGTGTGTGTGTATGCACATGTGTGTGTATGTGAATGCGCATGTTTACGCGTTTGTAACAGTGGCGCACAGACCAATGCTGTCTGACGCACTACACAAAACATCAGGGGAAACACTGGGAGCACAAATACAAAGGAGGGACTTGCTGGTATTTAATGGGAGAAAGGAGACCTCCTGCACTCACCTACGGCTGTGCCTTGATCTCCCTACTGTCCCTATACGGGTTCTTTCACCTTTTCGCCAATCAGGATACCTTGTCCCTAGCTGGCCCTGATGTTAACCCTCAATAGAAAGATGGCCGGTGGGAGCACTAGTCCTAACTGATGCACTGATAACAACAAGAGGGGAAGGAAAGACAGACAGGGTAATGACAAAAATAACTTCACACCTGCTGCCACTCTTCTAGGCAGCAGACGGCTTGGTAATGGTCAGCTTCTCTAGAGAAACCCCTTCACCTCAGATAGCTAAGCCAGGAATGGAGTTCAATCACCAGCAAGGAATTCTGGACCATGTGACCTTATAAAGAATATGTAAGTGATCACAAAGT
Source organism: Allobates femoralis (assembly GCA_033576535.1). Taxonomy (NCBI): domain Eukaryota; kingdom Metazoa; phylum Chordata; class Amphibia; order Anura; family Aromobatidae; genus Allobates; species Allobates femoralis. Next base: position 269,558,457 of record JARQOC010000002.1, on the reverse strand, counting down.
AGCCACACCTGGGAAGAGAACTAAGGAGCTTTACTAGCAACAGAAAATTACATTAACTCCTACACTGCCAGAGGAAAGAAACACATCTAATATGAATTCTCATTACAGGAATGAGACACAGGTCCCAAACCGGTCACAGATCGTGACAAGTTTACAATCTACAATGAGGTAGGGGTGACACAAAGTATAGGTGCTTATTTAGAATGATGGTCCAGCCATCTTGAAGAAATTGAGGATAGATAAAGGCTACATGAGTCATCACTAGCCAGTCTGTGTAGATGTTTTGGGTTTGGTGGAGTTATATGGAGAGTTATTCAGAGAAATAGTGAATGAGCTATATATAAAGGACTTTGATTGGGAAGCATGATAGGCCACCTTAAAAAGATGTATTTGTAGGGAGCGTCTAAAACTGTGTAAGTTGTGGATAGTCCTGATTTCTTGGGGGTAGAGAATTCTAGAAAATTGGTCGTAAAGAACAGGTAGGGTGATGGAGAGGAGGGATGAGATTAGGGAGGCACTGCACTGTGAAGAGCTTTGTGGGTGACAGCAAGCAATTTGAATTGGATACTATAATGTATTGGCAGCCAGTGCAATGACTGGCACAGAGTAGGTGTGTCTGAGTAATGGTTAGCCAAATAGGTGACCTTGGCTTTTGCAGTAAGGATGGACTGGAGAGGGGAAAATCTAGTGAGGGGAGGCCAATTAATAGAGAATTGCAATAATCAAGGCGGAAGCGGATCAGGGCCATCATATGTTAGACAAGCATTTTGGTAGTGTCACAACATAAGAACACTGCCCATCAAGTTGTGTCTGGAGCTTCTGCGGACAATTCAACCTTAACCTAGGGGTGACCCAAATAACATCTCATATGGACTGGGCCTGTCTTTCTTTTGGGAGTCTAACTAATTGGGGAGAGTGCAAGGTAGCAAGCATTCTGTTCATGGTCTGCCCATCTCAGCCATGGCTTTCTGGATTTTCAGTTTCAGGGTCTCTTTTAGTCTCTCTACCCTACCATTACTTTGTGGATGGTACAGAGTATGAAAGGCTGCTCCACTCCCAGGGCACACATTATTTCCTGCATAACGTCTCCGGTAAAGTGGTTGCTTCTATCATTTTCTATGGTGTTGGGCACCCCGTATCTGCAGACATTTTATGAGATTACTTTTTTCACTGTAGACTATGTTTCCAGCCACTATGAGAAGAGGTTGTGACAAACACAAGTACATACTTGTGGATTTGCATCTAGGGAAGTTTAATGCAGACTATCTGGAGGCACTGCAATGGGTACAGGGGCTTTGGTGTGCGTCTCATTAGCATCTTGGTGATGCCTCCTACGCTGTTAAGTGCACAGGTCAGACAACCTTAAAAGTATTTGGCTGCAGTGACGCTGAATCCAGGAGCATAAAAATGGTGGTGCATAATGTCTGTTAAGGCAGTCCTAGATTGGTGGGTATTACCATGGGTGGCTTGAGCCTTCATGGGACACAAAACCTGGGAAAGACAAACTTTGTTCCCCCATACTACAGTCCTTTTGGTGACTGTACAGGCAGGGCCGGTTTTAGGCAAAGTGGGGCCCTAGGCAAAAGGTTAAAGTGGGCCCTAAATGCTCAGGCCACTTTCACATCTAACGCTTTGCTGCATTTTGCTAAATTTGCATTTCCATGCGTTTTTACCGCAAAAACGCATCAAAACGCATGCGTTTTTGTTCCCATTGATTTTAATGGAAACACATGCAAAAACGCATGTAAAAACGCATGTGCGTTTTCAAAAACAGAAAACGCATGCGTTTTTGCCAACTCTGCCCAAAACATCGGGGAAGACGTTTTGTGCTGCGTTCGCAAAAATGCATGCGTTTTGCGTTTTTGAAAACGCACATGCGTTTTTCCATGCGTTTTTACATGCGTTCCCATTGAAATCAATGGGGGAAAAAACGCTAGTGTTTTTAATGCGTTTTTAGCGGTAAAAAACGGCTAGAAAGGCAAATTTAGCAAAACACACCAACCTTAGATGTGGAACAGGCCGTAGTTATATGGTAAGAGTGACTTCATAAGTTGATTATCTAGGTCAGAATAAGAACATACTGAACATCAATTTTATTTCAATCATAAAAAAAAAAACAAATTTGTAATTTATTTGACATGGGTCTCGGAAATTTATTTTCCGAGACCCATGATATGTGAGGGCTTACTTTATGTGCCCTGAGCTGACATTTTTACTGATACCATTTTGAGTCACATACAACATTTTGATCGCCTTTTATTGCATTTTATTGTAACAACGTGGTGGCCTAAAAAACATAATTCTGGCGTTTTTATTTTTTTCCCATTACGCCATTTACCAATTGGATTAATTTACTTCATATATTGATAGCTTAGATTCTTACGAACGCAGCGATACCAAATATGTGTATTTTTACATTTTTTTCACTGTTTTATTGCTATTTTCAGTTCAGCTCCTTTGGGGGCCCCTAAGAGAGTGGGGGCCCTAGGCAACTGCCCAGTCTGCCCCCCCCCCTAACGCTGGCCCTGTGTACAGGTCCTTCTCTTGCCATTTGGTGAATTCTTCATAAACAGACTGATGTTGTATCCTCTGGAGAAGATCATAGGTCACAGGTGGGTTCATGGTGAAAGCCACCTTTGCAGCTGCCACCCCAGAAGGGTTGTCACTTGGTTGGTAAGTTGTGGGTCTTGCAAATCTGGTCTGCCAATGGGTTGGGTTGCCTTTTGCTGTAGTTGAGATGTCCTTTGCATGGTCGTTGACCTTCACTAGGGCAACTTGTTTGAGTAAAAGTAGGGCCTACATCATATGTTGAAACCTGCTCTTTCCTGGGACTTTAATTGTACACAGACATGTTCCTATTCTGGTTTAACTAACAGGTCACCCAGATTATCACTACCAACCTTACTACCCCACTCAAGTGGCAAAAAGGTGGCTGTATTCAAAGTAGTGCTACACTGAATGGTGATATTATAAGGCAAGAGAAGAAAGCCTAAGATGTCTAGCACTACTGAGATGTTTTGGTTGTACCTGAGAAAGAATGGCAGTAACATCATGAAGGAGATAAATATTGAAAGATAAAATCTGAACATTTTAAGCAGACTTATACAGGAGGAGCTGTACTGCATTTATAGCCTGCAAACAAGAGAGGGCACCTCTTGCTACAGGATCTAGACGGGTGGAGTAGTTGGCCACTGGTCGCTGTTGGCCATCATGAGTTTGGGTGAGTACACCCGTAGAATGGCCTGACAGTTCATGACAATACAGCCTCAAAGGGTTTGAGTAGTCTGGAAGGCCTGGTGCCAGGGCAATGGTCATATCGAGGGTGTAGAAGTTCTCTATAGCTTCAGACATCATTTGGAAAGGTAATTATACAGAGGCTGCATAAGGGCTGATGGGCAGCAATGTAATATAAGGCCAAGAAAAGTTCTCATGGATGCAGAATTAGAGGGCAGTGTGAGCATTTCAATGGCTTTCTTTCCTTCTGTAGTGAGGTGCTTTACCCCTGCAGAAATATAATCACCCAAAAAGGTAGGCATGCTTCACACCGTGGTAGAATCAGATCCGTGGCTGTCCAGTGTAAACCTGACAGCCCCGGACCCGATTTTGCTGTTATGCAGCCCTATGGAGCTGGATGGCGCCAGATGGCAGCTATGTGCGATCGAGTTTCCATCTGTCCAGGAGGATCCGGGTGCAACGTTTTTGTGTCCGGGGCGAAAAATCTGCCCCAATTGGATCCTCCTGTATCTGGGGCAATCCGGCGCTCCCTAACATGGGAGTCTATGGTGCCGGATTGCCCAGATCCGGACACCGGCGGCTGAAGTTTAGCAGCGGGCGCTGCTAAACTTCAGCACCACCGGCTGTCCCCTGCTGTGACTTCAGGATCTTGAAATTGCAGCAGCTGCGGCTGCTATCAGCAGCATCCGATTGCAAACCGGACTGAAGTGCATATTTGCCCTCCGGTTATGTTTGCAAATCAGGTCTGGGGCTGTCCGAATCACATCGGACAGCCCTGGACCTGGTCACACAGTGGTGTGAAGCCGGCCGTAGCGGTTGTACAGAAAATCTGTAGTTTAAATTTTGAGGCTTTGCAGCCACTGTCTGCAAGGAACTGTAGAAAGGACAGAGTGTTTTTAATACAGCTTTCTTTACTGGGGCAGCAAAGGAGTAAGTCATCAATATACTAGGATACTAGGGATAGACTATGTATCATGGCCAGGGACATGGACTTGTACTAAGGTCAGGACACTATTTAGGGTTCTTTAATTACAGCCTTTAAGCCTTAAGCAAAATCACAGGACAATAAATGGGTGTGGACTTCAGACGTATTCTCATACCCTAAGCCTTACAATCTATGCCAGAGTCGGGTATAACGTTTTTTTACTGACTCCATAGCATCTTGTTACCCATAATATCATGAAGGGTGGCTGGCAGGAAAGCTAAAATACTGCTTTCCTGAATCCATTGAAATATCATCCTAAGGTAGGCCCCTATTGCCCCAGCCACAACAGGGTACAACAAATCCCCTGCCTTTACTGACACCAAATCCTCCAAATTCCACTAACAACAGGAAAAGGCCTTTTTTTAAATTCTCTACCTTTCTAACAAATTACATGGGAAACATTTCAGGGTCCGGCATTCTACTCATCATGAGCAGCATTTTACTGGGATTCCAGGGGCACCACACCCTATGGAGCTCTTTAATATAGGGTGTCCCAGACTGGAATGTGAGGTCAGATATTAATAGTCTGGGTTTGGCTATGGGGTTAAAGAAAACTGCCCACATTGAGTAATTCTGAAGAGATAAGGAGAGAGAGGCCCTCCAGGGCCCTTGTAAGGGGTGGGAGTCAATTTAAGAGTGGCAGAGAAGTCAGGTGCCATCTTTGTTGTTCATTCTTTAACATACAAAATGTATCACCATATTTTTTTTCCTTTTATCTCGCCTCTTGTTACACATGTAGAGGTTTTCCACTACATCTCTGCCTGGTCTACTATGCTGTCAAACAATCTCTATTTTCCTACAAAGCACTCTATCAAAAATCCTCATTGTCTCCCACCTACTGGGCACCCAGACTCTAAGCAAACAAACTCTATGCATTTACTGAACATATCTCTCTCCTAGCTTTGTTTTCACCTCAGCAGACAACAGCTCTTCCTTGGTCAGACTATTACTAGAGATGAGCGTGTGCTAAAATGCTCGGGTGCTCGATGCTCTGGCCTAGCATCCCAAGATACTCATGTACTCGGCCAGAGCACCGAGCCCAATGTAAGTCAATTAGTGACAGGCTCCGCCCACAGACTTCCGGTTATAAAACGAGTGTTTCTGGGAAAGGGCAAGAGGGTGGGCTTTTTCAATCGCCGCAGCATACAACACCTTGCTGTGCCCCCCAGAGGGACCCTAACAATCAATCTGCTCTCTGTGAGGTGCCAGCTCACTGTGTGCACTGAAGGGAGTTGTGTATTTGTGTCAGATCGATAATTATTAGCGAGGAGTCCGAGCATCTCGGCAGTACTCGGTGCTCACTGAGCATCCCGAGTACCGGGATACTTGTGCAAGTAACGAGTAGCGCCGAGCATACTCGCTCATCCCTAACTACTACCCATCTTCTGTATACACAACTATGCAAATAAGACCATCAGGGATGCCTAACTTTCACAAAGGTCTTTTGTTTATTGTATGAGTAAGGCTACTTTCAACTAGCGTATTTTTCCTGTCCGTGGGGATCCTACTTTTTGCAGGAGCCCACGGACAGGAAAGGACAGCATTGGAGGTGACCTCCAGATGCCATTTCTGTGTCGGGGTCCGTGATTTTCACGGATCCGGACACATAAAAGCCAGAGCCTGCAAAGTGCAGGCAAGCCGGGCACTTTCATTCCCGCTATGTATATACAGTTAGGGCCAGAAATATTTGGACAGTGACACAAGTTTTGTTATTTTAGCTGTTTACAAAAACATGTTCAGAAATACAATTATATATATAATATGGGCTGACAGTGCACACTCCCAGCTGCAATATGAGAGTTTCCACATCCAAATCGGAGAAAGGGTTTAGGAATTATAGCTCTGTAATGCATAGCCTCCTCTTTTTCAAGGGACCAAAAGTAATTGGACAATGGACTCTAAGGGCTGCAATTAACTCTGAAGGCGTCTCCCTCGTTAACCTGTAATCAATGAAGTAGTTAAAAGGTCAGGGGTGGATTCCAGGTGTGTGGTTTTGCATTTGGAAGCTGTTGCTGTGACCAGACAACATGCGGTCAAAGGAACTCTCAATTGAGGTGAAGCAGAACATCCTGAGGCTGAAAAAAAAGAAAAAATCCATCAGAGAGATAGCAGACATGCTTGGAGTAGCAAAATCAACAGTTGGGTACATTCTGAGAAAAAAGGAATTGACTGGTGAGCTTGGGAACTCTAAAAGGCCTGGGCGTCCACGGATGACAACAGTGGTGGATGATCGCCGCATACTTTATTTGGTGAAGAAGAACCCGTTCACAACATCAACTGAAGTCCAGAACACTCTCAGTGAAGTAGGTGTATCTGTCTCTAAGTCAACAGTAAAGAGAAGACTCCATGACAGTAAATACAAAGGGTTCACATCTAGATGCAAACCATTCATCAATTCCAAAAATAGACAGGCCAGAGTTAAATTTGCTGAAAGACACCTCAAGAAGCCAGCTCAGTTCTGGAAAAGTATTCTATGGACAGATGAGACAAAGATCAACCTGTACCAGAATGATGGGAAGAAAATAGTTTGGAGAAGAAAGGGAACGGCACATGATCCAAGGCACACCACATCCTCTGTAAAACATGGTGGAGGCAACGTGATGGCATGGGCATGCCTGGCTTTCAATGGCACTGGGTCACTTGTGTTTATTGATGACATAACAGCAGACAAGAGTAGCCGGATGAATTCTGAAGTGTACCAGGATATACTTTCAGCCCAGATTCAGCCAAATGCTGCAAAGTTGATTGGACGGCCCTTCATAGTACAGATGGACAATGACCCCAAGCATACAGCCAAAGCTACCCAGGAGTTCATGAGTGCAAAAAAATGGAACATTCTGCAATGGCCAAGTCAATCACCAGATCTTAACCCAATTGAGCATGCATTTCACTTGCTCAAATCCAGACTTAAGACGGAAAGACCCACAAACAAGCAAGACCTGAAGGCTGCGGCTGTAAAGGCCTGGCAAAGCATTAAGAAGGAGGAAACCCAGCGTTTGGTGATGTCCATGGGTTCCAGACTTAAGGCAGTGATTGCCTCCAAAGGATTCGCAACAAAATATTGAAAATAAAAATATTTTGTTTGGGTTATGTTTATTTGTCCAATTACTTTTGACCTCCTAAAATGTGGAGTGTTTGTAAAGAAATGTGTACAATTCCTACATTTTCTATCAGATATTTTTGTTCAACCCTTCAAATTAAACTTTACAATCTGCACTTGAATTCTGTTGTAGAGGTTTCATTTCAAATCCAATGTGGTGGCATGCAGAGCCCAACTCGCCAAAATTGTGTCACTGTCCAAATATTTCTGGCCCTAACTGTAAATACATTGCTGGAGTGAACCAAGGGTCAAAAAAAATATAATAAAAAAAAAAACATCCTCACCTCTCCAGCGTGTGTCACGCACCATCTAGCTCCTGGGGCTTAAGGAAATGGCAAGGCGGAGCTACCCGATCAGCTGATAAGTCACATGACCACATCAGCTGAGTGGTTTACATCCCGCACCCGCCAAAATTGATCGGCGGGCGGGTGATTTTAACCGCGCTGATGCGGTCATGTGACAACTCAATCAGCTGATCGGACATATGACCGCATCAGCTGACCGGTTTAAATCTCCTGCATGCCAATCGGTTTTGGCGGGAGCGGGGTTTTAAACCGCTCAGCTGATGTGGTCATGTGACCGGTCAGCTGATCGGGTAGGCCCGCCCTGCCAGGTCCTTAAATCCTGGGAGCAAGACAGGGCGGGACACACACCAGAGAGGTGAGGACGTTTTTTTTTTCATTTTTAACCCTTTGTTAGTTCACTTTACTTCCGCAATGTATATATATACATTACAGAAGTGAAATTAAACAGGCAAAGAGCAGTTTTAGTGTACTCAGCATGCTCTGTACACTAAAATCGGGTCCGGGAAACGATCCAATGTTTTCCCGGACCTGTGCTCCATAGGTCCCCATGTTAATGACCGCGGATTGTGTCGGATCCGATTATGTCTGATATAGTCTGCTGTGCCCAAAATCGGAGCAGTCTCCGATTTTGGGTGCAGCTCCAAATCGGACAGAATCGGCTCTGTCACAAATCGGATGCCATTAAGGGCAAATCCGATCAGATCCGTTGCCCATAGGGATAGATGGGGGCCAAATCGCATCTGTGGCTGTCAGTTTTACAACGGACAGCCATGGATCCTCAAAAATCGCAGTGTAAAAGCAGTCTAACCCATCTTCTATCTACTTCACCAGGTACACAGGACTAGAGAAGCATACTAGCAGGGACTGTTACCTGTATATCTATAGTCTCTTCTCTGTCTCTCCTTGATTGGTATTTTCAGATGAATACCATCAGTCTCCATGTCTGGAGGCTGGAACCATGTGGGTTTTTTGTATGCACTCAGAGAAAGCTGTTTTCTGTAATCATCAACATCAATGCAATCCGTTAAATTCCAGCACCATGGAGCAATGACTAGTAAAATGGCAAATCCACACAACACACAACTTCAACAAACATGTTGAACACAGAAGATCAACACAACACCCAAAGTCCGCAGGGTTCTTTGTCTATCAAAAATTGACTCACTTACTATGTTTACATGGATTGACCTGCGGCTAACTTACCCAACACAGGCCGAATCCAAGACAGAGTTACAACCTTAAATTTGATAAGAATAAGTTATTGACCTTTTGCTGCAACTACAGTTGTCTTTCTGTCTGAGAATGGCAAAAGCTGTTGAATCAAGCAGTCCTGTTTTAGTGTGTCACTGTTCAAGAAACCATGTTGTCGTCACCATTTACCATGGGACGTATAATGGTGGGTTTACACACACCAATTTATCTGTTCAATATCTGAACCAATCTCTGGTTGCAGTGAAATCATGGATACATTGCTCCATGTTGTGCACAGCCACAAAATGGAGCAATGTATCCATGATTTCACTGCAACCAGAGATTGGTTCAGATATTGAACAGATAAATTGGTGTGTGTAAACCCACCATAAGACTTGTGTCAATGATTAAAATCATTGAGAATTCGTATGTACACAGCAGAGCAGCACCCCCTGAGACAGACAAGCATCAGAAGAAGCATCTCTCTCTTTGTCTCAATGCCCAGTGAATTTGTTATATCATTGTCTCAAAATTTTATATACCGTATACCGCGAGTCATTGCCTGTGCGACCGAGGAGGAAGACGGAAGAAGATGGAGGAGCGCGGTGCAGAGCGGGGACGGCGGCGGGCGCAGGTGTAAGTATAAGGATCTTCCTTTACAGGTTTGGGCTGCAAGGGGGGGCCCTGGATACTGATAGGGGGGGGGGCGCATGTATACTGATGGTGGCGGGCGGGCGGCCAGTATACCCCTGGGGCTGCTGCCGTGTATACCCCTGGGGCTAGTGCCGTGTATACCCCTGGGGCTGCTGCCGTGTATACCCCTGGGGCTGCTGCCGTGTATACCCCTGGGGCTGCTGCTGTGTATACCCCTGGGGCTGCTGCTGTATATACCACTGGGGCTGCTGCTGTAACACTGCTGGGGCCTGTATATACCACTGGGGGGCCTGTATACCACACTGCTGGGGGCTGTATACCTGTGCTGAGGTCCACGCTTATACACGAGTCAATAGGTTTTCCCAGGTTTTGGGGGCAAAAGTAGGGGGGTCGGCTTATACACGGGTCGGCTTATACACGAGTATATACGGTACATTTTCTTGGACAAACATTGTAACATTGTCATTGGTCAACTTATCCTTTGGCATTTACATACATGCATCCTATTGAGTGAACATCAGCACATTTTGCACACACCTCAATATCTGTAATAGTCTGAGGCCCCCTTCACACCACGTTTTTTCCCTGATCAGGTTCGATCAGGTTTCTGTATCAAAACCAGGAGTGTCTCCAAAACTCAGAACAGGTGTCAATCTTTCAATGATAGTTTTTCTCTGCAAGTTCCTCTCCTGGTTCCTCTCCTGGTTTTGACACACAAATTGATCAAACCTGATCAGGGAAAAACCGTGGTGTGAAGGGGGCCTTAGGGTACCGTTACACGTTGCAACATTGCATGCAATTTCACTTGCAATTTGCTGGTTGCAGTGACATCATGGACACATTGTTCCATTTTGTACATGGCAACATAATGGAACAATGTGTTCATGATTTCACTGCAACCAGCAAATTGCAAGTGAAATTGCATGCAATGTTGCGACGTGTAATGGTACCCTTAGTTCCGCATTCCAATACTCCCTAAGTTTTGTTGCTAGTACAAAGAAACTCTAAATAAGTCTTTAGTTACATAATTGTCCTGTCCCACCTGTTCTGTCCCCATCTGATGGCTGTAAATCTAAGCGCTCTAATTATCAGTCCCTTAGATAATTGTATGCTCGGTACTTACCCCATCAGGGGCAACAGACAGTTTCAACTCGATCGCCAGTGCAGCTGTAGTAAGACAGGAGAACACTGTTGTTTTCTTCCAAATCTTGTATTAGTCACAATAAATGATAGGTAAAAAGGATTAATCTGTACAGGGGGTATACACATGTGTCTTGAGCAATGGCTTCTGCAGACTAAACTGGGGAAAAAGGGGGGACGTCCTGTACAGACACAACTAAGGAAAAAGAGCAGGGACAAAATTCATACAGTCTATCTAGCAACAACAGAGAATTTCCTGATTGGAGGAAATACACAATGCAGAGAAATATATACAACAGGTTGTTCCCATTCGTGGGACACAACACTCCCCATCTGAATCGTCCGATTTCACAAGTCCTGTGTGATGTAAGGAGTTGACTCTGTCCCTCGATATCATGAACCTGCAAAAGAGGAGAGAAAAACACCAAATGTAAACGCTAATGCAGTATTCAAGTCCATGCTTGCAGTGAAATGCAGTCCTTGAATAAAAAAAAAATAAAAACAAAAATGAGACCAACAGGGAAAAAAAAAACATCTTCAGATTGGGGAAGCCGCAATGTGCCAACTCTTCCACCAACCCAACAGTAGAAGTCCTAGTCAGAAGGAAAAGTTCAAAGTTCTATTGGACACGTACAGTTCTATGTCCTGGTGCGTCAGGGGTGGGAGGAGATGCACTCCCCGCCGTGGCAAAGTCCTGCAACAAGCCCAGTTCATGTAACTGCTGATCGAAGGAGCCACCAGGCGATGTACTTGGACCGAATGTCCGTAGGCACAATGGCTTACCATCTTGAAGAGTGTCCAGGGTGATGGGACCTCAGGTTCCGTGCTGGCACCTTGAAAACATGGCTTGCACTGCAGGTTGATCTGAGGGTCTTCTTCCCAGTCTCCTGCCTGTGTTGTCTCTGAAATGGTGACATAGTGTCCCTTGTCGATACCCTCAATAGCAAGCTGTTTCAGCAGTATCCTGTCATGAACTGCGATGGGTGTCTTGTACCTGAGAGGACCATGGATGCTGTTTTCAACAGGCGAGGTTCCTCGTTTAATAGGAAGTTCATTACAGGGTGATGCTTGGGAAGTAAATGTGCGTTGTTTGACATTCGTCAGCGTGTTGAAGCTGCGTTGCGTGGGGAGAACACTAACACCTTCAGAAAGGGGTAGGCAGTTGAGAGAAGGGCTCTCAGCGTGAGCACTGGACTCGACTCTAGCACGGCTTTGGCTTCGCCAGGCTTGTGATGGTTATAAGAGTCACAGATTGGAAAGTTAGCAGTTTCTTGCTGCGGATCACTAGGCAACTCAGTCTTTGCAGGAAGAGAGGGTAAGTCGTTGACCTGGTTTGCGGGTAGAGTGTTGTTGACTCATGCTTGTCGTCTTGAAGACAAAACAGGTTTGGGTTATCAGGTGGTTATTCTTTCCACCTAGTGTCGTTTGGCTTCTCCCTTACCCAGAAGTGATGTGGGTACGGCAGAAGAGACACGTCGTGGTCATCTGATGTGATGATGGTTTTGTAAGAAGTGAGGTTGCTTGGCTTCTTTGTCTGGTCGCTACAGACGTCACCGATGATAACCCAGCCTAACTCGAGGCGCAGAGCGTAAGGGTCATCAAGTTGACCAAACATTTGTAGGGGCGCCTTGTGCAGTCATATGAGGTCTCTGCCGAGGAAAATTAAGATGTCTGCCTTGTTGTCAAGGGCCGGTATCTCGTTCGCTATGTCTTTGAGGTGAGGAAACTGAAGAGCCGCTTCTGGTGTTGGGATTTCTTCCCTGTTGAAGGGTATTTGGTTGCACTCTGTGAGTGTTGGAAGTGGTTGTATCCTTGGAGCTGGAGAGAGAAGTTATTATGAGGCCTCTTGCCCTTCTTCCAGTGGCTTCTGTCACGCCGCTGCAGGTGCCCAAGGTGTAGGAATAGGTGTTTCCCCTTAAGTCAAGCAATAGTAGGTTTATGCACCACAGCAAGCCTTTGAAGGATCCAACACCTTGAGGTTCGAGGGACTCCAAAGACACCAGCAGCTTCAAATATCTGTTTGCTGGTTTGTAAGGCCTTTTTAGCAGCTGCTCTCTTAGTCCGATGAATTTGCCTGACAGAAACCTTCCTCATTCTGCCTTTATCTGCACGAACGCAGACTGTGCTCAGAATCAGCCACAAATCTCTTCACAGTACGATGATCACGTTTAATTTTTCGTACAATATCTAATGTTCTCTGCCCTTGGCCAAGCCATTACACTATTTGTTGCTTTTCGGCAGTAGAGAGATCCTTTTTCTTTACGCAAGAGGGGAACAATCAGAGGAAAAGTATAATACTAAAGGCCCAGTTACACACAGATAATTGTGCAGAGATTGTTCGCAGATCTCTGGTTGCAGTGAAATCATGGACACATTGTTACATTTGTACACAGCCACAAAATAGAACAATGTGTCCATAATTTCACTGCAACCAGAGATCTGTGACCAATACCTGCACAATTATCTGTGTGTGTAACTGGCCCTTAAAAAGTAATTTTCTTTTAATCCACTCCTGGTGATGTTACTGAAGACAATTTGTGAACATTCCCCTAGGCCAGTGATGGCGAACCTTTCAGAGGCCGAGTGCCCAAACTGCAACCCAAAACCAAATTATTTATGGCGAAGTGCCAACACTGTCATTTAACCTAAGTTACAGCAGTGGTAATCACAAGCGCTGCACAGGGGGGAGAGCCAGCAGATGACAACTCTCTTCTCTGTACAGGGCATGTAGTCCTAAAACCCTGATGATTAATTAAATTATTTTAACAATTAATTGATTGAAACTTATCTTTGCAGTCTTCTCTTCTCTTCAGCAGTGGTCAGACAGCTCATGTGTACTGCACATTGAAGCTGAGCCGCTCCCACTGCCCTTTCCAGACACAGCAGGGGATTGACCTGTATGAAAAATGAAGAATAATAGACAGATAGGAGATAGATTTTATCATGGAATGCAAGCGAATATCATACTGAAATCCTGGTCCCTATCTTGTAGTAAAATCTCCATACTAACACTATCCTTGCATTTAGGTGCTCCATCCTGACCCTCTCCTTGTAACTATGTGCTCCATCCTGACCCTCTCCTTGTAACTATGTGCTCCATCCTGACCCTCTGCTTGTAGTAACGTGCTCCATCCTTCTCCTTGTAGTAATGTGTTCCATCCTGACCTTCTCCTTGTAGTAATGTGTTCCATCCTGACCTTCTCCTTGATGTAATGTGATCCATCCTGACCCCCTCCTTGTAACTATGTGCTCCATCCTGACCCTTTCCTTGTAGCTATGTGCTCCATCCTGATGCTCTCCTTGAAGTAATGTGCTCCATCCTGACTTTCTCCTTGTAGTTATGTGCTCCGTCCTGACCCCCTCTTTGTAGTAATGTGCTCCATCCTGACCCTCTCCTTGTAATAAAGTGCTCCATCCTGACCCTCTCCTTGTAGTAATGTGCTTCATCCTGACCCTCTCCTTGTAGCTATGTGCTCCATCCTGACCCTCTCCTTGTAGCTATGTGCTCCATCCTGACCCTCTCCTTGTAATAATGTGCTCCATCCTGACCCTCTCCTTGTAATAATGTGCTCCATCCTGACCCTCTCCTTGTAGTAATGTGCTCCATCCTGACCCTCTCCTTGCAGTTAGGTGCTTCAACCTGACCCTCTCCTTGTAGTAATGTGCTTCATCCTGACCCTCTCCTTGTAGTAATGTGCTCCATCCTGACCCCCTCCTTGTAGTTACAGTATATGCTCTATCCTGATCCTCTCCTTATAGTTAAGTGCTCCATCCTGACCCTCTCTTGGCAGTAATGTCCCTATCCTGACCCCCTTCTTGTAGTACTGTCTCCAGCCTTATCCCCTTGTACTATGCTCGATCCCTGTCCCCTTGCGGTAATGTCCCCATCCTGTCCCCATCATGTAGTAATGCCCCATCCTGAAGTAATGCCCTCCTTGTAATAAAGCCACAATCATGTCCCCTCCTTGTAATAATGCCACCATCACCCATTTATGTAATAATTCCACCATCATGCCCCCTCGTAATGCCACCATCATGCCCCCTCCTTGTAATAATACCACCATCATACCCTCTCCTTGTAATAATGCCACCATCATGCCGCCTCCTTCTACTTATGTCACCATCATGCCCCCTCCCCTCCTAATAATGTCATCATCATGCCCCCTCCTCCTGATAATGTCTCCATCATGCCCCCTCCTAATAATGTCACCATCATGCCCCTTCCTACTAATAATGTCACCATCATGCCCCCTCCTAATCATGCCCCATCCTTCTATTAATGCCACCATCATGCCCTCTCCTTTTATTAATGTCACCATCATGCCCCCTCCTTCTACTTATGTCACCATCATGCCCCCTCCCCTCCTAATAATGTCATCATCATGCCCCTTCCTCTCTTATAATGTCACCATCATGCCCCCTCCTACTAATAATGTCACCATCATCCCCTCTAATCATGCCCTCCTCTATAATGTCACCATCATGCCGTCTCCTCCTATTAATGTCACCATCATCCCCTCCTTTAATGTCACCATCATCCCTCTGTTAATGTCACCATCATCCTCCTCCTGTTAATGTCACCATCATCCCCTCCTGTTAATGTCACCATCATCCCCTCCTGTTAATGTCACCATCATCCCCTCCTGTTAATGTCACCATCATCCCCTCTGTTAATGTCACCATCATCCCCTCTGTTAATGTCACCATCATCCCCCTCCTGTTAATGTCACCATCATCCCCCTCCTGTTAATGTCACCATCATCCCCCTCCTGTTAATGTCACCATCATCCCCCTCCTGTTAATGTCCCCATCCATCACCCCTCCTGTTAATGTCACCATCATGCCCCCTTAAAATAAAAATCATACTCACCTAGTAACTCCCGCCTCCAGCGCTGCTCCTCTCCTCGCGTCTTCAGTCCTGGCGTCACATGACTGAGCGCGTCACATGACTGCGGTCACGTGACGCCAGGCGGAGCTTAGATACAGTGTCGGAGATGCGGAGGAAGGAGAAGCCTTCTCCGATCCGACACGGTTTTGAACTGCCGGCGCCATAATGCCGGCAGTTCATAGCGGCAGTGAGAGGCGAGGCCGCGTGCCAGGGGAGACGGCTCTGCGTGCCATCCCTGGCACGCGTGCCATAGGTTCGCCATCACTGCCCTAGGCCATCAAACATGCATTGCTTGGGGGGAAGGGAGGATGTTTTTTTTTTCCTTTGTGTGTTCATTTGCATTCCTACAGTGAGAGCCCTTATCCAAACAGTGAAGTGGAATAGTTAAAAGATTATTTGCTCATCAATAATCTCCTTCGGTCACCATACAAGTTTTAAAAATGTAAGTTGATCTGTTAATTGAGATGAACTTCTAGGGGAAGATGTGTGATTGTGTAATTAAGAGGGGATTTTTTCTCGCCACATTTAAAAACTTCTTTAACTTTCCACCTTCATATTATAAGATGGCTTTTTTTGTGTTATGATCTTTAATTTAATTTGACAGTATTCTGGGGTACATATTGTGGAATCTAGAAGAAAACAGGTGGCAGGATAAATCAGTGCATCAATTTTGCCATTACCTTTATTTCTATTTACGGTACATAAAAGTCGGCAATTTTATTTTTCATTTTGGTTTTATATGCCAAGAATTGTAAGTCTTATGCCGAGAACGGTCAAAATCGGTCCCATTCAAGTTAATATGGTTAACTTGAAAGCAAAAACACTCTTTTTTCAATCAAACATGGGCACTAAGAACCTCATATTTTTTATCTATACACCCAGTATACAGGACAGAAGTGGTACTGTGGAGTGTATATATACAGAATAATACAGATACTGAGGATTACAGCCAGTATACAGAACAGGAGAAGTGGTACTGTGGGTACTGTGCAGTGTATATATACAGAATAATACAGATACTGAGGATTACACCCAGTATACAGGACAGGAAAGTGGTACTGTCCAGTGTGTATACACAGAATAATACAGGTACTGAGGATTACACCCAGTATACAGGATAGGAGAATTGGTACTGTGTAGTGTGTATACACAGAATAATACAGATACTGAAAATTACACCCAGTATACAGAACAGGAGAAGTGGTACTGTGCAGTGTATACAGAATAATACAGTTACTGAGGATTACACCCAGTATACAGGACAGGAGAAGTGGTACTGTGCAGTGTGTATACACAGAATAATACAGATACTGAAATTACACCCAGTATACAGAACAGGAGAAGTGGTACTTGCAGTGTATATTTACAGAATAATACAGTTACTGAGGATTACACCCAGTATACAGGACAGGAGAAGTGGTACTGTGCAGTGTGTATATATACAGTATAATACAGTTAGGCTACTTTCACATTTGCGTTCCCCTCCGCAGCATTCTGCGGAGGGATCCGCAATGTGACCGCAGCACCGCAAGCCCTATCTTTATAATGGGAGTGCACGGTGCTGCGCTTGACTGCGCAAGACCGTGCGCACCCATTCACTGCCACGTGTGATCTGTGCGCAGGCGAATGCCTGCGCACAAATCACCCAGTCTTGTCCGCACCAGAAATGCAACATGTTGCACCTCATTGTAGATTGTAAGGCTGGCTTCACACTGTTTTTTACCATCCAGTTCTGTTTGTTTTTTAAATAAACAGAACAGGATCATTTTTGCCCCCCATACATTCCTATGGGACCGGATTGGCCCTATTTGGCCATCCGGTTTTGTGAATCTGGTACAGGATTTGTTTTTGTCCTGTTTTTCACCGGTCCCTAAAACAATGCCTGCAGCGTTTGTGGGCTCCGGTGACAAAACAGGACAGAAACTAATCCTGTCTGGTCCGGCACTCACAACAAGGGGGCCTATGGCACCGGATCCGGGAAACAACAGAATCGTTTCCCAGATCCGGTTCTAGGTACAGAGCATGCGCAGAATAGGAGTGCTGCTCTGTACCCATAGTAAATCTGTGAAATATCAGTTTAGCAGTGTATCTATATACACTGCTAAAGTGATATTAAATAAAGGGATGGTTAAAAAAAAAAAATCATAAATTCTCACCTTTCCAGCGACTCCCGAGTGGCTCGCGCTGAATACATCTCCTCAGCGCAACTGGGTTTAAATCTTTAAACTGATGTGGTCATGTGATTTTGGGTTGCCCCACCCCACCCGGTGACATCATGCAAGGTCCTCAAACTGCCGGGAGATGTATTCAGTGCGGGCCACTTGGGAGTCGCCGGAGTGGTGAGAATTTATGATTTTTATTTTTAACCATCCCTTTATTTAATATCACTTTAGCAGTGTACAGTATATAGATAGTGTATATAGATATAGATACACTGCTAAAGTGATATTACACAGTGCCGACAGCACTTGTCACATGCTCGGCTCCCCGCTGCTCTTTCTGTGTCTGGATACTGGACCAGACACAGAACTGGCATCTGGAGTTGCCGATCTGGTGCTGTCCGTTTCTGTTCATTGGATCCTGCAAAAAACAGGATCCAATGAACAGGAACAAAAACGTAGTGTGAAGCCATCACTAAGCATTTATGAGCAGGGCTGTCATTATTTTGCTTTAATTATTGTATTTTTTTTATAACTGTTATTAATGACTGTTTGTATATGAACCTCTGAATTGTAAAGCGCTGCGGAATATGTTGGCGCTATATAAATAAAGATTATTATTAGGTCAGTGTGTATACATATTTATTAAGTTATTCTGTGTTAAAAAAAATGTCTCCAGTCTAATCTGTTGCACTTTGATCCAAATTGATAGAATTCTACAGACAAAATGGTCGGAGGAAAACAGAATGAGAATGAAGGATTATACAAGCGTCACTCGTTAAAGAAGCCATTGCTGAAGGGCTTTGCCGCCTATTTGCAGAATTCAATGAGGCTAGATAATTAAAAGCAGGAAGTAGAAAATGTGGCAAGGTTCCTTTATTTCATGGACCCACGTTGTCCAAATATGAATTTTGTTTACAACATTGAAAAGGTACACACATTCTTTAATAAGCTTCGTGACCAAAAGCTGACAAGCCAGACTGTCTTCAACTACTTGAAAAATATTCGGAGGTTCGCTCAATATCAGCTAAGAGCAACCAATCTAGCAATTGAAAATGAAAAGCTCTTTAAATCCCTCACATTTTTTTTGAATGTTACTAAGGACATAAGGCTGGTTTCACATTGGCGTTCCCCTCTGTAGCGTTCTGCGGAGGGGAACCGGCATGTGAGCACAGCCAGCGCAAACCCCTATCTTTATAATGGGGACGCACGGTGCTGTGCTTGACTGCGCAAGACCGTGCGCTCCCATTCACTGCTATATGTGATTTGTACGCAGGCGGACGCCTGCACACAAATCACACAGTCTCGTCCGCACCAGGGACGTGACATGTTGCATTCCTGGTGCGGACGAGACTGTGTGATTTGTGCGCAGGCGTCCGCCTGCGTACAGATCACATATGGGAGTGAATGGGAGCGCACGGTCATGCTCAGTCAAGCGCAGCACCGTGCGCTCCCATTATAAAGATAGGGGCTTGCGCTGGCTGCGCTCACATGGCGGTTCCCCTCCGCAGAACGCTGCAGAGGGGAACACCAATGTGGAACCAGCCTAAGAATTATGTTATCTAAAGGAGTGTCAAAGGAAATTGTGGGCAAAAGGTGACTTCT
Organism: Allobates femoralis; assembly: GCA_033576535.1. NCBI lineage: Eukaryota > Metazoa > Chordata > Amphibia > Anura > Aromobatidae > Allobates > Allobates femoralis. Next base: position 269,539,196 of record JARQOC010000002.1, on the reverse strand, counting down.
AAACTCTCTATCTATCTTTATCTTTTTATCTCTTAATTGAATACCAAGGAAGTCTTCAATAAGACATGGACATTTTAACATCAACAGCTGCCTAAAGATATTTAAACACAATTGACACCATAGTGGCACCACTACTTACAACATGTTTGACACAGAAGCATAATATATGCAAAGAGCATTGTCTAAACACCATCAGCATTGTTTCACAGCATGAATTTTTAATCCTATTTATTTTTCCTGTTTGTCTGTTGTAAAGTATAGTTAAAGGGAACCAACCACCTCAGATCACCCTAATACACAGTTAGTACATGTCCCTGCACCCTAAGGATACCTTTCCAGCACTGTTTTTGTGTAAAATCTTGCATTAGTATAACTCATATAAGAGTTTATAAACATACTAGCCTGGAGACATCTGGGCGTATCCCTCCTTCTGTTATACTTCAGGGCTGTGCATTCATTGCATGGCTGCACTCCCCTCCCTCTGTGCAGAGGAGATAACGATCACGCCCATCAGGGCAGGGCAGCAGGCACGGAGGGAGCGGGAGCACAGAATGCAATGCACAGCCCTGAAGTATAACAGAAGGAGGGATACGCCCAGATGTCTCCAGGCTAGTAAGTTTATAAACTCTTTATATCAGTTATACTAATGCAAGATTTTACACAAAAACAGTGCTGGAAAGGTATCCTTAGGTGCAGGGACATGTACTAACTGTGTATTAGGGTGATCTGAGGTGGTTGGTTCCCTTTAATTCTTTCATTGTTGTAGCATTTTCAGTTCTAAAAATGTTATGATAGTATTGTTATCTATATTTTGATGTTATTTTTATATACTTTCATATGTTACTTTATTGAAATAAAATCATATGTTGTACCCTCATTTTAGGTATTCAGCATTGAGGGATTCATTAAAAATACCACGGGAATGCCAAAGGCTCTTGATCGTGGCAAAGCCATCCTTTTTGAGATGCATAGATGCTGCCAAAAAGAAATGCATTCGAAAAACAGAAATAATAGAAATGATTTACTATCTTGAGACCCCTTATTGTCTTGAAGCATCTTCAATGACCAGGAGTAGTAAAACATATCACTGTAAGTAATTTCTCCACCCCGCTATAGTCTTTTCCTTTGTACTTGTCTATTTAAAACTATTAAGTTTAATAACTTCCAGGTTTCTGAGTGGAATGAGCGGATTCCTTATACTCATAATGGTACCTTCACACGCCGCCACAGAGGGCAGCAACAGGCAGGCACCGCACGTGCACGCGCGCTTTGCAACGGTGCCTAACGATCCCTGATGCCGCATATACACGCCGCCACAAAGTGCTCCACAGAAGGTATTTGCGTTCCCCGGAAGTGCCGACGGGTGCCGCGGGTTACCTTCTGTGGAGTACCTTCCCAGATTTACAGCGCAGTAACTACATAGGCATGACAGAGTTGTGTATTACGTGGCGCTCGTACGGTGATTGGACAATGCAATACCATCATGATTGGCCAGCCAGCGCAGGAAGGCAGGCTAATACATGACGCTATTGCAAATGTGTAGTGTGACTGGTCAGCTCGTTGAATATGGCGCCCTGTGCAGGGACAGCCAATGGTTACACAGCAGCCCCCACCAATGATAGCTGATGGGGCGTGGTATACATGACGCTGTGTCACGCCCCAGGGAATTCACTAGGGCACGCAAATACCTTGCCTGTGCCCGGATTACACGCCGCCACCATAGGGATTATGCCTGCCTGTTTTTGAGCAAGGCTCAAACACAGGTATCCGAAGACACAGGAAGGAACTTCCTGAATTACATGCAGCCACTTCGCGGTCTTTTCAAGGCAACAGTTACAATTGTGTCCGATGCCTGGCGGTTTCTACCTTCCTGTGGCGGCGTGTAAAGGTACCATAAGGGTGAACAGCGATTTGTTATTGGGATCAAGTCACACAAGACTGCTACCCACCAAGTGGCCAACTTGGTGTTGAATAAAGAGGAAGAAATGGTAAGATTTCACAACCTCATTCTTATCCTATTTTTTTAACAGTGCTATTCAATTTCCTCACTTTATTTTTGCTTTTTCAGTGGTTTACAGTTTACTTTGAAAAAGTTAGACCCAAGCTGATGAACGATCCATACAAAAAAGGACATTTTTCATATCTACAACAGGAAATCCGGTTTAGAATGTGTCCAATGATATTAAGCGTTACCACAAAAAGTAAGGTTCATAAAAGTTATATATTATCCTTCCATTCTACAGGTAGTGCCATGCATTTATGATATTTTTAACTATGTCTTTCTAGGTATAAACGTCCCAGTATCTCCAGCCAGCTAATCAGGAGAGTGTGTGAAACATGGACTGTCCCAAATTATTCTTATGGTACCTTTACACGCGGCCACAGGAAGGTAGGAACAGGCAGGCATCGGACACAATTGTGCATGTTGCCTTGAAAAGACCTCGATGTGGCTGCGTGTAATTCAGGACTTTCCTTCCTGTGTCTTCCCTGAAGGAAGGAAAGTCCTGAATTACACGCAGCCACATCGAGGTCTTTTCAAGGCAACAGGCACAATTGTGTCCGATGCCTGCCTGTTCCTACCTTCCTGTGGCCGCGTGTAAAGGTACCATTATACCAAAAAAGTCTTTTCTCAAACTATTTGACACATTCAAATGAAACAGCTAAAAGAACCTACAGGGAAAAGACATTGGCAGACATATGCTCTGGTCAAGAGCTGGTCGAACAAGTAGGCAAAGAAAACAGTGATGAAACTAAAGCCGACACATCAAGGTAAATTTGTAGTGAGAAGGTATAATGCCTGATTTAAATGATTACATTTTATACAGTTTAATAGTATATTTTTTAATCCCCATTAAAGACGAGCAGAAGAAAATAGTGTTGAAGACAAAAAAAAAAAAAAACCAAGAAGATGACAATGTAGACCTTAGTAACCAGGAAGAAGACAGTTTTGAGTCAGACCAAGAAGAAATCCAGAGTATGGAAGAAGAATCCCTGAGCAGCATGGATGAGGAGAGATGGAATACAAAGCTATAATACTATACCCTCACATCAGTAGCTTAACTATTTTGGAGACAAAGAGTGCAGTCACCCTGGGCCCCATGCTCTGTGGAGCGCACCTATAGCTATCACTACCTCTAACTGTATAAGTGCACATCGCACCGACACAGACTCTGCAGTAGAGCAGGTGTCTTGATCTTCCTGTGCTGCCTCTCTCCATTCTCTGTAGTCTGCAGGTCAAGAGCAGAGCAACGTGATGATGGTATTGTGCTGCGACACACACAAGATGTGAGTTCCGGCACAATGACATCACTGTGTTCATGTGCCGGGACATGCTGCTGTCTGCTGCTGGACTCGCTGGGGTGAGTATTCATGTTTATTTTTTTGTTTTAGTGTGTGTGTGTTCATCATACATAGTGGTAGCTACTAAAGGGGGCCATCATACATAGTCTGGGTTAGGTGGAAAAGTGAACAATTCCATAAGAAAGATAATCAATGGTCACTATCTAGAACTGTAATCTATGATATGTTCTGCAGGACTGGTATCTACCACCATATGATGGGAATATCAGTGTGTTGGTCTTTGCATAGAGTTTTTTTTGTAACCATGCGGTCATCTGCTGAGGTTCCTGTACATCCACTATTAGGGTGCCTCACTGTAGTTGTAATCAGGATTACCTGGTTAGGGGCCCAATTAGACGTTTTGCCCCCCCTCCCCCTGCGCTGAAGCCCTAGCAACACCTCAGACTCACATAAATTCAACAGTTCCAAAATAATGTATTTGATATTTGCATTATCACCTTATATTTATTAATATTGTTATTATTACTAATATTTTAATTTCAGAGTAAAAGTACCCTCCACACCACACAGGCAAACAAGAGCCATGAAACAAAGACAGTTGACTGATAGAACAGCAAGGTAATGATGACACTTATTTTTTATATATTAAAAGGGTCTACCCATCTGCAAGATACTATCCCAATATGTAGTAGGTGTAATAATAATATTAGCAAATGCCTTTAATTAGAAATGTAGACTAGTTCTCCTGATAATATTTATTCATTTATATAGCACTATTAATTACATATCACTTTACATACATTTGCAACACTGTCCCCATTGGGGCTCAGAATCTAAGCATCCTATCAGTATGTCTTTTGAAATGTGGGAGGAATCCAGAGTGCCTGGAGGAAACCCACGCAAACACAGGGAGAACATACAAACTCCTTTGAGATGCTGTCATTGATGGGAATTGAAACCAGGACCTCAGTGCTGTAAGTCTACAGTGTCAATCACTGAGCCACCGGGCCACCTGGATGTAGCTTTCTTTTACCTCATGTGCAGGGCATTACAGCAGCTTAGGAATCCATAGTTACGTCCACTTGTGTAGTGACTTACTTGTTCATGATCATAACCATGGATACCTAAGCTGCAATGCCCTTAAGTATTTGCTAATATAATTATTATTACTCCTACTACATATTGGGATAGGATCTTGGATATGGGAATACCCCTTTAATTATTTAAAAATCTCACACATCTTCATGTATAAAAATCAATATTTCTTCTCTTTTTCCCTTCAAAGGGCTACAGAACAAGAAATATCTATTGCCCTATTTCATTGCTCCTGTTCGCTTCCAAACTCTTTGAGCTGCATGTCCCTGCTTAACTTTTCCTCCTAACTCTCTCTTTGACAACATACAATCTGGCTTCCGCCCCCACAATTCCACCGGAACTGCCCTGGCCAAAATTGCTAATGACTTACAACCAAAAATAACAGACAGTTCTCCATCTTCCTCCTTCTAGACCTGTCCTCTGCCTCCAACACAGGCGACAACTCCCTCCTAGTACAGATTCTCTCTTCCTTTAGTGAAAGACCTTGCCCTATTCTGATTCTCTTCATATCTTTGACCACACATTTAGTCTTTCCCACTCCCATACTATCTCCTCATCCCAGCCTTTTTCTGTTGGAGTCCCACAAGGCTCCATCCTAAGACCCCCATTCTTCTCTATCTATTCCCTTGGCCTATAGAAACTAAAAGTCTCATTGCTGCCAGTACCACTTGTACGCTGATGACACTCAGATTTACCTCTCTGGCCCAGATGTCACATTGCTGCTGTACGGAATTCCAGAGTGTCTACCAGCCATAACCTTCTCCTTTCGCTTCATAAAGCTTAACATGAACACGTATGAACGCATCATCTTTCCTCCATCTCATGTATCTTCCCTGCCTGATCTATCATAGTAAATAGCATCACGCTTTTGCCAGTACTAGAAATCCGCTGCCTTGTGGTAACCCTAGACTCTGCCCTGTCTTTCAAACCACATTTCCAAGCCTTCGCCACCTTCTGTCGGCTCCAGCTCAAAAATATTTACGAAATCCATCCTTTCTTCAACCCTCAGGCCCTCATCATCTCCCGCCTTGACTACTGTAGCATCCTCCTCTGTGGCCTCCCTGCTAACAAATCTATCCTTAACTCTGCTGGATGACTAACCCACCTCTCTTCTTGCTACTCCTCGTCTTCTCCCCGCTGCAAATCCCTCCAGTGGCTCCCAATTCCTCATTGAATTCAGTATAAACTACTAACACTGACCTAAAAAGCCACTACTATATCTCTGAACTAGTCTCCGAATATCTTTCAACATATAATCTTCCCAATAATAATTATCACACTATACAGTATATATAATATTTATTCATTTATGTAGGGCTATTAATTCCATAGCACTTTAAATACATATGCATAACAGTCCCCATTGGGGCTCACAATCTAAATATACTATCCTGGGTGGCATGGTGGGTCAGTGGCTAGACCTGCAGCCTTGCAGTGCAGTCCTGGGTTCAAATCCCACTAAGGACAACATCTGCAAGGAGCTTGTATGTTCTCCCTGTGTTTGTGTGGGTTTCCTCTCACACTTGAAAGACATACTGATAGGATGTTTAGATTGTGAGCCTCAACAGGGACTGTGTTGCCAATGTATGTAAAGTGCTATGGAATTAATGCCGATATATAAATGAATAAATACTATAATTACTCTATCAGTATGTCTTTTAAGTGTGGGAAGAAACTGAAGGGCCCAAAGGAAACCCATAAAAACACAGGGAGAACACACCTTGCAAATGTTGTCCTTGGGATTTGAACCCAGGACTCCAGAGCTGCAAGGCTGCAGTGTTACCACTGAGCTGCCATGCCACCCCAGTTTCACACAGCAAATAGGATCATTATGCTGGATTTTGTAATAAATCACTAGTCGGACACTTCCGAAGTATCTAGGGCTGCGTGATATTATTATTATTTCTATCATTATTGTTTTTATTTAAAATTTTTAAGAGCAAAAGTACCCTCTACACCTCCAACGCAAACAAGAGCAATGAAACAAAGACAGTTGACTGATAGAACATCAAGGTAATGGAAGCACACATTTTTACATTAATAATTTGAAATTCTTACTTATATTATGTTTTAAAATCATTATTTCTCTTTTGTTTCCCTTCAAAGCGCTAAAGAACAAGAAATAACATTGCCTACTAGATTGGAAAGGATCCCTGTTATAAGGCTGAGGCGAATCGACATCAATTTCCAATAAATAGCTTTTTGACTCTTAAGCATGCAAGTGCAGGGTCCTCTCCCCTCTGTACCAGTCTGTCATTGTTAATTTGTTTACTATAAACTATATCTATAATTTTTTATATAGCCCCTGCTCATGTACAGCACCATGGTGCTATATACATAATAATAATAATAATAATAATAATAATAATAATAATAATAATAATAATACATATTTATACCTTTTAAAAATGTTTTAGCGGTATTAGTAAAACATGTTAGCATGTCCTGCATTTTTTCTTCTTGCTCTGTGTCAGACATACTGCCTGTGCTTTGATGTTCAGATCTTAAATAAAATGCAAATACTAGCACCAAATGTTAAAGCTTTAATTTGCAAGTTGGGGAGATAGCAAGAAAAAAAAAGTGTTACGGTGTATATAAGACCCATTTGAGTATCCTCCCATACTGCTTTTGGCAAACTGTTGAACTCTCCTCTACAATCTTTACTGCAGAGACTGTGCTACTGTTTGTTTGATCACAGAAGACCTGCCTCATCGTTGTTTCCATTTTATTTTTTTTTAGCTAAAGCTTTATTCAAAGCTTTTAGCAATCTATATTGTTTACTTTTACTCCAACTGCTTTTTTGAAAGCTTTATTAATTGTTCCCTTTTATATTTCATATTTATACTTTGTAGATTATTATTACGGTCTCTATGAGACTTTGTTGTCAAACAATGTGACGTCATGTTGGGATCCTCCCTGCTTGCTGATGTAACTACAATTATGTCTGCATCATCATTTGGCGCCTTTTCTCTGTTAAATAAGATTGTGTTCAGTATGAACTTGATGTTCCCTGAGGAAGGAGCTCGGTATGTGGCTCTGAAACACGTCGGACAATGAAAACATAAGTTGATCCAGACATCCCTTTGTCTTGGTTCCTTTGGTCCTGGAGCAGCAGCGCGGACAGTGGGGCACTTCGTCTAAGAAAATCTACATTGTGACCACGGTTATCTGTGGGGGTGCGGTCCCTGCAGCAGCTGCTTTATCGCTTTTTAACCAGTTGTGGGTCTCACAACTGGACACAGTGAGCAATTCCACATTGCAAGCTGACAGTGTCTAATTAAGATAAGACCCTATATGCGCATTCTTATTTTACAAATAGAAGGGGGTAGCGCTGACTATGAGACGGTGGATTGGGTCTCATTGCAGGTTGTAGGCTTGTCGGAAGAGGTGTGTCTTCAGGTTTCTTTTGAAGGTTCCCAGGGTAAGCGGTTGTGAGAGGAGGAAATGAGAGGGGAGTAAAGGAGGATTTCTTGAAAGGAACAAAGGTTACGTGAGGGTAGGTATCGGGAGACCATCTCAGAGATGTATGGAGGGGACAGGTTGTGGATGGCTTTGTACATCATGGTTAGGGTTTTGAAGCAGGATCTCTAAAAAGTGGGGAGCCAATGAAGGGCTTGGCAGTGGGGGAGACCAAGGAGTGGTGGGAGGACAGGTGGATGAGTCGGGCAGCAGAGTTTAGGATAGATTGGATAGGTGTGAGAGAGGTAGGGGGAATTTATAAGGAAGCTGCCTTGAATCTGGTTTAGAGCTCCCCCTTCTGGTCTGGAACCAGAAAAGGTGTTGCATGCGGTGAGCTTACCTGGTGTTGATGCCCCTTCTTGCTTTCAGGCATGACATCACCCCCCGAGGGAGGCAATGCCATAGTGGCGACCGGACTCTGGGGTGCCACACTGACAGAAGAACATTTCAGGGTTGTCCAAATGATAGTAATGACACTTTCCCCAGAGGAGGCTGCTTCAAATCGTCACTTCCCTTTACTATAATGAAAATTATGAACATGATTGTTTGGGTGTCTTTTAGGATCCATTCTCATTGATACAATGTAAAATCTTAGTTAGTGCATACATATTCCCTAGATATTTACAGTGTCCATTGCTGACAGAAGAACATTCCTGATTGGTCCAGTGTCGTAATTGACACTACTGTCTATTTTCCTAGAGGAGGTTGTTTCAAATTGTTGCTTCACTCAAAAGTGATAAAAATTAAGACATAGCATTTTTGTGGGGCTAGTAGGGCCTATTTTCAGGACATTTCTTGCAGACCTGAGATACTGATATAATTCGCTCTACAGATCTCTTCAGGTGGCAGCCTTACACATATTGGAACACAGCCTTGCCATGTTGGATCGTTTACCTGAGCTCTTACTGTGGCGCCCCGCCATGTAGACGTCACAGAGGGGTACTGCACCCGTAAAAGAGGTGCAGATACTCCAGCTGCAAGTGGACTCTAGGATGGTGGGTGGAACCCATAACCAGCACTCCCACACTAGAGGGAGGTTACCCGGGAGGGAATAAAAACACTTCTAGGGGGAGCAAGGAGGTCCTTGGCCCTTGGGTCTTGTGCCCTTAGGCCCTTGCCTCTAAGTTCTTGGGCCTTTTAGGCTCTGCTGCTAGGTCACTCGCCTGAGGGACCAGGGAGAGAAAGTAAGAAGGAGAGCTTCCAGGAGAGGAACAGAAAGTTTGGGAAAGGGCCGTCGGCAGGGTCTCGCAGACAGCTTACCGGGCACCGGAGTCGCACCTGTGGGATACTATAGGACCACAGAGAATCCGGAGTCCCGTGGAGTCTACAATTCTCCCGGGCACCTGAACAAACCGAAAGAGGGAACCAGGCACCGCTGAAGGAGCAGGTGGCTAGCCAGCAGAGGGTTACCCGACGGCGCAAGGGTGAGAGAAAGAGTGGAGGTCAGGCTGATTTCAAGTCACTGGACTTCATACTACACTGGAAAGCAGGAAAGGACAGACGGGGTTAGAGAAAGAAGGCACACACCAAGGGTTCCACCATACCACCTGAGATCTACTTGCAGCCACCCGTAGATACCTGTTCTTGTAACATATGAATGCTGAACTGTAAACTGTACCCAATGCTGCTACAAGTTTCCAATAAAGTACCCGGAGTGAAGTGAACTTGACTCTGCTGCATTTCCTTGTGAATGAACTTGTTCCCTTACAGGAACGTTGCCCCAGAGGTCCAGTCCTACCTGTGGAGGACTTCGCCAACTTGCCGCAGTACCATCTACCTCCGGCGGACTGTGGCGGCTCGGGTCCCCCCTCCCTGCATGTGGGCGCTCTTTGCAGAGCCAGCCCACATGCAGGGATTGGCTACCACACACTGTAATAATAATAATAATAAAGCTTTATTTATATAGCGCCAACATATTCCGCAGCGCTTTACAATGTAGGGATGGTAGCCATGTTGGTTGTGGCATTACATTGATTGGCTGGCCACACAGCGTCATCAGGTCTTTATAAAACCTAACAGCGCTGTGATCGTCACTCTGCTGTATAGTGCCAGTGAGTGCTGCGAGAGGTGCTGCTGAGTGAGGGACAGATTTTGGGCCTTTTAGGTAGTGTAGGTGCTGTGCTGCAAAATCCATCTAAACAACAGTCCTTTTGAGACCTAATCTACCTGTATACAGTCAGGCAGGGAGGCAGGATATATAGGAAACTGGTGTCCCAGTATACCAGTTAGCAGCACATCTGGGGCTGATGTACAGCTTGATATATCTATCCATCCAAAAACAGTCCTTCTAAGGATTAATTTAGCTCTCTATAGGTAGGAGGGGTATATAGTGCAGTACGGTTTATCAAGCTGTATACCACTCATCACATCTGGGGCTGGTGTCCAAGCTTTTAATATCATCGCATCTATAGTATCCATCCAAAACCATTCCTTCTACGGCTTAATTTAGCTCTCTATAGGCAGGAGGGGTATATACTGCAGTACGGTGTATCAGAAGCTATATACCACTCACATCTGGGGCTGGTGTCAAAGCTTTTAATATCATTTCATCTATGGTATCCATCCAAAACTATTCCTTCTATGGCTTAATTTAGCTCTCTATAGGCAGGAGGGGTATATAGCGCAGTATGGTGTATCAGAAGCTGCATACCACTCAGCACATCTGGGGCTGGTGTCCAAGCTTTTAACATCATTTCATCTATAGTATCCATCCAAAACTATTCCTTCTACGGCTTAATTTAACTCTCTTTGGGCAGGAGGGGTATATACTGCCTTACGGTGTATCAGAAGCTGTATACCACTCACATGTGGGGGCTGGTGTCCAAGCTTTTATCTATAGTATCCATCTAAAAACCATTACTTCTACGGCTTAATTTAGCTGTATACTGGCAGGGTATATATTACACTTTTAAAACGCAAATATCACACCGTTTAAAATGCGCAAGGGCGGTGGCAAGGGATGAGGGACTTGATGTAATGGTGATGGTGCATGCAGAGGCTGAGGCTATGGGCAAGCTAGAATTGTGCCACAACAAACACCGACATCTTCTCGCCCGACCTTCCTGTCCAAATTCCTAGGGGACCACAGCACACCGCTCTTAAACCCAGAGCAGTGTCAAAACGTTGTTAGTTTGATAGCGGATAATGCTTTTAGTCAGTTTCCCACCAACACAACCACCCTGTCTCCCTGTCAAGCCTCAGTAGCCGTGAGTCTGGACCGCATATTCCTCACCTTGATCCTCCTTCCTCCCACCATGCCAAGTGGTATCCCACACTTGGACACTCTGAAGAGCTGTTCAGTTTGGCATTGATAGATTTGGGCCTCTCGTCCGCTTCACTTGAAGTGGGGCATGACATCATATGTAGCGATGCCCAAATATTTGAGCGGCCACGGTCGCACGAAGGCGACGATGGGAAAGTGTCACAAGAGGTGGACGATGATGAGACACAATTGCCAGAGAGTCAGGAGGAGGACCAGAGTGCGGATGTGGAAGATGACGTGGTGGATGATCCAGTAACTGACCCAACCTGGCAGGAGGACATGCAGAGCGAGGACAGCTGCGCACAGGGGGAGGGAGGCATAGCACCATAACAGGCAGGAAGAAGCAGTGTGGTGGCCGCAGACAGAAGGAAGGCAACCGTTCCCCGTAACACCAACACAACGGAAGTTGCCAGTAAAACTCTTAGGTCTTCCCGAGTCTGGCTGTTTTTTAAGGAGTCTGCTGATAGTTCCAAAAAATCCATTTGCACCACCTACCATGCCAGTATCAGCAGGGGTAGCAAAACTATCAGCCTGACCACCACAAGCATGATCAGACACATGAGAGCAAAGCACCTGACTTTGTGGGCTGAACCCTGGGGTCTAGAAGCAGTGTCTACGGGTGACACCACTGCTTCTTCTACTGTTGTGCGTGCAAGCCAATTCCCTGTCCATAGTGCATGCGAAGATGCCTCCTGTCCTGCACCTGTCATTGCACAATTACCCATACCACCATCAGGAAACACATCCACATCCTTGTCCCAGCGCAGCGTTGAGTTATCCATACCTCAGTCCTTGGAACACAAGCAAAAATTTGCACCCAATCACCCACAGGCCACACTACTCAATTTGCACATTTCACGACTGCTTGGACTAGCAATGTTGCCTTTTAGGATAGTGGAGATGGAAGCATTCCGCAACCTAACGGCGGCTGCCGTCCCTCATTACTCCTGGTGTGCCGTCCCTGCATTATACAAGCACGTGTTCCAAAACATTAACTGTGCCTTTAAAAACGCAGTTTCCGTGAAAGTCCACCTAACTACGGACACGTGGACAAGTGCTTGTGGGCAGGGACGGTACATCTCGCTGACGGTACACTGGGTTAATATAGTTGAACTCGGGACCCAGTCGGACCTTGGGACGGAACACGTCCTCCCAACGCCAAGGATTGCGGGCCCTAACTCAGAGTTGCCCCCACAGACTACAGCTCCTGCACATCATCCTCTTCAGCTTCCTCCTCCTCTACACCCTCCACAACAGTCACAAGCTGGAAGCAGTGCACACTGCCTTGGCCAAGCGGCGACAGGCTGTGCTGAAGCTAATATGCGTAGGTGACAAACCCCACAATGCTGAAGAGTTGTGAACAGTTCTGAAAGAGCAGGCAGATCTGTGGCTCGGACTGCTGAATATACAGCTAGGCATGGTCGTGTGTGACTATGGCCGGAACCTGGTGGCGGCTCTGAAGCAAGGCGAGCTCACACATGTACCATGCATGGCCCATGTGCTCAACCTCGTAGTTCAGCGGTTTCTTAATTCCTACCCGGAGCTGTCTGATCTGCTCGTCAAAGTACTCCACCTGTGTGCCCATTTTAGCAAGTCACCTACTGCATCGGCTGCCCTTGCAGGGTTTCAGCAGCGTTTGCAGCTTCCGGCTCACAGACTGGTGTGTGATGTCCCCACGCATTGGAATTCGACACTGCAGATGTTGGTCAGGATTTGTGAGCAGAAGAGGGCAGTTGTTGACTACCAGCATCAATAAAGCGGTCGGTATTCGGTTCAGACTCCACACATAAGACTTCAGGAGTGGACATGGATGTCCTTCATATGTAGCGTCCTCCAAAACTTTGAGGACTACACCAAGATGGTGAGCAGCAATGATGCCATCATTAGTGTCACCATCCCACTTCTCTGTCTTCTGAAACACTCACTGCTCAAAATCAAAGTGTATGCATTGCAGGTGGAGAACGATGAGATGGAGCAAGGAACCATACAGGGTGATTACACACAGCCCAGCCTCATCTCATCACAACGTCGATTGGGGGACAATGAGGAGGAGGAGGAAGAAGAAGAACAGGAGCTAGTTTCATGTGCTATAGATGGTACTACCTGCACAACTGTCATACCATCTGTTCAGCGTGGATGGCCAGAGGACACGGAGGTGAAAAGGAAGGAGGAGAGGAGGAAAGCATGGTCAGTCATTCTCTTGGGGAGGACATGGAAGTCTTGCCTGTCACCAGTCGGGCGCATGCTCAGACAGAGCAGTTTCTGCTCTGTCTGCGAAAATGCACACAATAGACCTCGAGGCTGTAGATCAGAGAAGGGTTGGGAGCGAGAAACAGGTGCAGATCTAAATGTAAAAGTACGGGGGGATTGAGGTATATTGGAACGTAATAATTATGTGGTACTTATGAATGGGTTGACTTGGAACAGATTTTCTATAGATGAAGTCGATAGCCTAGTGGTATATACTTCTGAATGGGGAAGATAAGTTAATAGAAAAGGTGCAGGATCGATTCCATCAGGAATTGAGAATAAATTCTATTTTTATTTTTTGAGAATATAACTTTTTGATATCAAGAGGATCATAATTAATAAGAAATAAAAATAATACTATCATATTTGGACCTTGACTTAAAAAAAAAAAAAATAAAAAAAAAAACAAAGATAAAGATAAATAATGGAACAAAAAGGGAACAAATAATTTTTAAAATACAATTGTTTTTTTGAATTATACCCTTATATGTATGTATGTATATATTGTGAGGTAGCGTACGCCTAAGGGCTCGCTTGACAGCGTAAAATGACACCAAAACATGTTTTTAACTGTAAGAACATTAAGGAGCAGTTTATTAAATGTAAACTGCTCATCCCATATAAAATACATACATTACACTCACATCACAAAACATCATAATCAACATATACAACAGTACATTACATTGCACATATACCCTTTTAAAAAGGCTGATATACACGGGAGCACTGGTTACAGCTCCATCGAACACCGTCAGCACTAATCATCACTCTATGGCGGTTATGGCCACCTAGCCTTATCTACACCAGACATGGCAGTATTTACACAGGACAGTCTGTACAACAATCAATATTAGTGCTTATTACACACAATATATGGGTCATTCACAGTCCCACCGGGTAACGGGCACAGCCGGTACACCCCTGTTCACACATAACAGTCTCTGACCCACAGCCAGGCTCTTCCTTAGCCAAGTTCCCCTTGGAGTAGCTCAGTCCATGCATACAGGCTGCTAATGTGCTCACAGCCACTACACAGAGCTCCTGCTGCTCTACACTGTCCCTCCACACATTCTGGGACACACACCGGCATTGGTGTAGGATACCGGTCAGAACCAGGCCCAAACCTGGGTTTAGCTACCTGAGCTCCAGGGCAAGCCAGGCATCCCCAAGGACTCCTCAACACGTGTCTCCAGGTCACCAGTCGCTTCCAAGTATGCCATCACAGGCCAAGACCTCCAGGCAAGCGGCTGCACCAGACACGCCATCGCGAGCCCCTCCAGGGTCAGCCAGTCTTCCCAACTACAGGTGCTGCAAAACCCTCTGCCTTCTGGCCTCCTGGCTCCACTCATCTCCACAGGACATGGACTCTTCTCCCTCAGAGGCTCTGTTCTGCTCTCTCTCACAGACTGAATCTCCTCTGCAGTCTCTGGTCTCCCATCTCTCACACAGACTGAACTCCTTCAGAGGCTCTGCTCTGCTCTCACACAGACTGAATTCCACCACTCACCCACACCTGGCAGGTTAAGTCCTGCTCGCCACACCCACCTGACACACCCCCTTGGCTGCTAGCCATTAGCTTTCTCTGGTTCCTACACAGCTGCTCATCTATGTGCCTGATCTCTACAGCTTTCACACAGCTCATGTTAACTCCCTGTGTTCCGGGTTGGTTCACACAACGCTCTCAGCCGCTCATTAGGCTCATGAATGTTACATACATTGACACACTGGGTGCCGACATGATTACACCACGCACCCACGGCTCAACCCGGCTCATGTGCACAGGATCCTATACTGATCCTGCATGTGAGGCGCCCCGGCCATGGTGACATGCCGGCGGTGCCTCACAATATATACAAAAAGGAAGAGAGAGGTATATGTGTATATTTATTCGATTGTTCTCTATTCTATCTTGGAAGGAACGGAGTAACACTAATGAGACTGGACATTGAAGACTTAGACGTGTGATCAATATAATTAATTAGGAGGGATAACACACACTATATAACCTTCACATTTTATGTAATACTTATATACCTGAGGAAGGCTATTTTATGACATACATAGCAGAAACGCGTTGTTTTAATTATGCTTTTATGAATCTTATAATTTTTATTACTGTGAAGCTATTTCAAATAAATCTCAAAGAACGAAAAAGGAGTCAGAGTCCTTATCAAAGGGCTTGGACACACTTTCCTAGTTACATCAGTGTTTCACTGAGGAGACACTGAAAGGGCTGGAGCAGTGACCCTGAACAGCCTCTCCCTCTCTGGACGGGGAGTCTGGAGCTGCACAGAAACACAAGCAGCTGACAGCCCCGTCCAGATAGGGAGAAGCCGTTCAGGTTCACACAGGCATCAATTGTGATCCCATGATGGGATCACAATTGACCCTGTGTGAGCCAAGGATCATGACCTGCCATGCCCTTATTGAGGTCAGGGCAGGTCATGATCCTTGGTTCACACAGGGGTCAATTGTGATCCCATGATGGGATCAGAATTGACCCTGTGTGAACCAAGGATCATGACCTGCCATGACCTTACTGAGGTCATGGCAGGTCATGATCCTTGGTTCACACAGAGGTCAATTGTGATCCCACGATGGGCTCACAATTGACCCTGTGTGACCCAAGGATCGTGACCTGTCGTGACCTCATTAAGTTCATGACCGATCATCCACCTGGCAGTGTACCTTTTCTAATAGCATATGGGGGATGCCCCCATATGCTATAAAACTGAGAATCATCACGGGACCGCTCACTGGACTATGTCAGATATCACCACCCACTGGACTATGTCGGACGTCAAAGAATAACAAAGATAGGGTCTAAGTTGTGTTTGTGTTTTTTTTTCTAATAAAAATATCTTTCTCTGTGTTGTGTCTTCTTTACAATTTACTAGAGATTCCTAATGGCCCAGTCTAATATTGGCCAGACATTATGAATCTTGGGCTTAGTGCCAGCTGCCGAAAAGCTGGCATTAACCCCTTATTACCCAGTCTGCCACCGCTACACGGCAGCTGGAAGAGCTGGATACAGCACCAGAAAATGGCGCTTCTATAGATGCGCCGTTTTCTGGGGTGGCTGCAGGCTGCAATTCACAGTGGGGGGGGTACCCAGAAAGCTTGGGCCTCCCCACACTGAGGTTTCCAGCCCCCAGCTGCCTAGTTGTACCTGGCTGGACCAAACATCTGGCGAAGCTCCACGTCACTTTTTTTTTGTTATTTCTTGAAATAATAAAAAAAAAAAAGGGTCTTCCCTATATTTTTGGTTTCCAGCCAGGTAAAACTAGGAAGAAGGGGTTGGTGGCAGCGCATAGCTGCCTGCTGTACTTGGCTGGACCAAAAATATGGCGAAGCCAGGGGTTGTAGATAAGTTCCTTGGGTGGTCTAGTTTGCAAAATAGGGTCACTTGTGGGGGAGCTCCAATGTTTAGGCACACAGGGGCTCTCCATATGCGACATGATGTCCGCTAACAATTGGAGCTAATTTTCCATTCAAATTGTTAGCGGACAGCATGTTGCATATGGAGAGCCCCTGTGTGCCTGAACATTGGAGCTCCCCCACAAGTGACCCCATTTTGGAAACTAGACCCCCCAAGGAACTTATCTAGATGCATAATAAGCTCTGTGAACTTCCAGGTGCTTCACAAATTGATCCATAAAAATGAAAAACGTACTTTTTTTTCACAAAAATGTTCTTTTGGCCTCAATTCTTTCTTTTTCACATGAGCAACAGGATAAAATGCATCCTAAAATTTGTTGGTCAATTTCTCCTAAGTACACCAATACCTCATATGTGGTCATAAACCACTGTTTTGGGCGCATGGCCGGGTTTGGAAGGTAAGGAGCGCCATTTG
Source organism: Allobates femoralis (assembly GCA_033576535.1). Classification (NCBI taxonomy): domain Eukaryota; kingdom Metazoa; phylum Chordata; class Amphibia; order Anura; family Aromobatidae; genus Allobates; species Allobates femoralis. The sequence continues at coordinate 269,521,974 of JARQOC010000002.1, read as the reverse complement.
ATTTGAATGGAAAAATCAAATGGCGCTCCTTCCCTTCTGAGCCTTGCAATGCGCCCAAACAGTGGTTTATGACCACATATGAGGTATCGGTGTACTCAGTAGAAATTGCCCAACAAATTTTAGGATGCATTTTATTGTGTTGCCCATGTGAAAATGAAAAAATTGAGGCTTAAAGAATATTTTTGTTGGAACAATTAAAATGTCAATTTTTTCCTTGCACTTTGCTTTAGTTCCTACGAAGCACCTGAAGGGTTAATAATCCTTCATGAATGTAGTTTTAAGTAGCTTGAGGGGTGCACATGGTGTCACTTTTGGGTGTTTTCTGTCATGTACGCCCCTCAAAGGGACTTCAAATGTGATGGGGTCACTAAAAAAATTGTTTTGTAAATTTTGCTGCAAAAGTTAGAAATTGCTGATGAACTTTGAACCCTTATAACTTCCTAACCCCCAAAAATTTTTTTCCAAAATTGTGGTGATGTGAAGTAGACATGTGGGAAATGTTATTTATTAACTATTTTGTGTCACATAATTCTCTGGTTTAACAGAATAAAAATTCAAAATTTGAAAATTGAGAAATTTTCAATATTTTCACCACATTTTTTGACAAATAAACGCAAAAATTATTGACCTAAATTTACTACTATCATGAAGCCCAATATGTCACGAAAAAACATTCTCAGAATCGCTAGGATCCGTTGAAGCGTTCCAGAGTTATTACCTCATAAAGGGACACTGGTCAGAATTGACAAAAATGCCAAGGTCTTTAGGGTCTATATAGGCTGGTCCTGAAGGGGTTAAAAAGCGCAAATTTTGGCCTGGTATGGCTTGACATTTTTTTATCACATCTCGGGCTAGAATTAAGAGGTGAGAGAGGCATCATTTTTTTCTCAGAACGGAACCGGCTTTCATTTGATATGTCAAAAGACTATGTTTCATTATATAATGTTTTGGAGAAATCAAATTCAAAATTTAGATGTGCAACGGTATGGTCATTAAGCTGTAAAGTGACTCAGTCCTTAAGGGGTTAAAAGATCCGTCGACGGTGCCGATAACCCTGCAGCATTGGGAAAGAAGTGTCGGTAGTAATCTAAGATGCCCAGGAAAGCCCATACCTGCTTTGTGGTAAGGGGTCGGGGCAGGTCCGGACTGGCCAGAGGGCGTACCGGGAGTTCTCCCGGTGGGCTGAAGTGGAATTGCACCATTGCACAGCCAGGGAGCTACACAGTAGCCGCAGCCGCGTTTCCAGTGTGGAGCTTCCTGCTCTTTTCCTGCAGCCGATTCTTGGAGGAGGAGTATGACAGCTCCTCCACTCCTCAGCGGCTCCAGCCTCCCTGAAGCTTCTGTGCACCCTGCTGATCAGGGGGGCCTGGGCGATGCAGTACCTGCACTGTCGGCTGGTACCGGGCACCTTCCTCCAGCTTCATCTTCTGCGTCTGCTGAGCTCCTCATCCTGGGCGGTAAGGAGTATTATGCCTCCGGCCTGGAGGTTTCTGCAATGTGTCTGGATGCTGTCTGGTGGCTCCGGTCTCCATATGAGGCACAGGGGATTTATGGTTGTTTGAAGTTTCACTGCCCCCCCCCCTCCCTCCCCAGATCTGTGACCTGTGAAGCAACTGCCATCTATCCCACAGACAGAGCGACGGACTGCAGAGCAGAGTCCTGTCCTGGATGGTAATTGTGACTCAGGCAGCAGAGCAGCACTGTAAGACTATGTATATCCCTCCATGTACATGTGTGTGTACTGTAAATGTGTGTATGTACTGTATGATTGTGTACATATGGATATGTGTGTGTATACATGGATGTGTGTCTGTGTGTGTACATATGGATGTATGTGTGTATACATGGATGTGTGTGTGTACATGTGTCTGTATGTGTGCATATGGATGTGTGTGTATACATGGAGGTGTATATGTATATATAAATATATATATGTATAATGTATATGTGTGTACAAATGGATGTGTCTGCATATACACATATGCTGTGTGTGTACATACGGATGTGTGCGTATATATAATGTATGTGTGTACATATGGATGTGTGTGTGTCATATGAATGTATGTGCATATATATATATATAACGAAAAAATACTGCACAGCACTCACAGACCAGTGTGAACTGGTGCAGGCAGGGACACAGAGATATATATATATATATAGTAGAAAAATTCCTTGCAGCACACAGCTATCACCAATGTTGCATAATGCTATAAGCCATGTGGTTAAGAAAAAAGTTTAAAAACTTACGTTTTTCTGAAAAAACTCAAAATCTAATCTTTTAATTCTGAAGTTCTTAGTACAAACATTGGCCAAGGTCTGCTTGCTCGTCGACTGCGACAAAGTGACTTCAGGCACGACGAGTCCTATGCTGACACCCAAGTCCTCCTTTTCCGCTCCCCCACCACTCAGTGGGCAGACTCCATCTATACCCTCCATCACCTGTCTACGATGAGGGTGCAATTTGCAGCAGAGTATCTGCAACTCTATGTCACATATAACGAACAAATACTGCACAGCACTCACAGACCAGTGTGAACTGGTGCAGGCAGGGACACAGAGATATATATATAGTAGAAAAATTCCTTGCAGCACACAGCTATCACCAATGTTGCATAATGCTATAAGCCATGTGGTTGAGAAAAAAGTTTAAAAACTTACGTTTTTCTGAAAAAACTCAAAATCTAATCTTTTAATTCTGAAGTTCTTAGTACAAACATTGGCCAAGGTCTGCTTGCTCGTCGACTGCGACAAAGTGACTTCAGGCACGACGAGTCCTATGCTGACACCCAAGTCCTCCTTTTCCGCTCCCCCACCACTCAGTGGGCAGACTCCATCTATACCCTCCATCACCTGTCTACGATGAGGGTGCAATTTGCAGCAGAGTATCTGCAACTCTATGTCACATATAACGAAAAAATACTGCACAGCACTCACAGATCAGTGTGAACTGGTGCAGGCAGGGACACAGAGATATATATATATATAGTAGAAAAATTCCTTGCAGCACACAGCTATCACCAATGTTGCATAATGCTATAAGCCATGTGGTTGAGAAAAAAGTTTAAAAACTTACGTTTTTCTGAAAAAACTCAAAATCTAATCTTTTAATTCTGAAGTTCTTAGTACAAACATTGGCCAAGGTCTGCTTGCTCGTCGACTGCGACAAAGTGACTTCAGGCACGACGAGTCCTATGCTGACACCCAAGTCCTCCTTTTCCGCTCCCCCACCACTCAGTGGGCAGACTCCATCTATACCCTCCATCACCTGTCTACGATGAGGGTGCAATTTGCAGCAGAGTATCTGCAACTCTATGTCACATATCACGAAAAAATACTGCACAGCACTCACAGACCAGTGTGAACTGGTGCAGGCAGGGACACAGAGATATATATATATATATATAGTAGAAAAATTCCTTGCAGCACACAGCTATCACCAATGTTGCATAATGCTATAAGCCATGTGGTTGAGAAAAAAGTTTAAAAACTTACGTTTTTCTGAAAAAACTCAAAATCTAATCTTTTAATTGTGAAGTTCTTAGTACAAACATTGGCCATGGTCTGCTTGCTCGTCGACTGCGACAAAGTGACTTCAGGCACGACGAGTCCTATGCTGACACCCAAGTCCTCCTTTTCCGCTCCCCCACCACTCAGTGGGCAGACTCCATCTATACCCTCCACCTGTCTACGATGAGGGTGCAATTTGCAGCAGAGTATCTGCAACTCTATGTCACATATAACGAAAAAATACTGCACAGCACTCACAGACCAGTGTGAACTGGTGCAGGCAGGGACACAGAGATATATATATATATAGTAGAAAAATTCCTTGCAGCACACAGCTATCACCAATGTTGCATAATGCTAAAAGCCATGTGGTTGAGAAAAAAGTTTAAAAACTTACGTTTTTCTGAAAAAACTCAAAATCTAATCTTTTAATTCTGAAGTTCTTAGTACAAACATTGGCCAAGGTCTGCTTGCTCGTCGACTGCGACAAAGTGACTTCAGGCACGACGAGTCCTATGCTGACACCCAAGTCCTCCTTTTCCGCTCCCCCACCACTCAGTGGGCAGACTCCATCTATACCCTCCATCACCTGTCTACGATGAGGGTGCAATTTGCAGCAGAGTATCTGCAACTCTATGTCACATATAACGAAAAAATACTGCACAGCACTCACAGACCAGTGTGAACTGGTGCAGGCAGGGACACAGAGATATATATATATATATAGTAAAAAAATTCCTTGCAGCACACAGCTATCACCAATGTTGCATAATGCTATAAGCCATGTGGTTGAGAAAAAAGTTTAAAAACTTACGTTTTTCTGAAAAAACTCAAAATCTAATCTTTTAATATCTGAAGTTCTTAGTACAAACATTGGCCAAGGTCTGCTTGCTCGTCGACTGCGACAAAGTGACTTCAGGCACGACGAGTCCTATGCTGACACCCAAGTCCTCCTTTTCTGCTCCCCCACCACTCAGTGGGCAGACTCCATCTATACCCTCCATCACCTGTCTACGATGAGGGTGCAATTAGCAGCAGAGTATCTGCAACTCTATGTCACATATAACGAAAAAATACTGCACAGCACTCACAGACCAGTGTGAACTGGTGCAGGCAGGGACACAGAGATATATATATATATATATAGTAGAAAAATTCCTTGCAGCACACAGCTATCACCAATGTTGCATAATGCTATAAGCCATGTGGTTGAGAAAAAAGTTTAAAAACTTACGTTTTTCTGAAAAAACTCAAAATCTAATCTTTTAATTCTGAAGTTCTTAGTACAAACATTGGCCAAGGTCTGCTTGCTCGTCGACTGCGACAAAGTGACTTCAGGCACGACGAGTCCTATGCTGACACCCAAGTCCTCCTTTTCCGCTCCCCCACCACTCAGTGGGCAGACTCCATCTATACCCTCCATCACCTGTCTACGATGAGGGTGCAATTTGCAGCAGAGTATCTGCAACTCTATGTCACATATAACGAAAAAATACTGCACAGCACTCACAGACCAGTGTGAACTGGTTCAGGCAGGGACACAGAGATATATATATATATATAGTAAAAAAAATTCCTTGCAGCACACAGCTATCACCAATGTTGCATAATGCTATAAGCCATGTGGTTGAGAAAAAAGTTTAAAAACTTACGTTTTTCTGAAAAAACTCAAAATCTAATCTTTTAATTCTGAAGTTCTTAGTACAAACATTGGCCAAGGTCTGCTTGCTCGTCGACTGCGACAAAGTGACTTCAGGCACGACGAGTCCTATGCTGACACCCAAGTCCTCCTTTTCCGCTCCCCCACCACTCAGTGGGCAGACTCCATCTATACCCTCCATCACCTGTCTACGATGAGGGTGCAATTTGCAGCAGAGTAATCTGCAACTCTATGTCACATATAACGAAAAAATACTGCACAGCACTCACAGACCAGTGTGAACTGGTGCAGGCAGGGACACAGAGATATATATATATATAGTAGAAAAATTCCTTGCAGCACACAGCTATCACCAATGTTGCATAATGCTATAAGCCATGTGGTTGAGAAAAAAATTTAAAAACTTACGTTTTTCTGAAAAAACTCAAAATCTAATCTTTTAATTCTGAAGTTCTTAGTACAAACATTGGCCAAGGTCTGCTTGCTCGTCGACTGCGACAAAGTGACTTCAGGCACGACGAGTCCTATGCTGACACCCAAGTCCTCCTTTTCTGCTCCCCCACCACTCAGTGGGCAGACTCCATCTATACCCTCCATCACCTGTCTACGATGAGGGTGCAACTTCAGAATTAAAAGATTAGATTTTGAGTTTTTTCAGAAAAACGTAAGTTTTTAAACTTTTTTCTCAGCCACATGGCTTATAGCATTATGCAACATTGGTGATAGCTGTGTGCTGCAAGGAATTTTTCTACATATATATATATATATATGTCTCTCTGTCCCTGCCTGCACCAGTTCACACTGGTCTGTGAGTGCTGTGCAGTATTTTTTCGTTATATGTGACATAGAGTTGCAGATACTCTGCTGCAAATTGCACCCTCATCGTAGACAGGTGATGGAGGGTATAGATGGAGTCTGCCCACTGAGTGGTGGGGGAGCGGAAAAGGAGGACTTGGGTGTCAGCATAGGACTCGTCGTGCCTGAAGTCACTTTGTCGCAGTCGACGAGCAAGCAGACCTTGGCCAATGTTTGTACTAAGAACTTCAGAATTAAAAGATTAGATTTTGAGTTTTTTCAGAAAAACGTAAGTTTTTAAACTTTTTTCTCAACCACATGGCTTATAGCATTATGCAACATTGGTGATAGCTGTGTGCTGCAAGGAATTTTTCTACTATATATATATATATCTCTGTGTCCCTGCCTGCACCAGTTCACACTGGTCTGTGAGTGCTGTGCAGTATTTTTTCGTTATATGTGACATAGAGTTGCAGATACTCTGCTGCAAATTGCACCCTCATCGTAGACAGGTGATGGAGGGTATAGATGGAGTCTGCCCACTGAGTGGTGGGGAGCGGAAAAGGAGGACTTGGGTGTCAGCATAGGACTCGTCGTGCCTGAAGTCACTTTGTCGCAGTCGATGAGCAAGCAGACCTTGGCCAATGTTTGTACTAAGAACTTCAGAATTAAAAGATTAGATTTTGAGTTTTTTCAGAAAAACGTAAGTTTTTAAACTTTTTTCTCAACCACATGGCTTATAGCATTATGCAACATTGGTGATAGCTGTGTGCTGCAAGGAATTTTTCTACTATATATATATATATCTCTGTGTCCCTACCTGCACCAGTTCACACTGGTCTGTGAGTGCTGTGCAGTATTTTTTCGTTATATGTGACATAGAGTTGCAGATACTCTGCTGCAAATTGCACCCTCATCGTAGACAGGTGATGGAGGGTATAGATGGAGTCTGCCCACTGAGTGGTGGGGAGCGGAAAAGGAGGACTTGGGTGTCAGCATAGGACTCGTCGTGCCTGAAGTCACTTTGTCGCAGTCGATGAGCAAGCAGACCTTGGCCAATGTTTGTACTAAGAACTTCAGAATTAAAAGATTAGATTTTGAGTTTTTTCAGAAAAACGTAAGTTTTTAAACTTTTTTCTCAACCACATGGCTTATAGCATTATGCAACATTGGTGATAGCTGTGTGCTGCAAGGAATTTTTCTACTATATATATATATATCTCTGTGTCCCTGCCTGCACCAGTTCACACTGGTCTGTGAGTGCTGTGCAGTATTTTTTCGTTATATGTGACATAGAGTTGCAGATACTCTGCTGCAAATTGCACCCTCATCGTAGACAGGTGATGGAGGTATAGATGGAGTCTGCCCACTGAGTGGTGGGGAGCGGAAAAGGAGGACTTGGGTGTCAGCATAGGACTCGTCGTACCTGAAGTCACTTTGTCGCAGTCGACGAGCAAGCAGACCTTGGCCAATGTTTGTACTAAGAACTTCAGAATTAAAAGATTAGATTTTGAGTTTTTTCAGAAAAACGTAAGTTTTTAAACTTTTTTCTCAACCACATGGCTTATAGCATTATGCAACATTGGTGATAGCTGTGTGCTGCAAGGAATTTTTCTACTATATATATATATATCTCTGTGTCCCTGCCTGCACCAGTTCACACTGGTCTGTGAGTGCTGTGCAGTATTTTTTCGTTATATGTGACATAGAGTTGCAGATACTCTGCTGCAAATCGCACCCTCATCGTAGACAGGTGATGGAGGGTATAGATGGAGTCTGCCCACTGAGTGGTGGGGAGCGGAAAAGGAGGACTTGGGTGTCAGCATAGGACTCGTCGTGCCTGAAGTCACTTTGTCGCAGTCGATGAGCAAGCAGACCTTGGCCAATGTTTGTACTAAGAACTTCAGAATTAAAAGATTAGATTTTGAGTTTTTTTCAGAAAAACGTAAGTTTTTAAACTTTTTTCTCAACCACATGGCTTATAGCATTATGCAACATTGGTGATAGCTGTGTGCTGCAAGGAATTTTTCTACTATATATATATATATATCTCTGGTCCCTGCCTGCACCAGTTCACACTGGTCTGTGAGTGCTGTGCAGTATTTTTTCGTTATATGTGACATAGAGTTGCAGATACTCTGCTGCAAATTGCACCCTTATCGTAGACAGGTGATGGAGGGTATAGATGGAGTCTGCCCACTGAGTGGTGGGGGAGCGGAACAGGAGGACTTGGGTGTCAGCATAGGACTCGTCGTGCCTGAAGTCACTTTGTCGCAGTCGACGAGCAAGCAGACCTTGGCCAATGTTTGTACTAAGAACTTCAGAATTAAAAGATTAGATTTTGAGTTTTTTCAGAAAAACGTAAGTTTTTAAACTTTTTTCCAACCACATGGCTTATAGCATTATGCAACATTGGTGATAGCTGTGTGCTGCAAGGAATTTTTCTACTATATATATATCTCTGTGTCCCTGCCTGCACCATTCACACTGTTGTCGAGTGACTGTGCATATATTGTTTTGTTAATTAACATAGAGTTGCAGGATACTTAGCTGCAAATGCACCTCATCGTAACAGGGAGTGGTAAAGATGGATCTGCCCACTGATGTGGGGAGGGAAAAAGGGAGTATCTTAGGTGCAGCAAGACTCGTCGTGCTGAAGTCACTTTGTCGCAGTCGGACGACAAGCAGTACCTTGGCCAAGTGTTGTACTAGAACTCAGATAAAAAGTAGATTTTGAGTTTTTTTTCTGAAGCGATTCTTGGAAGTAGTATAAACTTATCTTGGCTCCAACTCCTGAGCTTTTGCATTATCAACAGGGGGTGATGGCGTTGGTCTGCATGCAGGCTGGAGGGACTTTCTCACTTATATTATGATTAGCTCTCTCTGGGTGTATTTGCCTCGGCCGAGGTTTCAGCATGTGTCTGTGAGTGCTGTGCGAGATTTTTTCGTAATGGGGACATAGGAGTTGCTAGATACTCATGGCAGCAAATTGCTGTACCCTCCATCGTATAAGGTGATGAAAGGGATGTATAGATGGTCTGACCACTGTGTGGTGTGGTGTTGGGACTAGGATAAGGAGGACTTGGGTGTACATAGGTCTCGTGCTGAAGTCACTGTATGGTCGCATATGCAGGGTCAACTAGGTCTTGGCCAGATGTTTGTACATATGATGTGGAATTAAAAGATTTTAGATTTTGATTGTTTTCAGAAAAATAAGTTTTTAAACTGTTTGTCTCAAACACAGGGCTTTATCATTAGTGCGAATTATGTACTGTGTGTTGCAAGGAATTTTTTCTATATATATTATATATATATATATATATATATATATATATATACACATACATATATATAGGCCCAGTTCACATCTGCGTTTTGGCTGTGTTTTTGGCTTCATTTAATGCAAAACGTGTGTTTTTGCAAATGCAGCCCATGCTTCTGGCTGCGCTTGCAAAATCACATGTTTTGCGTTTTGCATTGCTTTTGCATTAAACCCTATGGGTGCGTTTTGGAATGTGTTTTTAGGGGTAAAAACACATACAACCACAAATGAACACAGCCAAAACTCAGATATGAAAAGGCCCATACTGTATGTGTGTACATCTGGATGTGTGTGGTGGACACTGCACAGTATCACTTCTCCAGTCCTGTATACTGGGTATAATCCTCAGTATCTGTATTATTCTGTATATATACACTGCACAGTACCACTTTTCCAGTCCTGTATACTGAGTATAATCCTCAGTATCTGTATTATTCTGTATATATACACTGCACAGTACCACTTCTCCAGTCCTGTATACTGGGTATAATCCTCAGTATCTGTATTATTCTGTATATATACCCTGCACAGTACCACTTCTCCTGTCCTGTATACTGGGTGTAATCCTCAGTGTCTATATTATTCTGTATATATACCCTGCACAGTACCACTTCTCCTGTCCTGTATACTGGGTGTAATCCTCAGTATCTGTATTATTCTGTATATATACACTGCAAAGTACCACTTCTCCTGTCCTGTATACTGGGTGTAATCCTCAGTGTCTGTATTATTCTGTATATACACACTGCACTGTACCACTTCTCCTGTCCTGTATACTGGGTGTAATCCTCAGTATCTGTATTATTCTGTAATATCACTGCAAAGTACCATCTCTGTCCTGATACGTGTAATCCTCAGTGTCTATTACTTCTGTATACCCGCACTGTACATTCTCATCCCGAGGTGTAATCCTCAGTATCTGTATTATTCTGTATATATACCCTACACAGTACCACTTCTCCTGTCACTGTATACTGGGTGTAATCCTCAGTATCTGTATTATTCTGTATATATACACTGCACAGTACCACTTCTCCTGTCCTGTATACTGGGTGTAATCCTCAGTATCTGTATTATTCTGTATATATACTCTGCACAGTACCACTTCTCATGTACTGTATAATGGGTGTAATCCTCAGTATCTGTATTATTCTGTATATATACACTGCACAGTATAACTTCTCCTGTCCTGTATACTGGTGTAATCCTCAGTATCTGTACTATTCTGTATACATACACTGCACAGTACCACTTCTCATGTCCTGTATACTGGGTGCAATCCTCAGTATCTGTATTATTTTTTATATATACACTGCACAGTACCACTTCTCCTGTCCTGTATACTGGGTGTAATCCTCAGTATCTGTATTATTCTGTATATGTACACTACACAGTACCACTTCTCCTGTCCTGTATACTGGGTGTAATCCTCATTTGTATTATTCTGTATATATACTCTGCACAGTACCACTTCTCCTGTCCTGTTGTCAGACAGGCAGTATTGGACTTTGTGATTTTCAGCATTTAACTGTTGTTTAAATTAATTATCCCCAATATGGAAGTCATCACTTCTCTTCTGTACAGGTGATGACTTTCCCTTCGCTCTGGATCTGACCGCTGGGACCCCAGAATCCCGAGAAACATGGCTTTGTAGATCAACATGTAAATTGTGCTGTGGTTGATTATTTCCTCTGCTGCGCCATTCACATGTGGCTCTTCAGATAACTCCTTTAACTCTGAGGTCTGTTAGGTCTTGAATTTTTGCTAAAAGCGGCAAACCCACTGTCGCTGGCTGATGCGGTAAAAAATAACGCATCTGCCGGACTTTTGCCGCATAGCTTCGTCACCCTCCGGCCACTTGCGGCGCTGTTTGTTCGGTAATCTGTCATAGTAAGGAACCAACACTCTGGAATGAACCCATACACTGTTAAATGTGCCCTGCAACCTAGTAACCATGAGCACTTTTTTGTGTGATAAGTTTGCAGTAGAAGTGAGATAATTGATTTTAAACTTACATGTCCTGCGTACTGAGGCGGTCCCCTGTGTGCTGGCACTTGTGGCTGTGCTCATCATGTCTCTCTCCCCCTCCCTTATGCACGCCCCTCTCAGCCCTATAGTGATGAGCTATTGGTCATAAAAGGGTCGGTCCTAAATGTCGCATCCCCGGTGGGTAAGCCCGCACTTTATGACGCAATCACCTCAATTACATATAGCAGGCGAGAGGGCGTGCATATGAGGGGAAAGCAGACATGAGAGCACACCCACAGTGCACACCACTGGAGACGCCCTCAAGTACGCAGGCATGTAGTTTAAAAATCTTATCTCACTTTTACTGCATCACTTTCACACTAAAACACAGTATGGTTTCTAATGGTATTTACTAGGCTTTCAGGTGACAATATTCACAGTTGATAGGGTCTCCTGTGGTTGGTTACCCATTTCTTATCAGGTTACCGCAACCGCGCCGCAAGTGCGGCGCAAGTGCGGCGCAAGTGCGGCAAGTGCGGCAGATGCGGTTTTCTCACCGCATCTGCCGCGAACGCGGGTAAGCCCGAGCCTGACTCGGGGTTAACGCTTCTGGTAGTGAATGTTAACCCCGAGTCAGGCTCGGGAATAACGCTAGGAAGGTTAAGAAAGTGATGAGGCCACAACAACGTAAAAGCAAACTTCACTGATCGTGGCTGATGGGTGATATAGTGTGTGGGCTGCTGGGGCTTGTTTTCCAGGGCTGCTTTTTGGTCCCAGTCCGGCCCTGGGTCGGGGCCATGTTTGAATCACCTCGATTTTATTGATTTGTGGCTTAATCCTTGGCCTATCACATATCACAAGTGTAGGCTTCCTTAAGTCCGAACGCACATTTCATTGGATTTGCTGTCAAACTGGCAGTTCTGAGCAACTCTACCACCGCTTATACCTGAACCATTTGGGTATGCCAATCGGTGCTATAGATTATGATGTCATCCAGATAAGCTGATGCATATTTCTGATGTGGTTCCAACACTATGTCCATCAGTCTCTGGAACGTGGCCGGAGCCCTGTGTAACCCAAAAGACAAGACAACATAATGATAGAGACCCTCAGGTGTAAAAAAAAGTGGACTTTTCTCTCGCTGACTCAGCAAATGGCCCCTGCCAGTACCCCTTGGTCAGATCGAGCATTGGAAAATACTTTGCCTGTCCCAGTCTCTCAATCAGCTCGTCCACCCTGGGCATTGGGTAAAGGTCGAATTTTGATACTTCATTCAACCTTCGAAAGTTGTTACAAAACCGCAGCGATCCGTCCGGCTTTGGGATTAACACAATGGGGCTGGCCCACTCACTCCTGGACTTCTCAATCACCCCTAGTTTAAGCATTTTGTCCACCTCATCTGCGATAGCTTGCCTACGAGCCTCTGGTACCCAGTATGGTTTCATGCGTACCTTTATGCGAGGTTCGGTGACAATATCAAGTCTGATTACGGACGTTCTGCCTTGCTGGTCTGAGAATACATCAGTTTCTGTTTCGGTTCTGTTGCACTAACCTCCGGGCCTATCGTCTGTTCTTTTATGAGACTGTCCCCTATCTTCACTTTTGACTCACCCGCCGGGTGTCCACTGTTGTTGGTGTCAGGTGACCTGAAAAAGATAGGTCCAGTGTTACATCGGACACCAATCTCTGTCTCTCCAGGGTTTCAACAGGTTCACATGGTATATTTGCTCTGGTTTCTTTCAACCAGGTTGATACACCTTGTAACTTACTTCCCCAAACCTCTTCCGATTTCATAGGGACCTTGCCATTGAACTAAGAACTTACTTTCAGCAGTGGGTACCAATACTAACACACGATCCCCTGACTATGACCTTTCTATTATACCTAGCGCTCTGAGCGGCCTGGGCATCCTGCAGATGTTCTTTTACAATCGGCATGACAACTGCAGCTTGGTCCTGCATACTCATAATACACTCAATTACGCTTTTATGAAGGGTGGTGGTTTCATGTTCCCATGTTTCATTAGCTGTATCCAGCAAACCCCGGGTTGCCAAACATATAACTGCGCGAATGGCAAAAATCTGGTTGAGACTGTGGCACGTCACGGATGGCAAACATCAAATAGGGAAGTAATAAGTCTCAATCCCTCCCATCCTTGGAGACCACCCTTTTGAGCATAGTTTTTAGGGTTTTATTGAAACGATCTACCAGACCATCGGTTTGGGGGTGGTCTAGGGTGGTTCCTACACCAGTGGTTTGTAAATCAATATTCAAATGATTGAATAGCAATAAATAATGAAACGACAACCTGGATGTGTACGGTGAATAGGTCAGTCATCGGACGGATGGGGTCAGACAGGGCAGCATCACATTACGTTTATCTGCGAAGCTACTATTATACCCTTTATTTTCCTTGGCTCGTTTCCACATTACCCGTCGCCTCGAGAATTTTCACCCCTCTATCATTATATTAGTCCTTCAGGCTTCAGAACGGGTCTATGCAGCTGGAGAGGTGTTCACCCCTTTTTCTCGTTATTTAACGCTTCCCCTTTGTACACCCGCTAATACGATGGTATGTATCTGAGTATTGGCTAATTTGAGTGATTAACAATAATATCGGTTTGTCCTGGTCATTTGATTGACAGTTTTATGGCCAGTAAAATATTTTCCTCGGTCAGATGTGATCGATTGCAGGCTCTTTTGCCTATGTGTCGTGCCCTCTGGGGGACGGGGTACTCAGTACCGGACCGGGTCTGCTACTGGGGATGTCACGGGTGGTCCTGGTCCGGACCGTGTCCCTGGTCTAAGAGTGAAAAGGGAATATTTACAGGGGATTATGTCAGTCGTGACGCCACCCACGATGTGTGGTCAATAATGGGGACACCACCCGCATGCTGCAAGAACCTGGGTTTCCCCGGGGCAGTGATGATAAAGTCTATGGTGTATGGTGCTGGGTGCAATGCACTTACTGTCCTGATGCTGCAGAAATCCTCATCCAGCGTTCAGAGCAGGCAAGCTGTGGCTCTCCAGGTGGGAATCTTCTGCAGACTTGTTTGGAGGGAGTCATATGCAGGCAGAAACATACAATGGAGTCAGAGTCAGGGTTCACCGTGTTTACTTCTCAAACTTCTCTCTCAGTTACAGTTCACAGTCACAGTACACAGTTTACAGTCTGTACACGGGCATAACTCTCCCCTCCTTTACTCCCTGCAGCCAGGATGTTCCTTCTATGACCCCCTCACTCTGTCTCTCTGTCCTTTCCAGGCTGTTGTTCTCTCTGTTACTCGGTGTGTGTGGGCTCCGGACAGTATGGCGGTGGCTCGGACTCCTGTGAGCCCTCCGGGTTGCCACTGAGCTGCCTGTCCTTGGGGGTAGGGATCCTAACGTGTAGCTGAGGTCCCCCGTCGGTTGTCTGGGGATGTCGGGTGAATCGTCATTCCCCTTTAGAGCCGACACTCTACTGTCAGCCTAGCCTCCAATAGTCCTCTGTAGTGAGGCTCTACCAGGCTCTCTCTAACCGTGTCTTCGGGTTCAATAGGAGGGCTACTCCGCCTGCAGTCTGCCGTCTCAGCCGTGTTACTAGGATCCAGTATCACTGGTCCTCTTGTCCCTCACACTCCTGGGGTGCTGGCTCTGGATGGGCTTTCTCTCTGTGGCTCACACTGGCTCTCCAGATTCTGCGCTCCTTCCACCCCACTCTTCCAGGACGTGTGATCCCTGTCTTTGCTGCTCGGCCTACCTCGGCCTACTGACTCCTTTCTCCTCCCCCTGCTCTATATCTACCCTCTGTCACCTGACCTACTTGTTGGTAGACCCACTGTCTCTAAACCCACCACCCCTTGCCTGCCTAGAGTTCCCAGGCTCCGGGTTGGGTACTGCCTTCTACTGCTGGCTCCGGATGGGCTTTCTCTCTGTGGCTCACACTGGCTCTCCAGATTCTGCGCTCCTTCCACCCCACTCTTCCAGGACGTGTGATCTCTGTCTTTGCTGCTCAGCCTACTGACTCCTTTCTCCTCCCCCTGCTCTATATCTACCCTCTGTCACCTGACCTACTTATTGGCCCACCCACTGTCTCTAAACCCACCACCCCTTGCCTGCCTAGAGTTCCCAGGCTCCGGGTTGGGTGGTGCCTTCTACTGCTATGTGGGTTGTGTGGGCTGTGAGGGTGTTGGGGTTCAACTGTCTTTCCTATCTGTCTGGCTGCAGTTCCCTTTGTGGTCTCCTGGTCGCAGGGACGCCACATATGCTCGGGATGTTTTTTTTAAAAAAAGAAAAAAAGAGGAAATAATTAAATAAAAAGATTTTTGGAAATTATTCTTGGCTTTTTGTGGCGTTCGGAAAACTCAGAATAAGTTAGTGTTCCTCCTCCTCTTTCGGAAGAACATCCCAGTTCAATGCAGGTTGTGTACAGTAGTGGCACACATTATAGACGACACAAGTTAAAGCAGACGTTTTCCTTAGGCTGGAATCACACTGTCCGTGTGACATGCGAGGCTGTCGGACGAGTCTTGGATCAGTCACCTGGAACGGCCTCTCCCTCTCAGGATGGGAGCGTCTGCTGCTTGTATTTCTATGCAGTTCCACACTCCCCTCCAGAGAGGGTGAAGCTGTTCAGGGTTAATGATCCAACACTCGTCCGAGAGACTCGCATATCACACAGACAGTGTGATTTCAGCCTTATTTCGATGCTTTTGTTCGACGATTGGGTCTGCTTTCACTCGCAGTGAGAATGGAGCTGTGGCCGGAGCTCTGACCCACCTGGCAGAACAAATCTCAGATGCGTTATTTTCTCAACATCGGGTGAAATTTGGAATTTCTTTTGTTACGTACAATTTGTTTCGGGGCAGACATTATTAGAAGGGTACACTTCATCATTCAATAGTACACTTAACTTGTTTTGGGGGATCAGGACGACAGTTTGATTTTGTACGATCTTTGGGGACCAAGACGACAGTTTGATTTTGTACGACGTTTGAATTTCAGCCTGTGGTTCCAGGACGGTAGTTTTTTGGGCGTAACCGACGAAGTGGGTAATGGAATTGTTTTGTGTAATTTTGGACGTTTTGAGAGTCATATCTGGAATTAAATCGATAAGAAATTAGATGCTTTGTCCCTTTCTGGCATGTGCTTCAGCCCCGATACCCTTGGTCCTTGCGTCTAACACTCTGACCGAGCAGAGAGTTTACGGTAAGGAGTGCAATGATTGGCGTCTTAGTTGGGGATGGTTTAGTTTCTCGAGTCGAACAGGCATGATTCCCTGGTTTCAGCACACTATGAGGATATTGGGACACGTGTTTCAGGAGACAGGTGTTTATCCAGTTAGCTGTCTAATTACATTTGTGTCAAAAAAAATAAAATATGATAAAGTGATGATGAAAATTTGATGTGTTGGCAAGCCATAGAAACTTTGGGTTGGGGTGCCATGGATGCAAAACATGGGCTGCTAGCCTCTTTTTTCTTTTCTTAAACTTTTGTTTTACGGCAAGGCTTTACATGATTTTCTACATACGGATGACTTATTTACTGCTACCTGAGGGTCCTGGGATGCTTCGGTTCTCTCCCTGCCCCCCCTTGTTTGACTTTACATGCAGCGGGTTAGGCCCCGTATCCACTGGTGAACATTTAAGCCAAGTTGGTGACCTGCAGGCTATGATGGAAGAGATTGCTTATTTATCGGTTACAAGACCTAGACAGTGGTTGTATATTCCCCTCTATTCCGAGCAAAGGTTTGGTCACTCGTCATAAAGTGTTAATTCGTTTGGTTTTTGCATACTTTGGGGCTGTCTGCCGGGGTTCCATTCGGGCAAGCCTGTTGGATTCTGACTTACCAAGGACACTTTTAAGTAGGCATGGATGACGACAATATCCGGAGGATAGGTAGATGTCGTCAGTTAGGTCCTGTAAATACATTAGTTTTGTAGTGTGGGTTAACTTTAAAAAACAAAAAGGGAGAAAAGAGGATGCGACTCCTTCATAAATGGCCACTTCGAAACAATAAATTTACTGTTGTAAAATATTACCATCGTGCTTATTCAGTTTCTCACCATCATATAAGTAATCAGACACTTAGAGCAAAAACTATATTTATTAGAATACAATTAGAATATAGCAAATAACTTTTATAAACTTTTCCAAACTGTAAGTAAATATGCAATAAACACTGTTATGCAGTTAATAAGAAGAAATCTATAAATTGTCCTCAGAAAAATATTGCCTCTGTCAGATCCTCCTTCATGGATGCCCTCAAATCTGATCTAATTATTTTGAGAGCAGAGAACAACCTCCTACACTAACTTGGGATGGTAGCAGAGCAGTAACCACTCGGGCAACATCTCCGACAGTGTCAGGATACAGAGGAATCGCTTGTTGCACTGTTATTTTTGATGAACGGTCAAATTTCTCAATTTCTTTTAGTGCACATGAAAAATTCTGCTGAAATGTACTGGCTGTGTTCTTTGATTGGGATGACTCTTCTTCTATGCGGGAACGCTTTGCACGGTCTTTGTGATCCAAATACTTTTCGAAATTAAATTCTTCATCAGTTGATAATGAGGGTGAAGATGTGGCAGGACGACCAAATTCTTCTTGTTCCTCCTGACTGTTCTGCAACCCTTTCATCCTAAGGGTACCTTTACACACGGCTACATTTGTAGCTTGTCACCAGTAAAAATCATGGAGAGATTATTCAATTTGTACACAGCAACAAGATAAAACCATGTATCCATGATTTCACTGCAACCAGTAAGTTACCTGGTGACTAGCTATAAATGTAGCCGTGTGTAAAGGGGCCCTTAGGGTACCTTTACACGCCGCTACTGGAGGATGGATACAACCCGCTACTTCAGTGCACGAGCACGCTCAAACGGTTACAAACGGTAAACGCACCTCCTTTACACGCCGCCACAAGGTGCGCTACACTACGCAACATCTATAGCTAGATACATCGCCGGGTGTCTCAAGTAGCCATCTGTAGCTCATCTTAGCTCATTTACACACCGCTACAACCAGCTACTATGGGCGTAATGGTGCAGCAGGGACAGCACATAGGCGTGCTACAATTGTGGATTACGAGACGTCCGTACGCTGATAGGACAAAGCAATAATACCATGATTGGGCAGGCATCGCAGGAGGCTGATTAATACTTGACGCTCGAGCAATTGTGTAGTGTGACTCGTCAGCTCCTTAAATATGCCGCCCTGTGCGGCGACAACCAATCGCAACGCAGGAGCTTCCTCCAATGATCGCTGAAGGGGGCGCGGAAACCCGGACCCTGTGTCACGCCCCAGCTACATAGCATGGTGTAGAAACAACCCTTCTGTTCCTTCTTTACACGCCGATACAGCTCGCTACAATCGGCTTTGTAGCCATCTGTTTTCGAGCAGTGCTCGGAAACAGATGTATCTGTTGCCGGCTGTCTCGTCCCGTCTTCACACGCCGCTACTACGGGCTATATTGACGCTACAAGCTACATTTGTACCTAATGACCTTACACGCGCGACGGCAGCTGATACATCCCCTACAGCTACAATGTAGCTTGTACGCAATGTAGCCCGTCGTAGCGGCGTCTGAAGACTGACGATACAGCCGCAACAGATACATCTGTTTCCTAGCTCTGCTCGAACTGATGCTACAACGCCGATGTAGCGAGCTGTATCGGCGTGTAAAAAAGCAACGAAGGGAACTCGGACAGCCTGCGATGTAGCTAAGGCGTGACCCTGGCTCCGTGTTACATGCCCCATGTGCGATCATTGTGAAGACGGTGCGTTGCGATTGTTGTCGCCGCACAGGGCGGCATATTAAGGAGCTGACGAGTCCACTACACAATTGCTCGAGCGTCAAGTATTAATCAGCCTCCTCGATGCCTGGCCAATCATGTATATTGCTATTGTCCTATCAGCGTACGGACGTCTCGTAATCCACAATTGTAGCTTGCCTATGTGCTGTCCCTGCTGCACCAGGTACGCCCATAGTAGCTGGTTGAGCGGTGTAAATGAGCTACAGCTGGCTACTTGAGACACCCGGCGATGTAGCTAGCTATAGATGTAGCGTGGCGTAGCGCATCTTGTCGCGGCGTGTAAAGGTGATGCGTTGACCGTTTGAGCGTGCTCGTGCACGTGAAGTAGCGGATGTATCCAGCCTGCCGTCGCGGCGTGTAAAGGTACCATTACTGCTATTTCAAACAGAGCTTTTTTCCTTTACTTAGCTGTTGATCATCTAGAAGAATCCGATGCATTGGGTCTACATAAACAGCTGCCAAAAGAATGTTATTTTGTAATAGTAGCTCCTCTCTCCGTTTCATTGATGTAGCAATGCCACTTGCAATTAACCCTCCTCTTTGGGACAGGCGAAACATCAGGTTCTTCCACTCCTTTAAGAAAGTAACTGGAGTTAAGTCCTCTGCTTGTAATTTTTTAGTCACTGTAAATGGGTGCTCTAGCAATTTTTCCAGCTCAGTCACCTGATTCCACTGACTTTCATTTAGCGTCAGTTGAGTGTTAGCCATGTCTACAAGAAAGGTTTTCAGTTCAACCAAGCGCTGAATCATTAAGTAAGTACTGCCCTATCGTGTGGCTTGATCAATAATTGCCCCTTTTCCAGCACGTCTCTTCAAAATTGAGTCAACTTTAGGGGTTCTGGCAACAGTAGCCAATTTTCTCACCTTTCCAATCAGTGCAGCAGCATGTCCTTCTTGCAGACTGTCTCTTATAGCCAGCTGTAGCGTATGCACAACACAGCGCATGTGATGAATGAAAGAACGTTTTGACACAGTTTCAACAAGATCATCTAAACTAACATGTTGCTGATCATCTGAAGCAACTTCAGTTTGCTCTTCAGTTACAATACTGTGTTCCTCTATTTCAAACATTTCTGTGTCTGTGGACCCAGAATGTTCTTCTAGCTGCTGGTCACCATCATTACACTCATTCATTAGCTTAATAGTACTTATCATATTTGAAGCATTGTCAGTTACGACAGAAAGAACTTGCTCTTTTTTAAGTTCATAGTCTTGCAGAACCTTTTCCACCAAGACCTGGAGAAACTCACTGGTGTGATGAGCTTTGGTGTCTTTTACTGCCAATGTCTTGGTAACTATTTCATTTTTGTCACAAACAAATTGGACATTGATGGCAAAATATTTCACTCTGTGACGTGTGCAGGCATCCATTTTAAGAAACACAAAGCGTCCCTTGAGAGTTTTTTTAAGTTCTTGCTTTTGTTTAAAAGCTTCTTCGATTACTAATTTTCTAATACTCTCTCTCTCCAGAGAAACACCCAAGCTTGCGGGCCATTTCCCCATTCAGACACATAAAAGCTGTGTGAAAATAATGAAATAGGCACACTATCCTTTACAACAAGCTCTATGATCTGTTTTTTAAATGTATCTACTGTCATTGTCACAGTAACTTTGTCACTGACAAAATATCTTGCAACTGATAGCTGCAAAGTTCTCTGCTCCTTTGTTTGGCTGGAAGAGCTGGGGACTGGTTCCTTGGTTTGGATGCAGTCTTTCTCTTCCACTGCTTTCAGTACTTCTGGATGAAAGCGCTGTAAATGTCTCTTTAGATTAGAAGCTCTGGTAGGAGCATTTTTATCTTTGCCTGAATATGCACTGATCTTGGCTTGACAGCATCTGTTTTCGTCTGAATCATTTGTCATACACTGACAGACATAATATTTTCCATCTTGAGTGATGGTGAAAAGTTCAAATACAGCTGATTTAATGTGATGCCTCTTTGACATTCTCAGGTTTTCAATTCTGCATTCACAATCCAAATGACAATTGTTTTGTTGAAAGGACAATACTTCTTACAGTCTTCCTCTTCTGAGTAGCAGGCAGCTGTGTGAGATGCTTGGGAGATGAACACCTAGTATGATCTAGTCTAGACGAGGAGGAGCTTTACTACTAAGAATTTGCAACACATTTTCACTTTCAGTTTCATACATTGTAAGTAGGGGGGTTGGGGCAGCATGAGGTTAACCAAGTATAAGATTAGAAGCATTCACTGGGAAAGGGAAAGGGAAAAGGCCGCTCCACCGCCCATATCCTCCTGGATTCCTGCACCTGGTGTGGCAGCTTTGGCAACTGCCCAGCTAGCACGCTGAATGATTTTATAAATTTCGTATAACAATAAAGGACAAAATTTTATGAAGACAAGCACCGGTGGTTTCCACTTTACATTATAAGATTAGAAGGGCAGTGGAGAACAGTGACACACAAGAAGTAAGAAATGTCTCTATCTCCAGCAGAACTGCTTATCACTGTTGTTCATAGTTTGATAGAACATATATATTTGAGTAACATTTATAAAATTCATACGAAAGTTCAATTATGAAATATTAATACATTTTTTTAAAGCTGGAGTCGGTACATTTCTACCGACTCCAACCAAAACTAACTCTGACTCCGACTCCACAGCCCTGAATTTGCAGGCGGGGTCCGCAGCCCTGGTCCCTGTTCTGTGTAGCTGGCTGATCTCTGCTGTGCGGAGCGATGTCCGTCACCCCGATCTCTCGCCGTGCTGAAAAACAAGCAGGTATAACCCCTATGGTGGCGGCGTGTAATCGGGGCACATGCACGGTATTTGAGTTACCTGAGGCATGCTTGAGCATCATGTATACCACGCCCCATCAGCTATCATTGGTGGAGACTACTGTGTACCCACTGGCTGTCCCTGCACAGGGCGGCATATTTAACGAGCTGACCATTCACACTACACAACTGCAATGGCGTCATGTATTAGCCAGCCTTCCTGCGCAGGCTGGCCAATCATGATGCTATTGCGTTGTCCAATCAGCGTACGAGCGTCACGGAATACACAACTCTGTCACGCCTATATACTTGCGGCACGAAAGATGTACGCCCATATTCCTTTGTGGTAGCGGCGTGTAAACCAGGGAAGGTATTCAACAGGAAGTAAGCCGCAGGATCTGTCGGCACTTCCGGGAACACAGATACCTTCAGTGGACAACGCAATGGCGGCGTCTATATGCGACATTAGCAATCGGTATCCACTGTTAAAAACGTGCGCATGCACGTGCGGTAGATACCTGTTGCTAGGCACAGTGGTGGCGTGTAAAGGTACCTTTAGCATTAACGCAGGCTTCCCAAAAACGTCCTTCCAAGTGTGACCCTAGCTCAGGGGTGGGGAACGTCCGGCCCGCAGGCCGTATCCGGCCCGCCAAGACCTTCTCTACGGCCCTCGGCAACATTGCCGAGACCGCAGTGCTCAGGCCGGCAGCAGCTTTTTGCTGCTACTGGCCCTTTAAGCCAGTGTGTACCCTCTAAACAAGCACAGCAGCGTTCAGTACTGAATACTGCCTGCACATGAGGGATCACATCTTCACACACAGGCAATTACAGAGCCAGTGCGAGGATGTGGTGTGTGGGCGGGGCTACATGTAATGTGCTCTGTCCCAAGATAGAGAGGTCGGAGCTACAGCCCCAGCGAGCAGTATGTATGTGTGCCCCCCAGTGTGTGTGTATATGTGTGCCCCCTCAGGAGCATCATGTTTGCCCCCCACTCAGTAGCAACATGTTTGCTCCCCCCCCCCCAGCAGCATCATGTGTGCCCCCCAACAGCAGCATATATGCTCCCTCCAGTACCAGCATGTGCCCCCCCAGCAGCATCATGTTTGCACCCTCAGCATCATCATGTGTGCCCCCCTCAGTACCATCTGTGCCCCCCCAGCAGCATCATGTGTGCTCCTCTCATCTTTGCCCCCCCAGCAGCATCATGTGTCACTTTCAGCTATATCATGTGTGCCCCTCCACAATAGCAGCAAGTGCCCTCAGTAGTAGCATGTTTGCCTCCCAGCTGCATCATGTGTGCCCCCCCCTCAGCAGTATCATGTGTGCCCCCCCCTTCAGTACCAGCATGTCCCCCCCAGCAGCATTATGTTTATGTTTGCCCCCTCAGCATCATCATGTGTGCCCCCCTCAGTACCAGCAGTTTCCCCCCCCCTCAGTAGCAGCATATTTGCCCCCCAGCAGCATCATGTGTGCCCCCCCCTGATCAGCAGTGGGTGTGTCCCCAGTAGCAGCGGTGTGTGTGTCACCCCAGCAACAGCATGTGTGCCCTCCTAGCAGTGTATGTGCCCCCCGCAGTGTGTAGATGTCCTCAGACGCTGCAATGATTATATAGGCTGCCATCATCCCCAGTGATGTATATGTCACCACTCCTGAATATGCCCCCAGCCCTCCCAGAGCTATATACTCCCCCACCCTCCCCAGTGCTGTATATGCCCTCACCCCCCCCCAATGCAGTATACTTCTCCAGTCTCCCCAGTGCTGTGTATGCCCCCAGTGCTGTATATGCCCTCAGCCCCCCCAGTGCTATATATGCCACCAGCCCCCCCCCCAGTGCTGTGTATGCAACGATCCCCCCCAGTGCTGTGTATAAACCCAGCTATGTATAGGACGCCGTCCTCTCCAGTGGTGTATATATAACCCCAGATCTCCCTAGTTATGTATATGTCCCAGGCCTCCCCAGTGCTGTACATGCCCCCAGCGTCCCTAGTGATGTGCAGACCCCTATTCTTTCCAGTGCTATACATGCCCCAGCGATGTATATGCACTGTCTCCTATGTGATATATATATATATATATACACAGCCATCTTAGTTTCGTGTGATGTATATACAGCATTCCCCATGTCTCTGATGTGATCCACATACAGCTGTCCCCTATGTGATGTATATGATTTACAAAACTTCTTATCACGAAGAATTGACTGCGCTCTAGGCAACACAAACATGATAAAGCAGCGGTGAGAGGCAACAAGAATATCACTGAACATCACAGCTGCACCAAAGAGGAGCAGCTCCAGCCACAGTAGGGTGAGTTAATTATTTGTTCGACCAAATATTGCGGGTAATTTTCAAAGAGATAACTTTGTGCGGCCCCAAAGGATGGTAAAAAATTCCATATGGCCCTCGGCAAGAAAAAGGTTCCCCACCCCTGCCCTAGCCCAATTGGGCCGTCACACGCTTCAATGTCGTCAGTGGTCTGATCGCTGACGACATTGACGGCTGATCGCTGGTGAGCTGTCACACAGGCAGACTCACCAGCGATCATTTTACCAGCGACATCGTGGAAATTATTTCTATATCGTTTCCACGATGTCTGCAGGCTGGTATACAGGGTAAACTGCAGGTAACTAGGCAGCGTGCGCTGCCTAGATAACCGATGTGTACTTTAGTTACCAGCCTGTGACCATAGGAGGCTGGTAACTAAGGTACACATTGGGTATCTAGGCAGCGCACACTGCATAGTTACCCACAGTTTACCCTGGATACCAGCTCCCTGCGCTTCCTGAGAGGCACTGGGAGCTGGCTGATCGCATCTCCCGGTGTCACACGCAGCAATGCTGCTTGTCCACGTGTCCACCGGGCGACCATCGTCAGGTTTTAGAACAGATTCTAAAACCTGACGACCATCAACCAGGGATTTATCGCTGGTTGATTCAGCATGTCACACGAGTCAATATCGCTGCAACGACACGTGCAGCAGTGACATTGACAGCGATATTGACGTGTGTGACATCCCCATAACACGGTATATTTTTTTTACCTTTTCAGTTAAAGGGATCCTGTCACCCCCAAATCACCTCTAAACCTATTAAAACCTGTCCCTAGAGCATATTAACACTGTCCCTACACTCCTTTTAGCTCCTAAATGGCATTAGTCAAAGTGAATATAAACGTTTTATAAGTACCTGATTAGTCATGATAATGAGTGACTATGCTATTCATAGTCACTCATCAAGGCAGCCCCTCTTCTTCATATCACGCCTATTCAGGCGTGCTCGTCAGTCTATGTTCAAAATCGCGCCTCCCTGCGCGCCTCCCCTCTCTCTCATAGCGTCCGGGCTTCACTGTAAGCTGTATGACGCGATTCGCATGCGCAGTGCGGGACTTGAAGCTGACAGCGCGGCACGGCTGCAAATACGTCATCTGGCGCCGGGAATGACGCGAATCGCGTCATACAGCTTACAGTGAAGCCCGGACGCTATGAGAGGGGAGGCGCGCAGGGAGGCGCGATTTTGAACATAGACTGACGAGCACGCCTGAATAGGCGTGATATGAAGAAGAGGGGCTGCCTTGATGAGTGACTATGAATAGCATAGTCACTCATTATCATGACTAATCAGGTACTTATAAAACGTTTATATTCACTTTGACTAATGCCATTTAGGAGCTAAAAGGAGTGTAGGGACAGTGTTAATATGCTCTAGGGACAGGTTTTAATAGGTTTAGAGGTGATTTGGGGGTGACAGGATCCCTTTAAGGTTGACAATTTACCCATAAATTTGTGCATGAAAACAATTTGAGGTTAACAAGTCAGGGAGGGTCAGCATGTCCGCCACACACCAGCCCTCACACAGCGCCTTTTTAGCAACATCTGTAAAGACAGCTCTATACGTAGGTTCCATAGAAGCGTCTGTCACACTGGGCCGCTGTTCCAGTCAGGTTCTTCTCACAGCTCGTCCCCGTCGTCTCCGCCCTCTTACAGCGCTGTTTCCCGCCACAAGTCTGGCTTACGTCACGGCCCAGGCCCCGCCTCCCAGCCGCAGGACCGCTGTTCTCAGGCCCCGCCCCCCAAGCCGCAGGACCGCTGCGCTCAGGCACGGGCGCGGGTTTTCATTGTGTGTCGTCATGCCTCAGGCACGAGCTTGTGGGAGCGAGCGCAGCAAAATGGCGGCGGCCACAGGAGAGGAAAGCTGAGGTGAGAACACAAGAAAATGTCTCTTGTTTCATTGACCTCGGGTCGCGCAGTAGCTAGGTGTTGTGGACATAATGTCATCTGGTCGATGTATGTTCTAGGCGTCTGTACTGCTGCGAGGAAAGAGCTGGGGGACTGTGAACAATAAGATGCAGTAACCTGCACAATAGACGTGTGAGCAGGCCAGTGGATGTGTGGTCGGTGCAGGCCTGTGTGTATTGTCTATGTATATGAACTCTGTGTACATATATATGACTCTGCTAATAAACAATGGGCGACATACCTTGTAGTGTACGTTATCAGGGTATTGTCATATAGTACAATAGGACTGCCATACTATGAGTGGTGGAATGAGTACGAGTATGGCCATCATCTCGAATGTTCCCATGAGCAACAGTTAATGCCATCCATAACTGCCACATACAGGCATGTTCGAGGGGGGGTGGTTATCTCAAATAAGTAAAAATACAAATTTGTTATTAAAAATCTCTTATCAAGAACAGTGGATTTTGTTTATAGCTCGTTGCCTAGGTTACCCAACGCTGTTACAGTCTTATCAGTTGTAACCAGGTTTGTGTAATTGGAGTCCGAGCCCATATTGGAGTAGTCGATATAAAATGGACCGACTCATAAGGCTGTGTGCTCACGGTCCGGAGGAGCTGTGTGTTGGACGCAGCTCCTCCGGACCTGAGTGAAGCTGCAGGGAGACCGCAACCACCCTGTACTCGCCATGTGCGGCAGGTGCGAGGTAGCTTCTCCCTGCAGTCACCCAATGGGAGCTGCTTGCGACTCCACATCATGAAATAAACATGCGAAGGAGGAGCGGAATGCCGGCAACCCGTCAGAAAGCTGTCAGATCGCTGCGGTCGGGTTAAGCATAGTGAGAATGGGATTTCTACAAATCCCATCCACTATGCTTATATTGTAGTACACAGCGGCAAGACGCTGCGTTCAAAACGCTGTGTATGCTGATCGTGTGCATGCACCCTAAAATATGTAATGAATTGTGTTCAATGCAGAATGTGCTGTCTATTATGTTCTATCTAAATCTTGATTATTGTAATAATGCTTAAAAGCCTGATGTTTACAAACATGAGCTACGTATAAGGAAGGTGGAGTCGGAGTCAGGTGGTTTGGCCTACTGACTCCACAGTCCTGGTTGTAACCAGAGTTCTGAAGATGGGAATGCTTTAGTGTCTTCTGCATTTCTCTGATCCTGTAGAGACATTGATGCCTCTACTTGAAGCATTGGAAAGCCCATCACCCCTGAATAATTTGGGTGGAAGGGTAGCAGTGCACTCCTTCGGACGGATCTTGGGACACATCTTAGTAATTGATGGCAGTATGGAGCTACCATGCCTTTCACTAGAAATGAAAGTCTTGATGTTGTGAACTAAACTTTAGGCCCCATTCACACACTGATTTTTTTGCTGTGTATTTTTAAGCACAAGCTCATCACAAACCAGGAGTAGGTGATTAAACATATAAATGGAGCACTTGTTTCTATTAGGGCTCGGACACTCATCAGAGTTTGACTGAGGAGACTCTGAAAGGGCTGGAGCAGTGACCCTGAACGGCTTCTCCCTATCTGGACTGGGCTGTCAGCTGCTTGCGTTTTTGTGCAGTTGCAGACTCCCCGTCCAGAGAGGGAAAGACCGTTCAGGGTCACTTCTCCAGCCCTTTCAGAGTCTCCTCAGTGAAACTCTGATGTAACTAGGAAAGTGTGTCCAAGCCTTTATGGCCGCTTTACACGTCCCAATATCGTTGTCTAACAACGATAAAAAGTCACGTGGTTCGTGTGTTGGCGCCGATATCATTCGTGCGTTGTGTGGTGTAAATGAGCAATTCGATGCAAGAACGATGCCAAAACGATATCGGGGGGAATTGTGCAGGCTCTCCAACTGCCCGATATTGGATGGACAATCTGGCAGGATCGTGCTGTGTGACGGCCCAACAACTATTTGGAGCACAACTTCCCCTATTCACTCCCATGTTAAATGGTCGTTCCCTGGGTTCCTCGTACGAGGGGGCGTATACATCGCAGTTGCGTTGCCTGCCGATATCTACCTGTGTGACAGATCCTATGCGATCTTGGACTACTGCCAAAAATGTGCGCGCTCCCGTGCCGTTGTATCCAATATCTGAACGATATCGGGACGTGTAAAGCAGCCATTAGACCTTTCCTCTGAGTGTGCTACTCCCAGGTTTGATTGTTCCACTCCTGGCTTTTTTTGAGCTTATGCGTAAAAATTCGCAGCAAAAAAAGCAGTGTGTGAATGGTGCCTTACTCTGTTCTCCTCATCAACCCTGTGATTGATTTGATATTTGTATGGGGATATGGTAAAATAAAAATTGTGCTCTGCTGTTTTCACCGTTTCATACAACTTGTCACTTATGTACAGTGCCTTCTAAAAGTATTCCCTTGACTTTTTATCTATTTTGTTCCTTTTCAACCTGTGTTTAAATATTGTTTTAATCCAATTTGTGTGCGTGAAGCATAAGCACTAGTCTAAATTGGGGAATGAGAAAAAATTAGGCAAAAATTTTATTTATGGGACAAAATAAATAATTGCCATGTGCATATGTATTCACCCCTTTTGCTATGAAGCCTCTAAAAATTTCTGGTGCAAGCAATTACCTTCTAAAGGCCCCTTACACCTAGCGACATTTCAGCGATTCCAACAACAATATGACCTGGCAGGGATCGCTGGAATGTCGCTAAGTGGTCGCTGGTGAGATGCCACACAGGCAGATCTACTCACCGATGCAGTAACCCCCGACGGTTGTTGGGATCTGTCACTGTCACGGGCATAAAATGGAGATCGTTAGTCATTTCCCCTTTCAAACACACCAATGCAGCATGGCCAGCAGGAGACAGACGATGAAAAAATGGTCCAGACCATTCCACAACATTCAGCGTTCTCAAAGCGGGGGGCCGCTCGCTGCTACAAGTCACACGCAGCGATATCGCTGGCGAGGTCGTCGCAACGTCACAAAACCTGTCACGTTGCGGCGATATCGCTACGTGTAAGGGAGCCTTAAGTCATACTCTTAGTGAAAGGTAAGTCCACCTGTGTGCAGTTTAATTGTAAAATGATCTGTCAGCCTATACTCACCTTTTCTGAATGGCCACATCATTTCTTGTCCTGCGCTTTGATGGTTAGTATTTGGTGTTCTTGTCCAGAGCATGCGCATTATGAAGCCAGCCAGTACACCCAATTACTCATCCACAATGCAGCGGACTGGAAATGACTTGCCGCATCGTCATACTAGGAAGGAGAAGATCCATTTCAGATGCTGAGATCGTGCATTTGAAACTAGGTATTTGCGTCCACTGGGGCGCATAACCAGGGAGCATTGGGGGACATGGAGCCAGAGAAAACGCCCACAGTGTCTGTACTCTTGACGACACTCTGTTAACACAGGGACATGTAAGTAATAAAACCATTTTTCTCAGCGATTACAGGACAAATTTTGCTCAGACAATGCTGCTTAGGGATGTAGTAAGGAGCTGCAGGGGCAGGTACTGATAGATTTGGGGGCATGAGCAACCTGACAGTTTCACTTTTATGCAAATGAAGGCCAAGTAGATCTCCAAACAAGTCAGAGTCAAAGTTGTTCAGATATATGTCAGGGTTGGCTTCTAAACAAAAATTTCCATTCTCTGATGATCTCCTGGAGCACTATCAAATCTGTTGTTATCAAATGGAAAGAACATGATCCCACAACAAACATTCCACGAGAGCGGTGCCCAACAAAACTCCCAGCCCTGGGCAAGAAGGGAATTAATCAAAGAGGGACCACAAAGACCAAAGGTAACCCTGATTGAGTTACAGAGTTCCCAAACAGAGACTGGGGTATCCGTCCATACAACCACAATATGCCATGCACTTCATAGAACTGGCAAGAAAAAAAATCTTTACTTAAGGCTATGTGCCCACTGTGCTTATTTTTTCTGCTGCGATTGTCAGCTACACAAACACACCTGCCTATAAACAAAATCAGCACAAACCAATTGCGTTTCTGCTGCAATTCTGCTGCGTTTGTGCACATACAAACACAGCACAAGTAAGGGGACACACAGAGAGAAACACTTTCTCGCCCTCTCCGGTGAGCCCGTGATGATCCCCGGTGATTCTCCCACCGTGCAGCAGCGTCAGCTGTGTTTATCTTCTAGATCCTGGGCAGTAGTGACAGGCTGTCACATGGTGCAAAGGTCCTAGGAGATCGATAAACATAGCTGCCAATGGTGCATGGAGGAAGAATCTCCGGGGATCGATAGGGAGGGTGAGTATTGGAGCGTTTTTGTTTTGGAAATCGCAGGAAAAAAAGCATCACAAGTAGACTGTGGAAATACCCATCCGTTTGGTGCTTTTTTGGGGAGTTAGAATGGAGTCTATGAGGTAAATACAGCCCAAAAAGGGCATATTATTTGCAGGGACATTTTAAAAAAATGCCGGTAATTTCTGCAACAAAAATGGAGCACCCAAAAACGCACATGTGGGCACAGCTTTTGGAAAATTACATTGACTTTCACATTAAAGCTGTGGGTGCTTCTTTTTTGCTGCAGAAAGACAGAAAAAAAAACGCAGTACAAACACACGTGACTAATGTGGCCCTACAGCCAAAAATTGGAAGGCTTGTTTTAATTTTGCCAAAATACGTGGGAAACGTTCCAAATGTATGGAGGAGGGTGCTGTGGTCAGATGAGACCAAAATCTTTGTTTTGTTAACTAAGGTAAACGCTATGTCTGTCGCCAAACCAACACAGCTCATCACCTGAAGAACACCATAGTCATGGTCAAACATGGTTTTGGCAGTGTCATGTTTTTGGGATGTTTTTTTGGTAGGGATAGGGTATATTGTCCTAGTCGAGGTGCATATGGATGATGCGAAATACAGGGATATTCTTAATAAAATGTTGTTTCTCAGTGAATTGAGACTGAGATGGAGTTTCACCTTCCAACAAGACAATGACTCAAAGCATACTGATGAAGCACAACACTGGAGTGGTTTAAGGGACTAGTCAAAGCCCTTAAAGGGGTTGTCTGGCCTGAAACTGATGATACAGACTTATCAATCCTCTCAGCTCACGCATTGTGCGCTATGAAAACTCACCGGTTTCTAAGCCGGGATCACACCGCAATTATGCCCCAGCAACAACAAGTTTAGTGGGCGTGGTCGTGCTAAATTCAATTGTATGGAGCTGCCGCATTCTGACTAGTGGGCGTGGCCTTGCTCCATACACTTGTATTAAGCGAGGATATACCCACTGGTTGGGCACTCTGGCTAAAGAGACCAGGAACATGCATATCGCATAACTGCGGTCTGTTCCTGATTTAGGGCCCTGTCACACTTGGCAATGTTCCAACTATCCCGACAACGATACGACCTGGTAAGGATCGATGGAGCGTCACTACATGGTCGCTGATGAGATGTCAAATTCAGATCTACTCAACGGCGCAGCAACGATAAGGCGACCCGTATAATGACCTCAGGGTCGTTGGGATCCTGTCACACAGCAGCTAGTCTGACGACTCAGACCTACGTGGCTGAGTTCTGAGTTGCCAACGAGGTCGTTGTTAATAAGGCGTCAAACACACCGATGCATGCTGCCCAGTGGGAACCCGACAATCAAAAAATGGTCCAGGCCATTCCAACACGATCGTCGATGTCACAGCGGGGGCCTGGTTGCTGCTATGTGTCGAACATAGCGAGAACGCTGGTGAGGTCACTGTTGCATCACAAAACCTGTGATGCAACAGCGATCTCGCTATGTGTAACGGGGCTTAAGAAACAGCGAATCCTCACATTGCATAATGCATGCACTGGGAGGATTGATAAGTCTGCGGTCAGAATAATTTTAGAATGGACAATCCCTTGAAGGGGGAACTTCGGGAAGATTAGAAAAAAAAAAAAAAAGTACAGTCCCTGCACTCCTAGACTATACTATAATGCTAAGCTGCCAGTTACATTTGTATAATGATTAGAATTACCGTATTTTTCGCTATGTAAGACGCACTTTTAGTCCCCCAAGTGGGGGATGCGTCTTACAAAACGAAAGTAAAGTTGTGCTTTGGGAGGGGAGGAGGGCGACTCAGGAGCGGTGTCCGGAGGCTTGATGGGGCCAGGAGCGGGCTCTGGTCACGCGTGGGGCGCTCATTATCTCCTGTAATATGTACTGCATCCCGCTGTCAATCACCAGCCGGAGCAGCCCATATTGCAGGAGCCGGGTCCGCAGCTGCAGCCTGTCTGTATAGTCAGTGATTTCCACGCTTGCATTGCGTGGAAAGCACTGACTATACCATGGATGTGATACTCTCCTAGCTTCACTGCTGCCTGCTGACCGCGATATCCCTGCTGTCGGTGCTCTGCCGGCATCCAGGTGCTGTGAGCATCGCTGCGAGTGACATCATCACCGAGCGGCGCTCTCAGGACCCGGATGCCGACACAGCACAGATAGCGGGGATATCGCGGTCAGCAGGCAGCGGTGAAGCTAGGTGAGTATCACATCCTTTATTATTTTTTACTGTGCACAAAGGTGCGGGCCAAAAGGGGGCTGTGCCTGCAATGGGGGGCTACTGTGCCTGCAATGGGGGGCTACTGTGCCTGCATGGGGGATATATATACCTGTATTGACATATATATGATTTGTAAGACGGACACTGGCATTATAAGATGGACCCCATTTAAAATTAAAAATTATTTTTTTTCTCTTTTCCTTCACCAAATTTGGGGGTGCGTCTTATAATCAGGTGCGTCTTATAAAGCGAAAAATATGGTAATATAAATAATTTATTCACTAGCTGCTGCTTACCTGTCACTAGTCTTAGAGGGGACAATACATCATGCCTGAGTGAGCATCTCCTCCCTTCCTCTCAAATAGCTTCAGTACCATCTGACACTTCCTCATTTATTCACATGGGCGTGACATCACAACATGTCCTAAGCTGTGAGTCTGGAGATCTTTCTCTGCAGAAAGCAGGAGGGAAGACCTGTGTTGATAGAACCTGCTGTGACATCTCTAGCGTCTCAATCCATCCAAATCCTGAACCATCCTGATCAGGCATGCGTGCCTATACTTAAAATGGACCTGCAGGGACATCAGGTGTGTGACGGATGCAGATGAGTGCGTTGTTTGAGCTAGCTCCCGGCCGTTTCATATTGCGATTTTGCATTGCAGTGAAAATGCGGACATGACGCAATGCATCAAACCAATGCACTGATATCAGTGATTCCACATCAGTCCCGTGTCTCCCTTTCTCTTTCTATCGAGCGACAAAAACGCATGCTAAACTGATGCAACCGCAGCATTTTTCACCCTGCTCATGTGTTTTACATGCAGATGCACCCATTTTTATCTTAGGCTGCCTTCACATTAGCGTTTGTGAACACTGTGTACTGAATGCAGCCAAACGCTTGTGCACTGCATTCCTATGTTTAACATGGGAACGCACGTGGCTGCGTTCGGTTGCGTTTGCGTTTGGATGCGCACAATTTGTGCGCCCTCCGAACGCAGCTTGTTGCATTTTTTGTGCGGGCACTTGTTTTATCTGCAAGCGCTCGCAAGCGCACAAACAATGCATGGATCTCAATGGATCTGCAGTGTCCTCTGCATGACACTGCAGGAGAACGCTGCGGATCTCATTGAACTCTCTCCTGGTACCGGGAGATCATGCAGAGCCACAGCTGATCTCCCGCTGGTGTCAGCGGGGAGAAACAGCTGATCTGACAACTGTTTAAATCTCCCGCGCTGACACCGAATAGGTGATGTCGGCGCGGGAGATTTGAAGCAGCGATCAGCTGTTTCATATCTCCTGCACCGATATCGCCCTATTCGGTGTCAGCGCAGGAGATTTAAACAGCTGTCAGATCAGCTGTTTCTTCAAATCTCCCACGCCGACACCAGCGGGAGATCAGCTGTGACGGGAGAAGGAGATCTCTGCTGCTAATCACCTCCTCAGGCCCCCCCCAGAGACAGCTGATTGGCTGCCGGGGCACCATACTGATGTGAACACATGCAGAGATTCTCCGCTGCGTTCACATTATTATGGGCTGCGTTTGCGTCTGCATGCCCTGAGCATGCAGACACAAACGCTAATGTGAAGGCAGCCTTAAGGAAGCAACACAAGTGTGAAACCAACCTAACTGATTTATATTCTAAACATTATACAGTTGTAACAGGCAGCTTAAAATTATTGTCTAGGAGTACATTGACCATACAAAAAATTTCTCCCCGGAGTTCCTGTTTAATCCAATTGAGAATTTGTGGTCAGACTTAAGGGGCCGTGACACGCAACAATTTTTTAAACGATCTCTCGATCGTTTTTTTTTTCCCCACTTATCGCTTGAGCGACGTCGATATATCATTGGCGACATGTCACACGCACAGATGTTTCAAATGACGTGTTAACGATGTTTCGATCCCGAGATCCTGTGCAGTCATCAGCGACCGATCTTTGCAGTCGTGTATCCGCTGTCACACGAGCATCGATTGTAACGACGCACGACACAATGTGTTGTCGGAGTACTTTACACCTTCTGCAAGGTAGGCTTGGCAGATTGTTAAAAACGATGCCCTTTCACTTCTCATTGGTGCCATTTTGAGCATGTCCATTTGTGACCCTTGTATTTACTTTTGCACTGTATTGTTTATCTGTGTATGCATCCGATGTTGAACAAATGTACTGGCGATACGCCACACTAGAGCAAGCACGGTGCAAATGTGGCGACATGATTTTGGGGAGGCTACCACGCATGGGACCACGCATATGTCAACAGAGTGGGGCAGGATTTGTGAGACCACATACACCAATCGCTGAAGGGTAAGCGCGGCTCAAGCAAGCACCAACCACGCCTACCAAAATTTGTTCAGCATCGCTCATTGCAGAAACTATATCGTTCACAAGGTGTCACATACGTCGACGCAGCAGATCCTTAGTCCGATCGTCGTCTGATTTGAGGTCCGGTTGTCATATCTGCGATCAACGATCAAGCGACTGATCGTTTGAAATGTCGTGTTACACGTAACGACGGCTAAAAGAAGTTGTTTAGACGACACAAAAAATGTGACTTATGAACGATATCGTTTAAAAAATTGTTACGTGTGACGGCCCCTTTAAAGATGGATGGTTTCTTCTGGTGAACAGCAAATTTGAAGGAACTGGATCAGTTTTGCTTTAAGAATGGGCAAGATGGGGGAAAGGTCAAAGAGACTTATTCAAAGCGACTTGCAATTGTAATTGCTGCAAAAAGAGGGTGTGCAAAGTATTAAAGGAAAACTGTCAGGTTAAAAATCCACATGTAACTGCTATCATATTCTAATTCCTCCCTCTAAACTCTCTGTTGATATATTTCTTTTATGTATATTCCCCTCCTATCTTGTGTAAACTTCAAATAAAGAGATTCATTCCATCTGTCACTCACAGTGAGTGATCCACTTAGTACTCTGCTGTCCACTCCCCATGCATAAATATGCATGTCACATCAGAGGACGGGAGATTAGTGGGGGACTGTATTCTCCTCTCAGCTCTCTGTGTGCAGCATTACAAGAGCTGAACTAGAAAACAAACTGTTACAGCAGGGATAACTGCTTGGGGTGCTTTCACATAACGATTTTTTTCCTGTCCGTGGGATTCTACGTACAAGAAAGGACACCAAGAGGGTGACCTATTCTCTGTCCGGGTCCGTGGTTATCACGGAGCCGGACACAGCGGGGCACTTTAATATAATATACATTGCAGAAGTGAAATATAGTAGAAAGAAAGAGTTAAAGAGGACCTTTCACCCCCCCCCATGGATATGAAGCTAAGGGCAGCACTGAATGCAGCATGTCTGCTGCATTCAGGCAAGGGGTACCCCATGTCTGATGGTGGCTGGTACCCCCAGATAATAGTTTAGCAAAACTTACAAGCTGGAGCCAAGTAGGCTGTCCCTGGTGTGGCAGCCTGTGTCTCTGTGCCGCCTCCCTGCTGCCAATCACGTCCTCCTCGCTCTGTCTCTCCTCCCTGTGCTGGTGACGCAGGCAGAGCGAGGTAACGCTTATCCCCGGCCGGCTGTCCCGCCTCCTGCTGTGATGTCAGAGCATTTCCCCACCCAGCTCCATAGTATAACATGCAGCTGGGCGGGGAAATGATTTGATGTCACAGCAGGAGGCGGGACAGGCAGCCGGAGGCTGAGATACCATTACCTACTGCGTCACCAGCACAGACAGAGTGAGGAGGATGTGATTGGCAGCAGGGAGGCGGCACAGAGACACAGGCTGCCGCACCAGGGACAGCCTACTTGGCTCCAGCTTGTAAGTTTTACTAAACTATTATCTCGGGGTACCAGTTGCCATCAGACATGAGGGACCCCTTGCCTGAATGCAGCAGACATGCTGCATTCAGTGCTGCCCTTAGCTCAACATGTATGGTTGGTGACAGGTCCTCTTTAACAATAAAAAAATAGGTATTCTCACCTATCCTCGATCCACCGCTGCCTCCCAGCAAGGTCCGGGTGCTTACAGGACCTGTGGTGATGTCACAAGCCGATCAGCTGATCGGGTCACATGATGACACTCCGGGTTGTGACAGCATCCAAGGTCCTGTAAGCACCCGGACCTTGCTCGGAGGCAGCGGTGGATCGAGGATAGGTGAGCATAGTGATTTTTTATTTTTAACTCTTTCTTTTACTTAATACACTTCTGCAATGTATATTATACATTGCTCTCTCCTTATAATGGGACAGGACTAATGCTGCAGCTCTCTGCAGGGTTTGACAATGCTGATAACAGGGAAACTACAAATGGTAGAATAAAGATTTTACATGTTTTTAAAGGTACCATCACACGCGGCAATTTTGCTAGCAATTTCACTGGCAATTTGCTGGTCGCAGTGAAATCATGGACACATTGTTCCATTTTGTACACGGCAACAAAATAGAACAATGTGTTCATGATTTCACTGCAACCAGCAAATTGCCAGTGAAATTGCTAGCAAAATTGCCGGGTGTGACGGTGCCTTTAGAGGTCTGCCCAGGCACTATTCAAGGGTAATATTAGTATCATACTGAAAAATGACCTGTGTCCCTTTAATTTTAGGGGGATGAACAGTTATGCACACTGAAGTTTTCAGTTATTTGTCCTATTTGCTTCACCAACAAAAAGAAAACTACATGTTCAGTTTTAGGCATGTTCTTTACATGAACTGAGGCAAACCTTTAAAAAAAAAAGTCTAATTCTAAGTGGTAACATAGCAAAACACAATAAATGCAAAAGGGGATGGGGGTGAATACTTTCGCAAGGCACTGTTTGTTCATAGAAAAGCGTATAAGGATCTCCAGTCTAGCATTTATTGGTCTTGCAGCAGGTTCAAGGGAACCTGTCAGCTCGATTTAGCCCCCCTAATTTATCACTACCTGTCTCTGTACCTTCCTACCCTGTTTCCCCGAAAGTAAGACACCCTTTTCTTTAACTTTTTTTGCTCCAAAAATGCACTATGTTTTATTTTCAGGGGATGTCTAATTTTGCCATTATCTAACCCCAAAAACTTAAAATTCCCATGCCGCCCCCAATATCTCCACCATCCCCTTGCAGCCCCAAATATACCCATGCAAAGTATCCCCTCCACAGGTCCTATTTTTGGGGAAACAGGGTAGCACACCCCTAACAATCTTTCTTAGGCCTAAACCTACACTGTTTGTGAAAAACGACTTAGTAACTTGCATATTTCCATGGTAATGAGGCATCTAGTCTATCTCCATAGACTGACATGGGAGGTCTCCAGGGCTCCGTCTCCGAACCCCCCCCTGTACCTACTCTTATCGCACCCCATTGGGCGTCATCATTGATTTCCCTGGCGCGCCCCCGAATCTGTGATTCAAATCTCCCCCGTCTGTGTGTATGATGCCATTCTGGTGTAATTTCCGCACCTGTGTCTTGTGAAGTCTTCCGGGGAGATCTTGTGAGGATTGAGGTTATGTTCAGGTAAGTATCAGGAGACTACGGTAGGTCACAGATGTACGGAGACAGGTTGCGGATGGTGTTGTATGTCATGGTTAGGGTTTTGAACTAAGTCTCTGGGCAATGGGAAGCCATTAAGGAGATTGGTAGAGAGGAGAGGCCGGGGTATAAGTGGGGGGAGGGGGGACAGGTGGATTAGTCGGGTCAGAGTTTAGGATCGATTGTACGGTTACAAGAATGTTAGAAGGGAGACCAGAGAGCAGGAGGTTGCAGTAATTGAGCCAGGAGATGATGAGGGCATATATGAGTGCTTTTGCAGTTGATTGGTGAAAGAATGTACGAATCTAGGAAATATTTTTGAGTTGAAGGTGGCAAGGGCTTGAAATAGAGCATTGAGTCGAGGGTTAAGGCCACTTTACACACACAGATATCTGTGACCAACTTTTGAACAGATCTCTGGTTGCAGTGAAATCATGGACACATTGCTCCATTTTGTACACAGCCACAAAGTGGAACAATGTGTCCATGATTTCACTGCAACCAGAGATCTGTTCAGAAGTTGGTCACAGATATCTGTGTGTAAAGTGGCCTTTACTCCAAAGCAGCGTGCATGCAGGACTGGGGAAAGTGAACTGCCATTGACTTTGGATAAGTTTGGTGTAGTGGTAGAGGGAGATGGGGACAGATGATGAATTCTGTTTTGGCCATGCTCCGTTTTAGAAATCGAGCAAAAAAGAAAGATGAAATGGCGGACAGACATTGTGGGATTTTGGTTAGTAAGGAGGTGATGTTAGGTCCAGAAAAGTAGATCTGCGTGTCTTCAGCGTAGAGATGATACTGAAAGCTGTAGGACTCTATGAGCTGTCCCAGGCCGTATGTGGAAATGGAAAAGAGTAGGGGTCCTAGAACTGACCCTTGGGGGACACCTACAGATAGGGGGCGAGATGAAGAGGTAGTGTTAGAGAAGGAAACGCTGAAAGTCCAATCTGTTAGGGTATGTGCTCACGGTCCGGAGGAGCTGCGTGTTGGACGCAGCTCATCTGGACCTAAGTGAACCTGCGGGTGGCTGTAGCAGGTGCAGGGCAGCTTCTCCCTGCAGTCACCCGATGTGAGCCACTTATGATTCCGTAGCATGAAATGAACATGCGGAGAAGGAGCGGAATGCCATCAACCTGCACCGCAGCTGTCAAAACACTGCGGTTGAGTTAAGCAT
The DNA here is from genome assembly GCA_033576535.1 of Allobates femoralis. Lineage (NCBI taxonomy): Eukaryota > Metazoa > Chordata > Amphibia > Anura > Aromobatidae > Allobates > Allobates femoralis. The sequence continues at coordinate 269,482,842 of JARQOC010000002.1, read as the reverse complement.
AGTGGGCATGGGATTTCTACAAATCTTATCCGCTATGCTGATGCTGTACTATGCAGGGGCAAGACGCTGCGTATACTCATCGTGAATATGCAGACTTAGGCTGACTTCACACCACGTTTTGTTTTGGTCCGCGGCTGTCCGGTGTAAACCAGACAGCCCCAGAACGGTTTTTGGCCCCATAGCAGCCTATGGGGCCGGATGGTGCCGGATGGCAGCTCTCTGCCATCCGGTTTCATCACTCCGGGACAATCCGGGAGAATACGGATTATTCTCTCCGGAAACAAAAATGATGCTTGCATCATTTTTTTGTCCAGGGAGAAAAATCTCCCCAATTTGCTGGATCCCGGATTCTCCCGGATCCGGGGCAATCCAGCGCTCCCTAACATGGGAGCCTATGGGGCCATGGGATTGCCCCGGACCGGGAGGATCTGGGAACCGGATACCGGTGGCTGAACGCAGCTGTTGTTTCAGGACCGTGGCTAGCTCCATGCTAGCCGCGGTCTTCTGTGGCTGCAATTACAGCTATCCGGCTGCACACATGACCGGAGGGCACATTTGGCCCTCCGGTTCTGTGTGCTGATCCGGTTCGGGGCTGTCAGGGTCATCCCGGACAGCCCCGGACCAGATCACATCGTGCTGTGAAGCCAGCCTTAGGCTGGCTTCACACCACGGATTTTTTGATCCGGGGCCGTCCGGTGTAAACTAGACAGCCCCGGACCGGTTTTTGGCCCCATAGTAGCCTATGGGGCCGGATGGCAGCTCTCTGCCATCCGGTTTCATCACTCCAGGGGAATACGGATTATTCTCTCCGGACACAAAAATTATGCTTGCATCATTTTTTTGTCCGGGGAGAAAAATCTCCCCAATTTGCCAGATCCTGGATTCCGCCGGATTCTCCCGGATCCGGGGCAATCCGGCGCTCCCTAACATGGGAGCCTATGGAGCCGGATTGCCCCGGACCGGGAGGATCCGGGAACCGGAAACTGGCGGCTGCACTCATGGAGCTAGCTGCGGTCTTGAAAAATCCGCAGCTGCGGCTGCAATTAGCAGCATCCAGCTGTACACAGGACCAGAGGGCACATTTGGCCCTCCGGTTCTGTGTGCTGATTCGGTTCGGGGCTGTCAGGGTTATCCCCGACAGCCCAGGACTGGATCACAGCGTGCTATGAAGCCAGCCTTAGATATGAAGACATCCAGAATAGGACTAAGTCTGTGATACCAAGAGATGAGAGAATGGTCTACAGTGTCAAAGGCAGAGGACAGGTCCTGAAGAAGGACAGAGTAGTGTCTCTTGACTTTAGAGGTTAGTAGGCCATTGGTGACTTTAGTTGGGGCAGTTTCGGTTGAGTTATGCAGTTGGAAACTAGATTGTAACCAGTTACCAGGAACAGGAGGTGAGGTGGGAGGACAGTTCAAGATGGAAAGCTGTTTCAGTAGTTTGTAGGCATAAGCGAGAAGTGATATGGGACAATAGCTAGACACAGAGGATGGGTTGAGGAAGGGCTTTTTGAGTATGATTGTGATTGAGGCATGTTTAACACCTTCACCCTCCGGCGATTTTCCATTTTTCCCTCCCCTTCTTCCAAGAGCCATAACTTTTTTTATTTTTCAGTCAATATAGACATATGAGGGCTTGTATTGTGCTGAATGATTTGTACTTTCAGATTTAATCATTTATTTTACCATTATAGCGTATAGGAAAATAAGAAAAAAATACCAAGTGTGGTGAATTTGCACATAAAAAGTGTGATTACACATTTGTTTTTTGCTCACTGTGTGGTAAAACGGATGTGTTAATATGATGCCTCGGGCAGGTATAAGTTCGTAGATACCAAACATGTATACTGGGTCATTCCATGCCAAGTGAACCAATGATTTTTACCTCTATGTTTTTAATCTATTATATAATCACGAATGGGTTTTTTGCCCCTTTTGAGTCCGCTCGCGCTGCGAGTCAGCGTGGTCATGTGGATACGCCCGAAGCATTGGCCGCGCAGCGGCCATTGCGAGCAGTTCTAAGGCGACTCGCTATGCCCGCGCAGCGGGCATGGCGAGTCGCCTTAGCAGCGCGAAGCATTGGCCGCGAAGCGGCCATTGCGAGTCAGAGACTCGCTCTTCTAGAATCCCGATACATGTGCATCGGGCACCCAGCTAGTTCTTTTAATAGTTTGTTATTTGATAATAGTGTGTCAGAGATGTGCAAAATGTGAAGAGAAAAAAATTCTAGAATTTTTTTTTTTTTTTTTTTTAATTGATTTTCAAAGTTTGGAAAAAGTGTGAATTTCGGTGATGCCTGTCTTTACATTTCTCCTCATAACTCAGGCTAGAAATAAGATAGTAGAATGGTGTTTATTTTGTTTCTCTAACAACTGTACAGGCTTTCACCAGATATGTCACAAGAGTATCTTTGTTAATATTTTACCCATGCAAACGCAAAATTTTAAAACCCATTTCTGAAGAAATGTTTAATTTAAAAATTTCCAAAAATGCACGTGTGCCCACTATTCTCCTAGCCACATCTGTACCAAAATTCAAGTTGGGATCGCGATGGGATCATATTAAAAAATATATAACTATTATAGTGTCAATTCAAAAATCTTGAATTCAGATCTGTTCAGCCTGTGGTCTAAGGGTACCGTCACACCTGGAGACATCACTGGCGATTTTTGCAGGCGACACACGGGAGCTCGCACGTTTTTGGCACTCCGCCAGTGTCACCGTCGTGTGTTTACATGCGGCGATACCTCCGGCGATGTTACAGGCGACATCGATGTTGGGGTGTCTACAAACCCCAGCGGCGGTCCTGTAAAATGGGTGTCTATGGCTCCCATCGCCTGTAACATCGTCAATCGCCATGTTACATGGGCCGATGTGTACACATCGTCCGGTTGTGGTCGCCTGGTTTCAGAGCAGTGCTGTGAAACAAGGCGACCACGCTCAGCCGATTTTTGTGGAGCAAAATTGCCGCATTACACAGGGCAACTCGCCTGCGATGTCGTCGCCTGCAAAATCGCCTGCGATGTCTCCAGGTGTGATGGTACCCTTAGGGTACCGTTACACGTCACAGCATTGCATGCAATTTCACTGGCAATTTGCTGGTTGCAGTGAAATTATGGACACATTGTTCTATTTTGTTGCCGTGTACAAAATGGAACAATGTGTCCATGATTTCACTGCAACCAGCAAATTGCCAGTGAAATTGCATGCAATGTTGCGACGTGTAACGGTACCCTAAGGCCTCTTGCACACTAGTTGCGGTGCTGCGGAGTAAATTGCGGCTGTCAGTGTGGAGTCTATTGCGGATGCTATTGCAGTCTATTGCAGACGCTATTGCAGTCTATTGCGGACGCTATTGCAGTCTATTGCGGACGCTATTGCAGACTGCATTGCGGATCCCATTGCAGATACTCTCTGATGGTCATGTGGTTCCCCCCTCCCCTCTTTTGGTCATGTGGCTGCCTCTGCTGAGGTCACTTCCTTCTTTTCCTGGTTTCCACGGAGATCAGACCTTCAGCTGAGACACACTTCCTGGGAAGAAACAGGAAACACCCGCCCCCACAGTGTGCGTAGTACGGCGGCGCCGCAATTGAATTGCGGACGTGTCGCACCCCATTCATTCCAATGGGATGCGGCAGTGCGGCGTCCGCACTGAAAATGGACATGCTGCGGACGGAATTCAGCACCGCAACATGTCGCAGTGCCGGCCGCAATGGCACACTGTGCCATTGGGCCAGCATTGCCTGGTCTCATTGCGGAGTCCGCATGCGGCAGCCGCATGCGGACTCTGCAATGCCGCGCCGCCAGTGTGGAGCCGCCCTAAAAGTGTGGGGTCTATATTTACCAAATAATCCATGATTTTTAGATATTACTGTATTATTTTATTATGTTACAGCTTAGAAGCAGGCGAGGACAGAGGAGAATGCTTTATTAGGTCTCAATCTGAGAATGAACAGGGGTAGACATTGAACGCAGAGCAGATGACAGGCCAGCAGCTCTGTCAGTCATGTTAAGTATCTGCCCACTGCAGAGTCAGGAAGTAAGGCAGAGCTTCAGAGCTTTCATGTCCTGACATACCTGGACATGTTCACTCTTGAACAAACAGTAGTCTGTACAAAGACATCAAGGGAGTCTGTGTACTACAATATTAGTGAGTATGTTTAAAGTTTGAGTAAATGTTATATTAATAGTTAAATGCTTTTCTTATTAAGGGCTAATACACACACAGCGCTATTCTGAGTGATCATCATTCATAAAAATGCCCCTTTCCCCCCCCCCCACTGATTTCAATGGGGTTAAACACCTGTGTGTTTTTTGAAACACTCAGAGTGAGTAATTCATTGTGCTTGCACTACTTTCTGATCGCTGCAATAAACAGCATTTATCACTGTTTATATAAAATAAGCTGCCATTGTGCAGATGTGGTAGAAAAAAAGCTCCCAAAAACCGCAGCGTTTATCCACAGACAGAAAAAGCTGTGTGTTCACCATCGGCTCCCTTCTGATGCCTGGAATCGGATGCCAAATAGGCATCCGATTCCGGCATAAAATTGCTGCCTCCGGGCTGAAGAAAAATAAAAAAATGTATATGCTCACCTGTCCCCGAGGCCGTCTCCCGCAGGCTCCCGGTGCCTCCAGAGGTCGTCTTCTTCTGAAAAGGACCTGCCGTGATGTCACAATCACGTGACCGCAAGTTAACATGCTGTAACTTGCGGTCACGTGATTGTGACATCACGGCAGGTCATGTTGAGAAGACGACCTCTGGAGCCTGCGGGAGACGGCGGGGACCTCGGGGACAGGTGAGCATACATTGTTTGTTTTTTAACCCCTGCTCTCCCAGTAAGGAGCATGCTCAGTACAGTAAAATCAGGTCCGAGGACACATCAGATGTCTCCTCGGACCCTGCTCCATAGGGCCCCATATTAAAATCATCGGATCAAATCGGATGTGCACTAAATGGCATCAGATTTGGTCCAATCCGATTTTATTTTTGGTGCAAAAATCGGAGCATGCTCCTATTTTTGCACTGATAAAAAAAATCGGACAGGATCGGACCAAATGGGATGGCATTTAGTGCACATCCGATTCGGTCCGATGCCCATAGGGCTGCATGGGGGCTAAAATCGTTCTGATTCTGTCCGATTTTTATCGGACAGTATCGGAACTGAAAAATCCGTAATGTGAAACTAGCCTTTGATAGTCACAGGCGAGTCAGGGCCTCAGCTGCAGAGCACCCCTGGTTTTGCAGCACATGCCCTGGCTGGCTCCTCAGTTGAAGGGATGATGTTTGGGAACTTGTAAAACGCGGTAATCACACATGGGCCACTAGACTCCGCAGTCTCAAATCTTTGGCCACTTGCAGGCTACTGGCAGCAACTCTCTCTTCAGTAGCCGTCGCACATAATTCAGCTGACAAACATCTTCAACAATAACTTCAGCGCAGAGATGAGGGTTGAGGGGTTAATAAAGATGCAGTACCTAAATGTATGGTTTTTTTTTTTTTTTTTTTTTTTTTTTTTTTTAACCCCTTCATGACCCAGCCTATTTTGACCCTAAAAACCTTTGCCATTTTTTGCAATTCTGACCAGTGTCCCTTTATGAGGTAATATCTCTGGAACACTTCAACGGATCCTAGCGATTCTGAGAGAGTTTTTTCGTGACATATTGAGCTTCATGATAGTAGTAAATTTAGGTCGATATTTTTTGCGTTTTTGTGAAAAAATAAAAAATCTGGCGAAAATTATGAAAATCTCGCAATTTTCAAAGTTTTAATTTTTGTTCTGTTAAACCAGAGAGTTATGTGACACAAAATAGTTAATAAATAACATTTCCCACATGTCTTCTTCATATGAGCACAATTTTGGAAAAAAACCCCATTTTGTTAGGAAGTTATAAGGGCTCAAAGTTCATCAGCAATTTCTCATTTTTCCAGCAAAATTTACAAAACCATTTTTTTTAGTGACCACATCACATTTGAAGTCCCTTTGAGGAGTGTACATGACAGAAAACACCCAAAAGTGACACCATTCCAAAAACTGCACCCCCTCAAGCTACTCAAAACTACATTCAAGTAGATTATTAACCCTTCAGGTGCTTGACCGGCACTAATGCAACGTGGAAGGAAAAAATGGACATTTTAATTTTTCCAACTTTTGGAGCTAATTTTCTATTCAAAAAGTCAAATAGCGCTCCTTCCCTTCCAAGCTCTGCCGTGCACCTAAACAGTAGTTTATGACCACATATGAGGTATCAGTGCACTCGAGAAATTGCCCGACAAATTTTTGGATCCATTTTATCCCGTTGCCCATGTGAAAATGAAACAATTGAGGCTAAAAGAACATTTTTGTGAAAAAAAAATTACTTTTTCATTTTTATGAATCAATTTGTGAAACCCCTGGGGGTTCAAAGTGCTCACTATGCATCTAGATAAGTTCCTTGGGGGGTCTAGTTTCCAAAATGGGGTCACTTGTGGGGGAACTCCAATTTTTAGGCACATGGGCTCTCCGACATGGTGTCCGCTAACAATTGGAGCTAATTTTCCATTCAAATTCTTAGCAGACACCATGTCAAGTATGGAGATCCCCTGTGCGCCTAAACATTGAAGCTCCCCCACAAGTGACCCCATTTTGGAAACTAGACTCCCCCAAGGAACTTATCTAGATGCATAGTGAGCACTTTGAACCCCCAGGTGCTTCACAAATTGATCCGTAAATATGAACAGAGAAATGTTTTTGTGAAAAAAAAGAAAAGTACTTTTTTATTTTTACAGATCAATTTGTGACGCACTTAGGGGTTCAAAGTGCTTACTGTGCATCTAGATAAGTTCCCTGCAGGGTCCATTTTCCAAAATGGGTCACTTGTGGGGGAGCTTCAATGTTAAGGCACACAGGGGATGTCCATATGCGACATGGTATCCGCTAACAATTCCAGTTGTTAGCGGACACCATGTCGCGTATGGAGAGCCCATCTGTGCCTAAACATTGGAACTCCCCCACAAGTGGCCCCATTTTGAAAAATAGACCTCTCAAGGAACTTATCTAGATGGGTGTTGAGCACTTTGAACCCCCAGGTGCTTCACAAATTGATCCGTAAAAATGAAATAGTACCTTTTTTTCATAAAAATCTTTTTTTCCTTTTTACGGACTAATTTGTGAAGCACCTGGGGGTTCAAAGTGCTCACTATGCATCTAGATACTTCCTTGGTGGGGTCTAGTTTCCAAAATGGGGTCACTTGTGGGGGAGCTCCAATGTTCAGGCACAGATGGGGTCTCCATACGCGACATGGTGTCTGCTAACAATTGGAGCTAATTTTTCATTCAAATTGTTAGCGGACACCATGTCGCGTTTGTTAAGCTCCTGTGTGCCACCAGCACAAGGGCAACTGGAAGAGTTGGGGTACAGCAGCAGAAAATGGCGCCTCTAATGAATATGCTATTTTCTTGGGTGGCTGTGGGTTGCAATTCGCAGCGTGGGGGGCCACAACGTTTGGGTCTCTCCACGCTGAGAATTCCAGCCCCCTCCACCAACTGTCAAGTTGTACCTGGCTGGCAACCAAAAATACAGCGAAGTCCATTTTTATATTTATAGGCCTATTTTCAGAGGAAAAAAAATGACGTGAGGCTCCGCCATATTTTTGGTCCAGCCAGGTACAACTAGGCAGCTTGGGGCTGGAATCCTCAGCATGGAGAGGCCCAAGCGTTTTGGGCCCCCCATGCTGCGAATTGCAGCCTGCAGCCGCCCCAGAAAATGGCGTGTTCATTGAAGCGCCATTTTCTGGCGCTGTACCCAGACTCTTCCAGTTACCTTGGTGCCAGTGGCAAACTGGGTAATAGAGGGGTTAATACCAGCTTTTTTATTGGCAGCTGGCACTAAGCCCAAGATTTATAATGTCGGGCCAGTGTTAGACCCAGCCATTAGGAATCTCTAGAAAAAGTTAAAAAATAAAAAACACCACACAGAGAAAAATCTTTTTACTAGAAAAAAAATAATAATAATAAATCTTTATTTTTATAGCGCCAACATATTCCGCAGCGCTTTACAAAAAATGTTTACTCCATCTTAATTATTATCCGACGTAGTCCAAAACGAAGGTCCCACGACGTTCGATCGCCTCTGACGTAGTCCATAACGAAGGTCCCACGACGCTCGATCGCCTCTGTTACATCCAGAGACTGCAGCAAGGGATCAAGTGTCCTCTTATTGCAGTCTCTGGTGTCATAGTAATGGTGCACTGTATGGCAGATCATTGACATACAGTGCACCATCACTGACACCTGAGACTACAACAGGGGATCAAGTGTTCTCTGTATAGCAGATCATTGCCATACAAATCACCATTACCCCAGAGGCTACAACAAGAGGACACTTGATCCCTTGTTGTAGTCTCTGGGGTCCCGGTGATGGTGCACTGTATGGCAGATCATTGCCATACAGTGCACCATCACTGAAAAATCCAAGTCTCAGAGATTACATGATCTCTGAGGCTTGGGTCAGGTGACCCAACGTTGTCATGACAACATTAGGGTCACTATTGTGATCGGCTCATTGCACTTCCTCTCCCCCGGACACTAAGTGCTGTGATCGTAAGATCACAGGACTTAGTGGGTGACAGCGCCAGACGCATGACGGCAGTGCAGGGCACTGTCGCTTGCTTCCGCCCGCTGCTTCTCTGCAGACCGATGTCCCTGCGTGGATATCGGGCTGCAGAGAAGAATCTGACAGCGGGGCATAGCGGATCGCTGCCCCCGCTGTCAGATCCTTCTCTGCAGCCCGATCTCCTTGCAGGGACATCGGGCTGTAGTGAAGCAGCGGGCAGAAGCAGGCGGCGGGCCGGCACAATGCCTTTCACCACCACCATTATGCTTCCGATGATGGGGAGTGATCATGAGATCATTCCCCATCAGCGTGGAGGGGGCGATCCCCACCACCTCCAGCGGTCAAGCCTATGGAAGGGGCTGTGACCGCCCGCCCCTTCCATAGCTGGAAACAGAATTGCGGTGATTGACTGTTCAAACAGCCAATCACCGCGATCCTGGGGGTGGGGTCAGGAATCCATTCTGCCTGACCTCAAGCCCCGGTGCTCTGAGATTGGAATCATAGAGCATCGGGGCCTGGTGGTGGTTATCACGGCAACTGTGTCGCGGTAACCGCCATGACGTTGTACAACGTCATGGGTCGGGAACGCACCGTCCTTCATGACGACATACAATGTCAAAGGTCGGGAAGGGGTTAATGAACTATTTTAAAAAAAATTTGATGTGGACTTCGTCATATTTTTGTATGCCAGCCAGGTACAGCAGGTAGGTATGGGCTGCCCCCAACCCCCAGCTGCCTATTTGTACCTGGCTGGAAACAAAAGTATAGGGAAGCCCCTTTTTTTAAATTATTTCATGAATTTCATGAAATAATTAAAAAAAAAAAAAAAAAAAAAAAAAACGATGTGGGCTTCGCCCTATTTTTGAGTCCAGCCAGGCATAGCTAGGCAGCTAGGGCTGGAAACTGCAGCGCAGGGTGGCCTAAGCTTTCTGTACACCCCCCATCCCCCAGGCTGAGAATTGCAGTCGGCAGCCACCCAAGAAAATGGTGCGTTTCTAGCAGGGCTGTGTAGTCTGAGTCGCTGCCCATTTTGGTGGAGTCGGGAGTTGGAGTCGGTAGAAAATGTTCCGACTCCGACTCCTAAAATATATAATAATAGTTCAATGCAGAATGTGCTGAATATTATTATTATGATTTATTATTATGTTCTATCTAAATATCTTGATTATTATGTCATTATAATGATTAAAGCATAATGTTACCTTTGACCTACAATAATTTTATCACTTAAAAACGAGCCATGACTGAAGGAGTCTGAGTCGGAGCCGGGGAAATTCAGGAGTTTGAGTCGGTGGTTTGATTTACCGACTCCATAGCCCTGGTTTCTAGAAGCGCCAATATTAGACATGGCCACCATGAATTTCTAGTAAAGATTAAAAACAAACACAACAAAGACAAAAAATATTTTTATTAGATATAAAACAAAAAACATTTAGAGGCTCCATCTTTATAAAAAAAAAAATCTTCAGTCCGACGTAGTCCACGTGCATAGAGCAATGTTAGCACTGCTACATCGTGCTGCATAGACAATCGTCTATGCAGAGCGATAAGGGTGGGTTCACACTGCGGTCAGGTCCGGTCCGTGGCTGTCAGGGGTGAACCTGACAGCCGCGGACCGGATCAGCACACAGGACTGGGGGGCTATTATGCCCTCCGGTCCGGTGTGCAGCGCACGCAGCTGCAGCCGCTGACAGGTCAGGACCGCGGCGCCCGCAGTCCTGACTTATCAGCAGCGGGAACTGCGTACGCTGCACACTGGACCAGAGGGCATAATAGCCCCCCAGTCCTGTGTGCTGTCTGGGTCCTCCCGGACAGAACCGGACCGCATCACGCCGCAGTGTGAAGCGGCCCTAAGCAGGCCAATACTGACAGTGACAGTCAGAGTTCAATCGAATTCCTGGCCCAGGCCATGAACTCACGTGAACTTTTGACACCACTGCCCGAACACTGCCAACGCCGGCCGAAAATTGCCGGGCAGTGGAGTGAATAACCCGGAAGTAGATGCAGTCGTGAGGCAGCATGCATTGCGGGAGCGGTGAATATAATTATAATGTTTATCAATAATTGTATGCCTTATTTTACAGCTCCCCCCGCCCCATCCCATATTTGTGAAGTCCAAGTTTGGAGGTTCGGACGCAAGTTCACATCATCTTCAGCCCCAGATATGGACTTTACCAGAAAGCTTGGGCGAACTCGCCGATCCCGAACATCGGGGGGTTCGTCCATCCCTAGTTATGACACCTGGAGGCCTGACATACACTAAAGCCAATCAGATCCTGCTGGAGGCAGATCTGATATGGTATCGATCAAACTTTGTCAAGATAATGTATTACATTGCACTATATAAGTAGAGCGGTGTATTATTGTATTAGAGGATCATATGTTCAAGTCCTCTTGAGGAACTAGTATGTAATATAAAAAAAGTTATGAAATCTAAAAAAAAAAAAGCAAGAACCATAAACCCACCACCACCATAAAAATTCTAGCTCTCCAATAAAATAGATATTTAAAGGGAATCTATCACCTATTTTTGCTACTTCATCTAAAAGTAGCATGATGTATGGACAGAGACTGATTTCAGTGATGTCATTTACCGAGCTGCTTGCTGTCATTTTGAATAAAATCACTGATTACTCTGCTGCTGATCTCTCAGTTCTCTGAATACTGAGCTCTGTACAGTCATAGTATACATAATAAAACCTGGAAATTGATAATAATTGCTTCAATGAATGGCAGAAAACAAAACGTATACAAGTTTGAAGAGTCAAATTGAGAAGTATGGCAGAGACAAAATCAAGTATGTCCCTTATACATGAGTAGCAATAAGTATGTATATGCATAAATACCATCACTTGGAAGTCATCCAGTACACAAATAATTATTCTCATACAAAAACTGTACATATACATTTTATTCATTATTGTACAGGTAGGGAACTGTTACCTGTGGACCGTGAAGCCAGGGAACCATTGCACTTGACTTTCACTCCTAGAACGCTGCTACAATTGATTGACAGCTCTCTCCCTTGTGTGTGCACATGGGCTTTTCAAATTGCAAATGCACAGTTAGGCGCTGGGTTTTTGCTGCCAATGCTTCAGTCAGCATGAATCTGCTGACAGATTTCCCTTCAATATGGGACTGCTCCATTAATCTCAGGCTTGCATTTATGTACGGTATTTATTTAGCCGGGTTTATATATTTCAGGTGTTGCTGAGCAGCAGCTATTTCCAGTTTTCTCCGAAATGCAAACTGCAATTTGGCGCAGTGGTATGATACTGAAAATTCATGATGACAATGTGTGCGATCTGAAAGCTTATTCAATCGAAAGCATGAAGAAAGGTAGGATATCAATTAATTTTCCAGCTTTTCTTGGGATGTCAAGGAACACAAGTACAATGGTTATTTTATTCTGATTTTCTACTGTAAATTTTCAGTAAAATGCAACTTGAGACCATCATATATGAATTTGCCCTTAGACTTAACAGAGCTTTTACAACTTATTGGTCACAAGATTATTTAATTTTTATGCTTCTGATTCCAAAGTTTTGTAGTGTTGCAGACTCCCTCATAAAGTTGACTATTTCTTCAGTTGATTCTTTCACATAAACATGAAAGTGGCATGTAGTTTGGACGAAACACTGATAGTTGTGACTCTGATATCGCAGTAAAATGATAGCAACTTGATCTTCCTTGGATAAATTTTGACCATGCTTGGCTCTTATGTCTCTATTATTTTAGCGTAGGCATCTTTTCACTCATTAAGAGGTCCCTGGTCTTGGCTCTAAGGAGAGTGATACACCAGCATATAAAACAATTGTTCAAGTTTCATCTAGAAAACTCAGTCGAATTTTCATCTTATTTTCATTCAAGTGTTTGTTTTTTACATCCATGTTGGATCTATTTTCATACATTTACATAAAAATATGTACATGATCAAATACAGTTGCCTAGGTTAGGCTGGTTTCACACAGCCATTTCTATTTATTTTTTTTTAATCTGGGGGCATGCAGGAAAAGGCCGGATTCCTCTGCAATGATGCAACTGGATGCACCCGTACCCCGTGCTGGAGCATCTGTTTGCATATTTGACAGGGATCTGGTGGTTGCTAAATGATATGACACACCCCTAGGTGGCATGTCATTTAGATATGCAGTCTTCACAGAACATTGATCATGGACCCGAAATCCGGATCCACCAGGATCTGGAGTCCGGATCACTCCATGACTCATAGACACCAACTCCCCTTAACTCCCCCCCTCCATGTTCAGGGTTCACATCATTTTTTTTTTTTTTTTTTTTTTTTTTTTATGGAGACAGAATCGCAACAAGATGCAGATTTTATCTCCATGAGAACCTATGAACACCTGCATCCACTCGGATCCAGGGCAAATTGTACACAACTGGATTCGGGTGCATACTGCTCTTGACAAATGCACACTGATGCCGAAAAACATGAGTGTGAGACCGGCATTAATAATGGAAATTTATATGTAAAAATCAGATGTTACATGGATTTTTTGTATGGAATCTGATAATTTGTTACATGCTATTCTCAGAAGAAAATAGCTATACAAGTGTTATATGGAAAACCTCTTTAACCCCTTTACAACCAAGGACGTATATGTACTTCCTTGGCCGTGTCCCTCCCTCTGATGTGAGCTCACGCGCTGAGCTCGCATAATTACCTGTACATGTTAGCTGATCTGTTCAGCTGACTTGTGAAGCTAACAGAACCGATCAGATCAACGATCCAATTGGTGCTCTTAACCCATTGGATTGTGCTGTCAATCATTGACAGCGCGGATTCTAAGCATCACGGCGGGAATCGCGTTATTCCTTGCCGGCATCCGAGATCCCGTGATGCGATCACGGGACCTTGATGTGTTATCTTCACAGCTCGGGGTCCTGTATTGACCCCTGATACTGTCATGAATCACTTCCTGTAGATGGTGAGCGCCAGCATCCGCAAAAAGTGATGTTTTCTCCTGTGTACAGATGTGCAGCAGCTCATCTGTGCACAGAAGAAGCGACCGGACTGTGCAGTGCTGAGGCACCCTAGGCAAGTGTAAAATAAAGGGAAAAAAAAGTTTTTAAAACATAAGTTCAAATAACCCCCCTTTTGCCCCATTGAAAATAAATCTATTAAAAAAATTAAAAAGAAAACATATTTGGTATTGCTACGTTCAGAAATACCCAATCTATCAAAATATGAAATAATCAGATCTGTAAACTGAGTAACGGAAACAAAAGTCCAAATGGCAAAATTAAGGCTTTTTTTGCAATAAAATGCAATAATGGGTGATCAAAACAACGCATCCACCCAAAAATTGTAGTAGAAATGTTAGCTCAAGCCGCAAAAAATAAGCCGTCACACAGCCCCAGATCCTGAAAATAAAGTTATGGCTCTTGGAAGAAGGGGAGGGAAAAACAAAAAATGGAAAATCGTCTGGGGGCAAAGGGGTTAAAGTTAAGTCTGATACAGGAATAAAAAAATAATCACAGATGTGGATTCTTTACTGTAAGAGCAGTGAGACTATGGAACTCTGCCACATGATGTTGTAATGAGTGACTCACAACTAACATTTAAGAAGGGCCTGGATGCCTTTCTTGAAAACTATAATATTACCAGTTATATATACTAGATTCTTTGATAGGGCGTTGATCCAGGGAATTAGTCTGATTGCCATATCTGGAGTCAGGAAGGAATTTTTTTCCCCCAATGTGGAGCTTAGTGTTGCCACATGTTTTTTTTTTTTTGCCTTCCTCTGGATCAACATGTTAGGCTATGGGTTGAACTAGATGGGCTTAATGTCTTCCTTCAACCTTAAATACTATGTTACTATTTATGTTAAAAGTAGGGTTTTATACCAGAAATGTGTCGTCAGCTGTATGTTCGATATGTATTGCACTTCTGCTAATATAAAGAATCACCTTTGTGTATGAGACGGATTTCTACTAGTTTTGTTTGGATTTGCTGGCTGTGGGGAGACTGATGTCCGGGCCCAACGCTTGGAGAAAATTGGCGATTGGTGAACTGGATTGTATTATTTCTTCTGCTGCTGGAATGATAACATATTTTATTTTTAACTGTGTGTTTGTGGAAATTCACATTAATGCCATTTTTCACATTTTTCAGTGAACCTGAAGATGGTCACCAGTCAGCCTAAATATGACCTTATAAAGGAAGTTGGTCGAGGCAGCTATGGAGTGGTATATGAGGCATTAGTTCGCAGAACTTGTCAACGTGTAGCCGTTAAGAAGATCCGCTGTCGGGCACCAGAAAATGTTGAATTGGCTTTACGTGAATTTTGGGCTTTGAGCAGTATCCAAGGTCAACACCCTAACGTAATCCACCTCGAGGAGTGCGTTCTGCAGAGAGATGGCACAGTACAACGCATGCTACATGGATCCAGCTCTGGGCTTTATCTTCCGGTGAGGAGACAACATTTTTGTCTTGCGGTTAATTCTAAGCATAATAAACATACTATTTAATTTGGCCCACATGCCTTCATGTAAGCCCAGGTATTAAATCAGAACTGTCAGCTGATGTCACAATGCAAACTACATGAACTGTTAAATAGATCTTGTAAACCTGATGAGTCTTGACTGTAATCAATCTCCATCCACCCAGCCTCACTGACAGTTGAAGCTTGTACTAAGCAGTGTGACATCTAAGTAGTGAGGGGGTATTTTCAAGAGCTATCAATCAGGTCAGGTGGGTTGGGATCAAGAGAAACCTTCGATTGAGATAAACTTTATTATAATAATAATATCAAAAAGAGTAGGCCCCTTTCACATCAGCGTTTTTCGCTGATTGCGGCAGATCCGGCAGGTTTACCGCATCTGTCGCCTAACGGCTGCACTTGCGGCAAGCCCCATGCGTTGCTTGTGGAGCTTGCGGTCGGGTGCGGCAAGTGTGGTTCTGCCGGATGCGGCAGATCCAGCACTTGTGGCGGCGAAAAAAAACGCTTGTTGACCACGTTTTTTTTTCGGGGCCGCAATTGCCGGATCGCCAGACTTGCTGCAAGTCCTATAGAGAATGCATGGGGCTTGCCACAAGTGTGACCATTAGGCGGCAGATGCGGTGGATCTGCCACAATCAGCGAAAAACGCTTATGTGAAAGGGGCCTTACACAGCTGTTCTGATGTACGTTTTCAAAACAAATATACCAGTCTTATCGGGTCTGATACATCTATTTAATAAAGGATGCAAATTCTATTCTGAGTTCTGCGGAAAGTTTCAATATATGTATTTAATATTGTGGGAAAGTTCCAAAGGATAAAAAAGGTAGCCTTTGGCTAGATTCAGAAGTATGTGCTCAGTTAGGAGGCATCTCACCAATCATTGCACTAAGGCTGGCTTCACAGTTGCGTTTGTGTCTGCATACGGAGAGCATGCAGACGCAAACGCATTGCAAACGCAGCCATACTGATGTGAACGCAGCGGAGAATCTCCGCCGGCCGCTGATCTCCCGGTGGCCGCCGGCCGCTGATCTCCCGGTGGCCGCCGGCCGCTGATCTCCCGGTGGCCGCCGGCCGCTGATCTCCCGGTGGCCGCCGGCCGCTGATCTCCCGGTGGCCGCCGGCCGCTGATCTCCCGGTGGCCGCCGGCCGCTGATCTCCCGGTGGCCGCCGGCCGCTGATCTCCCGGTGGATCAGCAGCGACCACCGGAAGAGATTTCAATGATATCCGCAGCGTTCTCCTGCGCTGTCATGCGGAGGACACTGCGAATCCATTGACTCCCATTCATTGTGTGTGCGCTCGCGGGAGCTTGCAGATACAATAAGCTCCGTCAAATGCACAAAAAATGCAACAGGCTGCGTTCGGAGTGCAGAGGAGGGCACATAAATTATGCGCAGCCAAACGCAGGTACTATACGTTCCCATGTTAAACATAGGAACACAGTGCGCATGCTTTTGGCTGCGTTCGATACGCTGCGTTTGCATACGCAAGTGTGAAACCACCCTTACATCCTCAAGCAAAAGCCCAGTATTTTGAGTGAATGCACTAATACATTTCTGTTCTAAAGTGTTATATGAATTGTACACTTAAATATGATTAAACTAATCCCCTATATTTTAATGCAAACGTATTATCATAGCATTGAAAGTGACCATTCTTTCCCCCCCCCTTTACTATAGCTAATTCTTTTCAGTACATATGGGACAGTTAACTGAAACCCATCTTTTACTGGCAATTTAGAAACTTGTACTTTAAAACTAGTCTGCCCTTGTAATGGGATTCAGCTCCGACACACTGATTTCAGGGGACACTGTAATAAATTTGTGTATATACACAGCAGCCAGTCCCGAGGAGGCAGAAACTGGAACAGACTCCATTGTAGATAAACTGAAGCCATAGATTACATCTTGGCCTCAATTGCAGTGATCTAAAAAGTAGCAAAAGTGGAAGAAGAAAAATTAATACATACAAAGTAAATATTCGCTGTAAATACATACAATTTTTTATTTCGGAAAATGACAGGTGCTACAAATATTTCTTTATTTAGTTATTTTATACAATAACATTCTATTTTTTATTTTAGCTGGTAGAAACTTCTTTGAAAGGTGAAATTGCATTTGATCCACGCAGCACTTACTGCCTTTGGTTTGTAATGGACTTCTGTGATGGAGGGGATATGAATGAATACATCTTAACCCGAAGGCCAAGTCGTCGAACCAACACTAGCTTCATGCTTCAACTAAGTAGTGCACTTGCATTCCTACACAAGAATCAGATCATACATCGCGATCTTAAACCTGACAACATTCTTGTGTGCAAACCCCGGGATGGTATAGATGAACCTACTTTGAAAGTAGCTGATTTTGGATTAAGTAAAGTATGCTCCAGTTCAGGGCTGAATCCAGAAGAACCAGCAAGTGTTAACAAGAGCTTTTTATCCACAGCTTGTGGTACTGATTTCTACATGGCTCCTGAGGTGTGGGAGGGTCATTACACCGCAAAAGCAGACATTTTTGCACTGGGAATTATCCTGTGGGCCATGATAGAGCGTATAACTATTTTGGACACTCACACCAAAAAAAGGCTTCTTGGTGGCTATGTACAGAGGGGTGCTCAAGTAGTTCCAGTTGGGGAGGCATTGCTGGAAAATCCTAAAATGGAACTCACTATTCCCTTGAAGAAAAAGACAATGAATCGACGTATGAAACAGCTGCTTCAGCAGATGCTGTCCGCTAACCCTCAGGAGCGCCCAGATGCCTTTCAGCTTGAACTTCGCCTCATTCAGATTGCTTTCAGAGACTATACATGGGAAACGTGACTTTTTAGAATTTAGAGCTTGCAGAGCATTTTGAAATGGATGTAAATTTCTAGGTATGTTTAATTGCATTGCAGGTGTAATGACCCTTATACGTTACTTGTACCCATAGACCGATAAAAGCTGTAATATTATTTGACTTGCTCTTGTTTTACCTCTTTGCAATATGTCCTGCCTTAATGAACAAATACCAATTTTACTTTTTGAAAACATTGCAAGACCTTATTAGGAATCCTTGTAATATTCAGTATTTAAATCAAAAGAAAACTTTTTTTATTTACATAAGAAGGAGATTCCATAGACCTGGCTAGCAGCCGAACTTAAATCTTATATATATATATTACAGCAAGACATTAAAAAAGGAGTTTGGGATATCTCTTTAGAGGGATTTCTTACTAGTTGGACAACCCCATCTTAAGTGTCAGAATCATGCTCTCCTATATCAGCACTGTTCCAGCAATGTCGGCACCACCTTACCCAGCGCTCATGTAGTCTGACCACTAAATGGGATGCACTTCTCACATTTCAGTCCGGCATCCGGTGGAAATGTGAGCAAAGCAGCTGATTGGCTGCAGCACTTGTGGCATAAAAATGTAATGTGAGTGCCAAGAAACCCAGCACTGACATAGCTGGAATGACGATGGGGTAAAAAATAAGTATCTGTTTTATTTTTTAATCATTATTTTAGACTGAGGAGTACAGAATTTAACAATGGGTTTCCTGAGAGGTGGACTACCTCTCTCTATTTCTTTGCCTGTAGTCAGTGGGGTGCACTAAAGAGGCTGGGTAGAACAAATGCTGCTTCTAAAGGTCTTCTGTGCTATTTTTATTTTTTAAGGCAGCAGCCGTTGTGTATTTGTGATTGGTTGTGGCTGTTATTTAAGGAAGAATGGTAACCCTGAATACAAGGTTGCTTGGAGTACTTAAGATGAAAAAAAAACTGTTACTTTCCATTTTTTAAGTGTCAGACTTTACTGGAATATATCACTTTTATTGATAGACTTACAAACTTAGTATAGGAATTTATGAAAATTTTGGATTTTGGCCAACTGTGAGGAAAAGAGGGAATTTTACGTAACCATTGCACATTCCATTGGGATTCTTAAAGCTCCCAAAGAATGTATGTGATACCTGCTGCTGTGTGAGTGGAGTGCCAGAGTGCATGAATCACTCTGAATGTGTATTTATTGATACAGAAGATACTTGTTCACTGTCACAAGCGACTGTTGCCACCAGTTTTTCCATTATGGCTAATTTTGTTTGACTACCTGATCTTGTGACCAACTGACAATTATTTGTTATGTTCCTTGTCTGTGAAATATTAGGAAATTGCTATGTAGAGGCCCTCCGTTATGGCAAAAACAGAAACCTTGAAGGGTTTATTTTTATATTTAGGTTACACAATCTAAATAGGAAAATGTCTTACTAATTAATGTCTTGGAGACTCTCAGAAAGATGGTTGAACCCTTTGGTAAACTTAGTAACCGTTCTCATTCTTGCTTTGAGCAGTAATTGTTGCACCACAGGCCTTCAAAGCTCGTTTCCAAAATAATAAGAGTTTGCATGAAAATAAATGACATCCTACCTCCCAGATTATGAATATTCTCACATACTGGGTTTACATCGAGCAATTTTTCACATTTGATTCAATGTATTTTTCTGTGTTTTTTTTTTTCTTTTATTGTTTTAAACATCCAAATTTATTTTAAAAGTTTGAAGGAAAAGAAACATAATTTATTGTGATTTTTTTCTGTATAATAAATGGTAAAAAGAAATCTAGTAGTGTTGTGACGTGGTTTATCTCAGTGTACTGCTAACTAATTTTTAGCTACCGTATATCTTTCCTATTCATTTCCCTCATCTTCTTAACTGTTGTGCAGCTTTTTGTTTCTTTAAAAAAATACAAAATGTAACAGTTTCATAATTGGCGGGGTAACGCCCTGTTTTACAGTTCTTACTCCAGCATGACAACACAAACTTTGTACTGAGATAAGCTGAAGCCACTTTAAACTGTACACAAATAGCATTTATATCTCCAGACTTCACCTAGTTCATTATTTCCTGCTTTGCAAGAAGTGAGCCTATTGATACTGCTCAAAAGAGCCTGTGTTTTAGAATATAGGTAGGAAGCACACACAGTATTTGAAGGTGCTTTTTTTTATTTCTCTGTCATTCAGATAAATGGAATTAGGCAATTAACATGCATTATTTTGGTGAGTGCTATCACATCTAGGAGGGGTGGAACAAGTGTTAATTGCCGATTGGAGAGCTATTTGCTGTTTTTGAAAGTTTGGTAGGTCACGTAATATAAAAAAGGTGTTTTTTTTGTTTTTTGTTTTTTTTAAGTGCTTAGTTAAACAAAGGGTATATCAGGTACTTTCATTTATTTTGTAATGATGTGCCTAAGAACTAACAGTCATGCACTTACCAGCTATCTGCCTGTTATGCCCAGCGCCATTCTCTGCCAGCACAGTATTGTCATAGGCCACTTCTGTCAGCGATTCAGCGGCTTCCGCTGAAGTCACATTGTCGGAGCAGCAGCTTATTTTCTTTTCTGCTTTGTTGACTGGGTGTGACTACTAACGTCATGCTGATTAACACCCGGCCCCCAGCTGCCTAACTGCAGCGAGCAGGCTGTTAATCAGCATGACACCAGCAATTATGTCCCCTTGACATAGCTTGGAAGAAGAGCTCTGCTGAGGTGCGGCAGCTGAATCACAAGCAGGAGCCGTCAATGACCGCTCTGAGGTGTTGCCGGGTACAGGTAGATGACTCTGTTAGGGTAAGTGCTCTCTGTTTCTTTTTTGTGCTGTGTTTTGTGTTGCATTTTGTATGTGCACAAACGCGACAAAAGCAGCACAAACCTATTGCGTTTGTGCACATACAAATGCAGCACAAAAATTAAGGGGCCACACAAGCACAATTTTTCACCTCACACAGCAATCTTGCGGTGATCTCGGGTGATTTTCATTGTGCAGCATGCCAGGACTTTGAACCATGTGACTGACTGTCACATGGTGCCTAGGCTCTAGCTCTGATAGGCCGATACCCATAGTTCCTACCAGTGCATGGAGGAAGAGACACCGGGGATCGCTGGAGAGGGTGAGTATTGATGCTTTTTTGTTTTGGAAATGGCATGAAAAAGCACCACAAATGGACTGTGGGAGTACCTGTCTATTTGTAGTGCTTTTTTTCTGGGCTTTAGAATAATTGCAGGGACCTAAAAAAAAAAAGAAAAAGCAGGCAATTTCTGCACCAAAAATGCACAAAATGCAACAAAAGAACACACAGTGGGCCCTTAGCCTTAGCAACTATCTACCTGTTTAGATTTTAGGAACATAGTGAAAAAAACAAGTCCTGTTTAAAAGGAACCTGCCACCTTGTTTTTTACCCCCTATCCTACCACTACCTGTCCCTGCACCTTGCTAGTACATCCCTATTCAAATCTTTTTATTGAATTTTTGAAAGAAAAGAAAATCACAGGTAACAAATTATAGACGTTACAGTTGATTTGTCCAATCATACAAATGTATTATAATACAAGTCTATTATAAGGTTATATGAGTTGACAATCTTCTAAGATCGAGTACTGCAATGAGCAATAAATATAACAAACGGCACATCCCTAACCATCCCTCTCTGAGCTAAACTGCAAAAATGATTTATTAACTTACATTTTCCTATGGTAATGAGGCATCTAGGTTACTGAATAGACTGGCATGGGAGGTTTCCGGGTCTCCTTTCTTCCTCTCCCCTTCCCCCCCCCCCCCTTCGCTGCTCTTATCGAGCCCCACTGAGCATCATCATTACTTCTTCTGCGCGCCCCCTATTTTGAAAATCCCACCTACTCATGGTATGACGCTCAGCTGGAAGGTCATTTTTGGTCCTGAGCAGTGTGCAGGTGTATGGGCTGTATAGGCCAGCTTTGGTGCATGCGCAGTGCGCATATTGAAGCCTGGCCGTACACCTGATAAGGCCCCACAATGCAGCGGACTGGAAATCACATCCGGCTGCGCATCATACCATGAGTAGGTGGGATTTTCAAAATAGGGGTGTGTGTAGGAGAAGGAATGATTATGCCCAGCGGGGCGTGATAAGAGCAGCGAGGCGGGGTGAATGGAGACCCTGAGTCCACCCATGTCACTCTACGCAGTAGCCTGGATTATTAGCCTCATTACCATGGGATTATGAAAGTTAAAAACACATTTTTCTCAAGTATTATATTGCAGTTGTAGCTCAGAGAGGGATGGTTAGGCATGAGCTGCTAGCAAGGTGTAGGATGGGGGGTAAAAACCAAGCTGACAGGTTCCCTTACTCACTGTAAACAAGTAAATGAAGCAATTTATTCAATTCAGCCACCAGTGTCCATTGACCTTCATTTAGTGTTACCTGAGGGTTGGCCATGCCTATAGGAAGTACTTGCCTTAATCCTGTTTTCCTGTTCACTTGAGCAGTTCTGAGATGAGTGCACGCATAACTACCCAGTGCCTTTTTCAATTGCTCTGTAGAGGCGTAACTTCAGTACATGTACATGAAGTGATTTAGATCCTTAGATCACGAATAGAACAGACATTTATAGGTAATTTCATAACTTTTCAAAATTCTTCTGAAAAAATATTACATACATACTTATTAAATTACTGTGCCCAATATAATATATATATTTTAGGAGCCTTGAATTGGTCCATTTTATACCATCTCAGTCTCCACTAAAAGGGACACAGACTCCACGACTCCGACTCCACAGCACTGAAAAAACAGCTTTTTCTAAATTCTCTACGGAGAGAAGCCCCTTGGAAAACACCCTAGTCAGGGAAATGGAAATTTTTAAATTGATTTTTTTAATTTTGAAACAAAGCATCCAACTCCAAAGATGGCACAAAAACGCTGCTTATTTTTCATTTGTATCTCCTTTTAATTTGCGTTATTTTTTTAGAATAATTTTGTGTTCAACTTTTTTTGTTTTTGTATGAAGAATTTGAGTTATGTAGATATTTTTGGCTGACCAATGCGAGTAATGTAGATCTAATTGATCAGCTGCAAATCGATTGAGTCAAAGTTACTGAAATTCTCAGGTCTTGTAAAATTTGATCTAAAAAATAAAATATATACACCATGTTCCAAATTATTATGCAAATGTTCTTTTTCTCTGATTTTCCTAAATGGTCGATGCAAATGATAGTCAGTATAATAAAAGACATCACCAGTTAGAGTATATATCGAATTTTATTGAAGAATCCTCCCAATGATAACAGTATAATCTTCAAAATTTAAAAAAAAAACTCAATGCACTGTTCCAAATTATTAGTACAGTAGAGTTTCTAAACATTTGATATGTTTGAAAGAACTGAAAATGCTCATTTGTTGAATTTTCAGCATTAGGAGGTCAACTTCACTGAGATAAAAAGCTATTTAACTCCAAAACATCCTAACAGGCCAAGTTACATGTTAACATAGGAACCCTTCTTTGATATCACCTTCACAATTCTTGCATCCATTGAACGTGTGAGTTTCTGGAGAGTTTCTGCTTGTATTTCTTTGCATGATGTCAGAATAGCCTCCCAGTGCTGCAGTTTTGATGTGAACTGCCTCCCACCCTTATAGATCTTTTGCTTGATTATACTCCAAAGGTTCTCTATAGGGTTGAGGTCAGGGGAAGATGGTGGCCACACCATGAGTTTATCTACTTTTATGCCCATAGCAGCCAATGACACAGGTATTCTATGCAGCATTGGTGCATTGTCATGCATGAAGATGATTTTGCTCCTGAAGGCACATTTTTGCTTTTTGTACCATGGAAGAAAGTTCTCAGTCAGAAACTCTATATACTTTGCAGAGGTCATTTTCACACCTTCAGGAACCTTAAAGCGGCCAATCAGCTGTTTCCCAATGATTCCGGCCCAAAACATGACTCCTCCACCTCCTTTATAACATTGCAGCCTTGTTGGGACATGGTGGCCATCCACCAACCATCCACTAACTCAATCCATCTGGACCATCCAGGGTTGCTTGGCACTCATCAGTAAACAAGACTGTTTGAAAATTAGTCTTCATGTATGTCTGGGCTCACTGCAACCATTTCTGCTTGTGAGCACTGTTAAGGGGTGGCCGAATAGTAGGTTTATGCATCACAGCAAGCCTTTAAAGGATCCTACACCTTGAGATTTGAGGGACTCCAGAGGCACCTGCAGCTTCAAATATCTGTTTGTTGGTTTGCAAAGCCTTTTTAGCAGCTGCTCTCTTAATCCGATAAACTTGCCTGGCAGAAACCTTCCTCATTCTCCCTTTATCTGCATGAACACATCTGTGCTCAGAATCGGCCACAAATCTCTTCATAGTACGATGATCACGCTTAAGTTTTCGTGCAATATCTAATGTTTTCATCCCTTGTCCAAGGCATTGCACTATTTGTTGCTTTTCGGCAGCAGAGAGATCCTTTTTCACCATTCGCCTTCCACGACAGCATTGGAGGATGTCGTCCACGCCCTATTGGGGGACAGGAACACAGAGAGGTTAAAAGCCCCTCCCCTTCCTCAGTACTCCAGTGTCTTCCTGTCCCCCTTGGGGCATGGAGAGGTTCCAGTGCTGTCAGGCCGGCAGAGGCAGCATTGGGGTGTACTTACAGCCGGGCCAGGGATGGACGTCGGGGGCGGCCTCCTCCTCCTTCTCGGGGCTCCCGTGGTGGGACCATCCGGCCTTCCTGCGTCCTACGGGGCAAAGCAGGCCGTGTATTGCAACGCCGGAGGCCTGTTCAGCTCTCCGGCGTCTCCCTCCTCCAGCTGCGGTCCCTGGGGCATGCATCAGAGGTGCCGCGGAGGCACTTCCGGTTTCGGGGGCGGCATTTCCGGTTCCGGGATGTCACTTCCGGTTTCGGGCGGCGGCTCCTGTAATGGCTGTGGCAGGCTGGGCGCGGCTCCAGGGAACCCAGCAGGACTTTCGCGCGCTACTGCCCGCGGCCGGTGACCAGGAGGAGGGAGGGAACAGGTGTTCCTCGTTGGGGGCACGGTACTTCTGGATAAGTACCCGCCGGAAGCTACACCCAGGTAAGGCTGATCCCTGACACATGGAGGATGATAGGCTTCCACCTCTGCTTCTGCAGAGCCCAGCGTTCCCCCAGCTCATGTAAGTGTTTCTGGGGGTGGTCACAAGGGGTAGAGTTATTTAAGCCATGCACTCACACTGGGACCCCCTTCTCTTCCCTTTTTGTCTATAGGGAGACAAGGGCCGTCTGTGAAAGGGAGCAATAATGTTGCTGCGGCACAAAATTTCCCTCTTCCTACAACAAGGTGTCGGCCATGACTGACAGGGTTGTCAGGATGGACTCCCCATCCTTGCTTGAGGAGCTCCAATCCGTTAGGGAAGAGGTGCAGGCTTCTATCTCGGCACTGCGGGGGTTTGCTGCAGCGTCCGGGCCTTCCCCTCCGTAAGAGAGGAAGCTCCAGGATTGTGACTCTGTGGATCTCATGGAGGCTGGCCAGAGGAGGCCTGACGGCTAAGCGGCTCACCCCATCCGACTGGATTGGAGGGTGATGACTTTGTCTGGGAGGTCCCGAAGGTGGACATCCAGGTGGCCAGGGTAGCAATCAGCTGCTATTGTAAACCCATTGTGCATGCCCTTGACACACTGTTGAAGCTAAGCAGCAGGAGCCTCAGTCACGGGTTGGATGGGAGACCTCATGAGAGACCCAATGGGAATCTCTATGGAAGTCCCTATAAAGTCAATGGGACTTCTAACATGAAGGTCTATGGCAGTATTCCATTTGGGAAGCTTAGCCTATAAGACCGCGTTGCCTTTTGAAGATTCCTCCTGGTTGAAGGACCCCCTCGTTCGTAAAATGGAGTGTCCTCAAAAAATCCTGGGAGGCGGCAGCTATGTCTTTAACGGTGTACATTTCCTCTACATGTGAGCAGGTCTCTCTTTAAGTGGCTCACTCAGCTGGGAGAATTCATCCTGCAGGGTACTCCCAGGGAGGAGCTTTGGACTCCATTCCACTTCTGAGACGTGCTACGGGCTTCCTGGCCGATGCCTCTGCTGAGTCGTTCCGCGTTGGCGCCAGGTGCACAGTGTTGGCTAACACAGCTCGCAGGGCAGTGTGGCTTACAAGGTGGAATGGGGAGGTCACGTCTAAGCTCCAGCTGTGTGGCCTCCCCTTGCAAAGGACATTGGATGACATCCTGGAAAAGGTGTCAGACCGGAAAAGGTGTCTCCCGGAACAGGAGCCCTTTCGGAGGCAGTCCTTTTGGCCTGAGCGCAGCCAACCCTCCCAGTCTAAAGGGAAGGGTAAGTCTGGTCGCTGAGCATTCCAGTACGGGAACAAGACCCGTAATATCTTGCTCCCCCAGCAACGGCATCACCAGCCGCCCCTAAACAAGGTCGCCTTCCCATTGCGGAGCGGCTACTGCGGTTTCTGCCACAGTGGCAAGCAATCTCCTTGTGCCCTTGGATCCTCTCGACCATTTGGGAGGGTCTACGCTTGGAATTCGAGAGCCAGCCCCTCCGTGTCTTCAAGTCCTCTCCCTTCCTCAGGGGGACTCTCGCACGGTTTTTCTTGTTGGGTCTGCGACACCTGTTGGATTCGGGTGTGGGGTCCCCGGTTCCTCCTGGAGAGGAGGGACAGGGGCGCTACTCCAGGTTGTTGTGGACCTCCAGAACGCGTATTCTCATGTCCCCATTCACCCGTCCCACAAGCGCTTTCTGCGATTCACGATCTCCGGGGCATGCGGGATGGTCCACTCACGGCTTAATGTGCTGCCCTTTGGGATTTCGTCGGCCCCAGAGGTTACCAAACTCATGGGGGAAGCGATCACATTCATTCAGACCCAGGGGATATGTGTGCTTCCCTATTTAGACGACATGTTGGTGGTGGCTCCTTCGGCAGTGCTTCTGCGCACAAAGGACTCCAACACATTGGAGATTCTTCAGTCCCTGGGATGGGTACCCAATCTTCAGGAATCGGAAGGGGTGCTTGCAACCCGACGTCAATTTTTGGGAGTCTTGCTGGTAACCTCGCTTTCCTGGGGATGAATCCCAGACACCTTCCTGTGACCTCCGTTCCCACTGATGCCAGCGGTTCCGATTGGGGCACGATGGTAGTTCGCACGCCGTTTCAGGGGATTTGGAGTCGCTCGGTCAGTCGCCAGTCTTCAAACTTCTGGCAGTGGAGGAAGCGCTTCTTGCTGCAGCTCACGTTCTCCGGGGTCATCATGTCAAGGTCCTGTCAGACAATGTGACTACGGTTGCTTTCTTGCGGTACCAATGCGGTACTCGTGGCTTACACTTGCAGGGGCTGGCAAGACTGTTCTTTTTGTGGGCAGTATGCCATCTTCTCTCCTCCTCGGCAGTACATCTGAAGAGAATGGCCAATGTACAGGCAGATTTCTTGAGCCGCACGGAGGTCCACCCAGGAGAATGGTGCTTCCATCCGGAAGTATTTCGCTCTCTTACGGACAGGTGGGGTGTCCTTTCGATCGACCTGTTCGCTTTGGGCTCGAATACAAAGGTGCCAACCTTTTTCTCCCTGACGCGGTTGGACCATCCTCGGGGGCTGGACGCTTTTGCCCATCCCTGGGACTTCCGGTTGGTGTATGCATTTCCTCCAATCCCGCCACTTCCCAAGAAGTTGCAACGGATTCGGGCGGAGGGGGTGACACTATCCTGGTGGCTCCCCTGGGGCCCAAACTGGCGTGGTACGACGCCATCCGAGACCTGGGCCTGGAGGGACCGATTGTTAGCCCAGTCTTAACCTGCTGTCCCAGGGTCCTCTGTTTCACCTGGGCCCTCAGTGGCTCATTCGGGCGGCCTGGCTGTTGCGGCCGGGATCCTGAGGACCAAGGGTCTCTCCGAGGCAGTGATCCGCACGCTTCAGCAGAGCAGGAAGCCTGTGACAAACGCTATTTACGGGAGGGCTGGAATCGGTTCCTGTCCTGATGTGCTCCTTCCATCCCGACCATGCATCATCCTGATGTGGCCCAACTCTTGGATTTTTGCAGCGTAGCTTGGATTTGGGGCTTCGGCCGAGCACTCTTTAAGTCCAGACGTCGGCACTTGGGGCGGTTTTTGCCCAGGATCTTGCTTCCCATCCATGGCTCAAGCAGTTTTTTCTTCTGCTTGGGGGTGGCGTCCCCGGATTCGGCCTTCTGTCCCTCCCTGGGATTTGATGCTTGTTCTCCAAGGGCTTGCTCAAAGTCCCTTTGCACCCTTGTCTGCTGCATCCCTTCCGTCTCTCACAAGGTGGCGTTTTTGGTGGCCATCACTTCTGCTCCAGAGTTGGAGAACTGCAGGCACTCTCTGTCCGGGCTCCGTGCCTCATGTTGTCCATTGTTCGCATTACGCTTCGGTTGCATTCATCTTTTTTTCTGAAAGTTGTCGGCTTTCCATCGGTCCCAGGATGTGGTTCTGCCTTCAATTTGTCAATCTCCTGCTAATGCGGCTGAGGCCGTGTTTCACTCCTTGGATGTACGTCGAACTGTCCTCCTCTATCTCCGAGAGTCTGCTTCCTGCAGGTTAGATCAGAACCTGTTTGTTCGGCTTTTGGGAATAATGCAGGGAAGAAGACTTCCCAGGCTACCATCACTTCCTGGATCACAAAGGTAATCTGTGAGGTCTACGTCGCTCCGGTCCTTGCTCCTCCGGTGGGGTTGAAGGCTCCTTCAACTCGGGCTGCTGCTACTCCCTGGACGGAGCAGCCTGGAGCTTCATCAGAGCTGATTTGCAGAGCGGCTACGTGGTAGTCTCTCCTCGCTTTTTCTCGCCTCTATAGGTTAGATCTGTCCTTCATTCGGGATCTGTCCTTTGGTAGGAAAGTCCTACAGACAGTAGTCCCACCCTGAGGAGTATCGGTGGTATTCCTCCAATGCTGTCGTGGAAGGCGAATGGAGAAAACTGAATTAGTCCTTACCGGTAATTCCTTTTCTTGGAGCCTTCCACGACAGCATCAGTTCCCCCCCCTTGTTGGTATTTGATTCCGGTTTGTATCAGGTAATCCATGGCTAAGTGTGATCTTGGTAAACACTGGAGTACTGAGGAAGGGGAGGGGCTTTTAACCTCTCTGTGTTCCTGTCCCCCAATAGGGCGTGGACGACATCCTCCAATGCTGTCGTGGAAGGCTCCAAGAAAAGGAATTACCGGTAAGGACTAATTCAGTTTTTCTTTCCCATGTTACTTGAAAACTGTGGCCTGCTCAATATTGTGGAACATCCGGTTTTCCTTTTATTGGGCCACCCTGCCAAACTAATTATCACTAATTATCACATGTATCAGAGATTGATTTCAGTGATCCATAGAACCCTGAGACACAATACCAACAATGGGTTTTATTGAAAAAAAAAAAACCTATACACTTAAAACCAGTTTGCATAATAATTTGGAACATGGTTTATATATACGAAAAATGAGGTTGCAGCAATCAAGTCCTTTGTGTCAAAAAGAACATCTTTATTACAGCATGGGCACAGATGGCGACGTTTCGTGTACAAACACCCTTTGTTTGTACCCGAAAAGTCGCCATCTGTGCCCATGCTGTAATAAAGAAGTTCTTTTTGACACCAAGGACTTGATTGCTGCAACCTCATTTTTCATATCTATTGGTGGCTTCATAAAGGGAGGCTTGGTTGCGAACACCATTTTGTGTAATACTGTGCTGCTCCAAGTTTTTCTACTACAGTCATGGCCAAAAGTTTTGAGAATGGTAAATATTTTAACAAAGTCTACTGCTTCAGTTTTTCTAATGGCAATTTGCATACACTCCAGAATGTCATAAAGAGTGATCAGCTTAACAGCAATTATTTGCAAAGTCAATATTTGCCTAGAAAATGAACTTTAACCCCCAAAACACATTTCAACATCATTACAGTCTTCAACTAGAGAGCTTCCATTGTTGTCAAAAAGGCTCCAGGGCGCCCAAGAAAGACCAGCAAGCGCCAGGACCGTATCTTAAAACTGTTTCAGCTGCGGGATCAGACTACCAGCAGTGCCGAGCTTGCTCAGGAATAGCAGCAGGCTGGTGTGAGTGCTTCTGCACGCACTGTGAGGCAGAGACTCTTTGAGCAAGGCCTGGTTTCAAGGAGGTCAGCAAAGAAGCCACTTCTCTCCAGAAAAAACATCAGGGACCGACTGATAGTCTGCAAAAGGTACAGGGAGTGGACTGCTGAGGACTGGGGTAAAGTCATTTTCTCTGATGAATCCCCTTTTCGATTGTTTGGGACATCTGGAAAACAGCTTATTCGGAGAAGAAGAGGTGAACGCTACCACCAGTCTTGTCTCATGCCAACTGTAAAGCATCCTGAAACCATTCATTTGTGGGGTTGCTTCTCAGCCAAGGGAATCGGCTCACTCACAGTCTTGCCTAAAAACACAGCCATGAATAAAGAATGGTACCAGAATGTCCTCCAAGAGCAACTTCTCCCAACCGTCCAAGAGCAGTTTGGCGCCCAACAATGCCTTTTCCAGCATGATGGAGTTACTTGCCATAAAGCAAAGGTGATAACTAAATGGCTCAGGGAACAAAACATAGAGATTTTGGGTCCATGGCCTGGAAACTCCCCAGATCTTAATCCCATTGAGAACTTGTGGTCAATCTTCAAGAGACGGGTGGACAAACAAAAACCAACAAATTCTGCCAAAATGCAAGCATTGATTATGCAAGAATGGACTGCTATCAGTCAGGATTTGGTCCAGAAGTTGATTGAGAGCATGCCAGGGAGAATTGCAGAGGTCCTGAAGAAGGGTCAAATCTGCAAATATTGACTTGCTGCATTAACTCATTCTAACTGTCAATATAACCTTTTGGTACTCAAAATATGATTGCAATTATATTTCTGTATGTGAGATAAACATCAGACAAACACAAATAAAATCCAGAGGGCAGCAGATTATGTGAAAATATAATTTTGGTGTCATTCTCAAAACTTTTGGCCATGACTGTACATATATATATATATTTATTTATTGCCTGTTACCATTCCACACACTGCTGAAAATTGCAGCAGCCCATGATGGGCTAATAATATCAGGTGCTTCACCACAGTGCCTTGCAGCTATCACCAAACATAGTCTTGTGCAGCTAATCAGTGGGTAGTGGGGCAGTCAATCATAGGCACTATAAAAGAGGGCAGGGCATCTAGTGGCCATTTTAGGGCCGAGGAAGTGAAGGTCAAAGAATACAGCTCATTACACGCATGGATAGAAAAAGGCTTAAATATGATTGCGGTGTAGTAGTACAATGCTGAAATGCATTGAATTGCGAGTAGTAGTCTGAGTTTGTGAATAATAAGCCAAAGCTTCAAATTGAAAGGAGATGCTTGACATTCAGAGTTTGTGTGACTGAATTGTCTGTGATATACAACAGTACAGCATCTAACTAACATAATTGTCACCCCTCACCCTCCAAGACATCATACTTGTAGGTCACCTCGACGCCCTAATAGGGACAGGAGACAAAGAGATTAAATAGCCCCTCCCTACCTCATAATCTCAATGTTTTACCTGTCCCTATGGGACATGAAGAGGTGCTCTTGTGGGCTATGGCCAGCGAACAGTCCTTCTTACTTAGAAGCTGGGTGGTGGATGGGTTGTGCCTGACACCTTTCCTGGCTGCCGCTCCTGTTCTGCAGTGAACAGAACCCCACCGCTCTCCGATGCCTGCAGGCAAAGCTGAGCGGTGACTGGTCAGGATCTTCTTGACTCTTCTCTCCTTCCTCCAGCTCCAGCGTGCATCTCACTCCCCGGAAGCGACATTGGAAGCGAGGTCTCTGGATGATGTCACCTCTGGGCTCCATTCCACAGTGGAAGACATGGCGTTTTACTGGACCTGGAGCTTTTAACAGCGTTCCTGGCCATCAGAGGTCTCCCTAGTGGCAGTTGCCTAATGGATGCAGTGTCCTGGAAAGGGCGGAGTCATACCCTGGAGATGTGAGAGTGCTGGGCCATGGTCACTTTTCTAGAAGTCCCCTTGTAGAAGTAGGTTTACCCCTTTATGACAATGGAAGGTGTCTCTTCTTTTTGCTCTGCAGATGTGGAGCCCAGCGCTAACCAATGCCCAGTAAGATGTCTTGAGGTGGGTTATTTGGTGTCATGTGGTGATTAGCACCTTCTATCCTTCTCCTGATATGTCCCAGGGCTGTGATCAGTCCCATAAAAAATATTACTTTGGCACACTGAAGACATGGAGGAGCTCCTTTTTGCAGTATGGAATACTATGGAGGTAGAGAGAGAGGAATCAGCTCAATTTCCAGGATTAAATGCTAGGTAGTCTAATATCTAAAAAGATGTTGGTGTTTCCGGTCCACAATGACATCCAAAGTCTTAATGTTGGAGGAATGGGAGCACCCTGAAAGACAACTTAACATCCCTGATGGTCTTAAAGGGTAGATTCCCTTTGGATAACACAATAGCAAAATCCAGGTCCAATATTCCCAAAATTTACATCCAGATAACTAAAGTAGCCAATAAAACAACATTGCCCTTTGAGGATTCATCTCAGCTCAGGGATCCAATGGCTAGCAAAATGGATAGCCCTCTGAAAAAGTCCTCTGAGGCATCATCTACCTCTCTTTCAACAAGTGGATCCTGCCACGAATGTGGAGGCTACATGTTTAGGTGGCTGAACCAATTTGAATCCAATATTTTTTTTTTTGGTAAATATATTTTTATTGGGTTTTATAACATCAAAGACAAACAGTGTCACAAGACATAGAAACAAGCAAACATAGGAATAGAGCCGAGAAGACTGGATAACATTAGTTAACAAGTAAAGAAATACCTTCTCTATACTCTTGAATTGCAACACCTAGCTAATTGAGCCAATACAACAAGATATGGGTGTGCATCATCGTAGAAAGACCCTCCAACGGGAAAGTCAGAATAGTTGAAGGATCCCCTCCTGCCTTCTATTCGTGCGGGGGGGAGAAGGAGAACATACATGCTACTTGTCGGCCGCCCGAGAGGAAAGGGGGGAACGGAGAGGGAGGAAGGGGGGAAAGTCATAAGAGTAAAGAAGAGAGAAGAAAAGAAAAAAGAAAGAGAGAAAAAAAAAAGAATAAATAAGTAAATATAGCACAAGAATTAGTCGACATCTATCGAAAGCAAAGAACTCCCTAAAATTAGGAGAATCCCTGAATTGAATCCAATCTTAATAGGGGACCCTAGCGGATGCCTTTAGTTGAATCGGTCAGAATTGCTGCTAGGTCATCAGTACTAGCAAATATGGCCAGACGTGCATTGTGGGTTAAATTCTGGCAATCTTTGCTGTGTAGGTCCATTGTGGAAAGAGACTTTTTGTGGCCTACTTTTAAAATGGTTGATCTGTAGTTAAACTCTGGCAATCATGGCTGTGTGGGTCAGCTGTGGAAAGGGTTCTGTTGTGGCCTGTATTTAAAATGTATTCTTTATGGTGTGTGGTTAAACTCTGTCAATCTTGGTTGTGTGGGTCAACTGTGGAAAGAGGCTTTGCTGTGGCCTATCTTTAAAATGGCTTTTCTGTGGTTAAAATTTGTCAATCTTGGAGGTGTGGTTAATGGCCATTTTGTTTATTAAAATTAAAATTTATGCTCTGTGCTTAAACTCTGGCAGTCTTGGCTGTGTAGGTCAGCTATTGAAAGAGGCTTTCTTGTGCCCCCTCGTTTAAAATATCTGCTCTGTGGTTAAAACTCTGGCAATATTAGCGCTGTGGGTCAACTTTCCTTAGAGACTATCTTGTCGCCTGTATTTAAAATGGCTGCTCTGTGGTTTAAACACTGGCAATCTAGGCTATGTGGGTCAACTTTGAAAAGAGGTTTTATTGTGGCCTATATTGTAAAATTTGCGCTGTGTGGTGAAACTCTTGCAATCCTAGGTATGTGGGTTAACTGTGGAAAGAGGCTCTGTTGCAGCCTATATTTAACCCCTTCACGACCTAGGACGTTGTGCAACGTCCTGTGTTTCTGCCTGTTAACGACCCAGTACGTTGCACAACGTCCTGGCAGATTTGAGCTCCTGCACCCCCTGTGAGCCGGGTCACTCAGGTGTCACAGATGCTGCTGCTCTGTGACAACCTGTAGATGACCCCACAGGGGGTGGTTTAACCCCCCCAAGCCCAGGACCCCCTCCGATCGGCAGTTTAAAAGTGAAACTGCCGATCGGAGGGAATCATAGGGATTCACCCCTCCAGATCTGATTGGAGCTCTCCAATCAGATCTGGAGGGGCGGATCGGCAAGTGCCCACCCCTCCTCACCCCCCTCCAGCTCCAGGACTGTCCAGGGCCCCCCCGCCGTCCCCCCCAACCGCCCGCCCCCCTCTATTACAATGTATCTGCCGGCGGGCTGCACCCGCGTGCGCCCACCGGCAACACTGCCTGCTCCCCTACTCTGGTGCTCCCCCCCAGGCTGCCCCCACCTCCGGGCCCTGTGCCTGGCCCCCCCCTCCCTCACCTCCTGCGGCGGGCTGCACACTTCGGTGCACCCGCCGCCGCTGCTGCGCCTCCTCTGCCCGGCCCGCCGGTCTGTGGCCCCGCCTCCTCTCCCTGCCTCCTCTCCCGGCCTCCTCCTGCTCATCGGTGGAACGAGGGAGGTAAGTATGTATGTATGTATGTGTATGTATGTATGTATGTGTATGTATCTATGTATGTATCTATGTATGTATGTATGTGTATGTATGTATGTGTACCTATGTATGTGTATGTATGTATCTATGTATGTATGTATGTGTATGTAGGTATCTATGTATGTATGTATGTGTATGTATCTATGTATGTATCTATGTATGTATGTGTATGTATCTATGTATGTGTATGTATCTATGTATGTATGTATGTGTATGTATCTATGTATGTATGTATGTATGAATGAATGAATTGATGGATGGGTGAATGGATAGGGGGTGCATGCGTGGACGTGTGCGTGGACGTGAGCATACATGAGCGTGCGTGGACGTGAGTGTGCGTGCATAGATGTGTGTGTGCATAGACGTGTGCGTGCGTGGATGTGTGCATAGATGGATGTGTACGTGGATGTGCGTGGTTGTGTGCGTGCGTGGATGATGGGTGCATAGGTGAATGGATGGGTGCAACAAGGGATCAAGTGTCCTCTTGTTGTAGTCTCTGGGATCATAGTCATGGTGCACTGTATGACAGGTCGTTGTCATACAGTGCACCATAACTCTGACCCCAGAGACTGTAGGAAGAGGACACTTCATCCCTTGCTGCAGTCTCTGGATTGGCCAGAGGCGATCGAGCGTCGTGGGACCTTCGCTGTGGACTACGTCGGAGGCGATCGAGCGTCGTGGGACCTTCGTTGTGGACTACGTCAGATCTTTATAATAAAGATGGAGTCTGAATTTTGTTTGTGTTATTTTTTTCAAATAAAAAGATTTTTCTCTGTGTGTATTTTCTGACTATTTACCAGAGATTCCTAATGGCGGGTCTAACATTGGCCCTATATTATGAATCTCGGGCTTAGTGCCAGCTGCCAATAAAAAGCTGGCATTAACCCCTTTATTACCCAGTTTGCCACCGGCACCAGGGCAACTGGAAGAGCATATGGGTACAGCGCCAGAAAATGGCGCTTCAATGAATGCGGCATTTTCTGGGGCGGCTGCGGGCTGCAATTCGCAGCATGGGGGGCCCAGAACGCTTGGGCCTCTCCATGCTGCGGATTCCAGTCCCCAGCTGCCTAGTTGTACCTGGCTGGACCAAAAATATGGCGGAGCCCCATGTCATTTTTTTTTCTAGAATTAGTTCTAGAAGAAAAAAAAAGGGCTTTGCTGTATTTTTGGTGGCTAGCCAGGTACAACGAGGCAGCTGGGGGTTGGTGGCAGTCCGTAGCTGGCAAGTTGTACCTGGCTGGACCAAAAATATGGCGGAGCCCCACGCCATTTTTTTTCTAGAATTAGTCCTAGAAAAAAAATAAAAATGGGCTTTGCTGTATTTTTGGTTGCCAGCCAGGTACAATGAGGCAGCTGGGGGTTGCTGGCAGTCCGTAGCTGCCAAGTTGTACCTGGCTGGACCAAAAATATAGCGGAGCCCTACGCCATTTTTTTTTCTAGAATTAGTCCTACAAAAAAAATAAAAATGGGCTTCGCTGTATTTAGATGCATAGTGAACACTTTGAACCCCCAGGTGCTTCACAAATTGATCCGTAAAAATGAAAAAAGAAAATTTGTGTGAAAACAAATGTACTTTTTCCTTATTACGAATCAATTTGTGAAGCACCTTGGGGTTCAAAGTTCTCACTATGCATCTAGATGCATTCCTTGGGGGGGTCTAGTTTCCAAAATGGGGTCACTTGTACGGGAGCTCCAATGTTTAGGCACACAGGGGCTCTCCATACACGACATGGTGTCTGCTAACGATTCCAATAGTTAGCGGATACCATGTCGCGTATGGAGAGCCCCTGTGTGCCTAAACATTGGAGCTCCCCCACAAGTGACCCCATTTTGGAAACTAGACCCCCCAAGGAACATACCTAGATGCATAGTGAGCACTTTGAGCCCCCAGGTGCTTCACAAATTGATCCGTAATGAAAAAAGAAAATTTGTGTGAAAACAAATGTACTTTTTCCTTCTTACGGATCAATTTGTGAAGCACCTGGGGGTTCAAAGTGCTCACTATGCATCTAGATGCATTCCTTGGGGGGTCTAGTTTCCAAAATGGGGTCACTTGTGCGGGAGCTCCAATGTTTAGGCACACAGGGGCTCTCCATACACGACATGGTGTCTGCTAACGATTCCAATAGTTAGCGGACACCATGTCGCGTATGGAGAGCCCCTGTGTGCCTAAACATTGGAGCTCCCCCACAAGTGACCCCATTTTGGAAACTAGACCCCCCAAGGAACATATCTAGATGCATAGTGAGCACTTTGAGCCCCCAGGTGCTTCACAAATTGATCCGTAATAATGAAAAAAGAAAATTTGTGTGAATCAAATGTACTTTTTCCTTCTTACGGATCAATTTGTGAAGCACCTGGGGGTTCAAAGTGCTCACTATGCATCTAGATGCATTCCTTGGGGGGTCTAGTTTCCAAAATGGGGTCACTTTTGGGGGAGCTCCAATGTTTAGGCACACAGGGGCTCTCCAAATGCAACATGGTGTCCGCTAACAATTTGACTGAAAAATCAGCTCAAATTGTTAGCGGACACCATGTCACGTTTGGAGAGCCCCTGTGTGCCTACACATTGGAGCTCCCCCATAAGTGACCCCATTTTGGAAACTAGACCCCCCAGGGAATTTATCTAGATGGCTGGTGAGCATTTTGAACCCCCAGGTACTTCAAAAATTCATCCGTAAATATGAAAAAGTACTTTTTTTTCCATAAAAATTTTCTTTTTTCATTTTTACAGATTAATTTGTGAAGCACTGGGGTGTTCAAAATGCTCACCACCCATCTAGATAAGTTCCCTGGGGGGGTCTAGTTTCCAAAATGGGGTGATTTGTGGGGGGCTCCAATGTTTAGGCACACAGGGGCTCTCCAAATGCAACATGGTGTCCGCTAACAATTTGACTGAAAAATCAGCTCAAATTGTTAGCGGACACCATGTCGCGTTTGGAGAGCCCCTGTGTGCCTACACATTGGAGCTCCCCATAAGTGACCCCATTTTGGAAACTAGACCCCCAGGGAATTTATCTAGATGGCTGGTGAGCATTTTGAACCCCCAGGTGCTTCAAACATTCATCCGTAAAAATGAAAAAGTACTTTTTTTTCCATAAAAATTTTCTTTTTTCATTTTTACAGATTAATTTGTGAAGCACTGGGGTGTTCAAAATGCTCACCACCCATCTAGATAAGTTCCCTGGGGGGTCTAGTTTCCAAAATGGGGTGACTTGTGGGGGAGCTCCAATGTTTAGGCACACAGGGGCTCTCCAAATGCAACATGGTGTCCGCTAACAATTTGACTGAAAAATCAGCTCAAATTATTTGGCGGACACCGTGTCGCGTTTGGAGAGCCCCTGTGTGCCTACACATTGGAGCTCCCCATAAGTGACCCCATTTTGGAAACTAAACCCCCCAGGGAATTTATCTAGATGGGTGGTGAGCATTTTGAACCCCCAGGTGCTTCGCAAATTCATCAGTAAAAATGAAAAAGTACTTTTTTTTTCTACAAAAATTTTCTTTTAGCCTAAATTTTTTCATTTTCACATGGGGAACAGGATAAAATGAATCCTAAAAATTGTTGGGCAATTTCTCCTGAGTACATCGATATCTCATATGTGGTCATAAACCACTCTTTGGGCGCACGGCAGGGCTCAGAAGGGAAGGAGCGCCATTTCACTTTTTGAATGGAAAATTAGCTTCAAAAGTCAAATTGCGCTCCTTCCCTTCTGAGCCCTGCCGTGCGCCCAAAGAGTGGTTTATGACCACATATGAGATATCGATGTACTCAGGAGAAATTGCCCAACAATTTTTAGGATCGATTTTATCCTGTTGCCCATGTGAAAATGAAAGAATTGAGGCTAAAAGAACATTTTTGTTGGAAAAATTAAAATGACCATTTTTTCCTTCCACTTTGCTTTACTTCCCGTGAAGCACCTGAAGGGTTAATAATCTTCTTGAAGGTAGTTTTGAGTAGCTTGTGGGGTGCAGTTTTTGGAATGGTGTCACTTTTGGGTGTTTTCCGTCATGTACACCCCTCAAAGGGACTTCAAATGTAATGTGGTCACTAAAAAAAATGGCTTTGTAAATTTTGCTGGAAAAATGAAAAATTGCTGATGAACTTTGAACCCTTATAACGTCCGAACAAAAATTTTTTTTTTTTCCAAAATTGTGCTGATGTAAAGTAGACATGTGGGAAATGTTATTTATTAACTATTTTGTGTCACATACCTCTCTGGTTTAGCAGAATAAAAATTCATAATTTGAAAATTGCTAAATTTTCAAAAATTTTGCCAAATTTTTAATTTTTTCACAAATAATCGCAAAAATTATCAACCTAAATTTTATACTAACATGAAGCCCAATATGTCACGAAAAAACAATCTCAGAATCGCTAGGATCCGTTGAAGCGTTCCAGAGATATTACCTCATAAAGGGACACTGGTCAGAATTGACAAAAATGGCCTGGTCATTAGGGTCAAAATAGGCTGGGGGGTGAAGGGGTTAAAATGCATGCACTGTGGTGAAACTGGCAATCCTAGCTGCGTTGGTCATCTGTGGAAAGAGGCTATGTTGTGGCTTATATTTAAAATTCATGCTGTGGTGAAACTGGCAATCTTGGCTCTGTCTGTCTTCTGTGGAAGGAGACTCTGTTGTGACGTACCTTTTAAAATGGCTGCTTTCTGGTTAAACTCTGTCAATCTTGTCTGTTTGAGTCAACTATGGTAAAAGGATATGTTGTGGACTATATTTAAAATTTATGCTCTGTGGTTAAACTCTGGCAATCTTGACTGTGTGGGTCAGTTGTATAAAGAGGCTCTGTTGCGTTCTATTTTTAAAATGAATGCTCTGTGCAGGGGTGTACCTCCCATAGCGGCAAACCAAGAGGCCCCTGAACCAATGAGGCCTATGAGGCCCCTAAACCAAGGGGCCCAACACCGCTTGGCACCAAGCCCCTCTCACTGCCTCCAGAGCTGGCGTTTGGAACAGGCAGGCTTGAAAGCTGTCCAGGACCCCTAGATAGTAGTTAAGACCTTCATACATATGAGACTTAAGTTGGCTACAAATTCGCAATCAAAGGAACAAAATTTTAAAAAACTCACGAAGAGCAGCTATATTGTCTCTAACCAAATGCACTCAGCAGGATGCAGTGGGCCTCAGTAATATCAGAAAAAGGCATCACAGGTGCAAATTACCAGTGCACCAATCACTCTCAACCTCCTGCTCTTGGAGGGGATGATTTCTGTCATTTTTCATGCGCACAAAATAAGGTTCCCATAGGACGCCAATCACACATGTGTGGTGCAAAGTGTCTCCAGCCTATTTCTTACACCCTTACTATTAGATCTAGGAGGGCTGTTAGGCACTGTGTCAATGCACTGCAACAAGGCAGACGCCTTATATGGCCCAGCTGCACCCTCACGTTCCTTCTTATGCTAATTATTATCGTTCATGAATTTAGTGTTTAGGGACGTGTAAGCGTGAGGATCTTTGACATGGATTACGAGCTTACGTGCTTTGGTCCAAAACACCTACCAATACTACACTTTTTTTTTAATGTTTTGTATTTCTTTTTGCACTTTTTTTTCCCGTTTCCAGGGTGCAGCTGGGCCATGTAGGGCGTCTGTCTTGTTGCAGTTCATTGATATAATAATAATATAATAATAATATTTATTCATTTATATAGCGCTATTAATTCCATAGCGCTTTACATACATCAGTAATGCTGTCTCTCTTGGAGCTCACAATCTAAACATCCTATCAGTATGTCTTTTACAATGTGGGAGGAAACCGGAGTACCCGGAGGAAACCCACGCAAACACGGGGAGAACATACAAACTCCTTGCAGATGTTGTCCTTTGTGGGAACTGAACCCAGGACCTCAGGACCCCAGTGCTGCAAAGGCTGCAGTGCTAACCACTTGAGCCACCGTGCCGCCCATAGTGCCTAGCAGCCCACCTTGATCTAATAGTAGGGGCGTAAGTAATAGGCTGGGCACACTTTGCACTGCACATGTGTGACTGGCCTCCTATGGGAACCTTATGCTGTGTGCATAAAAAAATGACAGAAATCACCCCATCCATGAGAAGAAGGTTGAGAGTGATTGGAGCGCTGGTATTTTGTTCTTGTGATGCCTTTTTCCTATATTATTCCCCTTTTATTATGGAATCTTTAAAGATTGAAAATAACGGTCTATCTATGACGGTACTTAATTCCTGCAGTACTCAGGAGTGAATCCCATCTGGGCCTGGGGATTTGTCAACTTTAGTGATTTTTAGACGGCGCCTTACTTCCTGCCGAGTTCAGCTGGTGAACTTAAATGCTGAATTTTTGTTATCAGTGATCATGTTGTTTATCATAGGATTGTTTTGTATAAATATTGTTGAAAAAAAGTCATTTAGCATATTGGCTTTTTCCTCGGCCTCATGGAGGTTGCATAATATATAGAGTGCATTATAATATATGGAGGCTGCATTATATTATATGGAGGACTATGGGGCAGCATTATTCTATGTGGAAGGCAATGTGGGGCCCATTATACTAAATGGAGGACTATGGGGGTTCCATTTTCCCATATGGAGGGTTTTGTGGGGCCCATTACCTTATGAAAACCTATGTTGGGCCATTATAATATTTGAAGGGCTTTGAGGAGGGTATTATATTTGGTTGGATATCAGGAAACCTTTATACTTTATAAGAGGGCTATTTGAGGGTCATTATATTGTTTTCAAGCAATTATACAGTGTGAAGATTTGTGTGATGGCTATTTTACTATTTGGATTGATAGTACAGGCCATTATACTGTATGTATGCCTATTGTACTGAATGAATGGCTGTGTGGGGGTCACAGTTAGGGATTATACTGTGCTGGAGTCACCATTTATTGCCAGGGTAGTTGAGGGGGATACAGTAGGCTCAGCATACTGTGTGTGTATAGTACTGTGGAGGAATTCATTGTGGGGGCATCATACAGTGTTTATCAAAGGCAAATAATCCTCCGGAACTCAGGAAGGCAAATTAATGTTAAAAAATAATCTTTTATTTTTCCTGATTAAAATTTCATGTTACAGGCAGTGGATACTGCAGCACGTAGGAGAGAATCCTATGTGTTTCGACTCTATCAAGTCTTAGTCATGGATGACTAAGACTCAGAGTCGAAACGCGTAGGATTCTTTCCTATGTGCTGCAGTATCCACTGCCTGTAACATGAAATTTTAATCAGGAAAAAAAAAAGATTATTTTTAACATTCATTTGCCTTCCTGAGTTCCGGAGGATTATTTGCCTTTGCTAGATGTCGACCGCTGGGACCAGGGCGACGGTGTGGACCGTGCTTTCCTTGGAGGCTGAGGGGTGAGCTGAAACTTTGTTTGCTATACAGTGTTTATGGGGTACTTTTGTTTTCATCTAGTGGTGCAGAGGTATTGTACTGTGCAACCCAATGCTCAGGCAGCAGAGCGGTTGGGTAGCTTTCAGACACTCTGCATCATATGTATCAGTGTGAATGGTGTTCTATGCAGGCCCATTGTATGCATGGCAAGTCGCCTCCCACACTTTGCTGGTTGAGGTGATTTATTAGCGTGCACCTGGGTTTGCTTCACATATGGGCTCTCACTGCATCCTGTAAGTGCGTTTGGTTTCTGTTTTTGGCATAGATGGTAAGGCTTTTTGATGCTGCTTTTTCTAGTAGTTTTTTGTACAATTTTGATAGGACTGATGAGCATGGGAAGCCGTGACGTGGATCATCAGCTTAAATGTCTTGGCCAATACATGAACCAATATCCCATTTATAAAAGTTTTTTGTTTATCATATAAAAAACTTTTTGCACTTTTTTATCTATCTGGTTGAGGTGATTTATCAGCCTGCACCTGGGCTTGCTTCACATATGGGCTCTGACTGCATCCTGTAAGCGCATTTGGTTTCTGTTTTTGGCATAGATGGTAAGGCACTTTTGTATTATAATTTTTTTTGGAGGGGGCCCAGCCTAATTAGAAATTCTGCTATGGGGCCTCATGATTTCTATGTATGTGCCTGGCTCTTTAGTTAAACTCTGGCAATATTGGCTGTGTGGGTCAATTGTGGAAAGAGGCTGTGTTGTGGCTTGTAATTAAAATGTATGCTCTGTGGTGAAACTCTGGCAGAATTAGCGGGATAAGGCTGTTCTCTCATTGGTTGGCAATTCAATCCGACTGCATAATTTCTCTGAATTATGTGAACAGAGGTGGTAGGCAATCTACAAATTAAGACAAAGGGGTATCTGAGCAGTCTGGCAAGAAACAACTTACCTTTCATGAGTTAACAAACAAACAATATGTCTGGCCTAATTCAAACCACAACATAAATGGTCAAAAAATGGTCTGTGTGGGTCAACTAAGGAAAGAGGCTCTGTTGTGCCTTATGCTGGAAACACACTATCTGACTCACATGTGAATCTCTTGGAGGAAACTCGGATCAGTCACTTTGAACGGCCTCCCCTGTCAGGACGAGAGTGTGATGCTGCACAGAAACACAAACAGCTGATACTCCCGTCCAGAGAGGGGGAAGGCCGTACAGGATGACTGATCCGAGTCTCCCTTGGGAAACTCGCATGTGAGTCGGATAGTGTGTTTCCAGCCTTATATTTAAACATTAGTCTTTGTGGTTATTTCTGGCAATCTTGGCTGTGTGGGTCAACTGTGGCGAGAGGCTACCTTGTGACCTTTATTAAAAATGTATGCTCTGTGGTTAAACTCTGCCAATGTTCGCTGTGATGGTCAACTGTGAAAAATGTCTTTGTAGGTCGCTTTTTTCTTTTTTTTTTTTTTCTTTTAAACTTTGTTGCTCTTTGGCAGGGGTGGAGAACCTTTTTCTGCCGTCGGGCCATTTGGAAATTTCTACCATCCTTCAGGGGCCACACAAAATTATCAAGTTGAAAATTACCCTGCTATATTTGGTTAACCAATCAACTCACCCCTACTATTGTTGCTGGGGATTCTCGTTGGCGTAGCTGTGATATTGATCAATTTGCTTCTCAACTGCTTTTCCAGATTTGCTAGAACCCTAGACATCACAGGAGAGGCTTGGAGCATATACGACACTGGAGAGGCTGAGGTTGGGGCATAGAGATCACTGGGGAGATGGATTTAAAAGGCAGCCAGTCGGCAAAATGTGTCTACCAGCCTGAGCACTGCGGTCCTCAGGAATCTGCCTGGAGGCCACAGAAAAGGTCATCGAGGGTCGCATACGGCCCTGGGACTTCAGTTTCCCCACCCCTGCCCTATGGGGAATCTCTAAAATCTGTTTCTTTGGGGTGACAGTTACAAATGTTTAGTTTCCTCATTTACTTGCTATGTAGCCAGAATGGCTATGGTGACAGAACCCCCTTAAGTAATTTCTCTATCCACAATTATTTTCAGGGCAGTTGTCCTGCTCTTACCCTCATTTTGCTCCCATTTGCAGCCCCCTATCCCTTACTACAACCATTTTTCAAAATTGAAATTCGGGTTTCCATTGATTTGTATGCAGTTCATTGCTCACGAACCTGACATTTATTTATAGTCCCGCTGAACTCGAACATTCATGGGTCCCACATCTCTATTCCAAAGCTTTGAGTCATTAAATGAACTGGTCAGCATTTAATAGTAAATCCTCTATGTCCCAGTTTATCATCCTAGATGGAGTTGTAAGAAGGTCATTGTTGCATTAAACTGAATGACACCATGATA
Source organism: Allobates femoralis (assembly GCA_033576535.1). NCBI lineage: Eukaryota > Metazoa > Chordata > Amphibia > Anura > Aromobatidae > Allobates > Allobates femoralis. Next base: position 269,438,708 of record JARQOC010000002.1, on the reverse strand, counting down.
AATCCAGATAAAGTTCCTAGTCTGAATTCATACTAGTACATCTCAATGAATTAGAATATCATCAAAAAGCAATGTAATATTGCCATGTCTCAGGGCGTTTCTGGGAGTCCTGAAATACTTTGGCTAATAACTCAATATTATATTCACCAATTGATGTCTTGTGGAATACGGCAGCACTGTTTTTAACCCTTCATCCTCCCTACTTTAATATTCTGAGATAATGACCTTTGGGTTTTCATTGTCTGTAAGCCATAATCATCAACATTTACAGAAATAAACACTTCAAATAGATCACTCTCTAATGACTCTATATAATATGTGCGTTTCAATTTATGAATTGAATTACTGAAATAAATCAACTTTTTGATGATATTCTAATTCATTGAGATGCACTAGAATAATGGACTGATCAAAATTTAATTTGATAAATATCTACAGTGCCTCGAAAAAGTATTCATACTCTGTGAATGTTCCCATATTTTTTCACATTACTCCCACAAACTTAAATATATTTTTATTGGGATTTTATTTGATATACCAACACAAAGTAGCAAGTATTCACGAAGTGTAGAGGAAATACATGGTTTTCTAAATATTTTATAGATCTGAATACTGTGATGTGCATTTGTATTCATCCCCCTGTAATCTGATAGTTTTAATCCCTTAACAAGCACCGTATTGCATTAAATTGGTGACAGTTAAGGTGACTTCTTAGTATATAGTGATGTAGCGCCCCCCAGGTTTGATTATCTCCAGGGTTTCAGCTACCTGGAATTGGGTCTTTATTTTCATTACTGATCATGTGATCGGCAGTAAAAAATCATTTCTCTGTCATCTGCCATGATCAAACATGTTAGATAACTGAGAAATATTCTCTCCCCATGATCACACATCAGATCAGAGAGAAATGTCATCTCCCTATCTTTCACATTTGCGTCGGTTCCCCAGTAAAGTCCAGTCCCCTCTACTCACCCCTCCCCCCCACCTTCTGGATGGCACCGGTACCGGCTCACACATAGTGACCGCCGCATCATCATTTCCCTCCCATCTGAAAATGTCAAATGGGAGTGAAATGTTTTGTCCTGTCCTCCGCTCCCCCCGGTCCCCCCACCTCATCCCCTATGGTCCCCTCTGTACCTGTATGACTTGAGGATGGTGACCTGCAATGACCTCACTGTGGTCATGACATGTCATTCTCCTGGCATGGTACCTGCTCTTATAGCATATGGGGGATTCTCCCATATGTTGTAAGGCTGAGATTCATCAAGGGACTTCCAACTGGACTAATTCGGATTTTTTTTTCTGGGAGGGGGGATTTTTTTTCAATAAATTGAAGAAAGAGGGTTTGTTTTGGAGCGAGTTTTTTCATAAAAAAAATTTTCTGTGTCTGCTTATTTGTGTCCTTACTGATTTGGTTAGTAATAGGTATCTGATTAACGCCTCGAAATTACTAACCTCTGGGCTTGACTCTTGGACATTGCCCAGCTGGCATCAACCCCAAATACCATTACCTCAACTGCCACTGGCATCATGACAGCGGCTAGAGCTGGGGTGAGGTGCCAGTTCTAGGGTGGTTGTGGCCTGCTATTTTTAGACTGTTGAGGGTTAATAATCATGACCCTTCCCACCCTAAGAACACCAGACCCCAGCTGTCTGCTTTGCCTTGGCTGGTTTTCCAAAATTGGGGGGACCCTACGCAGTTTTTTTTTTTTATTTATATAAATCTTGGGGTGACCTCTGTTTTGGGTTACCAGCCAAGGTTAAGCTGCAAGTTGTGGTGGTCATCAGGCTCCAGCTGGCGGCTTTACCCTAGCTGGTGATCAAAAATAGGGGGGAACCTACATCTTTTTTTTTTTTAATAAATTTTTTTCTTTGCTAAATACAACTAAACACCCTTTAGTGCCATATGAAAGGCACTAAAGGGTGCAAGCTTACAATATGGTGGAGGGTGGGATATTACCTGTTTGACATCTACAGTATCTATCTGTGTGTGCTGTCTTTGTGCCCCATGTTTTTCTCACACCCATTGACTTGTATTGGTGAGATACGCAACCACTTGCAGCATGCTGCGAGTTGCCTAGCACACCGAATTTTGAACAGGAAAAAGGAGCATATATACTCGGACCTAATGGTGCGAGTCCAATATGTTGTTTATTCACTTTCCACTCACAGATTTTATACCCAGTTGTGAGTCAACCCTCAAGGATTTTATTTATGGGTATAGTGAGCATTTTGAACCCACAGGTAGTTCAAAGAATTTGATAACAATAGTTCGTCATATTGAATTTTGTTTTCACAGAAGTGTTGCTTTAGCTCAGATATTTCACTTTTCCAAGAGGTAACACCAAAATGTGGACCCCACACTTTGTTACCCACTTTCTTATGAGTGTGGCAATAGCACTCCTTCCCAACATGCGGGTTATTTGAAATATTGAACACAAATTTGGGTGAAATAGTTTGAAGGCACCATGTCACAATTTCAGAGCTGATAAGGTACCTAAAGCGCAGAAACACCCCACAAGATACCTCATTTTGAAAACTAGACCACTCAAGGATTATTTCTAGTGGTATAGTGAGCATTTAGAACCCACAAGTACTTCACAGAATTTGATAACAATAGGTCATCATATTGAAAATGTTCCTTTTTTTTCCACAATAGTGTAGCTTTAGCTCCACATTTCTCACTTTTACAAGCGGTAATACCAAAAAGTGGACCCCACACTTTGTTGCCCACATTCTTATGAGTGTGGTGATGCCCAACTTGTACACAAAAAGTTCTGTTTAGACAAATAGGAGGATTCACAAGGGAAGGAGCAATATTTGAAATATGGTACACAAATTTGGCTGAAATAGTTTGCAGGCATTTTTAACCTACAGGTACTTCGTAGAATTTGTTAACAGTAGGTCGTCACATTAAACATTTTATTTTTTTCACACTAAATTTCTCACTTTTTGTGTATGTGCACATGATAGAGACACTGTGTCTCCTCTCCTGTGGGGACGCTGGGGATCTTCGCAGATGAATGCTATAGCCCATGCCCACAATCTCAGCGTTTTGCAAACAGTGGCTTTTCCCTAAATTTATCCACCGAGGTCACCTCCGGCTACCATGACAATTGACTTACTAGGCATGTACACTTATGTCTGCTTTGCCTCAGTTTTTTGTGTATTCAGATCAGCCCCTTGTGTAAGTACAAGATAGGGAGTGCCGAACCTCTCCTTTTACTGAGCTAAGCATTTATTTCTCCAGGCCCCTTCCGCAACAGCATAGGAGGTTGCCTCTCCACACCCTATTAGGGACATGAAGCACAAGAGAGGTTAAACGGACCCTCCCACCTCCCACTCTCCAGTGTCTTTCCTGTCCCCATGGGGCATGGAGAGGTTTTCTACCTATGCTGTAGGGGGCCGGCAGGCTACAGCTTACCCGACTGCCGGACAGCTTTGGTCGGGCCTCGGTTCCTCCTCTGCTACTCCCACAGCTGGAGCTGTGGGCCCTCCGCCTGGCCCTCTAGATCCCTGTGGGGTGATGCAGGCTGTGGCGTCCCTGGTCGGCGGCCTCCCTCGGTGCAGCGTGCGCTCCCTGGCGGGAGTGCGTCTCTTCCGGGTTCCTGCGGTGGCATCCAGTGGGGCAGCGTGCTGGCACGTCTCCTATGGCGGCCTGCCCAGTACCCGGCGCAGGAGGTGGCAATTCCAATTATCCACTGGGTGGGGCAGGTCTTCCAGATTAAAGGCTGCCCTGAAGCCGACTGACTTATGGTAGGTGATTCCTGTGGTGCTGCCATGTCCTCTCATGCATCTGCGGAGCCCAGTGGTCCCCCTGCCTCAGTAAGTCTGGGGAACGGGGGGGGGGGGTCCTTTTCTGCAGGTTAGACTGCTTGGCTGACGGCTCCCGGTCCTGTGTATTGTGTATTTTTTAGGACAGGCCTGCCCCAAAGAAGTCGGCTAAATGCCCTGTCTGCATTAAAAGCTCCCTGCAGGTTAGGACAAGAAGCTGTGCAAGGGTTGCACAGATAAAGTTGTTAGGGCCGAACACCCTAGCCTGGTGGACGACTTGAGGGCCATGGTCAAGAAAGAGATTCAAGCTTCCCTGGCCTCCCTTTCACCTGCGCCTCCCATTGCTGGACCTCCCTCCCCTAAGAGAAGAAAGCTTCAGGCTGCCCCGCCAGGCTCTGAGGACCCTGACCCTGATTCGGACTCTGAGGGCCCTGAGGACTCCTCTTCCGCTCATCAGGCGGATCTTCGTAGATTTCTGTTTTCCTCTGATGACCTAGGGAATCTTATTGGGGCTGTTCGGAGCACTATGGGGTTAGAGGATGTTCTCAACCCTCTTCAATCCAGGATGAGATGTTTGCAGGCCTCAGATCAGCTAAGCAGACGGGGTTTCCGGTTCATTCTACTCTCCTGTATCTCATCTCACAGGAATGGGAATTCCCTGAGAAGAGATTCAAAAGTGATCTCACTCGCCTCTTCCCTCTGGAGCCTTGTGAGATCCAATTGGATGTGCCGAAAGTGGTTGCCCGGGTGGACAAAAAGACTACACTACCCTTGGAAGACACGTCTCAGCTCAAGGATCAGTTGGACCAGAAGATTGAAGGCTTTATGAGGCACTCCTGGGAAGCGTCCTCGGCTTCTATGCAGGCGAATATTGCCTCCACTTGTGTGTCCAGATCACTCCTTAAGTGGATGGACCAGCTGGAGTCTCATATTTCGTAGGGCACCCCTAGGGAGAAACTCCTGGAGTCTCTTCCCTTGCTACAGAAGGCGACTTGTTTTCTTGCAGATGCTTCTGCGGATTCGGTCCGTTTGCCGGCCAGGACTTCGGTCCTGTCAAATTCCGCCAGACAAGCTTTGTGGTTGAAGGTGTGGAGTGGGGATTCCACTTCCAAACTGAAGCTATGCTCCCTCCCGTTCAAAAAGGATATGGTGTTCGGCCCAGCTCTGGAGGAGTTTTTAGAAAAAGCAACTGACCGCAAGGCTCTCCCATTGCAGAAGTCCGGCAGCGACCCATTCGTCCCTCGGTGCCTCAGGCCTCCGAGCCCAAAGGAAAGGGCAAATCCGGTCGCAGGAGTTATCAGAAAGGGAGAGGGAAAAATATCCTCGTCCCCTCCCATAAGTCCCATCTCCCCGACAAACAGTGACTCGATCCCGGTGGGGGGACGCCTGGCGGCCTTCCTCCCGCAGTGGAGAAGGATCACCTTCCCAGTGGGTGTTGAACATCATCTCCAGTGGTCTCCTCATCGAATTCGAGTCGCCTCCCCCGCCAGGTCTTCAGGTCACTGCGCTGCCTTTGAAGGCAGCTCAGAGGGTCCTGTACTCAAAGGTACAGGACATGCTTCTTGCCAATGTGGTCTCCCTCGTTCCGGTTCAGGAGGTGGGTTTGGGTCACTCCCGACTCTTTTTGGTCAAAAAGCCGTCGGGAGATTCACGGGTGATCATCAACCTGAAACGCCGCAACCGGCATGTCCATTACCGGCGTTTCAAAATGGAGCAGTCAGGTCTGCGGTTCCATTGATAGGCCGCCATCACAAGATGGCTACCATCAATCTGCGGGATGCATACTTCCATGTTCCTATTCATCCTTGCCACCGGAAGTTCCTCAGATTTGCTGTTCTGCACGACACGGAGCTTCTCCATTTTCAATTCAATGTCCTTCCCTTCGGAATCTCCTTGGCTCCCAAGGTCTTCTCGAAGATTATGGCGGAGGTGGTGGCCTTCCTGAGGGGTCGGGGCATTTGTCTGGTGCCGTACCTGGACGACTTTCTCCTCGTTGCTCCGTCCGTGAACCCCAATCTTCAGAAGTCCCATCTCCAGCCATCCTCCAAGAGGAGGTTCCTCGGGGTCCTTTTGGACGAACAGGCTTCCTTTCTCCCGGACGATCACAGGTTGACACTCCAGACCAAGATTTCCGCTCTGCGTCGGATGTCCTCTCCCACCCTTCGGACGACAATGTCGGTGCTGGGGTCTATGATATCCTGCATACCGTCGGTCATGTAGGCTCAAGCCCACTCTCCAGCTCTTTAACACCATGTCCTTTCACAGTGGGACGGCCTGCCTTTGTCCCTCAACAGACGGATTTATATGTCCTAGGTGTAATTAAAAACGACGAATAGGTGTGTACTAGGATCTAGCAATGGTGTCCAAGTGTGGCTACCAAACTAAAGAAAAAGTGGAACATGGGAACTAAATTATAGAGTGGGAGCTCAGTCCAAATAAGCAATATATAAATAAGGTTAAGACTGGCATCTACCACAGGTGTAGGTGCTGGCAGAAAAAATATACTTACAGATTAGTGAACCGCCGCGACACTACTATATTAATGATTAAAGTGGATGAATGAGTGGCACCAACAAGACGAAGATCTTATGGGTATAATGCAATTGTGAAATGCAGAAACTGCCCTGTGCTATACATGAAAACCGGAGAAATGGTGTGATGTGGATGGATTTATATGTCCTAGGTGTAGCCACACTTGGACACCATTGCTAGATCCTAGTACACACCTATTCGTCGTTTTTAATTACACCTAGGACATATAAATCCATCCACATCACACCATTTCTTTAGGGCATAGTGTTAGGACTTGGCAGTGGAGACTCCTTGAAGTGGATGCCAAGCTTAATCCTTAGTGGCTACTAATGAGACTAAGTTCTCCGGTTTTCATGTATAGCACAGGGCAGTTTCTGCATTTCACAATTGCATTATACCCATAAGATCTTCGTCTTGTTGGTGCCACTCATTCATCCACTTTAATCATTAATATAGTAGTGTCGCGGCAGTTCACTGATTTGCTGAACAGGCATATGTTCGACCACTATGTTGACGAAAAGGTCACTGAAATACCGAACTCCATTGAAATCAATGGTGTCTCGATAGTGCCGAAGCAGAGATTCAGTGTTGATCAGGAGTAGGGAGATGAGTAACAGGTGTAGGTTTGGTGCTCAGAGAGCCTACCTAAATTCACAAATCACACAACAAAGACACCACAAGAAATGTCTCCCCATTTCAAAAAATTATGCCCAGATTGCACCAAAGTGGCATCAATTCACCCAGAATAAAAAGTGTAATTCAACAAAATACATCTGTTAGCATTCTGAAAATACTGCTGACATACGCACAACTTCACTCGGTGTTTGGAACACATAGAAACAACTGTATGAGTGCGAAACCACTGGCACTTCCCCTGTGTTACCTGCTTCCCAATATGTTGTCCAGGAGCAGGCCCTGATTCTACCTGCACACAACCTGCAATTGCACATACACAGCATACACTTAGCATTGGACATTGGACGTATATCATATACTAGATGGTGGCCCAATGCGCATCGGGTATTCTAGAATGTGTATGTAGTTTATTTATGACGATTTAAGAATAATGAAATGAATACACAATATATATCTATCATCTACCTATGTGTCTATCGTCTATGTATGCTATATCTATTTATCATCTCTCTCTGCATGTTTATGAGAAAAGTTAGTCACACTGACTGACAGCTTTGTAGACAGGAGTAAAGTGCGTTACAGTGACTGACAGCCTTGTAGACAGGAGTGAAGTGCATCACACTGACAGCCTTGCACACAGGAGTGAAGTGTGTCACACTGACTGACAGCCTTGCACACAGGAGTGAAGTGCGTCATACTGACTGACAGCCTTGTAGACAGGAGTGAAGTTCGTCACACTGACTGACAGACTTGTAGACAGGAGTATAGTTCGTGACACTGACTGACAGCCTTGTAGACAGGAGTGAAGTTCGTCACACTGACTGACAGCCTTGTAGACCGGAGTGTAGTGCGTCACACTGACTGACAGCCTTGTAGACAGGAGTGAACTGCGTCACACTGACTGACAGACTTGTAGACAGGAGTACAGTTAGTGACACTGACTGACAGTCTTGTGTACAGGAGTGAACTTTATTATGCTGACTGACAGCCTTGTAGACAGGAGTAAAATTTGTGACACTGACTGACAGCCTTATACACAGGAGTGAAGGATATCACACTGACTGACAGCCTTGTAGACAGGAGTGAAGCACGTCACACTGACTGACAGACCTTAAAGACAGGAGTAAACTGCATCACACTGACTGACAGACCTTGTATACAGGAGTGAATAACGTCACACTGACTGACAGATCTTATAGACAGGAGTAAACTGCGTCACACTGACTGACAGACCTTGTAGACAAGGGGTCTCAAACATGCGGCCCCTGGTGCTTCACTATGCGGCCTGCAGCACCTTGGAAAACTTTTTTTTTTTTTAATTCAAATATTTTTATTAAATCCTCTGCAAGCATCACAAAAATAGTAACATTTGTACAGTTTCATATTTTCACCCCAAAACAGTGAACAGCCCCTCACCTCCCCCACCCTCCACCCCCCCTTTTTGTTCCAGACTTTCCGGGCATCAATACATGTAATATACAGGAGAATATTTCGCATTACTGCTCCCTAAATTTAACTCTATAACAATCCTCAATAGACGAAAAAGAGATATCTTCGCAACAAGTCAGATACTACACAGATATACATTGATCTACTATATAAGGGACAAGCAGGCAGGTATCAGCTTTTATCATCACTCAAGGTCAAAAAACCCCTCATATGCATAAAAACACTCTACCAGTTTCTATCCAGGCCCATCATTCTGCTCTTACCCACGGTTCCCATAGTTTCTCGAACATCCCCTCAGTCCCCCTCCTCCGGTATATGCTCTCCTCCATTCGTAAAATATATCTGACCTGCTGCAGATATTCAACTCTAGTGGGCGGATCCCGTTTGATCCATCCTCTGGCGATTACCTTTCGGGCAACATAGAGGAGTCTAGCCACCGCCACTTTTGGCACATTAGGGATCTCCACTTCCTCCACATAGCCCAATACACATACCAGGGGAGTTCTCGGCAATCTGCATCCAAATCGTACCTCAATTAGGTTCATAACCACCAACCAAAATCCTTGCAACCTCGGACATTCTCATTCCATGTGTAGCAACCCAGCACTCTCTTGTCCACACCTCTGACATTCGGACGTGTCTCTCATACCTATTTTGTGCAGGAATTCTGGAGCCCTATATACTCTGTGTATCAAAAACGATTGTGACAACCTGCCTGGTGCACTCAGCGAGAGCTTTGGGCCATACTCCAAAACCTGTTCCCAAACATCATCCTCCATTACCTCAATTTCCTCCTCCCACTTACATCTAGCTTTTATGGGGTGTTTCAATAACCAGGTATGTAGCAAGTCTCTGTACACAGTGGATATAACTTCCCGCGTTCCACCCTGCATACAGATATAGTCTACTACAATATCCCTGTGCACTGTCAGGTCCCTGATTTTCTTTTGACATCGAAAGGCATGTCGCACCCTGAGATACAAATAGCTATCTGAGCCAGGAATCCGGAACTCCCTCTTCAAATCCTCAAAACACCGTAGTTCTCCATTCACAACCAAGTGATCTACACATTCAATACCTGCTTGCATCCATCACTTCTGTTCACCCAATTTTTAAAACTCATACAGATCCACATTCATCCAGATGGGGGTGTATTCGGTCACTCCAGTAAGTCCAGTAAGGCCCCTAAGCCGCTTAATGTTTTCCCATATTTTCTGAACCAGGCACAGAGTGGGGAGCCCCCACCCAATCTACCCAAATCTCCCTCCAAGCCTCGTATGATCGGGACCCTGCCCGTTAGTGCCTCCAGAATCCTCTTTCCCCTGGTTCTTACCTCCCTCGATGCCCATCCTCTCAAATGTTGGCACTGAGCGGCTAGGAAGTACACCCACGGTTTGGCAAGGCAATCCCACCCTCAGTTTTTGGTCTCTGTAGGATCTCCAACTTTATCCTGGGTTGCCCGCCACCCCATATCAAACCTCTAAACAACGAGTTAAGCTTCCCAAACCTTGGAAAACTTAATGATGCATCACTCCAGTGCAGGGGCCGCTGCAGTCCCCGCTGTGTGATGACTTCTGTCCGAGGCATTAACAAGCTCTGCCACTCAGCAAGATCAATGCAACCTGCCAGCCAATGAGAGGAAGCTGATGATGGAATATGATGTCACATGTAGGCCTCTGGCTGGCAGATTGCATTGATCTTGCTAAGCAACAGAGCTTATCTGAGCAGCGGCTGGAGGAAGTCATAGCACAGCGGAGGCCGGAAGTCAGCACAGCGGGGACCATGGCGGCCCCTGCACTGGAGCTATGCATCATTAAAGTAAGAAAAGTGTGAGGGTGTGAGTATGTGAGTGAGGTTGTGTGTATAAGAAAGTGTGTGTGAGGTGTGTGTGAGTTTGAGTGTGTGTGTATGAGGATGTGTGTGTGTGTGTGTGTGAGGGTGTGTGTGAGTGTGAATGAGTGTGTAAAAAGAAGGTAAAACAGGATGGGGGGCATCACTATAAAAGTAGATCAGGATGGGGGACTTACCTAGAAAAGGGGATCAGGATGGGGGACATCAGTACAAAAGGGGACCAGGATGTGGGACCTCACTGCAAAAGGGGTCCAGGATGGGGGGCATCACTATTAAGGGGGATCGGGATAGGTGGCATCACTACTAAGGGGGATCAGGAGGGGGGATATCACTAGAAAAGGGGATCAGGATGGGGGGCATCACTAGAAAAAGGAGATCAGGAAGGGGACATGACTATGAAAGGGGACCAGGATGGGGGACATCACTACAAAAGGGGATCAGGATGGGGGACATCACTACAAAAGGGGACCAGGATGGATGGGGGACATCACTAGAAAAGGGGATCAGGATGGGGGACATCACTACACGTTTTTGCTTTTTGTACCATAGAAGAAAGTTCTCAGTCAGAAACTCTATATACTTTGCAAAGGTCATTTTCACACCTTCTGGAACCTTAAAGGGGCCCACCAGCTGTTTCCCAATAATTCTGGCCCAAAACATGATTTCTCCTCCTCCTTGCTGACGTCGCAGCCTTGTTGGAACATGGTGGCCATCCACCAACCATCTACTATTCCATCCATCTGGACCATCCAGGGTTGCTCGGCACTCATCAGTAAACAAGACTGTTTGAAAATTAGTCTTCATGTATGTCTGGGCCCACTGCAACCATTTCTGCTTGTGAGCACTGTTTAGGGGTGACCGAATAGTAGGTTTATGCACCACAGCAAGCCTTTGAAGGATCCTACACCTACACCTTGAGGTTCGAGGAACTCCAGAGGCATCAGCAGCTTCAAATATCTGTTTGCTGGTTTGTAGGCCTTTTTAGCAGCTGCTCTCTTAATCCGATGAATTTGCCTGGCAGAAACCTTCCTCATTCTGCCTTTATCAGCACAAACACGTCTGCCCTTAGAATCAGCCACAAATCTCTTCCCAATACAATGATCATGCTTCAGTTTTTGTGCAATGACTAATGTTTTCATCCCTTGTCCAAGGCATTGCATTTATTGCTTTTCGGTAGCAGAGAGATCCCATGTTAATTGAAAACTGTGACCTGCATAATATTATGGAAAACCAAGTTTTCCTTTTACTGGGCTCACCTGCCAAACTAATTATCACAGGTATCTGAGATTGGTTTCAGTGATCCAAAGAACCTTAAGACACAATACCATCAATGGGTTTCATTGAAAGAAAAAAAAAAAAAAAACTAATGACACTAAAAAACAATTTGCATAATAATTTGGAACATGGTGTATACAACAATATCCGGCCTCAAATTGTGCTAATAGTATACACATGAAAGAATTGAGCTCAAATTCGAAGTGCAGAGCATATAGCTCTAAATTTAACACATAGTATGCATATGAAAGGGCTAAGTTCAAAATAGACTATACACTTTAACACTATACTGATGGTAAGCACATGAAGGAATTGATCTTAAATTCCAAGTATACAGCATAACATTGTAAATTATGCTAATGGTATGCATATGAAAGGGTTACATTCAGATTGCAAGTATAGAGCATACAATTTCAAATTGTACTGATAGTATGCATATGAAAGGGTTAAACTCAGGTTGTAAATATAGAACATACCATTTAAGATTGTACTGATGGTATGCACATAAAGAACTTAGATTATAAGTATAAAGAATATAGCTTTTAAAATGTACTACTGATATGCATGTAACAGGGTTAAACTCACATCACACATAATCTGCAGAAAGGTTTATACCTGTGTTACAGATACTGTCACAGTGCCTATCCTTTCTCCTCCAGCGTAGCCTCCCAGAACTCGCTTTGCTCTACTCTCCCCCCGCTCTGCTCCATTGTCCCCCACTCTACTGTGGCCGTCCCCCCGCTCTGCCCCATTCACCCCCGCTCTGCTCTTCTCACTCTGCCCCTCTCACCCCCTGCTCTGCCCCACTCACTGCTGCTCTACTGTCCCTCACTCTGTCCCTCTCTCCTCCCCCGCTCCGCTAAATTGTCCCCACGCTCTACTACGGCTGGTCCCCCGCTCTGCCCACTCACCCCCGCTCTGCTCTTCTCACTTAGCCCCTCACACCCCCTGCTCTGCCCCGCTCACCCCTGCTCTACTCTTCCTCACTCTGCCCCTCTCTCCTCCCCCCCGCTCTGCTAAATTGTCCCCTCGCTCTACTGCAACTGTCTCCCCACTCACCCCTGCTCTTCACCACTCTCCCCCACTCTGCTCCACTATCCCCTGCTCTGCCCTGCTCACCCTGCTCTGCTCTTCTCGCTCTGCCCCTCTCTCCCCCTACTCTGCTGCACTGTTCCCTGCTTTGCTCCAGTTTACCCCACTCTGCACCGGTTTCCCCTCTCACCCAAACTCACACCCGCTCACCCATGATCTCCCCCTGCCAGGGGGGTAGGGAAGAAAGCGACCACCTTGGGGGGGTGGCTGTTCCACCACAGGGGGTCACAGCGACTACAGGGGGAAGCAGAGAGAGACAACAAAGGGGGAAGTCAGAGAGCGACCACAGGGGGGGGGCAGAAACACAACAGAGGTAGGGGCAGACTGACCACAGGGGGTGGCCAGAGAGTGACCACAGAGTGCGCACAGGGGAAGACAGAGTATGCGCATGGGGGGAGATGGCTGCTGCCCCCAGTGCACGCTCCCATAGTCATGTCACCGCCAACCCGATGTGAGAGCATCGGGCTCCCATCTAGTCTTTGATAAGAAACTGTTGCATGTGTGCTTGAATTGCACAGTAAGCGAGTGTCCCTCAACACGCTCAATAGTGCTACCTCCCAATACATACATACATTAAAGGGAGATGTATATACAGTATATACATACATACACAATATATATATATATATATATACATACATTAAAGGGAGCCTGTGACCATAAAAATGCAGTACTATCTGCAGGCACCATATTATAGAGCAGGGGGAGATGAGTGGATTGATATATAGACGTGAGAAAAGATGCAGTACTATTTGTGTTTTCATCATACCTTGTCTTAGCCCACTCACATAGCCAGATCAGAATATCCCACACACTACACTGATGAGGGGCAGTTACCCCGAAACACAGCATCTGTAGTTTGGGGTTCTGATCTGGCACAAACCCTTAGTCATATTAAAAGGCTTGTCAGAAAGTCGACTATGACTTTGAGGAGCTAACTAAAGGTGGCGCTAGAGTTTATCCACTACCTCACTGAAGTGCAAATTTGCATATATCCTAGAGGAGGGATGCAGCTTTAAATCTCCTTATCTACTTAAGTGTCTTCTTATGGTTGCAGGCAAACTCCTCTCCATAGGGTAGATAGCAAGTACCCCAGATCTCATCATTTACCATATTTTTCGGATTATAAAACACACTTTTGGTCCTCCAAATTTTGGAGGAAAGTGGCAGGTGTGTCTTGTAATCCAAATCTGTGCTGTAGGAGAGGTGTTACATATTGACTACCTTGCTGTTTGGAAGTGCTGCTGCTGCTGTGGTTTACATGAAGCCTTTTTTTCCCCTGCTCTCAGTGTGTAGAGAGGAACCTAATCAGTGGGAGCTGAGAGTGCAAGTGTGTATGATGAATATGACTCATGTGTAGGTGAGCTGAGGGGCATGCCTGGGCTGGTTGCCCCCACCCCTCGGTCATAAGTGGGTCAGCTCACATCACCTGTTGTCGCTGATTCAGTTAATTTCTGGACTGTGACCTGTTGTGAGCAGACGCAGATCTGAAGCTGCTGTTTTTATCCATTGGAAACCGGTGGGTTCCGTGGTCCATGGGTGGAGGCAGGGGCTTATGCCTAGGGGTTCTCAGGAGTTTTAGGGTCTTAGGCTGGCAGCTCAGACTTCCTCACCTTCAGAGGTATCTCCGAGTACAGGGCGAGTCAGGGACCCCAGTATCAGGGCCAGAGCAGGCTTCCCTGACTCCCTACGCCCATCTCCGTCCTACTTCTGGGTACCCCTGCCTCCCCCAGCGTGACAGGAAGGGGGCTTTGGAGCGGTGTACATGGGCTGGAGGAGGCTGGAGCAGGATGCAGTGTCGGCCCGTGGTCACAAGGGCCCGCTCATTGGGCTCATATATTATTCATGCATGAACAGAATATTACATTGACTTAAATAGATGGGACCGGGATCACCTGCTGCAGCTGCAGTTGGGGGTCATCATGTGTCTGCATATTCACTGCTCCCTAAGCATCATTGGCATGGGGAACAGTGAATATCCCCTGGGATGAGCATCATGCTCATCCTCTTCATCTCTCCCTTCTGAAGGTACCTTTACACGCCGCAACGGCAGGCTGGATACATCCCGCTACTTCACGTGCACGAGCACGCTCAAACGGTTACAAACGGTCAACGCACCCTCTTTACACGCCGCCACAAGGTGCGCTACGCCACGCTACATCTATAGCTAGCTACATCGCCGGGTGTCTCAAGTAGCCAGCTGTAGCTCATTTACACACCGCTATAACCAGCTACTATGGGCGGACCTGGTGCAGCAGGGCCAGCACATAGGCGTGCCACAATTGTGGATTACGAGCCGTCCGTACGCTGATAGGACGAAGCAATAACATCCTGATTGGGCAGGCAACGCAGGAGGCTGAGTAATACAGCATGCTCGAGCGATTGTGTAGTGTGACTCGTCAGCTCCTTAAATATGCCTCCCTATGCAGCGACTACCAATCGTCATGCAGCAGCTTCCACCAATGATCGCACATGGGGCGCGGTAACACGGAGCCAGGGTCACGCCTTAGCTACATTGCAGCTACATCGCAGGCTGTCCCGAGTTCCCTTCCGTTGCCTCTTTACACGCCGATACAGCTCACTACCATCGGCGTTGTAGCCATCAGTTTTCGAGCAGACCTAGGAAACAGATGTATCTGTTGCCGGCTGTAGCGTCACGTCTTCAAACGCCGCTACGACGGGCTACATTGGCGCTACAAGCTACATTTGTAGCCTGTAGCGGGATGTATCCAGCCTGCCGTCGCCCCGTGTAAAGGTACCATGAGTCCCGCAGCACCATCAGTGATGTCCTCCTGTCTCATGCCGAACACTGTCATCAGTGTGTAGAGTGGGCGCCGGACACTGATGTCATCACTGTGTGCCCCTTCTACACACTGATGACAGCATTCGGCATGGAACAGGAAGACATCACTGAAGGTGCTGCTGGATTTGGGAGGGAGCGATGAAGAGGGTGAGTATGATAGTATTTTTTTTTAAGTGATGGGGCCCCAAGTAACAGTATGGGGGTGGGGGGTCATATACTACCAGGATGGGGATCTTTCATTTTTCATATGTAGCAGCATGGGGGGATCTACGATTACCAATATGGGGGACGTCATATACTACCAGGATGGGGGATCATTCATATGTACCAGCATGGGAGGATCATAGATTACCAGTATGGGGGGGGGGTCATATACTAACAGAATGAAGGGATCATTCATACGTACCAAGATGGGGGCCATATGTAGTGTACCAGGATGGGTGACTATATATGCCAGGATAGGGGATATGTACCATTATGGGGATCATATATACCGGGATGGGGCAATAAACCAGGTTGGGGGATCATATATACAGTACCACCGCTGCTGCTGGGAAATCATTGGCACCTGAACTTCTCCGCCATGACACTCCCTCCTCCTGTGCTTGCAGCCTTACAGGCCCTGCTTCCTGTGACCCCACTCCTCTGCCTCCAGCGCTTCCCCATGGTGAGTTTATATACAAATTGTAAGACTGACACTGGTATTATAAGTCAGTACCCCATTTAACATTAAAAATTATTTTTTCCTCCTCTAAATTTGGGGGAACATCTTATAATCCGGTGTATCTTATAAAGCAAAAAATACGATACACCTCTACTCTTTCTGGGGTTTTTGGTCCAGTGGGCAGCCCTATCAGTGATTAACAGCTACCTCTGTGTGCAGTCTTATACAAAGATAGCTGTCAGTCACTGATAGAAAAAAGTGAATAACTTCATTGTAATGACAGCTGTCAGAGATGGTCTATTCTATGAATTACAAATGGCTGAAATATCATGTTGACTATGTTAGAAAAATGTCAGAACACATCTTACTTATGACTTGCTTCTATGAGGCTGCAGACCATGCAAAGTGCTTATGATCCCTATCCACCACTGAAAGTGACTATAGTGAGCATTAGAACTGGCCCATGGAGCAATGAAAGAAGGAGGTTTGATCTGATAAATTATGTTATTTTTTAGTGTACAGTCTTGCCAATCATTGGACTCAACTGTCTCATGCCATCTACTCTGGTATGACTGCTGAGCTCAGTGATTGGCTGAATATCACTTATTGTAAATGTGACATCACCATTGCAGCCATGTCAACAGAACTTGGGGTATCGGCTTAGAAGCAGCGTTGGAGTACCTGGGAGTAAATGAAGCTGACTTTATGCTTGAATAAAGAAATCCTATTTGGCAATGTCTAGAATGACTGGAGCAGTTCGGGTTGCCTGCAGGAAAGTTATTTTATAACAGCTGTATACCAATGTAGAAAACTAAAATCTGCTCCACCCTCCACATATCAATCTATATGTGAAGTTGAGTTTAGCTGAAAGAATAAAAAACCATACAACATAAAATTGTTATAACTAGGACATGCAGTGGCAGTCCTACATGGCAGCACATATCCACTGGTATCTGATTTAACACGGTTTGGAAGATAAGTACAAAACAGCTGGTGGTGTCTGTGGCACTAATGGGACTGTGACATTTTTACTGTTACCCAAACAGATCTAGTTTATTGTGAAATATTCTTAGCCTTTGGCAATATGTTTACACAGTTGCTTTGTAGACCTTGTCTCATATACTGAAGATTACAGCTATTCACCCAATTCTCATAATTTGCAATGCATTTAAAGAGATTAATCTTGAAGGTTTAATTCATTGCTTGATATTATCCAAAGTAGAAACAATAACATTCAGGAATAATTTTACAATTCTATGATTTAAACATTTGTATTAAATGTTTTATTGTTTACAAGAAAAAAAACTATTACAGTACTTTTGTTTAAATGAAGGCTCTCAAGACATCAAGACAAGAATTTGATATTACATTTCCAAGATCTATAATAATAAACTGTACAATCATTGCTTAGGCACAAACACACCTACGCTAGAATAGTTAATGGCCCTCGTGTTTATTCATCTGTTTGCCCTACCCTCAGTAGACTTTGCCATCTGGTATCTGCATTTAGGGTGAGATATAATAAATCATCTGTTAGGGCAATCAGTTGGAACTCCATGCCCAGCTACAATGACTTGGTAAAACACAGCTCCTTCCTTCCACTGTAAACTTACTGATATCAATTATCCTAAATGTGATGTTTCTTCTTTATTTTAGGGTTCTACATGTAAATTGACCACTTAAAAAGAAATCAGGTCACAACAATTACAGCAGAATATGGTAGTTAACATAAGTAGAATGTGCAACTATATACTGCAGATAGAAGAAGTAATAATGTCAGGAAGAAACAAAACACATTCAATGAACTTTCCTATAAAACTGTTGTTTAGCTTGTGGGGGTATGTCTCCAATGCAGAGAGAATCCGAGACACAAGAGTCACTTTAGTGGTTAAAAAGGAAGGTTTATAGGGTGAATGAGGAGTTAATGTCCATAGCCGTCAACAAACGGATGAGAAAGGAGACTATGTCTGGAAAGGGTGGAGATTTCCTTGTGTGACAAGCACACACATTCACACTTTACCCTGCACTATGACACAGTAGGTAACTTATTGCACGCTCTCACGCAATCACTCTATACCTTCAGTTATCTTTTTAAACCAAATTTAAAAAAAAAAAAAAGCCTATTTTGGGTCTCTCTCACAGGTTCTACACATACCCACCCCTTCATGCACTTCAAAG